>OY986435.1:1567500-2297500 GCA_963920525.1 Dichetophora obliterata
ATTAAGAGTAGAAAACTGCCAGAAAATATGAAAGAAAGAGTAAATTGAGTTCAAGAATGCTGATAACTTCGTCACAAACAAGACACACAAATACCACTAATTTATCCCTACAATAATCTATTTCCTTATCTCACTGATACCGATTTTTCACGCACATATATATGTATATTTTCCTTTTTTATATTCATATATTTTCAAAATAATTTTATTATTTTCTTTTTGTGGCTTTTTGTCGGGATATTGTTCAATTCAGTTTCATTTGATGTGCCGTTGTAAAAAAAACAACAACAACAGAACGACTAAAAAACAAGAAAAGAGACGAGGGTAGAGCTTGCATTGATTGCCTAGACCAAGTTGGGATCAGTTGAAGGCTGCTGCTAGATTCCACTTGGAAGTTAGTCAGGTAGAGGTGGCAGCAGTGGTGGAATTTATTTTATGAATAAGTGAAGAGCAATGAAAATGAAACCGAAGCTGAAACATTTGCAATGAGATATGGGAATGTTGTTGTTGCGCTTGCTGCACAATGCTGAATGTCGTTGATGGAGCTGAAAGTTATGCAAGCCAAACCAAAAACAAAAAATAAAATAAAAGCACAACAGCAACTAAAGTGTTGCCACATTGACCAGTGAAAACAGCAAATATAATACATATTTATTCAAGCTTGCTGCCGTCATTCTTGCTAGTTTGATGAAAAGCTGCAAATGTGTCATTCATTTTTTTTTGTTGAGCTTTATATGTGTTTGTGTAATTGCGTGCATGTGTGTTTGTGTAGTGAAGTTTTGCAATTAAAATTGAATTTTGATTAAAATTTTAAGCATTTTGCTGCAAGTTGAGAAGCGTTTGGTAAATTTCTGATTTTTATTTCAATTTTAAACATGCAAGATAATAAAATATGCGACAAAAAAGCTTTTCTATGTGTTTGAGGTAGAGCACAAACAATGTTTTTAATGCCAAAAGAGGCAGGCAAAAAATAAAATTACCCATCATCAAAGTCAAAAAGGCATGAAATGATTTAATTGAATTAATTATAAATATTAAAAAGCTCATATAAAAATATTTTATTTAAGTTAAAGGTAGAGTGTTACACCCTGGATAGCCCAGTTCGCACGTTTTACGCAGTCATAAAATATTTTTTTTATATATCAGCTAAAAATCAGTTAATGCAGCTATTAGCGCTACGCATCTTTAGGCAGCCTTGTTCAGTGGCAGCCAAGCATTCACAAACACAAACACACGCACACACAAACACACATGAACTCACTAGCACATTCAGCATGCGTAGCTTTGCCATAAAATCTAATTTTGAGCCACTTAAATGGCAGCGCCTCGTAAACAGTCTCATTTAAGCGCATTAAGCTGAAAATTAAGCACTAACGCTGTAGTATCGACGGCAACAGGCCATCTGCATGTGTGTGTTTGTGTGTTGTCATCGAAATAATTTGATTAATGTCATAAAAATATAAACAAAATCATATACCATCTCTCATGCATTCATATAAATTTTATTTCAATGCGTAAACAGCGTAAATATTTCAATGAATTGCAATAAAAAACAATGATTTTTTAATTTGAGTTACGACTGTGGCAGCAGCCACCAGTTATCTTTGTGTTCTCGTACAGCGAAAATAATTCCACTTGAAAACTGATTTATGAGCATGTTGTGTATTGATTGTTTTTCAACGTATGAACACCCCTGAAATAAGGCAAGTACATTTTGCCATCAAATCGTGCAATAAAATGAAATACACACAGCTCAACAACAAGTGCAGCAGCAATGAAAACATTGTTCTCTTCGGCTGCTTGAAGGATAATGTTTTGTTGTTGGCTTATTTTGGCCAGTATTTTGCTGAGATTTAATCATGAATTATATGAGCGTGAAATGAGTTTTATCACAATGTGTAGAAGTGCCGGTAAGCAGCCAGTGAATATTTGTTGGTGTAATATGAATATGGAGAAAGTACACACGCAATCGCTCAAGCTTCAAACCAAAGTATTAAAAGTAAAACCATGGAAATTTATTTATTGTTCCTTTTATTTTTTTAAAAATTTATTTTTTATTTTTATATATTTTTTACTTTTCAGTACTAAAGCTTTATTATTAACATCTTTTATTTTAAAAACTTATGGAGATATAGCATTTTTATTGATTTGTGGGCGCTTAAAGGGGGGTGTGTTACTATTTAGCCATCCTGAACCATCCTCTACTTGAAGGAAATTAACTGCCAAAATTTTAGCTGAATCAACCCCGTAGTCTTGGAGATATAGCATTTTTATTGATTTGTGGGCGGTTAAAGGGGGAGTAGCAGAAATGTTTACTTAATTTTTCTTCTACTCGAAGGAAACCTACTGCCAAAATTTCAGCTGAATTGGCATAGTAGTTTTAGAGATATATCATTTTTATGGATTTGTGGACGATAAAAGAGGGAGTGGCAAACAATTTTCCTTAATCATCTTCTACTCGAAGGAAATTTACTGCCAAAATTTCAGCTGAATCGGCCTAGTAGTTTTGAAGATATAGCAATTTTATTGATTTGTGGGCGGTAAAAGAGGGTGTGGCAAAATTTTTTAATAATATTGCATTGTCACCGGACTTACATACGTATGCTTAATTTCAGCTTAATCCGATACCAACAAGTTGTAGAAAAATATATACATACATACGAACGAAGCAAGTTAAATAAAAGCTTATAAAAAGTCAATTCGTCCAAGCGGGTTTAGCTTGTAGAAGTATGAAGAGTTAGAAATTTTCAGTTCAGTGGGTCAAAATAAAGGTTAGGAATGTTTCAGAGAAAAAATAAATTTTTTTACTAAAGCTGAACAGCGGTCGAACAAGGGCTGAACAGTAGCCGTACAGTGGGCAAATAAGGGCCGAACTGCGGCCGTGAAGTATGCGTCTTACTGCATTAATAGAACCAGATAGAATGAACAATGCTTGTGAGCTAATCAAACAAAAGAAAATTCAATGACAAAGTTTGTTCATAAGCAAAAATAATTTTTTTTCGAGAATTATTGTTGCAAGTAACTGTACCATCAGCTTCAGCAACACAATGAAATTTGTTGTTTTGCTATTCGCGCATACATATGTACATTAGAGCGTATCACGTTATAGGGGGGAAAAAAAAAGTTCGCCGTAAACCTTCGAATATGAAGCATTTTTGTCTGTTGTTTTCGAAAAAAAAATTTTTTTTTTTTGACCGAACGTAGGGGTCGCGCATTTACATTTTTGTTTATAACTTCGTCATTTGACGTCAGATTTTAAAGTATGTTATATCAAAGTTTTTGTCTCGAGGAGACCAATATTATTGTTTCAAAGGTCATTGACCTCAGGCCCCCCGTTCTAGTACTTACTCACCAGATCTCAGTTCCTACCATGCTAACATGCCACCCTGATTTCAGAAAAAAAAAGCTCGCAAAAAATGTGTAAACTTTTGTGAAGGAAGTATATCGATTGTTTCAGTGCAAATATTTTTAAAAATTTTTTTAATTTTCTTTGACGAAATTAGGTTATTTTTACACTAGAGTATATCATAAAGGGCTTAGAGCTACCTTGAATTGCAATTTTAAGACAAAAGGCTATTCATAATCAAAAATTAACAAATGAAATAAAACTTTATTGAATTCAGAAACCATTGGATCCATTTAATCCATAAAATTTCAATCCATCAAATTTCGACGTGATTCAAGTTGGCTGTATTTCTGACGGCTCTCGAGTTTAGCTAAAATGTGGCCCATACGTTGTTCATCGGTGACGGCCATAGCAGATTCATGTACTACATGGACAAAACGCTCGGTGTTTTGAGAATGGCATGGATAAGCTGTACAAAAATATTAAGGCTTTGCAAAAATGAAACTATAAAATTATGTTATTTTTCTTATGCAAACCTGGTAATTCAATGATTTCATTTGAATATTGTAATGCTTCTAGCTGGTCTTGCGTGAAGAACTGCAAGCATGGCGGCTCCGTCACTTCGAATTTGGTCCAATTAATCATACTGAAGTATGAGTCACTCTCAAAATTTATGAAATTTTGTTCCTGAGGACCAAACATTTGCCGAATGCTTCCTGTTACTTCCTTGCGGGCTTCTAAAATCTTCGCATATCCATCTGAACGCAATTGAGGATCTGGGTCCGTTATCATCGATAACAAAACATTTTCGGGGTGAAGAAAGTATGCGTTATTTTCGATGATCGGACGGACGGCCTCTTGAATGTCTTCCGGCAACTGACGAATCCAAGATATGTATTTGTGAACGTTGCGACTTCCGTGAATTGCCAGTGGTTGGCTTTTCACCAGAAACCAGAATGGCGCATAAACTTTCACAACGAATTGAGCCAGTTTTTTCAACGTCATCGAGGGTTGCGTGCACGTTAAATAATAGCGAAGGATTCGAGACGCTGTTGTTAGCCAGCGCGCTGTGCTAATTGGTCCAGGCTTCTCGCTGGCTAATCTCTCATCGCAATCTCCAGTATGAACGGCTCGAACCATATTGTATAAATAAAGCTGGTCGCCTCGAACATTCCAGCCTTCTATGTTTTCAGGCATTTCTCCCATAGGAATGCGTTCGAAATTTTGTTTGACCTAACCAAACGGAATAAGCAATAATAGATCCGAATTACAAATAAATTCAATGTTTACAATAACATTGACGTATAGTACACGGAACATGAAAAATTGTTAAAACAAATAATGTACTATACTTACAGAATACTGCATGCAATTTTGAATTCCTGCTCCGATATTTCCTGGCCAGATTCCAGGTCCTTTTTGTTTTCCAAGCATTGATCTTAAAAGCGCATTAAATGGCAGCTCGTTAAAATGAAATAAGCACACCAACCATTGTAACGGTCTCTGTAAATGACGTTCCATCCTCGCAATGACTCCACCTTTGTAGCCAGTGTTGGTAGGAGTTCCATCGCAACTAATGGCAATCAAATGATCCGTTTTCAAGTTTTCTTTACTTAAGTAGTCCACTATGCTGTTCTGGATTGCAACTGCGGTGCTGTTAGTGGGGGTAGTATAGCCAATGAATTTGGAATCTGGCTCTTTTACAATGGTGACATGTTCTTCATGCACAACAACATTGCGCGACACATTTGCCTCCGTGACTCTTTTCAAAGTTGCCTCTTTTTTGCCATCGAAGGAGATACATGTTAATAGTTCATCACATCTGGCCGCGGCTATAGCTTCTTTACGGAACTTCACACGTTCTCTAAATATTTTATTTTTGTCGATGATAAGCCCGTCAAAGAATTGACCTATACTTTCGGCTGTTTCGGCAGATAACTCCTCGTTGGCTTTTGCGGTTATCGACAATCGCAAATCTTTAATTAACATTGTCGCAAGCAAAGCACCGTAGCGAACTGAGGTGTCGCTGCGATCCAATGCCATACTAAAATTACGCAATGAAATGTCCGCCACTGTAAATTTTTTTTTGGCTGTGAATCGCTAACGTTCTCTTCAAATTCTTGTTCTTCATCGCTGTCTGGTTCGTACCCAACGCTGGCGGAGTAGTTCGTATTCGTTGTTGCAATAAGTGACTGCATTTCAACATTGCCAAATATCATCGACATTGAATCAGAGATATCATCTAAAGCCATCAATCGTGGACCGCACTGATCAATGAAAAACACTTTTGCTGGGTCTGGGATTTTATTAGACGCGATGCAATTGCATGGAATATTCATTTCAATGCCGCACTTGCAACGCGAAATTAAGAACAATTTATTCCACGCATAAACATTGTATCTCAATGGATTTTTAGCAATTTTGTAATATTCTTTCACAAGATTATTTAAACGTTTACGTACTGCTGTTACCGATATAATTGGAATGCCCGCGCGTTGCCACAAAAGGATAACGTTTCTTACAGCTTCCTGTTTAAAAGCATCCAGCTTTCGACTTCGATCACTATTTTGTTGCAAATACAATAAAAAATTAATCACATCGCGCTCCGTTGGCAACTGTGTATTATTAAATTTATTCACAATAAAAGACATTTTTTATTTTTTAGGTCGTGAAATTTAAATACACAAAACACATTTGATAATTATAACCAAGATTTATAGCTTTATAGAGACTTTTTGACGACATTGACAGGTATGAAATAGACCAACACACTATGTTTTAAGACAAACACTTTGAGAGGGAGTTTTAAAATCGGGTGAAAGGGATACAACTATGAAAAATCCCATCAATCGTGCGTATTAAAATGCATTTCGCAGACTTTTTCCGAAGACTTCAATTCCAATCCACACGAGTCTTTCTACCTTTTCCTACATAGTTCATTTCTGGGAACCTTGAAAAAACTTAAATTTTCTTTGTTCCAAGTACAGCGGCAGATAGCACAGCTTCTAGAAATTTTCTTTAATTTAAAGTATATTTTTTTAGCACTGCACTGAATTATTTTGGTTTACACACTAGACGCGTCTTGTAGATTGAAGGCAATAAGAAAGTAGAAATTTACCATTGGATTTTGCAATGGATTATAACATAAAGAATGGCATCACTGTATTTTGTGATTTTGGTAGCACCAGTTGATCTATTTCAGAGATGTTGTGGCTAGGAGTGTTTTTAAATTGCAATTCAAGGTAGCTCTAAGCCCTTTAAGATATACTCTAGTGTAAAAATAACCTAATTTCGTTAAAGAAAATTAAAAAAATTTTTAAAAATATTTGCACTGAAACAATCGATATACTTCCTTCACAAAAGTTTACACATTTTTTGCGAGCTTTTTTTTTCTGAAATCAGGGTGGCATGTTAGCATGGTAGGAACTGAGATCTGGTGAGTAAGTACTAGAACGGGGGTCTGAGGTCAATGACCTTTGCAACAATAATATTGGTCTCCTCGAGACAAAAACTTTGATATAACATACTTTAAAATCTGATGTTAAATGACGAAGTTATAAACAAAAATGTAAATGCGCGACCCCTACGTTCGGTCAAAAAAAAAAAAAAAAATTTTTCGAAATTAACTTGCATAAATGCTTCAGAATAGAAGGTGTACGGCGAACTTTTTTTTTGCGATACGGTCTAATGTACATATATTGTCCTTTAAGAGCTTTGACAAATTTGATGAACAACCAGTGTGATTGCTATTGTCTTGTGCATGCATTTGTTATCGACATCGAGTGCTGTTTGTGTTGTTAATTTTACGTGTTCTTATTTTTGCATTAGCTATTAGGAAAAAAAAATTTATGGTTGAATATGATTTGAAAGTCGCTGTTCGATTCTTGTTCGACTACTATGTGTCCTAGTGGATTTTTTTTTTGCATTATCTCATAGACAAAAATTTTTGGTTGAATATGACATCAAAGTCGCTGTTCGATCCTTGTTCGACTACTATACGGTCAAGTGGAATGTTTTGATTATTTTTAAAACCATGTTAGACCCTTGTTGGGCTGATAATATGATTACTCGTGCCTATATCCTATTGTATAGCTTACCTTGAAAGCCGACGCAAGATAATATCTTGTGTTGGTTATTTTACCATCGGATATGACTCCATGCAAGTTTACCAACGAAAAATGCATCCAAATACTTATTAGCTTGAAAGCCTGTACTATTTTCAAATCATTTATTTTTTTTACTAAATACATGCACCAATTTTTATTTTGTTTTCAAATTTTAAGAAAGGTTTATCACAAAGTAAAGGTCAACGATCGATGTATTTTATAACTACATTGATGTTTTTTCATATAAAAATAAAAAAGTTTTTTAAACAATATTTTATCTTCTTAAATAAATTTATGACATAAAGTATGCACTTGAATGTCTTACCCAAAGTTAAAAAAATACTGTTTTACTTATATATGTTTAAAATTGTGTATAATTTATTTATTTGATTTACCTTGAAACTATTAACAAGTTACAATATCAACGAATTGTAGTGCATGCAATCTTTTTTAACCATGGTTTATTAAATCTTGGAATATTTATGTGTTTTGAACCGCTGAGACCAAATTTAATTTTATATTCTAAATATTTCCGGTGTTTGGAAACTTCTACTTATAATAAAACTTCATACATATCTATAAATCGTCGTTATCAAACTAAATCTTCTCTGTTATTAAATGCTTTTAATTTTTTTAGCATTATGTGTTGATACTCGTAAAACTTAATATTGCTTTATTGCGCCCAGTAATACTACTTAATCTTATTCAGACATTTTAACCCTGGTATAGTTTTGGTTTGTTTTTCTTGCCTATCAACCAAATCAACTTTTGTTGAAGAGTCATTGGGAAAGCAGGCAAAGAAACTTAAGCGTTTCTTTTTAATTGGACATGAGAAGAGTTAAAGATTGCATGGTTATTTTTTTTTGATACACGGTTAAAAACCTTGGACTAAATTTTAAACTTTTTTGGTTTACATGTTGGACAAAAAAACATTACTTTTTTTCAAGGAAAAGTTTAAAATTTTTCAAACCAAAAAAGATTAGTTTTCGATCCGAGAAAAGTTTCAAAAAAGCAATACAAATATCATCTTTAAATAAAAGCTTTTCTGACCAGTTCATGATTTGAACACACGTCCTCTGTTGTGCTGGTCCAACACCTTATCCACTCGTCCATCTCATTCGTTGAGAAAGTTACGCTTATTTTGCATCATAACGATTGCAAGTAGGCAAGCGAGCAGAAACGTGGGTTCGAGATCCAGCTAAATTAACGTAAAATAAAAAAAATGTTCTGACCAGTTCGTGATTTGAACACACGTCCTCTGATGTGCTGGTCCAATACCTTATTCACTCGTCCAACTCAGTTGTTAACATAGTTTCGCTTATTTTGCAACATTACGAATGCAAGTAAGTTCTTTTCAGGAACGTGGGTTTGAGACTCAGCTAAATTAAACAAATGTTTGGATTAACAAGTAGAACTTTTTGGATTAAAAATTCCTTTAAATCAAAATTTGGATTAAAAAACGGTCCAAATTTTTTAACCGTGTACTTATTCTAACTGCTTTTTTTACACCTACAATTACGCTACTGATACTTTCACTACTTTTATTTCCACCGCAACCTTTGAAACAATCAATTCGGTGCCTTTGTTAGTTGGCATGTTATGTCGCAGAAATATACAATGATATGTACACATAACAACTCACGATTTGTTTCAGTAGCAGCTTTCTTGCAGTTATCTCAAAAATTCTTATGTGTGTTGGCAGCCTGAAGACTTTCCAGGCTTTCTATGAAATTTACACCCCCGTAGCACAAACTTTGATATTATAACAAACAAACAATAAAACACAAACATAAAGACACATATTTGGCCACTATCCTAAACATATCTACAAAATCTTATTAAGACATTTTGTTTTTACATGTAGGTATCATTAAACTTCCACGTCTACTACTTACTCTTTCCACTCCCATCCTTCTTTTTGGTTTTTTTTTATTTTTGTTTTTTTGTCTGTTTTCTTTTTATTCAGTTTTCATTTTCATTTCCATTTTTGTGGGGTGTGAAAAAATAAAAATCAAACTCAAAGCCAAGTTAAGGAAACCTCATCTCGAGCAAAAGTCGTAATGTTTTTCCCCCGGAAAGGCACCAAAAAGGGAAGGGGAATAAAATCGACAACTAAAAATATATCGAATACTCTTGCACTTGGTGGTTGAAAGATAAGCCACAGCAACAACAACAACAACAGCAACAGCCACATGAACATTTGTAATATAAAGAAAAAAGTTAGGCTACAGACTGTTTTCTCCTCAGTCTTCTCAAGCATCAGCACAAACACACACACACACACATACAAACATCTATTCTCTGTTTACACTTTAGAAAGTTGATATAGAAGATACAACATCAACAACAAATAGAGAACGTTTAAGCGAAAAAGTTCTTCGATTATCGATTTATCGCATTACGATTCGAGATACGAGATACAAGTTGCAGCATTTACACACGTACGTGCAAACACACACACAAATACACATAGATGCATACTTCTACAAACATGACTTTTTAACTTGACATTTTATTATTGCTGCTTTTGATGTCTTATTGTTGTTGTTGTTGTTGTTGTTGTTGTTGTTGCTGCTGCTTACGATAATCGTTGCAATCGTTGCTGCATGTAGCACAAAAGCTCTGAAAAACTTAATTTCCAGCGTATTTTTCTTTTTTGTGTTGGCGCCTGCTGTGTTTTTGCTATTCTCTATCACGCTTTCCCTATCTCGAGGGAACCATTCGTTACTAGCACCTGACTGGGAAATGTTACTCAATTCTTTTTTGTAATCTTTTTGTTGAAGTTGAATTAAGTTGTGTTTTATTTTTAAAAATACTTTTATTTTACAGCATTTGAAATTTTCATATCCCATTGTTTTATTTCCAATGTTGAAATGGTGCAGAGTGGGACAAGGCTCTACAGTTGCACCCAAAGTTAATTTCTGCTCGTAGATTTTTAGCTAGTGAGTTCAAATGTTATTTTGAAATGCTCGTTATTGAATTGCCTAGCAATATTTTCGGTTAGATATTTAATTTGCATATCACAATATTTATGGGAAAAGTAAAATTTTAACTAAAACTAAGAATTTAAAATTAAAATTTAACCGGATCGAGTCGAAAAGTTCATGTAATTTAAACCTTTTACAAAATTTTTTTTTTATCTATCTATCAATCTAAACTGTCAAGCTTAGTTTTGGATATTTAAGGTAAGTTACCCAAATAAGGCCAACCTAACGGTTTTTACCAGACAGAAGAGAAACGGGTTTTTTAAACTTATTTTTGCAATTTTGTATTTTTGTTTATTCAATTCTTTTTTCAAAAACATAAAAATAAAGCAATGAAAAAGTAAAAAATATATCCAGCTCAGAAGGTTTTAAAAAGGTCTAATTTTTGCCATATTAGGACCACCATGTCTAAATAAGGCCCAATATATAACGGTTTTAGAAACATAACAAAACAGTCAGAAAATAATGAAATAAGAACACATATTGTTATTACAAATGTTGGTTTACATTTATACTAAACATAAATGCTATTCATAGCCTTTTTTTATAAAAACTTTTTCGAAAAAATACTTTTATTGCCAAAAGTTCATTTTGAAAATTAAAATAAAGTTACTCTGGCCTTTTAAAGAAAATTTTGGAAATTTGCTGACCTTTATAGATGAGGGCTTTCTTTTTCGTAGTTTTTTTCTGCCAGGTAGATTTAGGTGTGGACATGAGATCGGAAAAAGAAAGCCGGAAAGAAAAAAATGTTTGGGCCTTTTTAGGCGCTCTCAATATAATTTCATTAATCAAGTTTTTCTCGGAATACATCACAGTTAGATTTGATCAACTAACGTTTTTGCTTTCGTTAAAATACCTCTCTTGATTTTTAATTCAAAGCTGGACATAGGCAATAGTTAATTCGTAG
Organism: Dichetophora obliterata; assembly: GCA_963920525.1. Taxonomy (NCBI): domain Eukaryota; kingdom Metazoa; phylum Arthropoda; class Insecta; order Diptera; family Sciomyzidae; genus Dichetophora; species Dichetophora obliterata. The sequence goes on from OY986435.1 coordinate 1,578,844, forward strand.
AATAACGGACTTTTACTGTGAGCACAATATTACATCAACCACGTTGTTGACGCTACCGCTGACTTCGTTCGACTGTCACTCGCTTCACAGATGCACAATCGAAGTAATTTTTTTTGCATCGTGATGCAAATATGAACATGTTTAAACGTGCAAAAAAATCGTTTTGCAGGAAGGAGTAGGTTCTCAAGTTGGTTGGTTTCTTTGTTGTTTTTTTTTAAATGTGTGTACATTAGGGCAGGTCAAATTTCGACCAAGTGTATTGTAAAAACGTAATCAATGATGAATTCTGAGAAAATTTCCCCAAGAAACCATAGATCTTAAATCAATCCCAATATCGCGCATTGCGAAGTCAAAATTTGTGTATGGATTTAAAAAAAACGATAGTTTAATATAAAAATACTGTTGAATTGTCCAAAAATGGCAGCATATATCATTGATTTTTTGCTTGTTGAAAATAAATTTTGGCCAACTCTCTAATTCTGATTTAATTTTAAAAAGATTTTGGCTTTTAAACTAAATTTTGCCAACCTGATATTTAAATATTGTCAAATATAAAACGATTTAAATTTACAAAAAAGATCTCTTATTCAATCAGTGTAAAAAGTACAATTTCAGACTTTTAAGTCTTGTTTGCTCTCAATGCCGGGTATTTTAGTTCAACTTTTTGTAGCTACTGCCAGAACATCGTCTTGATTTTTTCAGTTACTCGTCGCGAAAAACTTGAACTGAATCGTCCTTTTCCGAATCAGAAAAATCAATGGCCATTGCAGAAATGAGGTCAGTTTGGCAATCAGTTGTTTCAACTTCAAACTTTGCTTTATTTTTAAGTACTAAAATTTATAGTATAGAAAAAATGTAGTAAAATAGTACCTTATAATAATTTCTATAAATATAATAAATTCTAGTAGTAATGAAAAATTCAAATGTAAAATTAAAAATGATCAAATCGTTTTTACGAGTATTTTTTGGCAAATTTTTAAATATTTTGTTTAAAAACGAAAATATTTTTAAATTTGAATTACATTCGGAGAGCTGGCCTAAATTTCTTCTCAACAAGCCCACAATCAATGATAGACGCTGGAATTTTTGGACTCTTCCACAGTATTTTTATATAAAACTATTGTTTTTTTAAAATCCATATACAAATGTTGACCTCGCTATGCGCGATATTGGGATTGATTTTATACCTATGGTTTCTTTGAGAAATTTTCTCAGAATCCAACGTTTCTGCTATACGCATTCTTCGTTTTTTTTCATCCGAACACTTTGACCCGCCCTAATGTACATTGATAACTCCTAAAGTACTTGCCCGATTGCCGTAATTTTTAATCAACAGATAGAGACATTGAACGCGGAGGTGGCCGTTTATAAAAGTGGGCAGTATTGGACAAAGAGGCGTGATAATAGAAGAAAAACTCTGTATATCGTATAATATTGACACTAGTATACTGAAATTAGGTACGGGAGTAGGTATAATTTTGCAAATAAAAGAAAGTAGGCATTATTGGACAAAAAGGCGTGGCAATAAAAGAAAAATACTGTTTCTCAGTTAATATTGACACTAGGGTACTGGAAATTGGTACAGGAGTAGGAACAATTATTATAAATTACGGTCAAGAAAGTGGGCGTTATTGAACAAAAGGGCGTGGCAATATTAGAAAGACACTCTGTCTCAAATCATATGGACACTAGGGTAATAGTATTCGTTACAAGAATGGTAGAATTATCAGAAACACTATGAAAAAAATGGGCGGCAATAGACAAATGGCGTTCCACTTTTAGAAAAACACTATACCTCTGTTTATATTGACACTAGGGTACTGAAATTTAGTACAGGGGTAGGCACAATTATTACAAATTATGGTAAAAAAAGTGGGCGTCCATTCGACAAAGGGCGTGGAAATCTTAGAAAAACACTGTGTCTGGAATAATATTGACATACGGATATATAAAAACATTATAACAATAAGATTTCCAATATATATAAATAAATTATCAAATTTGACCAAGAATTAATGTGAAAAGTAATTTAAAATTATTTTTTACTTTGTATTGATTTTAAAGTTGGTTTTTTTTGTCAAAAATTTTTTTAACACTTTTTATATTTTTGAAATTGGCCTATCATTTAAAAAATCAAAAAATAACTCAAGAAATTCTGAAAAATTTGCATGCATTTTTTGGTTAACTGTAACTATCTAGAAAAAAAGGATTCGAATAAATTTGTTTTCCCATTTTATTAAAACATTTATTTTTTCTAATACGAAAGTTTTAAAGAGTAGAAATTAAAATAAAAAATCAAGCCGGAAATATTAATAAATAATTCAAAAGCGAACATTTAAAAAAATAGTTTTCAAATTCGAATTTTGAGACGAATATGTGTAATCTTTATTTGGAAAACTTGATTTTTTACAAAAATGTACCAAATTGCCAAAATTTAAAAAAAAAATCTGGTTAGACAGATTGATAATAAAATTTATTGATTGATGATTGGTGATATAATTCGGAAATAGACGACAATTTATAAATTATTTCCGTTTTTTGTTTAATTTGTATGGTTAGCACACCCTATCATAAGTTATGCATATGATCGACGCACATTTTATATGTTTATTATTCTAGAACAGCCATAAATATAAAAAAACAAGTTTTTGTTTTGGTGCTGTGATGTGAAGGTGAGAAATTTATAATGAATTTTCACTCAATGATAAATTGACTTCTATACTTCTCATATAGTTTCGGATTAATGATATGTAATAAAGATAACTTTGCTACTCTAAGGGAATTTCGTTTTTAGTCTAATTCCGATGAGAAACAACGGAGTGTTTAAATCTGTTTGAAGTAGTAACAGTTTTCAGGTTTTGATAGAGTTGAAAAAGACTTCGAAATATTTAACACGTTAGTATACTATGAAGGTGTAAGTTTAATATCAAGTTTAAGATACCGTATGAATCTTGTATCAATATATCTCATACATAAAATTTTTTTTTACTTTTTGAATAAAAACAAATAGTTTAAAGATTAATGATTTTCTTCGAAATCAAATCACTTTACTTTGATAATTTTTGCAAAAAAAAGAAAGAAATTATTTGTAAAATATTTAAAACCCAAAAGAAAGAATTTGCATATTTTCCACGTACTTTAAGGGTTAATGACGAAGAGAGTATATGAAACACTCGACTCTCATGACAGTACAGCATTACATGGCAAAATGTAGTTTTTATTGCTGCTTTACGAAAAGTCGTAAACTTTTGTTTTTAAAATACGTCTTAATAAAAAAAAATTTATAAACGCGTATCAGTAGCTATATTTGCGTATTTGTCTATAAAACTAATAAAGCATCTCGGAAGCAATAATGAAACGGAATGAAGTAAAGCTAGACGCTATAAATTAAGTTTTAATGGGCGTTGGTTTGCACAATTTTAAGCAAATTCTTTAATAAGAGATGGTGTAAATTTGGTTGTGCCAACTTTTAAGGAGTCCTTTACGTTTTATTAGGCTATTTTAAAAAGAATACCCTATAAGCATAATACTTTGATGAGCTATCGGAGGAGGAAGTGATTGAATGTAATTTGATGGCTGTTAAAATAGCTCCATTAAAGAGTAATTAGGCGTTTTTATGAAGTTGAAAGATAAATCTTAAAAACTCCAGAGCAAAAATTTTTTGAAACACATTTGAAATTATATATAAAAATATATATATAAAATTATATATAAATTTTATGCGCATTTTTAGATATTTCCCAGGGTTTCCTTTAAAATTTCAGCTATGGGCGGGGCATAAAAAACCACAAATCGCCACTTATTCAACGTCTTTCATCATCAAATAACAACCCAAAACTGTTGATTTATACCAATTTATAAGCGTGTAATTTGTAGCTAAAAATAAACAATAAAAGACGTCCTGTAAAATAACAATTTGTTTGCTTAAGCGTGTTTTGGCTTAAAAATAAGGATATCTGAAATTTTATATAAAAGCCCGATTCGACAATTTGAATAAAATTCAAATATATTGCGGCAGAAGCATTCAAAGCATGTACCATACCGAAAAAGGTCTAATGTTTGGCAGTTTAAAAAAAAAATTCAAATTTATGACAAATCAGCGCTACAATAAAAGGCAACAAACTGACAAAAAGGTACAAACTGTCAATGGCTACAACAACAAACAACAACAAATTTAAAAAAAAATTCAATAAAAAATGTTGCCTATTAAAATGTTAACGAAATGCACAAAAAAAGCACCGAACAAACCAAAAACAATTTAAGGACTCATCACCCTGACATAACTCAAGGCTTGATAGAACAAGACGGTCGTAAAGATATGCATAAATAAGTGGCAGAAATTCAATGCCAGGCAGATAGAAAAATTCAAAATTGAAAAATCATAGCATAAATAATAGCATTAAGCATCATGCAACACTGGCATGGTGAAGAACTACTGCACACCAAACCACACCCCAAAAATGGGGCTAAGCTGCAGAAAGCGAGAATATAAATTAGATCGCACTCTAGTTAAAAAACTATAAAGCAGGCACAAAATATCAATTTAAAAACAAAAAGAAGAGGAACCGGGAAAACGTGGCCATTTAAAGGTACTTTCATACGCTTTATGCCCACGCCCACATTTGAAGAGAAAAGGCAAGACCAGCTGAGCTTTGTTGTAAGCGCAAATATTTTAATGCAAAAAAGTTAAATAATTGGCATATAAATTTCAATATTCCATTCAGTTGAGAAGATTAAATACCAATTTGCCTCATTTAAACTTTTGTGCTTCATCCTTAACTTAATGCACAATATTTGCAAACTGCTTGTAGAAATTTGGCTCATTCTGTTTGAGTTCAATTTACAATTTTTTCCCTAACAAACAGCGTATATTTCTAGCAACCCTGTCTGCCTGAATATAATCACACAAAAAAATTGCGTTTACTAGAAACTTTTGACAATAAACGCCGCTGAATTTACGAGTTTTATGACTTTTTTCGCTCTTTTCGAGATTTTATTTTGGCTCAAATATAAGAGCAAAAAAAAAAAAAAAATATGCATTTATTCATAGAAAAAGAAACAACCTGGCAAATGTGCGCCATTTTTAAAAAAATCATAAATCAAGTTGTATAACTTTACAAACAGGGCTACCAAAAAAAAAAAAAAACAATGTGCGCGTATTGTTTGTATTGAGCTAGAAAAATTCAGTGTTTTTTTGTTATGCCCTTTTTTGCGCTAAATTTTTAATATACAACACTTTTTTGTTAACTTTTGCTGTTGCTCCCCAATGACCAACAGTAGCTTAAAATAGGAAATCTGCTTAAAAAAAATAACAATGACGCACTACCGCATTTCTAGCTGTTGATGGTGTCCGCCTGGTTGTTGCAGTGTTTTTTTTTTTTGGCTTGGCTGTCAAAGCGTGGGCAACAAATTTCAATTTAAGCCTATGAGAATCCTAAAAATATGCTTTTCGTTTTTAATTCAACCAGTTGACATGCATGTGAAGGGGAAATACATACGAAATATTGTTCCCGGTCAAGTTGAAATTAATTGGGCGCACGAGAAAAAAAAATTGACTGCAGTGGCAACACTTTTTGTTTTTTATTTCAGCTAATTTTTAATAGAGTTTTGTTGAAAAATAATTCACTTCAATACTATTTTGTTTACAACACCATGTACAATTTTTCGCTAAAGCTATTTTTCGGTGCTCTTTAAGAACCAATTTTATTGAATTTTTGACGTTAAGGAACGAATTTTTCAGATCAAAAATAGTTAACAAAATCTCTTTTTTTTTGTTAATTCTATTGTAAGCCAATTCCCGATAAAAAACTACGAACTTAAGTTGTTGTTGCCCAAAGCACGCTTTGTTTTGATGCTAAGGCGTTCAGGAGGTCCTTTAATAACTATTTGTACTAAAGGACAAATATACTTCTATGCTTCACATATAGTTTTACACATTTATTTTATTTAAGTCTGTGCCAATATAAGCAACTGATTTTGGTCTCATTCTAAACAATAAAAATTTAATTTAAAAAATATTTTTGTTTAGATGCTTCAATCACCATACCTTATAAACCCATTGAGTACCTACCCTAATTTTTATAATATTTATAGATAATTTTGCTAGCAATTTAAGAATCTTTAAAAAGTGTTCTTCGAAATCAATTACCTTACCGCAAGGAATGCAACCCTCAACAACCAAAATTTCCAAAACTATTTTTTGATCAAAGTCCGTTCAATTACCTTTCCAACGGTAGTTCAAACTTTAAATACGGTTAAGAAATTTCAATTTTCAATTTAAATTTCAATTTATTTCAATTCAATTCATTTGTACATTGAGGCAAGCTTTATGTAGTACATCGAAAACACGTTTATATATCTACAAGTAATTTTGTTAATTTGTTTCTTACAGACTAAGTTTGCTTACTAAAGCTAATATTCAAGCCTAAATTAGGTAATAATTAATTACGAAAGTACAATTAAATACTAAAAAACCTAACAAGAGCCAGTTTAAAGAGTTTGTTATCTCGAATTGATTTAATATTTGTTGGCATAAAATTATAAAGTTTGACAGCACTAACAAAAAACGTTCTAGAGGTCACTAAGTATTTAAATCTAGGTATTATAAGATTTTGTGTTCTACGTGATTGAGTATAGTTAAGTTTGACATACAGGTAATGAGGGCACCGGGAAAGCATAAGCTTATGAAGAAAAACGAAATTTAGTACATTTAAGTAGGTCGAGATATCACAGTTAAATATTTGTCGAGAGTAAGTCGTAATATGATCATACTTCCTTAGAAGGAAGATGTATCTCGCTGCATTGTTCACAACCAGTTGAAGTTTGTGCTTAGAAGCAGAATCCAAATTGCCATAGACTAGAGCACTGTATGATATAAGTGGAGACAAAAGAGTTCTTACAAGTTTCAGTTTTATTTCAACTGAGAGGAAACTAGAGGAAGTCCATAATTTTCTTATAACTGCATACTGTGCATTTTGCTTACTGTGTGACTTATATGATCACAACAGCTTAAGTTCCTATTCATCTTGAAACCTAAGCTTGTTACACAAATATCATAGTTTATAGGTTTATTGTTGACGCAAACTACCGGAAGCGAATGAATGTCAAAACTTGTTGGACAGATTGGTAAAGCTTGCGTTTTTGTTGCATTCAACTTTAAACTGTTGTCGACAGCCCATTTATAAATTCTTTGCAAGTCCTTGTTTAGCCTACATACAAGGTCCTCAAGGAGACATGTTGGCCGGGAAAGGTAAACTTGTGCGTCGTCAGCATATAAATTAATAGATACAGATTCACAACAATGTACTGTATCGTTTATAAATATACTAAAAAAAATAGGTCCCAGTATAGAACCTTGTGGCACACCGGATACAATTCTTTCTAAATTTGATTCTCTCCCATTTGAACAAACACGTTGAAATCTAGAGTTTAAGTAACTTTGTAGTAACTGAATCGCGTATACATCAAAACCATAATACTTTTCTAACTTTATAAGCATAACTTCAAAATTCAGCGTATCGAAAGCTTTAGAAAAATCTAATAATACTAAAATTGAGAGTTCGCCATTGTCATATTTTTCACGTAAGTCCTCAATAATTTTTAACATGGCCGTGGCACAACTATGTTTCTCTCTAAACCCTGATTGATAGTCGCTTAAGAGCCGATTGGTATTGAGGTGTTTAACGATCTGTTTAGCCAATAATTTTTCGTAAATTTTAGAAAGAGCTGGTAATATACTGATTGGTCTAAAATCTTGTACCGCCTGTGCCTCCCTCTTTTTTGCAACGGGTATCACGTTTGCAATCTTCCATTTGGAAGGAAATATTCTTGTTGTAAGAGAGAAATTTATAATATGTGTTAATATACCGACGACTTGTGGCAAAATAAGCTTAACAAATTTGAGGTTTACTCCATCTTCTCCAATAGCATTAGAATTTTATGCCTAACAAACATCTTAAAATATCTTCTTCAGTAGCCATTTCGAAATGAAAGAGGCTTTCTCTGTTGTATAGTAAATTTGGATTAACTAAGTAAATTTGGATTAACGAGCTATCTGTAGAACTAGTTACTGACAAAAAGTATTTATTAAGGGTGTCGGAATCTATCTTAATTTCTGTGTTCTTATGCTTTCCAATGCCAAGGGACTTGAGGTTGTTCCACAATTGTTTTGAGAAAAGACTAGGTCGCAGCTTCGACTCAAAATAACGCTTTTTTGCTGCTTTAGTAATAAGCGTTGCATAGTTACGAGCCTGATGGTAAGTTTCCCAGTTTGAATTTGTTGGGTTACGTTTCCAACGGCTATACATTCTTCCTCTATCTTTGATTGATTTTAAAACATTCGAATCAAACCATGGTTGGCTAGAATTTTTTAATTTCATTTTAACTAAGGGAACATATTTTTCATACAAATAGTTTAGTAATGAGGTGAGATGTTCAACTTTTTCATCGACATCAGCAAATAATCTACAGTCTTGCCAATTCAAATAGGAAGCTTCTGCAACTAATGCTGTAATGTCAATTCTTTTGAAATCTCTAAAAGTAATAAAGGAATCTACACAGGCAATGTCAAGTAGACTCGGCTTTGAAGAATGGCTATATCTGGTAGGATAATTATTAAGAATACAGAGTCCTGATCCGGTCAACTTATCAACGAGGTCTATACTACGACTATCAGCGTCAAGCAAATCAATGTTCAAGTCCCCACAAAGCAACATGTGTTCATATTGCTATATTCTATTAAATTTTGGAATAACTTTAAAAGATCAAAATGCCTCGAAGGGTTGTAAACACACCTTTAAAGACATTTCTATATTCTATCTGATATTTCAACTAAAAAATATTCCACTGTGTCACTTGTATCCGATTCAAAAACTAATTTATGCTTAAATTCGCGTTTTATATATAGAGCGACTCCACCACCTCTCGATCCCGTGCGCCGATCATAACGTATAAGTTTAAAGTTATTTAGTGACACTATCTGGTCATCGATTTCTTCTTGAAACCATGTATCTACGACACCAATTATGTCTATGTTAAGGGACGCCAGAATATTATTCATATAATCACGCTTTAAACTGTTAAAGCTTCGAGCGTTAAAAAAACAGATTTTAAGACCATTGTGGTTTTGACATACTAATTGCAAAATGAGTTTTAAATTGTCAGTGCTGCTAGCATCATATTCAATCATAATGATTGAAAACGCTACTCTTAAACTGGCTAAATACGTTAGGTGAAACAATTAAAAAATATTGAAAATTGTAAATACAATAATTTAAAACAGTTTCAAAGATTAAAATGAAAGGAAAATAGCAAATTAAGTGATAAAAAACAGTTGCATAGAAAGAACAAATATTAAATGAAGATCTATTAAGTAAAGATCGAAGATAAATAATAATAGTTAAAAATAAAATGATCTGTATGGTATTACAAAGAAGAAGCATGCTCTTGGTGTTGTTTTTCAGAACTGAGGATATTATCAATATCATTTCGGCTTGTAATACGAAATGCTTCTTCACCTCTCCGCTTACGAATAAACACCTGTCCACGTATCGAAAAAGCTGCAGCCGAAAGATTTTGTCTCTTAAGTTGAGAAGCATGAAACATAAGTTCTCTATTTGCTCTAGTGAGACTTTCATGCATATATATGCTTGCATTACCTTGGATGCCAACATCCCCCAAGGCAAGCGAACGTTTGTTTGCTTTACAGAAACTAGCCAGAGCTTTAAAGAGTTGGTTACGTGAGTGGGCGGAGAAGAGTTTAACAATAATCGGCGACAATAATAATAAAAGCGAAAAATTCGTTTGTTAATCAAAAAGTTATTTGTGTTTAGATGTTAAATGACCGCATCTCATTAACACATTGAGTCCGCACCCTAATTTTTATATTGTTAAAAATATAATTTTGCTTGTGTTCGTCGCAACCTTACATCGAAATTAATTACCTTACCGCAATGGATGGAACCACCAAAATTCCACAAAATTATTTTAAGATTAAATAAAGTTCAATTACCTTTTCAACGGTATTTCAAACTTAACATTCGGTTTTTGCTGATTTTTGTCAATTTGGTCCACCCTGTAACTCCGCCAAAATCACGTCAAACTTTTCCCACCAAAATAAGTTTTTTATTTCTGTCAGTGATGCTCCATGCCAAATTTCACCTAAATCGGAGATACTCGGCACGTTCAAAATAGAATTGCTGTATATATAAAAGTTACTTCAAATTAAAAAAGAAACTCGACAGCGTCACCCCGCAGGTAATGTGTAAAAAGAGTGTGCAGCGTTTGAAAAATATTGGTACAGTAGAATTTGAGTAAAAGTGTCCACCGACTTTAAAATTGCAAGTTGTGAGAAAATCGAGTTACAGATTTATTTCCTCCGCCCACCGTAAGGGAGGGGTGTAGACTTAAAACGCTCTATCTCCGACAGTTTTTCTCTGATTAACTTGAAATTTTAATACGATGGTCTTGTTCGAGACACTCAATACTTGCAGCAATACTGCAATACTGTTACTCATTGGCAGCTCTGTGCAGATGCTCAGCTGATACTTTACCTAAATATTGCATATATTTTGCGCTGCTTTTGTGATCGAACGTGAGACTTTCAAAATGATTTTTTTAATACATTTCGCGATTGATAACTTTGCAAACAACGGAGGCAATTTGTTATTATAATACGAAAAATCAAGAAAGCAAATGTTTTTGCGGAAAAAAAAGTTGTTTTTTACCGAGATTTTATAGAAGAAAAAAGGACGAAAATTACTAAGTTTTTAAATTTTTCGCTGACAAATTGAATAAATGGAAAATAAATCGATTTCCATATATGAATATGATCAATTATTTCCATTTAATATAAAAAAGATTGCAATAAATACAATTTCGCTTACCTTTCTTCTTCCATAACTTTCGCGCAGTATTAACATTAATTGCTGGGTTCTTGCAATTTGCACGCGCCAAATGGCGAATTTCTACTCGCTAGAACCTTAGACTTTTGCAAAATTTTTGTATCGAACGTGATATTTTGATATGTTGCGCAATATTGCTGCAGTTTTTGAGACTCGAACAAACCCAATAATCTTGAAATAATGGTCTTTCATCTGACAAATTTTGAAAAAAATCGATAAAAAACCTTACCCTTCCCTTAAAAGGACTTTGCCCGTGCTTCTCAATTGTGTTTTATTAAATTAAATGTTTGAGCACAAATGATCTAAAGCTACGAGTTCCTTAGTGCCCCTGTTACGGTGGCGGTCATGGGCTCATCATGGTCATGCATTGTTGTTGTTTCAATGCAAATTAAAAATTTGAGAGCGAGAGCGAGAGCAAGAGAGTAAATTTTCACCACCACGGTGAAATCACCAAATGATTCGAAAAAAATATGAAATCATGGGATCAAAACAGTGTTGCGTTGTGGAATTATTTACAGCATTTGTGTTTAGGCATGAAAATAGTACATTTTTAGTACGAAATGTATGAAAGCAGTAAGGAAACCTGCGTAATAGCAACACTCATCGGTTGAAAAAATACAAAAAGTAGCAAAAAGTGTACCTGTGATCAGGAATCATATGACCACCAGCATAACATACTTTCGTCACACAGCTCATCAAACGCAAAAAGAGAGTAAAAAGTGACATGACCAGCGATCATATGACGACCACCGTAACAACACCCTTAGCATATGAGCCATGCCATGGTGTAAGGATAGAGGTAGCTGCAGCGCTTACTGTGCTCTCTTTCCATACTGCCACGTCTGTCAAATTCAGCTGTGTGGCGAATGGAAACAAAAGAAAAGAAATAACATTTTCGGCAGTATGCTCTCATCTGGTGCATTTAATTGTATTCTTCTACCGTGAGCCATGCACTCTACCCAGTTGGCTACAGCCACAACAAAATTTTTTGTATTTACACGGTCGTTTCATTGATTTAAAAAAAATAGAAAAAAATTAGTTTTTTTGTTAACCTTGTAATTTTTTAAACCTTATTTTGGACGAGCATGCATTTGTTAATTAAAGAAATTTGTTCTTGATAAAATTATTAATGAAAAAAAAAAAATTAAATTATAAAAAAAATTAACAAAAATATATTGTATTTTAGATATCTATCTAAAAAATGCAAAAAGATCTATGTTGCATTTAAAAATAATTTATTAAGCAAAAAGAAAATCAGAAATTCTCTCCCACTTTTAAGAATGAAGAATTGCTTAATTAAGAAGGGTTTTTCGAGATTTTTATTTTACAAATATGCTATTGATACATTTCTTAATATTAATTAAAAAAAAAACGAACTCACAACACAAAAAATTATTTAGTTGCACGTTGAAATCACTGCGGAGCGTCGAAATGTTAAGGTTACCAACATGCACTCTCGTTCTCAAACCACTTTCATAAATTTATCTCTTTTTTCTCTCCTCTCTTTCTCTTTTTCTTTCTTGCAAGGGTTGCCAGCGCGTCGTTATTCTCCTTGATTTCCACAACTTAAGGTTTTAGCAACAGTAGCTGCTGCTTCGGTAATTTAGTTAAAATTATTAGCAAACAAAAAAAAAGTAAATAAAAAAAGAGCCAGAAAAAGGACGACCGCCAAACTTTTCCGCTGCTTGTTCTGTCATATTTTCTAAAATAGCGACAAGTGTGGCGGCTTAATTAGATTTTGCTGTGGTTTGATGGATGTTGACAGTTTTCTTAATTAAAACCGAATTTCATGCTGCTGCCAGCTAATGCAACATTTGTATTGGAGTGAGAGTTTGTTTATGTGTTATTCACTGCTGTCACATAACTTTAGCAATTGTCGGTTTATGTTTTCTTTGTTTAATTACTTCTATAACTGTTCTTTATTAGAAATGATTTGGGAAATAAATTTGTCCAAATTAAAGCTGAAAGCACTTTCTACAAATTTCATTCCATTTAATTTGATGATGACCTAGAAATTGTGGTGGTGGTCATGGGTTTAAGCTGCGATAATCTGACAATCTTAATTGACATTATAAATTAATCTTTTATATAGCATATTTTTATGGCAACGCCAGTAAATTTTGCTACTCAAAATGCTGTTGAACTTTAATTAAATGATGTTTCTCTCTTTCTTTGCAGGTGAGTTGAAAGCAGCTGAACTTTTGATAAACTTTAATGGTGGTAAGAATTATTTTTTAATGCACTCACTTTGCGATTAGTTTGCTTGAGCTATAATTTATACGAATTTTTATATTTCTTTTTATTAAAAGTAGCAATATTTTTTGCATGAGTCATATGGAAGTTGTGGTTCAAATTGTTCAAAAACTGAATATACGCTATATTTTACTTGAAATAAGTAAACATGTAAAAATGCTTGTCTTTAAATACAGTTTTGCTTTTAAATTGATTGATCTCAAATCCGGGTAAAGTACGAACTGTAGTTGGCTAAAAAGTTATCTCTCATAAGTTTCATACCAGTTATTTTTAGTACTTATGTTTATTACTGCCTACCTTTTACTTCTCAATACATAATTATTATTTTATGTTTTTTAAAAAAACTGTTAAGATCCGTATTTAATCTATTATACCAGTTTCAAAATTCATAACATTAAGTCTTATGATTCAAATTTTGTTAAATACTGACGAAAAAAAGGGAATTTTTTTTTTCATTGGTTTTATACTAAAATTTTTATACCATCACGCATACTGCTTAAGAGAATATTAACTTTGTTACTCTGTTTGTAACGTTGATAAGGAGGCACAGCAGGTAAAAAATAAATATATAATAACAGACGTAATTTAAGAGCTACCGTAATGAAAAAATGCAATATGTAAGCTTTATATTTAAAACAAGAGATCAAGTTCTAAAAAGGGCCAAATTGGATGAAAATCATATCTGCCTACCATAAAAAGGGACTTTATCAAAACGGTAAATCTCTTTAAATAAAAAAAATTTCATATAGAGTATGAAAGTTTGTTAAAACCTACCTCCCATACAAAGTGACCTTAAGCAAACGGGAAAAAGCTCCTTAAATTCCACAATAACTAGAACAATAGCTTTAAATTTTGCAAATAAATTTTAATTATAACTAATCACTCGACGTTTGAAATTTAGTATAACAAAATTGAAAACTCCGTCCACTGTCCATACAAAGTGACGTCATCATTACAGTAAAACCATCATAAATGAAAAAAAAGAAACCATATTTTAATTTGATATTTTACACATAAGCTTTGATAATTAAAATTAACTATGAGTTTCAAATTTAAAATATTTGGATAAAAACCTGGCCAATAAAAGTTACGTAATCAAAATAAGACAACATTACTAATTTTGCGTACACTATTTGCGTCCATTCATGTCAGTTGCGAAATATTTATACCAGTTTCTATATATTTATATCAGTTTTTCATTTTCTTCAATTGATAAGAAAGTTATTTGTTGGTTTTTATAACAATTTTTTGTAGTTTTAGTGTTGTTTTTAAAATTTTTTTATTAGCTGATATTTTAATAGCTCTTCTGACTGTTCTAAGATGCCTTTTTTAATATTTTTTTAATTGGAACAGTTTTTAAATATATTGTTTTATGTCTGATGATTACAATTTTAAAGGAATGCGAGCTCGAATTTATTGAAAATTGATTTTTAATTTATTTAATACTAGTTTTCTTACAATTTCTAGTGCTTTTTAAGACTCTTATATAAAATTCTGTATTATTTTAATAATCTTACATTGTTAAAATTGTTATACCAATTTTAAAATGTTTATATCAATTTTTATGTTATTAAACCAATTTTTAAGATCATTATTTTTATTTTCGCATGACACATTCTTAGGGCTTTTTGTGCAAGTTAGCTAAAAGTTTATATATTATTGTTTATTGCTGTACAACAAGATTCATCAGAGAAAATCATATATTGAATTAGCTTATAATGAAAAACAATTTTGCTTATAACTAAAGAAATCAAATAAATTAAATGTTGCAGTAACAATGTAACAATATAATTTTATGTCTAGAAGCTTACGTTAAAATTAAATAAAATATACTCTGTGGTGCAGTGAGCTACTGCGTGATTGCACGGAGTATTACAAAGATTTCTGATGAAGCCTTTAGCAGGGCCAAAATTGCAATAAAATCAGCTAGTGATTTTTTCCTTTTCATATGGAAAAAAGTTGTTGTTGTTGTTGTTTCTTTGGAAAGATTCGTTAGAACAATTAATTGTTCCTACTTTGACCTAAAGCTCAATAAACGATTTTAAACTATCAAACAAGTACAATTTGTATTTAAAGTCAAGTATGACTATCAAACATTTCGATTTTGTGTTTAAACCATATAAAATTAACATAATAATAAATAAAATAAGTAAAAGAAAAGAAAGTGCATAAGATTTTATTTCATTGCAACGAGAAGAGATATAAATTCAGTTTTTTTGATATTGCATGGAATTTTGGATAGATCTGAGTTCGATGGGTAACGAGTTCGAAAGACATATAGCATAGACATAGAATTGTCTTTCGGATGTAAGGTAAAATTTTCGTTGCTGGATTAGAGCTTTTGCTTGATTTGATCGCGAGGAGATAAGTCTTTCACGTATATAGAAAGGCTCACCAGGGTATATAACTGTGTGCAACAACAGCAACATTTACAAAGATATGTTAAATATGCGAATAGAATAATATGAAACACTGTCCCTATATTTCAACCCAAAAACGTATCTTGCGATATTGTTGAAAAGCACAATTGGTTTTGCTGTGAAAGCAGCAACGCAATTATCAAACAACTCACATCCGTAGAGGAGAGATAGGAGAAGATAAGCCTTATCTAGAAATAACCTAATTCGCTATGAAGTGAATAATTGAGTGATCCACAGTACACGCAACATGCCCTATATTCTTCGTTCCGAGGAATTCTCCCCTGTCCATCTGGTAACGAGACTTAGAGAGACTTAGATCGGTATTAATGTTAGATAAACAATTTGATAGAGAATCTCAACAAGAGCTTGGATACAACTGCACATCGTCTGCATACAGATGAGTCTTATAGTTTTGTAGAATCCTAGGTAATTCATTTATGTACATTGAGAACAGGAGTGACCCAAGGATTAATCTTTGAGGAACACCACGTAAGACAGGTAGAAGTGTAGACGTTAGAGAATTTACACTTACAGCTGGATAAATACGACCGCATTAGGTTAGCTGCAGTAGATGTAAAGCTAACTTATTTTGTGAGTCTAGTATAGAGAATATTTTGATCAACGGTATCAAAAGCCTTCAAATTGTCCAATAGGATTCAAAAGCTATATCTTTAATCACATCTATAAGTGCTGTTACACAGCCTCGCTGAGCTCTAAAGAAATTGCAAAAGGACGAATTTCATTGCAATTTCTTGGACCAGGTATAATTTTAGCTATCTTCGAGCTGATGGCTGGTTGAAGTGGTTAAGTTTGTGTTGAAAATGTAGGTGATATAAGGTAAAAGTATGGGAAGAAGAATTTTAAGAAATACTGGGTGGGTATTATCAAAACTAGCAGCATTCGATTTAATCTCTAGAATGCTCCGGAGAACATCACATTGACTAACACAGTGAACCGAAAAGAGAACATTATGATCAAGGCTTCCAACTGAGTAAGCGTAGACATTGCCCTTGACTGCAGACTTGGGAATATTGATGGATTTTGAGTAGTGTCCTTGACAATGCCAATTTTACGGATTTCATTCCACAATGTCTTACTTTTTCATTTGCATTCTCAAATTTTTTGCTTAAGTAATTGATTTTCGACTGTTTCATTTTATTTCGAAAGGGTTTCCTGATTTAGATTTAGATTTCTTTATTGAGTCTTTGGAAATATCCTTACAGACTAAGATTAACAATTTAAAAATAAAATAACGGTACAAATAAACAGTAGAATTACGATACAAATAAACTATTTAACAATTCTTTAAAACATTCTTAAGACAATGAAAAGTCAAACAAAACTCGAAACGACAGATCATTATATAAAGACAGAGCTCTTTGCAATGGCTCATTACGAGCATAATTAGACCTATGAAATTGAATTGAAAAAACTTTAAAACGTCGCAGATTTGTTTAAATTCTTCGTAAATATGCCCCTATTTAATAATTTAAAAAAATTCCCACTTTATGTCATTTTTTTTGCAGAAATACTACGTTCAAATAAATTAATTACTTGAAACTGTGTCTATTTTATTTATATGCTTAAAATTGTCGTCTAAAAATTGTATACCAATTCTATACCAGCTTGAAAAATATTTTTATTTTTATACGGAAATATTAATTTTATATATTTTATGATTCTTTCATAATTTTTTATCAGTTTTTAATAAAAATCTTCGACACCAGCCATCATACTTTTGAAAAGTAGGCCGAACTAAGTAGCATATACCAGTTTTAATTAAAAAATGTCTCTTAATTATTAACTGTGTTTTCTTTCTGCCTTCTTCACAGCCAACATACTTTACTTTCTTGAAAAAAAAATCATCCTAAGAGTAACATGTTCATACCATTTCAGCTCATTTTCACACAGTTTGCGTATCTTTATTGAAAGCCCATCATCTTCTTTAACCACGCTCAATAGATTATTTCACTTTATACCAGTTACTTGTTCAACTTATCTCATTCTTTGCAAAGAAACTATCTACTGCTGCATTCTAATTGCAATCGAAAATCTGCAGCAAACTTGAAAGCTATTAAAAATCACAGCATCCTTGAATCTCGTTCGTTATCTCTAGCAGCATGCAGTCAGTCAGTCAGTCGGTCGGACCCACATGTACCAATACTTGAAGATAAATAAATACAAAAAAAGCAATCACAACTACACACGTGCACACACAAACACATTCTCGCACCTGAAAACAGTACAAAAACAAACCCAAAACCACCCAATTGTAGCGATTCTCAATTTCGCATCCATTAAGCAAACCCAATAAAAAGTTGATAATTTACGGTCTACTGAGCAGCGCCAACTACCGACGGCATGCCGCGGCAGCACGCTGTGCCCCATCACATACACACACAAATACTCGCAGGCACGAATGGTACTGGTGCAGAACGTGCTACACCGGCTGAGAATCATAAATAAAAGGATTTTGAATTGCAGAGATATCTGCATGCCAAGGTTGAACAAGTGCAACGCTATGAAGGCGCGAAGGAGTACAGTGTGGAGGAGTGTGGGGATAACAAAGGTTGCTCAAGAGACACATCAAGAGTGGGGGATTCATAGCTGGCTGCCATCTTAAAAGGTGTTCAAGTGATGGCGCAATGTTAATCTGTGCCTGGAAACTCTAGGTATTTAAACACCAGAGCAGACTAGATTTTTGTACAAACTCGTATATCACGACGATCCTCTTTTTTTTGTTTGCTTTATTTTTTCCCCCTATGTGAAAATTTTATTCAATGCATTTTCGCTGTTGTATAATTTTATGGTTTAAAGAGTGATTAAATGAAAAAATTATAGTGTGCTTAGGGCTTATATACTAGATAAGTAGAGTTAATTTCGCAAAGTGTTCAGAGAAAAAATGTAATAATGTGAATATTATCACTTTATTATAATATTTTTTTATTTTTTTTGTTGTTCTAGAGCTAGGTTGTTCTAGCTACATTACCTTTACCTCAGAGCTTTCAAAAAAATTAAATTGCTTACGTCAATTCTGTATCATATTCCAAAATATTTGGGGCTTAAATACTAAGTTTAAAGACTTATACATTTTAGGCCATTATCTTTACTTTGACCTAATTCAAAGTTAATTAGAATTCTTTCTAACATATTTAACGTTTTCTACAAAGAAACTATGCAATGCTCATATATTCTTTCTCTAGTTTTTAGTAAAAACTTAGTTCTGATTAACCCATTAATGTTTACTACCAGTTGAGTTTAGCTTTTAAAATTTTCAGCACAAGTTTGTATTAATATTAGACGGGAAACTCTGAAGTTTAAAAAAAAAATCTAAAGGATTTGGGTGTGGCGAAGCGCATGATTATAAACGCATAAGGGGTCTGTAAGTAGAGAAATAAAAAAAGAAATCTAAAAAAATTAGAAAAAAATGATAAATTGGAAAATTTTCATTTCGTAGCGTAGGCGGTTCCACTTTAACCTAATGCCCTTTTTTCATTATATTTTCTTTTTTCTTGAGGTTTATAAAACAAAATAACTCACCTGATTGGCATTGTTTACTTTTTTTTTAAATACTACACGAACTGGCGCGAAAAAGTACTCAAAAAGCTTTTAATGTAAATTTTATTAATTTTTTTTTTTGGAAAAAGCATACTTTTGGCTTTCTCTTACTGTTGGAAGCAAAAGCTTTACAGTGGCTGAGGATTTTTGAGGATTTTTTAAAAAATGCTTTTATCGCGTATGATATATAAATACGTTGTCATTAATGGGTTAATAGAATTTGAGTACAGTTTCTTCCTCAACACGACCACATTTAAAAAACGGGTTACTTTTACATATATTTATATATATTTGATAATTACTTTTAAAAGAGCACTTTCAAGATATGGTCTTTTTTAAAATAAACTATTCATAATATATATTCAAAATATATTCATAATAAAATTGCCGTTTGCTAGAACGTGAATATTTTGATAATTGTAATATTGTTTCAGTTTCTAGATCAGATTCGCTGAGGAGCTTTATCAAAATGTGTAGTATAGCCTTACCCGGCGGCCGTAGCCTAGTTGGTAGAGTACGTGGCCCCTCAACTAAAGAACCGCGGTAGTCCGGGTTCAATTCCAGCTCAGACAGAAAGTTTTTTCAATTGAATTAGTTTTTCTGTTTGCTCGTCACCTCTCTGCAGACAATGGCAAACCTCAGAGAGTAATAGGACCTCAGATTGATAAATAAAAGCTAGGACAAAGTCCTTCCATGGGCTGAAATGGCCAGTTTATATTTATTTATTTTTAGTATAGCCTTACCCAGCTAGCACAGATTTCGATTTGTAACAAAAATATATTATAGTTCGGTAGTATTCCAGTTTTTTAAACAAATTTAGTCACAAATTAAAATTTTTGAAGAAGTTATTTGTAACAAATCATTCGTTTTGTTGCAAATAAGTTAAACTACTGTGTCAATTATGTTACGAATAAATGCACTTGTTGTACAAATGTTTCATAAAGTTTTGAAAAAATAAGTAATTTTTACGTTAAATTAACATTATTACAACATTTCTTTTTATAGCATCTATAAAAAAATGTTTGTGTATTGTAATTGTAACAAGTACAGTAACAAGTTAGCAACCTAGATCCGACTAAGTTGCTTTATGTGTATATTAAGTTATATCAATGTCACAACAACTAAATGTTAGATACTTCGGTTTGAAGATGTTTTAATTGAGTTATAGGGAAGTCACTACAACTAAGTGTTTCCAATTTCCAAAAATGCCATAAGCAAAATAAAAATTTTATTGTTCACAAAAAATTCTGAGTTGCTTGTCAATTTCTTTATGTAGGCTTCTACTACCATGTAATCTATTTTTGTTTTATTTCAGCGTTAAACGAGACTACCAAATTGAACAAATTTATCATTGAATGGCAATGAATCAATGTGAAATTATGAGAATTTGTTTTGTTGCAAGAAGGTTGAAATGAGGTTTTTATTAAGTTGCAAGAACATTGGAAATAGTCAATGCAACCTTATGCTGTATTGAGGTTATTATTCAGTTGCTACAACTTTAAGAAACATTATTATAGCTCAAAAAATGAAGTTAAAAAGTGAAAAAAAGCGATGGAATCAGGTTTTTATTAAGTTGCAAGAACATTGAAAATAATCATTGCAAACTTGCGCTGTTTTAAGGTTATTATTTAGTTGATGCAAATTTAAAAAACATAATTGTATCTTATAAAATTTGTCTTGATATAAGAACGATGTACTGAGGTTATTATTCTGTTGCAAGAACTTTAGAAAAAAACATTGCAACTTATATAATGTAATTAGTTACATGAACGTTGTATTGGAGTTATAATTCAGTTGCAAGAAGTTTTGAATAAAATTTTTGTAAGTAAATGCGGCATTAAGGTTATTATTCAGTTGCAAAAACTTTGAAAAAATATTTGTAACTGTTGATATTTAGTTAGTTGCGAGATTTATGTATTGAGGTTATTACTCAGTTGTAACTCAAAAAATTTAGTTAGGAAAAATAATGTTGAAATCAGGTTTTTATTAAGTTGCAAGAAAAAAAGTGTCTAAAAACTTCATACTCACCATATTTGATTTTTTCTACTCTACGAATTGTGATGGAATAAATATAAATACGATTTTCTTTAGTATTTATTATTTTCTTTTAGAGTTTTCAGTGCAATATGACACTAGGAACTTAAAAAAAATATATTTAGCTATATATTAAACATTACAACGCCGAAATTAAAACTCAAAATATATCTTATTTCCAAATTATTTTAAAAATTATTATTTTTTGGGTGGCGCGTGAGTTTTCTAGAGGTAAAACACAAATATTCATCCACAAAATGGCCTTTGTTTTAAAATTTTAATGTTTAACTTTTCATGTTTTCAATTTAATTTCACATCTTTTTATTTCATTCCAATTTGTCTTTGACTTTTAAAGTACACTCCAAAAAATTATCACTGGTTTAATGAAAATTATATTAAAGAATTGCGGATGCAAAACATTTTAAAACTTTTTAAGGACTTATTTTTTCCTTGTAAAAAAACTTTCATTATAATAAAAAATGACTTCAATAAAACAAAATATTTGTTACATTAACGTTATTTTACCTGCATTGTAACGTAGGAATAACACAATAAAAACTTTTTTTAATGTTTCAAGTATGTTTCATCTTGTGGCGTGCTACTTAAGTTTGTACCAAAAACACATTTATAACATTATTATGACACATTTTTCGCCTAATTGCAACCTAAGTTGTTAAAAAATAAGCGTAAATATCTGCTTTTCAGTTGTAATTTCGTTATAATTACGACTTATATCTGTATTGGCGACACTTTTACAACCTTTTTGTGCTAGCTGGGTAGGCAGCTTTTAAAACAACTAAATAATGGCTTTGGCTTAAAACAAATTAATTTTTTTTATATGAAACAATACGAAGAAGAAACACTTAAAAATAAGTAAAAGCTTTTGTTTGCTTCTTTTAAGCTCTTACACTCAAAAATATTTGTAAATATTACTAATAACTTCGTCCATTTTACGAATTTTGTTCGTAGTTTTCAGCCACGAATGGGTTTTGTAGAATCGACGTATATTAGTACATACTACGAATATTTTATACGAATTCGCAAAAAAACAAATGTATATTGTACGAATACATTTGTTACATTTATAAATGATCATAATATCTTATAACGAAAAAAAATATTCTGTCTGATTTGGGGATTGAACCTCGGCTCTGTAGCTTGCGAGCCACACACTCTACCAATAGGCTACAGTCACTTTACAATCATTCAGTTTCTTATAATCTGTAGATGTTCGACAAACAAGTCTGAACGATTTCGGTTTTCAATTTTCTAAATTCAACTAATAATTCGTACATTCTACTAATAATTCGTACAGTCAACCTACGAATGAACTGTTTCTACTTATATTATTTTTCATTCGTAAATAGTACGAAAGCATTAGTAAATACTACGAATGTAATGAAATATTTTTACGAAGTTATTCGTACGAAAAATTTATGAATATTATTATTTATATGTACACAATCATTCGTACAATGCACTGCTATGAATTGATTTATTATTGTTAACGAATATCATTGGTATATAAAACAAATATATTCGTAGAAATATAAAAATTTTACGAGTGAATTCGTAAAGATATCACAATAAAAATAATTTTTATATTGTACGAATATTTGTAGAATGTACGAATATTTTGTTTACTAATATCATTCCTAGAAATTTTACTAATAAATTTTTTGAGTGTATGATCTTTTTCACATTTCTAAGACAATAAAAGTAATTCTTTCAAAGTGAGCAATACTTCGATCTTATTTCCGATCATTGATGTTATTCTCATTTTCCTTGTAAAAAGCCTTCGTATAATCTTTTTTTTTCGTACGCGTATCAAAACAACTGCCATGCATTGAATTGAAACATGTTCTTTTCTGTTAACATATCAGCAACAATGGCTACTAGAATGACACAAAAAATAACACTGTTGTTTTACACAAATACTTGCATGTGCATTATTCAAGGTGTGCATCGGTTTATGTATGTGTGTTTGTATATAACACAACACACTTTTGCACTCTTTCTACAACACATTGAACTATTTGCAGCTGAGTAAAAAATACACACAATGAATTTAAATGAATAACGTGAAAAAGAAGAAGAAAAAAGGACAAAAACAACATCAACAATGATGAATAGAAAAACATAAAAATGTTTTTAGTAGTGCATGCATTTTTCCTTTTTATCTGAATATTGTACAAACGAAAAACTAATGCATTGAATAATGGCAAAAGAAGAGGACGGACGCATGAATGAGAAAAAGAGAGAAAAGAACACGAAAAAGTTATAATTTTAGGCAGCATTGTTCAACTTAGCTGATGAATACAGAAGAGGTTTTTCCAAATAACATAAGATCTCATCATTACTGCATTTTTTTTTTGTTATAAAGTTTTGTGCGATTTATGTGTTAAGCAGCTTTTTGAAAAGCATTTAAAATTGTTTATTTTTTTGATTGTGATCTTCTTAGAGAAATTTCCTTATAAAAAATTTATTGATTGAAAAAAAATGTAATTTTTCAATTTAAAGTGGAATATAATAACTGCAACGACGTTACTGCATTTAATAACACAACAAACAAACAAAAATAATGTAGGGAACTCTCTCTCTGTCGTACATAATGTCAAAGCCAAGAGACACTTAATATCCTTTGCTCGAGTACCGAATAGATTTTTATGCTTTTTAAGCAAATTTAAAGTATTTCTTAAACTATAACCAACTCAATAAAAGAATTTGTGAATTGTCTTGTTTCTCCATGCTTCGTTACTTCAATACGAAAATCAATCAATGTGTTCTATCTTGAGATAATCATTTATCATGCATTGCTAACTAATGATGCATCATCACTTTATTGCAATGAGTCAAAAAGAAACAAACAACAAGAAAAAAAAAACTAACACAAACTTAATTTATTTAGTATATTTTGCAAGGATCACACACAGAAATCAGTGCAGTTGTAAATGTGTTACATTTATTTCCTCTATGCTCCCAACAACTCTCAAAAACACACAGACACACAAACATACGCATGCACCAGTTGTCCTTATCAAGTCATGTTCTAAATTATTTCGTTACAAGGCAACGCCTAGCAAAGAACAACAAAAAAACAAAGCAACAAAAAGAAAAGATTTAAGCACAAAGAATGCAGGACGAAGTCAACGAAGACGTGTGCTAGATCCTCGCATGTTGATAATAATATACGAGTAGAAGTAGTACAAATAAAAACCTACACACGTACACACACAAGAACATGCCGCAAGCACCGCAGGTATCTGCGTATCTGTGATGCACTCCTAACACACACACACACACACACGAATACGCCACGAATCTTGAATCGATGGAGTCACCTGCATATGCACCAATACGCTGAGCAGAGTGGCAGGCAATTGCAGCTGATTCATTGCCAACATCATTGATGCTGCTTCAGTCGCGTGCAACGTGCTAGGAATTCAGCTTAAAAACATGTACAACATGATGTGCATCCACCGTTGACTCAGATGGTGGTTATATTCTAGTTGAGCTGGTGCGGGAGAAATTCTTAAAAAAAACTATCTTTTATTCTAAGGTGTTCATAAAGCAAAGATGAAAGTACACTCAGGAAAAAATACTCTTACCTGATCCGGGTTACTTTTACCTGACGAATTTGGTTAGGAGAGTCAACCATATTGAATTAACCTGATTCACGTTACTTTAACCTGACGGATCAAGCTTAAAAAATACATGTAGAAAATAGAGAAAAACTCTGATCTAGTGATGCAGAATTTGTAACAAAGGGTACCTCGGGAGAAGATAGATTAATTAAACCTGTCTGTAAGATGTAAATTTTATCTTATTCTGTAATCATTTGGGCTAAATATACAAAGTGATCATAACTCATTTGCTCTAGCTTTCTCTCTGGACCGAGTTGGGGGCAACAAGAGGTTTTTTGGTCATAACTTTTTTCTCGTGATGTGATTTTTGAAAAATTCCAAAATTTGCATGTAGGTGATTGAAGTAAAAACGTTTAATCTTAGCATTTGTTTAAGTAAATCAGATTTGATTCGATTTAACTATGAGTACGGGTTAAAATTTAGTTAAGATAACAACATTTGTCAATTTCATTAAACTACAAAAACAGGTTAAATTGACCTGAATGGCATGTGGTAATCTTAACCTGACGATTCATGTTGGCAAATTTTAGCCTGAAATTTTGTTAAAATTTGATTAAATTAACCAGATTTTTTTTCTGGGTGTAGTTGCAAGAAATAAGTAATAACCACTGACTGGCAGCATAAGCAACGGCAACAACAACAACAGCAACATTTTGTAGCAGAAAATGAAGTCGTAGACAAAATCTGGCCAATTTTGTAATTATAAATAAGAAAAAACGAAAATTTTGAAGCAATAACTGCAATGAAGAGTAAAGTAATTACACGGCTAATAATCTTAAATTAAATTTTACATAATTTTCAATTGTTATTCAGAAAATATCATGTGAAATTCAGAATATTTCAATTCAAGTTCAGAAAAAATTAACTGATATTAAAAAAAAAACCAAATTTATATTCAAACTCAATAATTTATTATTTTCTAGTATTTATTTATTTATTATTATTATAGAGAAAATGAATACAAATAAGAACTAAGTTCTTTTACAGTATAATGGATGCTTAATAATAAACAAAATTGGGCATACATAACAACAACCTAAATTAGCGCAAGGCTTTGTGATGCTTATGTACTAAGAAAAATATATAATTTAATAGAATGCAAAACAGACTAACTGACTTATAGCTAACATTAAGACAAATAAATTTATTTTTAACACATTTTTGCATATATAAATTAACTTAGAACTAAATTATAAGATAGAAAAATATAAGATAGATAGAATATAAAAAAGGAAAGAAAACAGAAATTAAGTAGCAGAAAAATGAGCAAGAACAGATTGCCTGAAAGTTTCTACCCTAGTTATTTCCCTTAAACCACGCGGCAACGTATTCCACAGTCTTACAGCATTAATGAAAAAAAGATTTGAACTATTAAGAGAGCCGTGTCTAGAGATAATAAGCAAGTTACATCTTCTGGATATACTAAACTGTAATTTTTCATAAAGATAATAAGGAGTTTTAGTGTGAATAATTTTATGGAGGTAGATGCAGTTTCCAGCATTCAAATACTCTATCAAGCTACAACCAAGTATTTCATTTCTAAAGCCGGAAAGATGATCAAACTTGTTCAACCCATATACAAAACGCGTGGCATAGTTAAAAGCAATATTTAGTTTCAGCTGAGACGAAGAATCAAGTTTACTGTATACTATCTCAGAGTAAGTTATAACGGGCATGATAAGTTGCTTGACTAGTAATGTTTTTAATTCAATAGTGCATGAGTTGGCGGACATTCTTAAGTTACGTAGGATATAATAAACTTTTTGGACAACATTATTAACATGATCAGTACAAGAAAGGAACGAATTAAGACAAAAACCAAGGTTAACAATTTTCGACACAACACTAAGCTTAAGTCAACACCAATAAATAAGTCAGGGACAGCAGCAAGATAAGTTTTATTTTTGCAGATAGGTAAGACATAAGATTTCGCAGCATTTAGTTGAAGACCATTACTACACGCCCATTGATGTATCCTACATAGATCAGCATTAAATTTTCTTGAGAGTTCATCTAAATTTTCAATTCTACTAGAAAGATAAAGTTGTATGTCGTCAGCGTAAGCATGTAAGGAAACGTGATTGCATACAGTAAAGAGGTCATTAATAAAGATTGTGAAGAGAAGAGGTCCAAGAATGGAGCCTTGTGGAACACCACTTAAGACCGGCTTCAAAGTAGCAGGCAAAGTAGCGACAATAATCCAGCATCAAACTTAGGACGTACATCATCGAGTACTTTAACAACTGCTGAACCACACCCATGCCCCACCCGAAAACCAGATTGATAAGGCGACAAAAGATTTTTTGTAGAAAGAAACTTATTGATTTGAATGCTTATAAGCTTTTCACAAACCTTAGATAAAGGAGATAAAATACTTATTGGCCTAAAATCATTTGGACCAGCAGGGCTAGATTTTTTTGCAACTGGAAGGACAGTTGCAATTTTCCAGATACCAGGAAATGAAGAAGAAGTGAAGCAATGGTTAATAATATGCGTTAGAGGACTTATTATATGAGGCAATATGATCTTTATAAATCTGATGGGAATACCATCTTCACCCATAGCATTGGACTTTATTTGCATCACACAATTCCCAACCTCAAGTTCACTAACAGGGGTAAACTCAAACAAATGTGGAAAATTAAAAGTACTAAGTGAATTCATATTATTATTTGTAGGAACACTATTGTCAATAAAAAAATCATTTAGTAAGTCCGGGTCGGTATTACATAATGGGGAATTTTTTTCTTCACTCCAAGGGTACGTATATTATTCCATAAAGTTTTAGTGGGAAGCGAAGGATTAAGCTTGGCGGTGAAATAGCGGGTCTTAGACTGCCTGGTTAAGTGGACTGTTTCATTCCTAACCACCTTATAATTTTCCCAATTGGCAGAAGAAGGTAATCTTCTCCAGAGTTTGTGTAGTTTGTTTCTTTTCTTTATTGCATACAAGATATTCTCTGTAAACCAAGGGCAAGATGAGTTTTTTATAGCTTTTGTGCGCAGAGGAACATATTATTCAAAAAGGATTTTAACGGGGGTTGTAAGAGAAAAAAGTTTATCATCTACTGTGCTTGATACCAGCACTCATTAAACGATATTAAAGACAATTCATGAAATAAAGACGGATAGTTAATATTTTTAAATTCATAAAATGAAAAAGAAGAAGGAGAGGCATTACGAGACAGGTTGATATCTAAGGAGCAAAAAATTAAGTCATGATCTGAGACAAAAAATAATTGGTCAAACAATAAAACGAGAGAAGGGTCAGACACTATGAAGTAATCTAAAAGGCTAGGTTATGGTTATGATAATGGCAATGCATTTAATATTATTAAGTAAAGTTATTATTCTTTTGGACGTGATGAAACTCTTAAAATTACCCTGTGCAGATTTTATAAAACTTTTTCGTATGCTACTTTTTTAAATTAATCGTTATATTCGCCTATAAAACTTACAAGAAAATTAAAATAAAAAATGGCTTAAACCTAAAAACATTGAATTTTCTGGATGCAGTTCCGGAATTCCGGTATTTGGATTCCAAGAATCGTGAATTGTGAAAACTTTTTAGAATTGAACTCCCGGCGTATTTTTTTTCTGATAATTTTTTTAATATAATATACAAATTTCGTTTTTGAACGAAAATTATAGTAAATATTTACTTTTAGTATATATAGAGTTACAAGCACTATGTTAATGTTATTATATTAAAACTAAATTTTAAGAGAATACGAAACGGAACTACAATAGCTCCCTTGTGATCAATCCTAATATCATTGAAAGCTGACTGCGCTTTGTTTAAGACATTTTTGATTTGTATCAAGTCTTCGGATTTAATTGGTGGTACAGTCAAGTAACACTCGGAATTGGGAACATCTTTGAATAAACCTGAAAGCCTAGTTCTGGGATGATGAACGTTGCTCCATTGCTGTTGCAAGCGATGGGAATATAGTTTAATTCGATCATTGTACTCCTGGTGCTCCAAGTTATGAGAAACCATTCCATGCAACATCTATCATGTTTTTTGCAGTATTCTGAACAAGAAGACTCAGTGCATTTTGTTCATCTTTTTTGGGCAGAGATTGTGAATAATCATTACTTAAGTTGTCGTTACTGGTACATCTTAAAGCAGGACTGTTATTTACTGGATCGGTCAACAAGTGAGTTCTTTCACAGGGCTCATACCAATGTGAACCTGAACCCTCCGAACAATGTAAGCAATTGCAAAATGTTGCAAGACAATTACACACAGGTCGAAGATATTCCATGATAATTATTTGATACTTACAAAAGAGTCCTTTAAAATTTATTGAAATTTTGTTTTGTGAAGTGAAAAGAACAAACTTCTTTAGTGAAGAACATTCGAAGACTAGCAGCCATAAGAAACGCATGGTGGCAGAGAAAGGTTTTTCTTCACCAGTAGCAAAATGCCCCCAAATGATATACATAAAGGGTGATTCATTTAGAATGTTTTTTTTTAATTTTAAATAAAACACTTAAAATATAATTGGATGTCAAAATCTTTATTATTGCGCGAAATAACGCTCTGTGACATTTACAATATTTAAATATGGGCCGTAACTTCACCGAAGGTGGTCCATTCGGAAGATCTAATTTTCGATCACTTTTTTTAGCATTGCTACCGGTATCTCGAGAATATTGCGAGTAATATTGGCTTTCAACTCTTGAATCGTAAACTGCCTTATCGACGAAGACTAGTGACTTCACATAACCTCAAAGAAAAATAATCCAGAGGGCAGATATCACATGATCTTGAAGACCAGTGAGCAGGTCC
The DNA here is from genome assembly GCA_963920525.1 of Dichetophora obliterata. Classification (NCBI taxonomy): domain Eukaryota; kingdom Metazoa; phylum Arthropoda; class Insecta; order Diptera; family Sciomyzidae; genus Dichetophora; species Dichetophora obliterata. Next base: position 1,608,448 of record OY986435.1, read on the forward strand.
GAAATGCGAGATCAGGTGCTCACCAAACCAATTTCTCAATTAAGCCATTGTTTCGAGCGCTGTGTACGGCATAACAACGTCTTGCTGAAAAAAAATGTCGCCAACACCACGGGCTTCAATTAGAGACAACAAAAAGTCCGTTATCTTAGTGCGGTAGTGCTCGCTTTCTTAAGTTATTTTCTGGCCGGCCTCATTTTGATGATTCCATCAGGCCATAAACCTCACCAAATAGTGCATTTTTGTAGAATCATCAGCCCAAATGTATAGCAATTTTGTTTATTGACGTATCCATTGCGCAAGAAATGTGCCTTGTTTCTAAACAAGCTTCGCGCAAAAACAGCGGATCTTCATTGATCGTATTGACTGAAATTAAAGCCTAAATTTAAGTCTGGCGGCTTCAATTCTTGAACGAGTAGAATTTTGTTAACCTTTAAATCAAGGTCCTGGTGTAAAATTTGCAAAGATCTTGCATACAAGAGGCCAGGATACTGCAGACGGTGTCGAATCGAAAGGTCATGGTCTTCAGCCACACTATTCGCTACAGTCGTAATATTTTCCTCACAACAGACTGGATGTGGTCTATTCGCTCGCGTTTTATCCAATAACGTACACTGAGACTCAAATTTAAGAAATATATTGGCAAAATTGTGCTCAAAAGGTCAATGATGCACACCATTTGTTGCTCGAAGACCACGAAAAACATTTCGTCGCTTGTAAAAATAAATGTCGTATGGGAAAATTTTCACTTTTGAGATTATTGAGAATAAGGGGCTATAATTCAAAATCTAGCTGAGCAATATTATTCAGAATTTCTGGCCTATTTACAGACACATTTCACGATAGATTACAATATTTTTGTGGACTTACTGCTATTTTTTTTAGAATTTATAGCTCCTTTTTCTCAATAATCGCAAAAGTGAAAATTTTCACATACGACATTTATTTTCTTAAGCGAAGATTTCTCACAGAGCGCTTATTTTCATAATGCAGCTAAAAAATTTGGGGACATTATTGCAGTGTGAGTCTTTCCATGATGAATTGTCAAACAATAATGAACAAAAATAAGATGATAGCATGATCTGCCACGCGTGATCTGTTAAAATAACAGAAATGGAACAAACCTCTAAAGCTTATTTAAAGCTTTTAGCATGATCCCAGCCAAAGTTATGCCACAAAAATCTAAAAACCTTAAATGAAACACACTTTCAATCACCATGTAATTGAAAACTTTTAAATAAGATTTCAAAAAATAGTGGCATTAGTTTTAAGCTGTTTTTATTTTTGTTGTAAAATATTTTATTTTTTTCAATATTTTTGAAAAAAAAGCTTTTTTAAAGGACGCTTCTGTTGAAATAAATATTTCTTACCTTATCTTTTGCACTTTGGAGTTAAGTCAACAATAGTGTTAGTTCGTGACATTTAGTAAAGTCACGTAACGTAACATTAGGTTTAAAAAAAATATACTTACAACACGATAACGAATATTTATCAACACTTTTGCTCTCGCAAAGTATAAAAAGCTAGAAAGGATGCAAGAACTCGTAAGGTACAAAATGTCGAAAGGAACACAAAGTTGCAAGTAAAAAAAAAAAAATTGACATGATACAGAAGACGCAAAGTACAAAAAGCCGCAAGGTATAAAGAGTGGCCAGGTAAAAATAACAAGTCGCAAAAAGTCGAACGATACAAAAGATGCAAGGAAAATTAATTCGCAACGTAAGACATTCGCAAGATAAAACGTCATGTCTTCGTCACATCATATATATCATGTCATATGTCATGTCATATGCCATGTAATATGTCATATTAACCAAATTCTTAGAAATCAAGTTTACGTTTGATAGTGACCAAACTAATGATCCGGCAAACACGAAAGGCATTACAATTTTTTCACTTCTGTCTACCATCCCAAGCTATTTATTCTGTATTACTATACAATAAAAAAAAATCTTGCAGCGCTTTTGGCATCAGCGTAAAATTTTTAACATAGGCCTGACAACAAATCACTTTTGTACATAGTACACTCTTAAAAATAGTTTTAAATTTTCTTTAATAATACTTTAATCATTAAATCTTTAATGATTTTTCGCTTAAAATTTATCTTAGGTGTAATTGAGTCGTCAAATTAGTTTTTTTTTTAATATACTTTTTTATTCCTTAACCTCTTCGGGTAAAATGGTTACATATGTGGACAAAAGCTTTTGTATTAAAATATTTACTGATTTGGCGCTATTTTATTCAAGTATTGGCTTAATAGATAGAGAAAATATTTTCCCTCATTAGCTCTCTTTTAATTTCTCAAAAAATGTCGCATAAAAAGGCTATTCTGTGTGGTAAGCAAAAAGGTGTTAATAAATAAAAAATTTATTGTAAAAAAGTACAATATGTTTACATAACTATGAGCACATTTAAAAACTATTACTAGGCTCTATTTAGTAAGAATAATAACTTAAAAATATTTTTTAATGTATTTCTAAGTGCGGGATCGAAGAGGTTAAAGGAAGACCAATGTTCTGGATATTCGACACATACCAGTGTATTCGTATTTTTTTATTAATAAGGCATAACAATAAGGAACAACATTAGTTAGGAGTGATTTAAGTGATTTTGGAATATACAAGAAAAATTGCAATTTTAAGAAAAAAATCTTACATTTTTCTAAAAAACTCTTTTGTTAACAGAAAACATTAAATCATACATTAAAAGTGTTCCAAAAGAACAAAAAAAAAAAAAAGATCCTTTCCTTGTAAATTGAAAAGAATGAAGACAATCTAAAGGAGAATGATGAAGAAGATGATTATGTACCAGGATGCTAGTTAAACATACCATTGTTAATATTTTTGTAGTATTTTTTGTTTTACATTATTAGATAATTCTAAAAAAATAAAATTTTTAAATCATTACATTTTAGCTAAATGACATGAATAAGTTCATGAAGCACCTGATTGCAACCGGAACAAGTTTTTTGCAGAACAAACTACCAAGCAGACCAGACAGCTGTTTCTTTGATCGCTACTTCAACTCATCAGTAGTCTTCTGTGACTTCTGCAGTCTATCCACTTTGATAAGCTTATAGTACGCACAACTTCTATTTAATAAAAACAGAATTATTTGTATTTTTTACCTTTCAATACATTTTTTTTAATAATCAGTATTTATTATTTAAAGTTTTAAATTTACATGTTACATTTTAAATAATTCTGTGTTTTATTTCCGTAACTCTGTTCGATGTATATTTAATCAGATTTGATTGTTTGACAGACTTAAATAATTTTCGATATTATGTATCAAAGATTGTACATATGATTAGATAAGATATCGAGGATAAAACAATAATACAACAAGCTATAGTTAACAACAGTTTTAATTGTAAAATGTGTATGTAATATTGTTTTAATAATATTTACTACTTCATCAATTGTAGTAAAACTAAACAAAACATGTTTATTTTAACTACATAAGAGTAGCAATACTGTAAAATTATATAGTAAAAAAATTATAGAAATGTTAAGGATATAATCTTAAATTTTATTACTTGATTAAAAGTAAACCTCACCAAATTTTTTTAGCAAAATTTAAGAACAGTTGTTAAATTTTACCACTAATCATAAGAAACAACAGGTGTTTACAGAAACAAAATAAGGTTCTGTAAATTTACAACAGTTATGGTACTTTAACTGTTGCCTTTAACTTTTTAGGTACATTTCAACAAAAACTTTTTAGAGTGTATTTGCCTTCGTTTGCTTTTTTTTCAACAATGCATTTCAAATTCTGCTCTTCAATTTTACACATATCAAAATAACGAAAACTTTCACTCCTCCTCTCCTGGGAGTTTGTTTTTATCTAGTTTCTGTTTGATGGTTGTGTTCTTCCTGTATGTCGTCGAGTTGAATATGGGGTATCATGGGCGTCCACAGGGGAAGAAAGGAAGGGCACTAGCCCCCCTTGGCAGTGAGAAATTTTTTAATTGCATGTTGCGCTCAACCTAAGGAATTTCAGAATTTTGTTAATAAAAACGTCGTTTTTAGTTGTAAGAGTGTAAAATTTTGCAAGAAAATGTATTTTGAAAAGGTGCATCAATCGTCATTATAAGGGCTAGGAATCTCATGCAAATGCTTGTTTTTACTGGGCATCGTAAAATGGAAATAAAGATAGCTTGACCAACTTTAGGAATCATGAAATTTCCTTTAAAATAGCACTCATTAGTTAGTGCATATTTTTTAATATTTCCCAACAAATACAAGTGATTTTGGCATATTTTCCTTATTTTGACTTGCAACTATATTTTAGGAAAAGATTACTTTTATGTTCACTTCATATTTTGGGTTTATTTATAACTAAAGCTGAGCTAAGCCATGCATTTTTGCCATGCAGTATGTTGTACCCGTCGCTGTACCATATTGTTTAGCCTTGTTTCACAGACACTATTCAGTACGTATTCTTACACTCAAAAAATGTTGTATATAAATATTACTAACAACTGTAATATTATAGATACTAATAACTAATAACAAAAAAAAAACATTCTGTCTGAGCAAAGTAGTTCATTAGCTTACGGGCCACGTATTCTTCCAGTAAGCCACCTTGCAATCATACATTTCCTTATATTTGGCAATTGTTCAACAAACCAGACAGAAGGATTTTTTCTACTTATATTATTTTTAGTTCGTAAATAGTACAAAACTATTAGCAAATACTTCGAGTGTAATGAAAGAAATTACGAATTTATTTGCACGAGAAATTTGACGAATGTTATGGAAAAGATACCCCTTATTAGTCGAAGATCATTCTTCGGAGCAACAGATGACAAGGGGCATTTAACCCAATAACGCACATAAACATATATTTGATAGATAAATCAAATATATGTTTTAAAGTCATAGTAAACAAGCAGAAAACAAAGTAAAATCAATTTTATAAAAAAGAAATGTTTTCCCAAATTAGGTTAAAAAAATGTTTTTCTGTCATAAGGATGATAAAATATTTTAATTTTTCCTAAACTTAAGAAAATGGCGAACAATCCTGCAGCATTTCAATTTGAGAAAACTGCAGTGACTTAGGCAAGCTTCTAATTCTGATAAAAAAATTAGGGAATTCTGAAAAAGTAGTCAAATTATACAGCAAGGAATAATTTTTTTCAAATCTGATGGTGTATTCGGGTAAATCAAACGATCTTACATTTGCATTTGTTGTGGTCAAAAGTTTCTTAATAACTTAAATGCAAATAGAAAACTCGATTCTAAAAACCAATTTTATACATATTCAAATTCACGTTTTTTAGCGCACACATCCAGTTACAGATTTTACTGGACTTTTATTTGAAAAGTTGAAAACTTGGGAGCTCAATTGTAATAAATGCAATTTCAATTAAGTATAAAGGAGACCTTACATTATTTAATTTACTAAACTACTTAGAATATTTGCGTTTGCAAAAAATTATTGAAATCCATTGCATGACAATATAATAAAAGTAAATTGAAAAATATTTCGGGCATGATACAAGAAATTCTTTTACCCCATCTTTAAAATTTATTGGATTTTCTTACGTGTACAAGCGTGTGCGTATCATGTTAACATAATTAGTATCTATCAAAAATCTCAGAAAATATAATTATATAGGTTACATTTTTCTTATGCGCATTCAAGACTCCTTTACGCCTTTTCCCCCCTCCCTAGAACAAATCCTGCGGACGTCCATGTGGGGCATAAGGCAAATGATGACAAGAAAAATTAGTTCATTTTTGATGATAGATCACAAAAGTCAGTCAAGGAAGCTGAAATAAAATAATATAAGAAGCTTGACGCAAATAGTATTTGAGATTGCTATTGGCAAGAATAAATAAAAAATACAAACACACACACGCAAACAGATACACAAACAAGTGAACACCACGCCACATACCGACCTAAACGCATGTCATATTGATTGATTTCCGCACGGAAGTTCTGAGCTATGGCTACATTTTAAATTGAAATTCTTTGACGGAGTTTTGGAAAGAAAGAACATGAGAGAAGGGCGGAAAAAAGGAAGAATTTTTTCCTTTTTTTACTTTTCCCTTAACAGTCAGTTTAATAACCCACACACATGCATTAATTAATTTATTATTAAAGTCGCTGGCGTAATCCAAGAGCTTTTGGGAGATAGCGGCTTGATGCTAGAGTCTTTACTGCGGGAATCATCGTGCATTTTTAGGACGTTTGAGAAAATTTTAACAGCTTAACACACGAACTTGTGCGGGATGTTATTGATGGCTTTTTCTGTAGCTTTTCCAATTCAATATGTTAAGCGTTTACATATTGAAGCTTAAAGGCTGGTTTATTTCGTGACCGGGAATTGGGGTAGAATGAGTGGGAATTTGTCCCCACACTTGCATTAGAAAAATTAGAGCTAGCAGGTGTTACATTGCCTACTATTAAAGAGTAGCCTTAAACTACTTAGGGCCATATGGGATGAGAAAGATAAAACTTTAATGTATATCTAATTTTATAAATAGTATCTAGATTTTTAACATAATTAAGGTTCTTCAGTTATGTTCAACGAGAATAAATTTTGTTATGTTCTAAGATAATTTAACTTCTTTCTGTTAAGTTTAATGTCAATGTTATTTAACGTAAAGATTTTCAGCTTAAATCAGCTTAAAATAGCTTGTCTAAAGTTCTTAAGTAATTTTCCTGTTAATTGATATTGCATCTGATGTACTATAAGAGACTTTCAGTCTTATTTATACAAATGTTTATAACAAATTTAAATATTAAAATTAAAATATTAATTATAAAATAAACACCTACTGAAAAAATATTGTTAGATATACAAAAAATAAAAAAATAAAAGTAATGAAGTTATTTGAATTTTGAAAGTTTTTGTATATAAATAAAATAAAAAATTACAAAAATATGCATGAATTTCAAAATATGCATATATTCAACCAAATAATTACGAAAATTCACCATATAATTAATGTTTTTAACTCACATTTTTTGGCCGACAATGTTATATACAAAAAGTATGAAATATATGGGCCTTGCAAAATCGTATTGGGTCGTATTTGGACTATGTTCAAATCCCAGTGTTTTTAGATAAAAAAATTAATAAATACGCCCTTTGTTTCACTTGGGAATTCTTTACATACGAAAATATTTATCGTCGCTGCACCAAAAAAATCAGGTTTGGGATTTTCGACAATTTTTTATAATTGCATTTAATGTACGTAAGCACAAAAAATTAAAATTTATTTAAACTTGAAATGTGCATAGTTTTAAAAAGAATTGGCATAAAACCAGTAAGAGTCCAATTTTACAAAAAAACATTGAACTCTTGTAAGAACCTGTTCTTAAACTTGAATTATGTTTTAAAATAAATTAATTTTTTCAGATGTCCAGAACTCAAGGTTTCGAAATTTTCAAAGATGTTTCCATTTTACTTGTAAGAAAAGCAGTTTCAAGTGCTGCAAAAGATCTTTGAAGATGCTCGCACAAGTGTCTACGAATGAAGGGAAATGTTTCTCGCAAAAGGCACTTGTTGAAAATTGAATTGTTAGTTGAGGAATCGTATCAAATAAATACTTATTTTAACCCCACGCGTGCTACATAAGGAGTAAATTTTCTTTGTCACTCCGTTTCTAACGCCAAAATGAAGGCGTGGAAGGTATGGAAATATATATATATGTGATCAGTATCTCCTCTTCAGTCGACTTAGCTATGTCAGTCTGTCTGTGTGTCTGTCTGTCGTCACAATTACAGCCCAATCTCAGAGCTATCTCTAAAAAATAAATATTAAGTTCGAAAATGTGCCAAGTTGGAAGAAAGACACATATTTTTCCCACACAAAATGACATCATTACAGTTATAAAAAAATAATTACTTCGAATATACTTACAAAAACATTGCTGTTCTTATGTTACATACGTAATAACGTTTTTTTCACAGATTTATAGTTTTTTGTACTACCTTGAAATTTATAAGTTTTTATCACATTTCTTACATGTCTTATTTTTCAGTGTAAACTAATTGAATGAAAAATATTTCCAAATATTTGTATTAAGAACTGTGTTTTGCACTTTTTGGGAAGCTCTAAAGCTTATTCAGATCAGCTTCCTGCAGCTGATTTAAGTATTAATTTCAGTTAAAAATAAAATTAATCACTACCGCTTTTAGGTCAATGTCAAAGTTGATTATCTCCATATGGCAACCCTGAACTTAAAGGCATACTACAAAATTGAATGGATTTATTTTTTAAATAACTCTAAAGCTTCGTACCCACACAAAAGCAGCCAACATATTTTGGAGTTTATTTTTTCCCTAATATGCCTTTTGCATTTTTTTTCAAACTTGATAATCTGCAAAAAATTGGGGCAAAAAAAAAATTAATTAAAAACTTTGCATTATTAATTTTTATCAGTGGAGTATCAAAGGCCACACACTCAATTGTATGCAGAGTTCATTGCGTGAAGTCAGTTTTGCGTTGGTGTTTTTTAATGAAGAGCCGAGAGGGGGGAGAAAGAGGTGGTGTAGTATTATACACATTACAGGCATTCATACTTAATTCTTGGTCTTGGCAACAATGCAAAGAATTTCATCGTGTGGAACTTTGAAGTGTGGCGGCAAGTCATCGTCTGGTTGACGGTGTGGATGGTGCTTTTATTTAACGCCACATTAAATGTGGGCGTAACCATAGGCATAATGATGAGGCGTAAAAGCAATCAGCAAAGAAAGAAGGACGAACAACAGCAGTTCAATTAAGCGCTTTCGTTAAATACGTTAATGAGCTGATGGCCATAAAAACATGAAAAGTTGCCAAAAGTAAATAAAAAAAAGAAAAAAAAAATAAATATTATAACAAATAAGCTTTGAGCAGGAAAAAATGTCACAAAACTGCTGTGCTTGCAACATATTGCTCAAGCTTTCATTGTTATTGTGAGTGTCATTAGTGTTGTTGTTACTTCCTCTGCCTTCTACTTCTATTTGTGTTATTCCCCTATTCGATTTTTTTTTGTCATTCTCCTTGGGGAAATTAAACAGTTTTTGATTAGAACAAGCTTCTGTTGGTACTGTTAATGTTTTGTTTATTGTAGCTTTGATATTTTCACAATGCTATGGTTGCTGCTATTGTGGTTGTTGTTTTTATTATTGTCTGCTTGCACAATTTTCAATAAAAATAATAAATAATCATAGAGAAAGAATATCCATTAGAACCACAAAACAAGCTGATTTTATTGTCTGTGAGTCAATTGGACATAAATGTTGTTGCATGCTTTGAGGATTGTTATTTAAGAGTAAAATAAAACATTGCTTTAGTTTATTTCTGGCTGGTTTAGAGACAGCATCAAGCTATAAATATAACGATTAATAGTGATCAATACTATGACATAATAATTGCTTATGGTTTTCTTTAGAGGAAAAAAGGGACTCTTTGTCACTATTTAAATAAAAAGAATAAATCGATACTATAAAATCAATATAAACTTATATTTTTAATTGAATCATTAGTTAATTAGACAAAAATAAAATGATTTGATAACAACAAACAGACGAACTTATGCTAAACTTCAGCTTGTATTGAGCTTTCGTTAGCTTTACAGAAGCTTGTTTTAGAATATTAACAACGGCGGATGTAATAAAGAATTTCATAGAATACAAGTTACAAAATTCTCACCGTGTGCCAATATTCAGGAATTCAACTCAAATTATAATTATTGGTTATGACCATGGCTAGGATTTCGATAACATTTCATCTTTTTTCTGCTGCTTTTAAGACATTTCCTGCTTATTTAAAACGTCCATTTATGTTTCCTAAATTTCAAATATGAAAAGTTTTTAGGACATTCATAATTTTTTATTGTTTATTAGTTTTTAGTTTTTAGGTAACTTTTATTAGATTTAGGGCATTTTTTGGTAATTTTTAAAGATTTTTAAGTTATTTTATTGCCATTTTTGGTCGTGTTTAATTTTTAGAGTATTTTTTGGGTAATTTTAGTGTAATTTTTATATATTTTTTTTTTTGTACAAAAAAATGTCAAAATGCAAAGTTTTAATCATATTCCTTTAACACTAGAGTCCCTTCTATCAAAAATATACCTCTCGACAAAGAAGTAGCTTTGTTTATAGACTTCGATGAAAAAAAAGGTCTGCGCGTGGTGAAACTGACGAAAGGGCATGTAGAAAAATGAAACAAGTGTTAGATAAAAACTCAGGATATGCTACTGTAACATAAATTTTAATTTAGTAATGTTTTCATTTTAAGGAAAAATTGTTTGTCTATTTTTTATGCGTTTTTTAAAAACAATTGCGTTTTTAAGGTAATTTTTGTCAGTTTTTAGGTAATTTTTTGCAATTTTTTTAGGTCTTCAAAATCCGAGCCCTGCTTATGACTTATAAATATTATGTTTTTAATCTTGAAAAAATCATATGATAAATACAATAAAAACTAAAGCAGGCGACCAAATAATGTCCATTAAGAGGGCATCTTCTGGTCAGGTGGACACCTGGCTGGGCGTTTAATGATTCGATCACTCAAACACTGACGTAATAACTAAGTTGTTATACCAATCACCCTTTCGCAACTCACTCACTTTCTCACTTACCTACTTTTAAATGTGCCATCTACAAATGTAGACTAAATTCATGATAATTGCTTTTGTCCCCATGAGCAAATAAATTTCGTTGTAATTAATGTTGTAATCGTGTTGGCTATAAATAATAGCAGAGCACAACAACTTCAATGCTCATTACAACAGTAGTAGCAACAAAGCGCTAACACAATGGATTGTCGAAAATAATAGAAATGAGAAGCTGGAGCATCAGAGAAACTAAGTTAAAACACGAATACACACAGACACAAGGTCCAGAGCCAAGGGGGGCGTTTTTAAGGAATTCCAACCCTCCTCATTGGGTCCAAAGGTGATTTATCAGACAAGCTTTAAATAACTTACTTTAATCTGGAAAAACAACATAAGCGTGTAGAAGCAAAAGTTCACCACATCTTATAAAGAACATAAAAAAAAAATCTCTTAAGTAATGTAAGGTTTTTCAACTATTTCGAATCTAATTAAAGCGAAGGTTTCAGAAATTAATTAAATCAAGTTATTTAATTAATTGCAGAATATTATGTGGGCATTTTTTATAAAAAATATATTGTGGATGCTTAAAAAGACCTTGTATTAAATACAATGCAATAAATCCTATAAAAAATGCGTCTATTGCAGTTGCTTTAACAACATGAGTCTCTTAAAAGTTTCGAAAAATAAATTTTTGGCGGTAAATAAGAGTTATAATAAGATATAATCGTATCAATTTGTATGCCAAAATATATACACAAATATTTTGGCATACAAATTGAAATATGTGTGTAAATATGTGTAAATATTTTTAGCATATTTGTGTACGCGTTATGGGGCATTTCATGTGAAGCACACAACGAAAAAAATGTCAGGTTCTGCATTTTGTCTACAATAGGAATAGTTGTTCTTGTATGGGACATGAATAAATGTACACCATTATTTTTTAGCCTAGTTTCCAGTTTATGTGACTTTAAAGATTTGTCAAAATTTGAGGAACGAATTTTTTGAAAGCTTGTAAATGCAGTTAATTAAAAGGATTGAATAATTATTAAATAGTGTGTTTTTGATTGCATTAATTGTTTTTCTTGGGAAGTGACTAAAATTTGAAATTGGATATTTTATTGTAAGCCAGTTTACTATTAGTAATAAAAATCTGATTTTGCCTACCTTAAAGTTTTTATATTTTTTTTTGCCTGAAAATATAGCTTGTAGCATAGAAATATTTTGTAAAATTCTTGGAATGGTATGTCGTTTTGTTTACAAAATTGGTTTAACATATTATTGTTACATATTTCGCGATATTAATATTAAAGAACAAAAACCGTTTTGTTCAAAACTACAACTGTTCAAACAATAAATAGTTTTTAAATATTGGTTTTGCAAATTGTTTTGAAAAGTTCAAATGTTTATTTAAAAATAGAATAAATTTATGAGAGAATTCTGTGCTGATAAGCAATAACAGCTTAACGCTTATTTCAAAGTTTAGAGAAATCTGGCTTTAAAGTTTTCAATCGGCATACAAGTTATATTGGAAGACCCTTTTGGTTTTGTGTTTCTTTTTTTGGTAATTTAAGCAAAATTATCTTTGTTTAAAAATAGAATGTTTAAAAACTAATAGTTGACTAAATTGAAGAAAACATATATATATTCTGTGACAATTAACATCAAAAGAGACACAGTTTCAGGTTCTTTGTTTAACTTAATTTTAGAATGGATGCATAGAAAATATCTACATAAAAAAGTGATGTAGATCTTATGTGAAAAATTACTGAAAAATTGGAATAATTTTTTTTTAAAGATCAAGGAACCAAGTCATGTGCCTTATACAAAGTTTGGTCTTTGACCTGAAAGGAAAGTGATAGATTATTTAGAGGAATTTATTGGAACCATACGTGAATTATTCATAAGGAGAAAGACGCGAAAGACAATTTGAATTAACCCTTGGCAAGCATTTCCAGCCCTTAGTAGTTTCTGTCCTTTAACTCCACATTTTCCACAATTAAGTTGTGCATTTTTAGTTTTTCACAATTCTTAAATATAGGAAAGAACAAACAAAGTGAAAATAATCTTGCCCGAGGCCGTATTCGAACCAGGGACCTCTGGGTTGATAGTCTAGCGCACTCTTCACTAGGCTACAAAGGCCGACAAAAGCAAGTGAAAATTTTAACGCTCCTAGGTTTTTAAAAATGGTTTTTAAAAACTGACTTTTTACCCATTTTTAGTTCTTAAAATATAATTTTAAAAAGTTTTTATTAATTCTTATTAAGACTGCATTCACCTTTTTTTGGAACATTTGCGACGGCAAATAATTTTAAAAATTTAATATTTTTTTCTTCCTAAAATCCATAGGTGCGCTTAATTTGTTGTTAGTAAAAGAACCGCTATGCACCCATTTAGGAATGAAGCTCTAGAAAGAGTCTGAAATGACATTTCGTTAAGTTAATGGATTACAATAAAATGGAATACTTAATTAAATGCACATAAAAAAGCAATGAATTTTTTCTTATTATAAATTAAAAATAAATTAATAAAAAATTAATTTATACTGTTGCAAACCTTACCACTTAAGCATATCCTTTCATAATTCACAAAAAAGTTTTTATCAAATTCTAAAAATGTTGGCAATCACAGTGCTTGCATTTCTTGCTGGGCTTGTGTAATGTTCAATGTTACGGGAATGCAACAAATGCATTGGTATTTGTTTATGTGGGTGTGTGTTTGTGTCCATTTTCGGTGTTTTGTTATATGTTAGTGCATTCAAATAGTTGACTTGTTTCTAAGCAGACAATTATTGACAGCAAAGTTTAAGTGTTTTCAAATAATTAATGCTTACTTGCGTTATAAAGCCATTCAAGGACAACGCAATCGAACCATGCTTCTAATTGGCTCAAATCCGAATATATTGATATTGGCGGCCATCCAATAACTCCTAACTAGATGAAACTGCAAGGAAATAGTTGCTTAACCTTACCCTCCAGTTTGGTTTATTTTGCACTTAAATGCTGACATATAGCAATTAAATTCAGAAATGTTGGGAAGATTGAAAGCTATCAGTTGCAAAAATTATAATGATTCTATGAAGCTATTAAATGTTTCTGTGCAAATGATTCAAGAGTGAACCTATAAATCGACGCGTGTTCCACTCAACTAATGGTCATGTTCAAAAAAAGCTGTTAATGACATTATTTACTTTTTATGGCCTACCATTCATTGCATTCAGGAGTTACAGACGCACCTACTGATTCTGAAATGGGCGTCATTTACTTAAAGCGCAATTAAATTGTATCATGGTATGGCATAATGAGCGTGATATGATGTGTTTGATGTAATGGATACGGTATGATGTGTGTTGTATGAAAAACATTCTTGTCACATGAAAATTAGAATATTTATAATTGATATAGCATGATAGGAATGTTTTAGAAGATACGTTATAATTAACGGTCCCATCTCTTTTTTCGCCAAAAACAGGACAAATTGACATAATTTTTAAGAATTTCAGGATTTACAAGACGTCTGCAAAAAAAAAGACACAGTTTCGATAGTATCGTAAGTATAGACGTAGAATTCCTTTTTATACAGTAATAGAGAAAAATTCTGGTTTTTTTCATGTATATTCTTCAAAACTGTTATAAAGTATTTCACCCTCTAAATAAAAATTATTCAAAAACAAATTTGTTGTTGTTGTCCTTCTTCAAACTTACCTGATCTAAAAAGCTCACAATTAAATTCATGTAAAAATTTTGTTTTTTAGTTTTATAAAAAGTTTTCGTTTGATATTTATGGTGATGAATTTGTTGCTCTTTTTCATTTGTTTTGTTGGTTAAAACTAATTGAAATTCAATGTTATGTTTAATTAATGGAAATAAATATGGGTAAATTTGAATTATTTATTTTTCCTGTAGTAAAGAGCATATACATATATATATATCTTAAAAGTAATTTAAAATTGAAATTTTAGTTAACAAAATAAATTTTTAATATGGAAAGAGTATAATGCATAGTAAAAATAATTCGAATTTATTATGGTATTTAAAAAATAAATTTAGTTTTTAAAGCACAACGCGTGCTTAGTAACGCATGCGCAAATTTGCGTAGCAGTATACATATGTACATGCTGAAAATAAACATTCGTATTATTCGTACTCTAACTCATGGCAGAATAACCAGGTAGGGCCGACTCGGAGAGGAATGCATTAGAAAGCAGAGAAAAGCAAGCTAGTTTTCAAATACAGCTGTTCATGTCGAGTAAAAATTAAGAACATCTAAAAAATTTCAGCTAACTGAACCAACAACAATTACCAAGCAAATCTAAAACAACGACGCACAGAAAAGAGCATGATCACAGCGGTTGAGCAGCGTTAGAGGGTATGAACCGAATCGTCCACAGAAAATAAACAGAACTTTGCTTACTATGTCCCGCTTTTCACTCGTCACTCACGAAAATTCTCGAGCTTGCGGCGAAAGCAATTATTGCTCCTAGAGCAATAATTCTCTTGCTCTGGTAGCAAGATCTCTTTGTTTCGCTTTTCACTCGGCAATAATTGCCTTTGCCGCAAGCAGTTTGTGGATTATTCGCCCGCATGAGGGGGATTACGAAAGTCCCCATTAAACCCGAGTAGTCAACAAACTACTTGCGGCGAAAGCAATTATTGCTCATAGAATTGCCGAGTGAAAAACGGCCCTTTGCAGCACATGCAGAACCAAAACAACAATATCAGCAGCTAGTAGCAACGTTGCCAGTTATGTTGGAAAAATTTCGTGGTAATTTTTAATTGCCCTTAGGAATTTTTGTTTCTGGGAATTCCTATTAAATTTTTTAATTCAGCGTGGTATTTTTTAATTGGCGTGGAAATTCAGCGCGGTATTATTTAAATTTCCGTGGGAGTTTGGTAATATTCTTCTTACATTTTTTTTTCTTTTTTAGTAAGCAAAGTTTCTCTGTGGTATTTCAAAATGTTTTTTAAATTGTTTGTGCATATGGGACTTATTGTGGTATTTTTTATGCGAATGAGATTTTTTTGGCAATTTTAAATGCATATGGAATTTGTGGTGGTATTTTTAAAACGCGTGCTATTTTTGTGGTAATATTTAATGATAGTGAGATTTTTTTGATATTTTTTTATTGCGGAATAAACTTTTTTGTTTATTTTTACAATGGTAATTTTTGTTGTATTTAATTCATGTTATTGTGAAAAAAGTAACTTTTGTCGAAATTGTTTTAAATTTGAACTGGCAACCTTGGCTAGTAGTAGTTCATTTTTTTGTAGCCG
This sequence comes from Dichetophora obliterata, assembly GCA_963920525.1. NCBI lineage: Eukaryota > Metazoa > Arthropoda > Insecta > Diptera > Sciomyzidae > Dichetophora > Dichetophora obliterata. The sequence goes on from OY986435.1 coordinate 1,624,277, forward strand.
CATACTCTCTGGCTCTCTAGCTTCATGCATCTGTATTCTCTATTGCATTACAACCCAACAAGCCATGAATGTTACTGTGCCAGCTAAACGGTACTAAAAATGGCAGCGTCTGATTTGCTGGTATGAAAACGACATGTTTTTGTACCTTTAAACCGTTCTCTATATTATTGTAATGTCCTATTTTATATTTATCAAGAATCGAATTAAAATAAATGTCATATTCGCTTGATGCGTCGTTTTTTCTTGTCTTTTCTCACTCTCTTTTTCACCCGTTCGCCAAAAAACTCTAAAATATGCATTGAATCCTGCATTGAAATCAAGGTAGTGCAGTTGCGTTGCCGTTCATTGTTTAGTTTATTGCTGCAACTTAATAAAAACCATTTCAAGAAAAGTTACAATTGTTTAACAACAAATAAAATTAATATACAACTTAAAGTTTTCTATATGATCTATTTATTTATTGTATTGATTTTCTATGATTTAAATACAAATTCTAAATGTTTGATAGTTTAAATCATTCTTGATTTTGAATACAAATTCTAGTTGTTTGATAGTTTAAAATCGTTAACTGAGCTTTAGGTCAGGTTAGAACAATTAATTGCTCTAACTAGTTAATCAATCAGCTAACTAATTAATCAGCTAGTGATGTTTTTTTTCTTTTTTCATATTCAAAATTCGTTAGAGCAATTAATTGTTCTAACCTGACCTAAAGCTCAATAAACGATTTTAAACTATCAAACAACTAGAATTTGTATTTAATATCAAGAATGATTTAAACTATCAAACATTTAGAATTTGTATTTAAATCATAGAAAATCAACATAAATATACAACTTAATAAATAGTACGCTTGTATGAAACACACAATGCATAGTTTGCTAACATCGAAACGGTCCGCTTCAGTGCTTTTAAAAGTGTACACCGTTTTCAACCGAGCCGATTGGCTATCTGGGAAACAAATAAAAAATGAACGCAACTGATGTGTATTTATATATGTATGTTTTACATACATACTAATAACAACCAACAACAACAACAACAACAACAACAACAACAACAACAGCAAAAGCAGCACAACAACGAACGACGTAATTACGAACCAAACAAGCAAACACAACAACAACAACCTTAAAAATAGCATAAGCAGCTACTGCAGCTAAGCAGCTTGTGCATTACTCATACGAATATATGAATTTTTCATCTTCTTAGATTTTGCTATTTTATTAGATATTCGTTTTATTCCCACTAAAACTGATATTTTGGCATTTTTTTTTCTTTGTACGATGAATATTAAAGGCTGTAGGTATACCCCAAAGTGTCAAATATCGCTTTGAAAAAATTCGTGAAACTGACCCCCATACAAACCGCGCTGTAAGACGTAATTCTACGTCAAAACCAGGGGCCGAATTACAGCATCCGTGATAGAGCAAAATCGTTAAAATTTTTAGGCACTTGTCTCATTGTGCCGTTCGTAATTTTGCTTGATCATGGATGCTGTAATTCAGCCCCAGGACACTTTTGCAGGACGCAATTTGAAGAAGAAACATTATTATTACTTGTATGTTCAAAGAATTACAACAAGCATTTTCATTGATAATATTATCAAATTTATTATTTAACTCAGGAATTGCAGCATAAGCTTCAAATATCAATTAATATTAGGCATTTATATATGATATGCAATTTTGTTAAAACAAAAATAGAATTTAATCTTGTTAATTAAATATTCAATTAAATTCAATATAACAAAACTACAACAAAAATAAAAAAAATTAGAATTATTAAAATGACACATTAATTAGATTTTCCAGGTTCTCCTTTGCAATTACTATCACTTCACTATCACTATTTGTTTTTTCCGGGAATGAATATTTTTTGAGTTGATTGCTATCACACATTTTCGTTTTGCCATTTCGCCATTTCGAGAGGGTCGCAAAAAAGGAAAAATATATTTAGGGCAACTTTTGATTTTCCAATAGCTCGAGGTTGGAGAAGACCAATAAACTAGCAATAAATACCTACTAACTCCATTTAGAGCAATAAAGAAAAGATTTTAATTCATTTAAGAGAGCAATGTACGTTTTCTCCTTAATTGATACATTTGGAGCTATACAGGAGATTTTTATACTGTTTTAATTTTTAAATAATTTTTGGGTTTTTTTTTGTTTTTTTTTTTCGCAGTGCACAAATGTTCGGCGTCAAATGTTTGAACTATTTTACTAACTAGTAAACCCGTGTTGCGTTAAAATGCCAAAATCAAATAAACCTAGATTTTATTTTAAGCTATTGAATAGATTTTCACTGATCAAAATTGAAATGAAATTAATGTTGGCCTTTTTGCAATAACGCGGTATTTCTTATTAAATTTTTGTATACATTTTTAAAAACAAAAAAATTTTCCTATCAACATCTTAGAATTCTTTTTTCAACTGTAAGAAATTATTCCATTATCACTTTGATATTGAATATATCAATTCATAGTCTAAGCCAGTGGTGCCAACTACACCACTTTTTCTGCGCATATTTAAGCCTTGCACAGATAAGCGCAGAACAGTTGCAAAATAATTTAAATCTACTGGTTTTTACGAATATCACACAGAATTTTCGTAGGTTTAGCTTTTTATTCACTAAATTTTATGTCAAAAATTTTGGAATGGTAAAAGAATGTACTTATCACTAAAAAATTTATTTACATAATTTGTTAAAACTTTGCGCTTATCAACACTAGCAAATAAAAAAAAACTGTTATAAGGAATCTAATTTCAAAGTGAGCCAGTGGGCAGCCTCATTTGAGGCAAGTGTATACAGCTTAACCCATTAATGCTCACCACGAGAACTCGTTGAGTTTATTTTTAGAAATTTTCGGAATTAATCTGAAGTTTAAGAAAAAATTCAAAGGATTTGGGTGTGGCGAAGTGCGTAATCGTATGAGACCATAAACATATAAGGCGTCTGCAAATTAAGAAGTAAAAAAAAAAACTTAAAACATTAGAAAAAATTAGAAATTGAAAATTTTCATTTCGCAGCGCTGCCGTTCAACTCTAACCTAATGCATTTTTTAAAATTATATTTTAAAAATTATTTCGTGTGTGGCGAAGTGTGTAAACGTAGAAGACCATAAACATATAAGGCGTCTGCAAGTTAAGAAGTTAAAAAAAAAACTTAAAACATTAGAAAAAATTAGAAATTGGAAACTTTCATTTCGTAGCGCTGCCGCTCAAGTCTTACATAATGCATTTTTTTAAATTATATTTTAAAAATAACTCACCTGAGTAGAATTTTTCACTTTTCATTTCACTGGCCGAAAAAATAAATAAATAGAATTTTTATGAAAAAAGCATATTTTTGGCTTTCTCACACTGTTGGAAGCAAAAACTTTAAAGTGGCTGCGAATTTTTAAAAATGGCTTATGACATATCAAACGTTGTCATTAATGGGTTAAAACAAACTTAAAGTGCCTATAAAATGTATTTCAATGTTATTATTTTAAAATGATTACAGATTTAAAAATCGAATGTTTCTTTAAAATGAATAAAAGTTACGTTTTGTGTTATGTTTTTAAGTTTTAGTTATAGTAACATAACTAAAAGTAATAGTTGTTAACTATTTTTACTTTTAGTTATGTTTTACGTTGTTTGTAACTTTTATAAGTTTAATGCAAATTTTACAAAAATTAATCAAATACACAAAAAATTTGTAAAAAACTATTAATGACTAATTGAGTAATTTTATTAGCTGTTAGTTTTAAATTTAAAAAAATATACATAAAATTGCTAACACGGACTAACACGAATTTATAATGTCGCATTTGCGGATTTTTACTCTCCTCGGGCTGGCATCACTGGTTATAGCTTTGACATTATAAAAAATTATTGTCAGTAAACAGTTTCATAGCGCTGGCGCTAAATACCTCACATATTTTTAGGCATATGCTGAAATTAAGAAGAGAAAAAGCAGCATAACAACAACAATTATATGCAAACTTTTACTCGCTGTAACTTAAAAAATATAAATTTATAAGAAATTAAAAGAACAGTTTGCACATCTACAGGTCTAAACCTACCAAAGCATCTTAAATTTATTAAGATTGGATTTGTACTTAAAAAACCTTACGCCGTACAAAATTTGAGTTTGCGTTATATATATAAGAAGAAGAAGATGATATTTTTATGTGTGATTTTTGCTCTTTGTGCCACGTACGTATTAGTTAGTCAAGCTTTGTTTTATCTCTTTTAATTGTTTTAGGATTTATTTGTTGTTGATAGAAGGATCTCCTAAGATGAGTGCAAAAAATGCTAGAAGGAATAAACCATTAAAAGTAGCTTAGCGCCAGAAAGACATATTTTCAGTCTAATATTTCTAATAATAACGACTGAGATAAGCTGTAAATGCATTTTATTATTAAAATTTTTGTTTTTAATTTTTAATAAAATGCTAAAAAAATCATATAATTAACAATTAAAATTTCTGCCCTAGTAGACCATTCTGTGGAAATGCCCATATGAAAAATATATTCTTTGTATTGCTCCTTCATTACTCACTAAATAACTTAAACAGAGTACTACATTATTTCATTAGATCATTTTGGAGGAAAAGGCGACTACTCCTTTATTCATCACTTTGGAGGAAAAAGCCAGTGCTCGCCTCCAATTATACACAATACAAGAATGGAGTACAAAATACAAAGGCTTCGGAGCAAGAGAGGGTACTTCAATATTCGCAAAGGAGTGCTCCACGATTAATCTTTGGATGATACTTTTTCTCACTGGGCTATTACCAAAAAAAGTTTTAATAATACACCAGTGTATTAAATTGCAAACATAGGAAAAAAAACAGGACAAAATAATATAAAGCAGGATTTTGAGCCCGTTACACAGAACGCAGGATTTTGCTCGAAAAAACAGGACTGTCCTGCAAAATACAGGACAGATGCGAGCGTAAGGTATGATTGATGTGGAAAACCCTACTTATTTTGGCAGTACACTATTCGAAATTTAGATCTTGCAGCCGAATTGCTGAAAATGTTACAAAGGACGTACGGAAAATCGACTATCAAAAACAATTTGCATTTAAAAGTGGTCGAGATGTGGTGAAAGACTTGCCTCGCTTTGGTCGGCCATTAATGTCTTCAACTGAAATAACCAACGCTTAAGCGAGTGAATTTAACTTTCTGTGTCTCACAAATCAATTGGTACTGTTTTAAACGATTATTTGTATATAAAATGCTATGCCGCTCAACTGGTTACGAAAAACCTGCATTTTCTTCAAAAATTAGTATTATTTTATTTCAGAAAATGCATTTAAAAAAACAAGATTGTGCTTAAACTAAGCATCAGTTGAGAGAACAGTTGTGCCAACTTAACAACAAAAGGAATTTTGGCAAATCCCTTTAAGCGAGCTTTTTAAATGATAAACTGCCGGTATTTTTTGACAGAATGTAACTGCTATACTAAAAGCTTATAAGAAATAATATCTACTGCTGTTCAGAGATTGTAGTTAGGTTTAAAATGATTACCTTCTTTTAGAAAAAGGAATTTTGGCAAATCCCTTTAAGCGAGCTTTTTAAATGATAAACTGCCGGTATTTTTTGACAGAATGTAACTGCTATACTAAAAGCTTATAAGAAATAATATCTACTGCTGTTCAGAGATTGTAGTTAGGTTTAAAATGATTACCTTCTTTTAGAGCTGTAAGCCAAATATTGTTTTTAAGAAAAAAAACTTTTTCGATGTTTTTCCATTCCCAAAAATTCATTCTTGTAACTGATTTGTATTATTTCCACTCAATTTCATTTCAAAGCAGTCATAATTTAATATAAATTTGAACGAATTTATTTCTTCCACATATCAAAGCAATTGAATTTTTAATTAAAAAAAAAAAAAATGCTCTCAGTGGTTTGACTTTTTCACAACACAAAAATATGCCGCAATTTAGCAAAATTTAAGAGAGAATTTGCTATGGTAACATGTTTCTACACTTAAAAGTACTGCTGCATTTCAATGTTTTATTTTATGATTTTTATGTTTGAAAAAAAAAAACAACAAATTCTAATGCTAACATAACACATGCTCACAACAAACACATGAACAACAACAATAACAATAGCAAAAATTTATATTAAAAATATAAGAAAAAGCATCAAAACAAAATATTACACTGTTGTAAAAATGCAAAATAGATGAAGAAGATAACAGTTGTTCTAAAAGTAGCTGAGTGTTTGTGAGTGCGAGTGTGAGTTTATTTGGATGTGTGCCCAATGTGCGAAAAAACGAATGCGGATCCGTTTCGAACCCATTACGAGAGCGTCAGTACGCATCGTGCTTTCTTATGTTTCGACGGACCCGTTTCGAACCCGTTACGAGTTCGTCAAAAAAATGGTCACAACATAAACATAAAAGGCAGTCTTAAATTTGTTATACAATTTCTTAATTTATTTTCAGTGGATTAGCGATACGAAATACAATTGCGTAGGGGAGAGTGCGGAGCTTTGTTTGGGGGTCAAAACTACCACAATAATAACTTTTTTTATATTTTTTCAAATCGAATTTCTAGAGCATCTTAAAATACACTTCCTGGTTGCAGGATTTGCATAAAATCAAAAACCATCGACAATTTTTGTCTGTTGGCCAAAAAACTGGTTTTTGGAGTTTTCAAAAATCATGGGGAATTGTGAAGCACAAGAAAAAAAATCGTATTTTTTAGTTGAAATTCTTTATCTAGATCGTAGAAAATAACATATTACCATGATTATTATGTATTAGAGTTAAGAAAATGGAAAAAAATAAAATTTTTAAGTTTTCTCGTAGTCTTCATAGTTTCCTCATGGTTTTCTCATAGTTTTCATAGTTTTTTGATAATTTTCATAGTTTTCGCATGGTTTTCAAAATTTCTAATTGTTTTTAATTAGATCAAAATAGATTTCATAATTATTTTATTTTTTTATATTTGTCAACTCCTCAAGTTAAAGACTATATTTTTCGTAAGGGAAAACAGAAAGTTAACAAAATATATTGAAAAAACCCTTGGAATTGCACTAAACATTTCAATTTTTTGCAAATAATGCGTAATACACGTGTAAAATACGATTTCAGGTAGACATCTGTCATATTTTGCGTGCTTCACATCTCCGCACTTGATGTCCTTCATTTCTCCCCATTCGATGCTATTTTAAATTTCCCACCGAGAGTGCTAGTACAAAACTTAGATATAAGGTGAAAAAATGTTGACAGTAGGTAAGAACGATCAAAACCACTTCTAAGCGACATCCATGGCCGTGCTTCGCAACTCCTCATGCTTCAAAGCTCCCTTACTTATTGTTATTTAAAATAACTTATTTATATCATTAGGCACGTGCCTATATCATTATTAAGTTATATTTTCATTTCCTTATTTATTTTAAATGAAATTTGTAAGAATGTTAGAACTGAAATAACAACAAAAAATTTTGAATATAGCATAAACCTTATTGTTTCGTTTTGAATCCGAACTATTTAAAAAACAACAAAATCGCATTATTTAAGAAAAAGAGTCCGAAACGGATTTGTATATGAAGTCCGAAATGAGTACGTATATGAAGTCCGTGACGTATCCGAAAAAGTGGAAAAAGCGATTCTTATTTTTGAGAGGAATTTCATACGAAAAGGGATCAGTTCCAGATGCGAAACAAAATCCGTTTCGGATAAAAAATACGAAGAAGTAAGTCCGTCGCGAGTTCGGAACTGATCCGTTTTACACACTGGGTGTTTACTTCCATGTAGTTGCGTGTTTTTTAATGTTTAATGGAATAGAACAGCAGAAAAACAACTGCTACCAAGGAATGTCTGGCATATTTGCAAAAAAAAAAGAATCTAGTTCTTCCCACTGCGCTTTGTTTGTCACATATTTGTTTATTGTTGTGAGTGTTGTGTTGTGTTGTGTTTTGTTTTGCTTTCTTTTATTCTTTCCTTTAGAATATGTTAATATTTCTGCCATTGTCGCAGATTTTCTTGTAAGCATAAATACATAAAAATGTATCCAACAGCAGCGTTGCCACTTCGCATAATAATTTCCAAAAAAACAGTGCTGTTAATATTGTCAGCATGTAAAATGAGGTTAGAGCTTGTTTGCTGAGAAAAAATGAAACTATATTTGATTAGAAAAAAAAACATTGTATGCAAACCTAGCATATTTTAGTAATAAAAACATGTTTTCTATTATTATGTTTTTTTTTTGTTTTTGCCTGCAACGCGTGAGTTGGCTCTGACTTCATCTTTATTAAGTTGCGTTTTTTTGAGGGTTTAAAATTGTGTTTCTTTTAAAAACTCTTTTCAAAATAAAGAATATTACGAAAATTGCCTGCTCAATACTAGTACCCAATCATGTGTTCATGCGAGGTTTTTGGCCCAATGTTTTTTTGCAAAACATCTATTCTAAATAGCAAACAAAAGTTCAGCTTTTGTTGCTATCTGCAAAAAGTATATAATAATCACATTCTTAAAACACACGCTTAACCTCTCGACCACGATATCAATGCACTCCGTTGTCAAATAATTTGCTTATATTTCAAATACTAAATAAATCATGTATTTAATAAAAGCTTAAAGCTACTGATAAGCAACACACCAGCTGCAGCTTCCACTGTATCCTACCGAAGTATTTATTATATTTAATAAATTTGTTTTTGATATAAAAATGTATAGTTTTATCTATTTTTTTTTTGACTTAATTGCATTTTCTTATAATCATCTGCAAACTATTTTCTGTTAAATAAAATAATGCATTAATTCAATCATTAAGCAACCCACATCTGAACACCTAAAACTATGCAATAATATTTAATAACATAAGCGAATTAAAACCATTTGACCAAGCCAAGGCTTGCCACAACAATGCGTCATGGTAAAAGCGTTGATTGGTTAATATTGCTATTTATGTATTTTTCGTTTTTTTTTATTTCCGGCTGCGACACACATCGATAAAATAAACATTGAAAAATATTAATATTACACACACACACACTAGTCCCACACAACATTGCAGGCAGCTGAATATATTTTTGCACTTCAATGCTTTTAAGTGCTTTGCTAGAAAGCAATAGTTGCCCAGTAGGAAATAAAATACGAAACACAAATAATCAAAAATTTTTAACGTAAACACATAATTTTTTGCTACATCGAGTTACAAAAAACAACTTCAAAGAAACTTTTCACCAAAACGCAAGGTATTTTTTATAAAATTTTTTTGTAAAGAGATATTTTTTAAAGAGGTATAAGGATAATGTTTTAACATTAATAGTTTTTGAAGCTTGACTGTTTTGTAAAAAATAATTTGAAGTTATTTATTATTTTTATTCATGAATGCATTTGTACAAGTCAAATAAAGTTCTTTAATGGTACAACATACAATTATTACAGAACTACCTTATATTAATATAACAACGAACTAAAGAAATAGGCAAAAAACTGTACGTTGAATATATTTTTAAAATACTGTATGCGCTGGCCATTCTAAAGGATGTGGATTCAAAAAATTTTAAACTTTACATGTTTGTTTCTTATATTTCTGGTCGGGATATTGAAGGATTCTATTCAAAATAAAGGTTCTTTTGCAAAAAGGTTAAAAGAAAAGTACTAAAAGTGGGTTAAATATTGGAAAAATTCTAAGCAATCTATTCTTGGCTATTAAAATATCTACAAACATAACCTGGATTATACTCTCGCAAACAAAGGTCGAATGGGGAATCAGTAGCTTCAAACCATTTAAGTCACCAGGACCAGATGGTATAGCCCCCATTGAAATCCAAAAGTCGTATGATATCATTAAGGAGCGGCTTTTGCTGATCTACCAAAGCTGCCTTGACCTGAACCACATTCCCCAGCGATGGCGTAATGTGAAGGTTATCTTTATACCTAAGGCAGGAAAAAGCTCACACGTAAACCCAAAAGACCTTCGACCAATTAGTCTCTCATCTTTTCTTCTAAAAATCCTCGAGAGATAAATTGATATTCACTTGAGATCCATGATAGATAAGAAGCCATTATCTCTAGCTCAACATGCTTACACCAAAGGCAAATCAGTGGAAACAGCTCTCCACTCCATAATCTCCATCATTGAAAAATCCCTCTATCTGAAGGAATATACAATGATAGCTTTTATTGATATAGAAGGAGCCTTTAATAACGTCGAGGCAGGGGCCATCATCAGTGCGCTGACGGAGCTTGGGGTGGATGCCGCGCTGATAGCACTCATAAACCAAATGCTAGTTGGCAGGATTATAAGTGCAAAATTTGGAGCGGCATCCACGCTAAGATCTGTACCAAGAGGAACCCCTCAGGGAGGGGTTCTTTCGCCTCTACTCTTGAATTTAGCAGTGAATGAACTGCTAGGCAAACTAGAACTAGAGGGGTGCAGGGTGATAGCTTATGCCGATGACGTTGCTATTGTTACCTCTGGAAAATATATATCTACTCTCCGAGACATTATGCAAAACTGCCTAAACACTCTTGTCAACTGGACTATCAGCTGTGGGCTCAGCGTTAATCCTAATAAGACTGAGTTAGTAGTTTTCACAAGAAAACACAATGTACCTCAAATTAGCCCTCCAAAACTGGGAAATACAAGTCTTATCTTCTCAGATCAAGCAAAATACCTGGGCCTTATACTAGATAGGAAACTAAACTGGAAGCCCAATCTGCTCGAAAGAGCCAAAAAAGCGAACATTGCCCTATACTCTTGCAAAAAGGCGGTGGGTAGCAAATGGGGTTTACAGCCAAGTGTTACTCACTGGCTTTATACAGCAGTTGTAAGGCCAATATTGCTATATGGTGCTATTGTCTGGTGGCATGCACTCGAAAAACAGACTCACCATAACCTTCTCCGTAAAGTTCAAAGATCAGCTGAACTGTGCATTAGCGGAGCCCTAAGAACCACTCCGACAGACGCATTAGACACAATGCTCCATCTTACACCACTTGATATCCTAGCTAAACAGATGGCCGCTAATACAGCCATTCGCCTAGTAGCCACCTCCCAGTGGAAAGAAGGTACACTAGGACATTCTTGTATCAGAAAATTTCTCCCTCCTTTACCTAGGTCCATTGACTACATCACACAAAAACTACTCTTTGAGAGGAAGTTCGATGTATCCATTCCCTCTCGAGAAGAGTGGGAACAAGAAAACCGTTCACCTCACAATGTCATTGAGATCTTTACGGATGGATCAAAACTAGATGGCAAAGTAGGTGGAGGAGTCTACTCAGAAACATTAAGCATCAATATAGCCTTCAGGCTCCCTGACCATTGCAGTGTATTTCAAGCTGAAATCGCTGCTATACATGAAGCGTTAACTTGGCTTCAGAAAAATGATATATCTTCCATGGATATATGCATACTTTCTGACAGTCAAGCCGCTCTGAAAGCCCTAGGAACTGTTGAAATAACATCTGAAACAGTTTTCAACTGCCGCAGATCTCTAAACGAGATGGCAGAGCAGCTCAAAATTATCCTATACTGGATTCCTGGACATAGGGATTTTCTAGGTAACTGCAGAGCAGATGAACTCGCTCGCACAGGTACTACCAAACAACTATCTTCAGACAAGACAAACCTTGGTATTCCTCTCACCACATGTAAACTCCTTACACATGAGTTATCCTGTATCAACACCAACAAAAGATGGTCAGCAGGTAACACTTGTAATATAACACGGCAAATCTGGCCCAAACTCAATCTGAAGCGTTCAAAAGAACTCATATCTCTTAGTAGAGATCACATTGGCACCATGATAGGGATCCTGACAGGGCACTGCCTTATTGGCAGGCACGCTCAAAGATTAAACATACCCCACAACGACTTCTGCAGAAGCTGTAGAGATGAGGAGGAGGTGGAATCTACAGAACACCTTCTCTGCACCTGCCCAGCGCTGGCTCAAAAACGTTTTCTTCACCTAAACAACTGGTTTTTCAGAGACCTCGAAGAACTCTCGGAAATATCGATATACCGAATCCTAAGCTTTGTGAACAGCTCAAGCTGGTTTGAATAGAGAAGGGAGATCAACCCCTGTGGTACCACAATGGGCCTTATTGGCCTAAGTGCGTCTCAATTTGAGGCAGCCACTTTAACCTAACCTAGATTAAGTATTATGTTATCCAATATATGTTCATGTATAATTATTTTTCTAATTTTTTTAAAGATAACAAAGTTTAAAAATTTTCTTGCAGTTTGACAATTATAATACCCTGCAGGACTAAACGTAACTAGTCCGAAAAGTATAGTAACTTTAAGGTAGTTATTCACGGAGTAACTTTCATTTAGTTGAAAAGTCATCAAAAAGTAGTGAGTTGAGCGGCCACGAACCAGAATTTCATGGTTGTAGTAACGAGCAAAACAAAAGTCTCAGCGTTGCATCAATTTGTTTCTCCGTGGCCAGGGTTGTGGTTTGCTTTAAGAAAACGACACAGTTTCGATGGTATCGGAAGTGCAGACGTAGAATTCCTTTTTATACAAAATAAATGGAAAAAATGTTTTGGAAATATTTTTATAGCGCTTATTTCACATTGAAGTGTCATATCTGTTGAATTTACCATCTCCGATTAGGCTCAACTTTTTTTAATTGATTGATTTTTATGGTAAAAATAGGGTTTTTGAGACAACGGAGCTCAGTTAATTAATAAACAATTTCCATAATTTGGATATCAATTTAAGAAATTGAATTTGTAATGAAAATCAATTAACAATTCACTAATTTCTGGACACTTGAAGAGCACACCTTCTTTTTATATCGTTAGAAAGGGAATGGATCGTGAAAAAAGTTAAAATAATGTTCAATGGAATTTAAATTTTTTGAACACACTTTAATAAATGTTTATCACTTCTGAACTTTATTGAAGACTAAAAAACTCATTTTGGAAGAACTATGTTTTTTTCAATGGAATATAAATTTATTTATTTTTAACACACTTTACTTAATATTTATCCCTTTTATAAATTGACTACGTTATTGAAGACTAAAAACCCATATTTTAGCATTAAATGTAATAAAATTATTTGTTTTGTTTATTAAAAATTTCCAACTGGCTTCATATAGTCAGATATAAATCAATCAGATTAACCAAAAAATATTTTAATGTTGACTTGAAATTTAGTAGCAACTTTTCTCATATTGTTTTCGTAATTTTTTTTAAAAAAAAAGGTCGCACTAAATTTTGAGTCGACTTTAAAATATTTTTGGTATGGTTAAATATTTTCTATTTACACTCGAAGTTAGTTTATAAAAAACCATTTAAAATGTAGTCGTCTGACTCCTCATTAGTAAGTAGAATGAAAGTAATCAGATATAAGCTAATTTTCTATAGACTGACTACTGGTTGGCTTCAAAAGGACCATATATAAACTAGTCAATCTGTCATATCGTAGGTAGTGCGTACTAGTGATTTCGCGGCCATTTCATAGAGAAAATCACTAGTTATTTTCGAAGAAAATAGTTGACTATTCATTCAACCACTGGTGGTTTGTTTTGAAAGTAGTTTGTAATCACCTTAAAGTTGGGTGAAAGTCCTGCAGGGTATTTACACATCTTCAAAACTGAAGAGAATCTCAGTATACAATAATTAGTTTTTGAATATTACTTCATTAAATAAAGCAAAAAAGAAGCAAACAAAAATGTTGCTTTTTTCCTTAAAAAATGGGTTAAGCAAAATTCTCAGTTTAGATTATTGGATAAATACTATTGAATAAAACTAAAAAATTAAAGTTGTTCCTAAATGACTTTGTTATTTATTATATTGATTTTATATGATTCAAATACAAATTCTTGTTGTTGTTTCTTTGGAAAGATTCGTTAAAACAATTAATTGATCTAACTTTGACCTAAAGCTCAATAAACTATTTTAAACTATCAAACAACTAGAATTTGTATTTAAAATCAAGTATGATTTAAACTATCAAACATTTAGAATTTGTATTTAAATCATTTAAAATCAACATAAAAATAAAAAATTTTATATTTTCTCTCACAATGTTCCCTATGAAAAATTATTAAAGTCAATGGTGCTACCTTTTATTGTAATACATATAAAAAAATTGGGTGCATTCATTATATACGAAATAATATGTATCAACGGTTATCGTTTATTCAATTGTTTTATTTTAAAGTTGGCATTATTTTAACAGTTGTTTTTCTAGCTTCAGTGGCAGATTTTTTTTTATCACGTCATTGTTTTCGCTTTGATCTCATTGAAAAATTTTGCGTACTTTTGTGACTTTTGACTCTTTTCCGTGCTTGTGCAAGATAATGCTCGTGGAAATGGCTTGACAATTTAAAGAATATTTGAAAAGTTTGAAAGTGAAATGAAAAAACAAGCCGCGACAAATCGCCCCGAAGAAAATGCGCCGGTTTACCCCATACCAAATGTCAGCATTTCGACTCAAACAAAATAAAACCATGTGAATCAACTCTAACAAACGAATATCACGCGTCTGTCTAGTGTGCATAAGCACTTATTTCAACTACCATTAATTGGCATTAATACCAAAAACTCCATTTTTTCAATAAATTTTGTGAGTGAGATGAAATAAATACCGAAAATTAAAAAAAAAACACGTTTGTTAAGCAATAGCGTAAGCAACCAACGAAATGGATTGAGTAACCTCAATGAATAAGTTGCTATTCTGGTGCAACTCACTTTTTCCATAGTGTTGCAGGTTTAACCCGTGCGCCCTGTTCTCCCCTGCGAAAGTGTGATGAACTGAACTTTGTTCATAAAGTGAAAAATCTTGGTTACCACACTAACTCCTCATTTTCTTGAGAAAACCATATCAATTCTTTTATATGTAAAGTCTAACTACCTCCTGCAAAACTTGAGGTGGACTGCGTCATTTGTTCCTATTGCAATTAGAAAAAGTTAGTGCAGCAGCTCATAATCTCTATAATATCTTACTCAGATGTTGTATATAGTAGAATTAATTAAAAGAAACTTTGACCGAATCAGTCACTTGAGCAATCAAATGCTTGGTTGGAATATTGTTTACTACCTGGATGCTAGAAATTGCATATATTTACATAATTTGATACATACTCAAACACCAAATTACCTATTGAAAAACTTTAATTTTGTATATCTAATTATCTTCTAGAACCCCACTATCAGTGTTTATAATTATTTGAACTTCGCTAGACTATAATTTGTGAACGCTGTCAGATTGTGGTATATGTTGTCTGTAAAAATTCGAAGAATCCCTAATAAACACATCCTTAAGCATAACATTTTTCTATACTTTTCTATATACTGTCTCTGTCCATATTTTTTTAATGAAAATAAATTTAGCATTCATATATTGCATAACATAAAAATCACAAATAAGAATCAAAGAAGATAAAAACTGAAATTATTGATAATTTTTATTAACTATAAACATAATTTTGTTTGCGGCACTCCATGCACCATTTCCGGCTGGGTATTTGTTCTGATATTAGCAATTTTAGCTGGTTTGAAAATACTTACAAATGCAGTAGCAGCACAGCAAGTCAAGTTAAATATATATTTTCCAAACATTTCTCTTATATAAAGCGATTTTTGAAATTTTTCATCGTTTTTTTTCTTCATTTATTTCAGCTTTCTTTTATTTATTATTTATTTTAAACTTGTATTTTCAACACACCGTAGCTCAAAAGTGTGTGTGTGTGATTGATGTTGTGCCATAGACAGTTATGGAGAATTGGGTTAGTTTAGTAGAGCGCTTCCGTTTCCGCTAAAGTGCAAGTTGAGCGCACCGAAAATATTCAGTTTTTGTGTGTGTTGAGCAAATTGAATCATGCAGAAGGGCGAAATTTTTTAAACCGAATGATTTTACTCCCGGGCTCATTGAATTTCTATATGAATTTTGTTGATACCGCATGAGCTCTATGCTGCTAATTTCAGTTTATTGACTATTGCTAAGAATTGGAAATTGATAAGTGGAACAGACGGTTAAAGTCTATGAAAGCGGAAATAATTTCAAAAAGCATGGTTTAGCGAATTTTCAATGAACCTCCAAATATTGGCTGATTGTGCCACAAAATCTATTTTTGGTTATTATACCCATCTGTTCTACTGTCACAACCAACCAGTGTTGCAGCCAAAGCTGCCAGCTTAAAAGCGAAATAAATTAAAACAATAACACATTTTTTCTCACTCATATCATCCACGTATCCATGCATGCTTAATGCAACAATAAAGCATTGAAAAAAGTCAGAGTGTTATAGAGCAGGCAGCTGTATTACTTCCCTTGAGCTGGATTATCCTGTGGTTAAACATACAAAAACGGTTATCTACTTGTTTGCGCTCTAGTTCATTGTTGATTTTCCTCTTTTCCTCCCGCTCTGTTAGTTTTTCATTGCCACTTAAAGCTCGAGAGATGTCAAGGCTAAGCTGACTTTTGTTCAAAGGATATTTATTGTTGTTAAATTATTTTATATGCACCATTTTTTCGAAATTCAACTACCAAACACACTTTGTGCAAAAAGTAACTTTCAAAATGTATGTTTCTCTGTACGTTACGTTTTCATTACGTAACATAGCTGTACTTGACATTTTCATTACTAACTTTCTTGTTACTTGTTTCAAGCTTGTTGGTTTTTTGATTCTGTTTTTTTTTCTTCTACTACTTCTACTTCTTGAAGTGCGCCTTGAGGGCATTTTTTCTGCTCTAGATACTCGGTTTGAGTGAATGAAAAAATATTATTGTATATATTTGAAGAGCCTGCTACGTCCACACAGCAGTAAGTACTTGGATAAGTTTTTGTTAATGTTTTTGTTGTTTGTTCTGTTGTTGTTTCCCGTGTGGTTTTTGCGCCATTTGCTTTTATTTTATTTATTTTTTTTAAGCCATGCAATGTTTATATGGCATAGTTAATAGTGGACAAAAAATGGGTCAAGGTTTAAATATGAGCAACATTCATCAACATCAAGCAAAAGCATATTGAAACAACCTCAAAAAGTTAGAGATAAAAATTATATCTACTGAAGTTCCAAAAAAATGTATGTAAAAAAAAAACATATTTTCCCCTTATAGTTTTAATGTTATTGTTTGTTGAGTTTTACCGTTCTAGGCTGATGTTTTTGTAGGCTTCGTTTGTTTTTTTTAATTGATTTATGTGTATCCGCTTTACTTTTCAAGTATTCGATATTTTTTTCTCTTGTTTCTTTATTTTTTTCGGTGATGTTCTTGCAAATAGATTTACAGATGAAGATAAATAAACGAATGGAATGAAAATCAATTGCTTAAACTTTTGTTGATACCATTAAAAAGGTTTCAGTGGTTGTGAACAAAAAATGCACATTTATACTTTATAAAATTTACTGAGTTCTTTAGGTCTAAGCAGATAAGTGTTGTTCATAAACTACGTTGAGATTTCTAGTGGGAGGGGAAAGGGGAGGGGAGAGGGGAGGGGGTCAGAAAAGTAGTCTTGAAATGTGAAAAGGAAGGAAGAAGGAGTTTAAGCTATTTTAACGTTGCAAAAAATGTCAAATGACAGGAAAAATAATATTTAATTATTGTATATCTTATATAATTAACTGTTCTTTTGAATATTACTAACACTCCACTAAAAAAAAAAATATCTACCAAGATATCACAAAAGAGCAAAAAATCATCCTAAAGCTGCATAGCTTTTTTAATTTCAGTGGATTAGCATATCGAGTCTTAAATCAAATCAGGAAATTCTATTTATAAAATTAAAAGAAAAATAATTCATGAATTAAATTGCGAGCTTTAGATCAAGTAAGTTTTAAAGAAGCAATTTAATTCATGTAATACTTTAATAGATCAAAAAATTAATTAACCAAAAAAATAATTTTAATTTAACTGCATTTTGTTTTTAATTAAGAACTAGCTTAAAAACGATGCGTTGCTGCGACCGACTTTTGTACAATGCCCATAAAATGTTATCAGCAG
Organism: Dichetophora obliterata; assembly: GCA_963920525.1. NCBI lineage: Eukaryota > Metazoa > Arthropoda > Insecta > Diptera > Sciomyzidae > Dichetophora > Dichetophora obliterata. Next base: position 1,642,187 of record OY986435.1, read on the forward strand.
GGCTTGGATTTTTTATAAAAATAACAAAAATGACTTTAATACTGCAGAGAACTACCAAAAAACTGACAAAAATGACAAAAAAAAGCGCAAACAATTACGTGAAAAATAAACCAAAAATAAAGCTTTAAAAATAAAAAATCTTTGTAAACTTAAAATTTATTTTATATATGTTTTATACATAGCGTTACAGTATATTTCAAGGTACATTTTTAAGTTTTTAAAATTAAAGGAAGTTGGCTTGTCTGTCGGATGTAAGTTCCTCTTCTTATATCAGAGTATTAAAATTGTTGACCCCTATTATTCAGCAATAGAGCATTAAACCAGAGTTAGTAAAATCTAGCATATCCTGAGTTTTTATCTCACACTTCTTACATCTTTCTATACACAATTTCGTCAGATTCACCACACGCAGAACTTTTTTTTCATCGAGGTCTAAAACAAACATACTTTTTTCGATAGGTAAAGTTTTTGATTGAAGGGACTTTATTGTTAAAGAAATATGTTTAAAAAGTTGCATTTTTATATTTCTTAGTTCAAAAAAAACAAAAAAAAATTCTTTTAAAACTACACTATAATGACCTAAGAACCCAAACATGCTCTAAAAATTAAAAATGTCAAAAAATGACAATAAAGTTACCTAAAAATAGCTAAAAATTAAAAAAAAAACACTAAATCTTGTAAAAATTCCCAGAAAATTAAAACTGATAAGAAACTATAAAAAAAGTTTTCATATTTGGAATTAAGGAAACATAAATGGACGTTCTAAATAACCAGGAAATGCCTTGGAAGCAGCAGAAAAAAGTTGGCGTCATCGAAATTCTAGCCCTGGTTATCGGTCTCACAGCATGTGTACACTGAAGTTGAATACTAAATTCCGAGGCTGTGCGACCACTAGCTCCAAAGCTATTTAATATCGCAAATTTGGATTGTGTGGGAGGTGCCACGTCCCCTTCCATGCGTAAATTGAGGTCGAATACTAAATTCCAAGACTGTGGAAGTCCAGTCCTACAATTTCAAAGCTATTCGAAATCGTAAATTTGGGTAATATGGGAGGTGCCACTCCCCCTTACCTAGTCGACACCAAATTCAACAGAGACACTCTTAAGATGTTGCTTTAGTTTACCTAAAAATTTCAACAAGATCGGCTCTGCAGTTTTTGAGTCTATAAGTGAAATGCTTACATATCCATCACACAAAAGGATTAAAATCTTGATTAAAAAAGGAACGATGGGGGTAGGAGGATGAAAAATACTTTGACCTTACACTAACTTGATACCTGCCAAATATATAAAAATTTTTGTAAAAATCGGACTTGTCGTTTGGGAGGAGTTCGACCACAAACAACGCGATACGAGATTTTTATATATTAGATTTCCCTAGAGTTTTTCAAAGAGTGAAAATACTGAAAACTACATAGAAAACTTTCACATCGTCAAATGAAATCAAAAATGTCGTAAGTTCAATCTAAGAAATTATACAGGAGAAGCAAAAAAATTTTTAAATTTCTCAAGCGCGTGCGCGTTTTTAGTTGTAGGAGTGTAAAATTTTGCAAGAACATGTAATTTGATACAGTGGCATCATAATCAATTAAAAAGTCAATTTTGAATTTTTGGTAACTTACGCTTTTTTGATTTCATATGACGACATGTTCATGACAATTTTGGATGTGGAATTTTCAGTTGATTGAACTAAGACTCCAACTCAAACAAAAACTCAAAAAACTCAAAATTAAACTTAAACGTAAACTTTAACTAAAATTTAAACTAAATCTAAAACCAAAACTAAAACTTTAACTTTAAAATCAAACTTTAAATTTAATTTAAGCTCAAACTCTACCTCTACCTCTACCTCTACCTCTACCTCTACCTCTACCTCTACCTCTACCTCTACCTCTACCTCTACCTCTACCTCTACCTCTACCTCTACCTCTACCTCTACCTCTACCTCTACCTCTACCTCTACCTCTACCTCTACCTCTACCTCTACCTCTACCTCTACCTCTACCTCTACCTCTACCTCTACCTCTACCTCTACCTCTACCTCTACCTCTACCTCTACCTCTACCTCTACCTCTACCTCTACCTCTACCTCTACCTCTACCTCTACCTCTACCTCTACCTCTACCTCTACCTCTACCTCTACCTCTACCTCAACCTCTACCTCTACCTCTACCTCTACCTCTACCTCTACCTCTACCTCTACCTCTACCTCTACCTCTACCTCTACCTCTACCTCTACCTCTACCTCTACCTCTACCTCTACCTCTACCTCTACCTCTACCTCTACCTCTACCTCTACCTCTACCTCTACCTCTACCTCTACCTCTACCTCTACCTCTACCTCTACCTCTACCTCTACCTCTACCTCTACCTCTACCTCTACCTCTACCTCTACCTCTACCTCTACCTCTACCTCTACCTCTACCTCTACCTCTACCTCTACCTCTACCTCTACCTCTACCTCTACCTCTACCTCTACCTCTACCTCTACCTCTACCTCTACCTCTACCTCTACCTCTACCTCTACCTCTACCTCTACCTCTACCTCTACCTCTACCTCTACCTCTACCTCTACCTCTACCTCTACCTCTACCTCTACCTCTACCTCTACCTCTACCTCTACCTCTACCTCTACCTCTACCTCTACCTCTACCTCTACCTCTACCTCTACCTCTACCTCTACCTCTACCTCTACCTCTACCTCTACCTCTACCTCTACCTCTACCTCTACCTCTACCTCTACCTCTACCTCTACCTCTACCTCTACCTCTACCTCTACCTCTACCTCTACCTCTACCTCTACCTCTACCTCTACCTCTACCTCTACCTCTACCTCTACCTCTACCTCTACCTCTACCTCTACCTCTACCTCTACCTCTACCTCTACCTCTACCTCTACCTCTACCTCTTCCGAAAATATAAAGTGTTTCTTCACCGAAAATAGCTAGCTGCTAGAATAAAGTATATTGCACAATGTATTTTTTTTTCTTTTTTGTTTATCCAAAAACAAATAATTAAACAATAACATATAGGAGGTCATTCACTTAAACACAAGCAAATTAAAAGTGTAGTTAAACACACTGAGATTACAGTAGTTACGCACACTCAACTATAACGGAACAAAACGAACAAAGTTGAGACCAAAGTAGGCGCCTTCTTATAAACGAGAAACCAGAACAAAAACAACAACAAAAAACTAACATTAATGTAAGTAGACGATTTTAAAATACAAGTCGCGTACGCTAGAGGGCGCATCAATGAGCACACAATTTGGCCCACTACACTTGGCCAATGAAATGAACAGCATCAGCAGCAGCAGCGGCCTAGACCACACCTCATCTGCTGCTGACTCATCATGCAGCAACATCGAGAGTAGAAACAGCGGCGGAATCAGTAAAACTTAAACTGAGCAAACAAAAAATGCTCATCACGTTCTTGCGAGCAGGGCTTGATGTAGTTTTTCAAACAGTTAAAGACCAATTTCTATTTAATTTTTCCCTTTTGTTCCATAGCCGCTCTCTTCCCCCCCCCCCCTCCGCAATATACTATATTGCCCTCAATGTGTAAAACATCAAAAGCAAACCAAATAAATGCGAACCAAGGTAGCAGCACAACACGGTGCTAACACCTAAACAACAAAAACATGATGCGTAACGTTAACTTAATAGACAGTCACATTTTGTGTCCTAGTTACTCCCCCGGGGGCACACGTCTAGCAACAGCACACGTCAGTCTGTTCGTGCGTCCTCAGGATGGTTGCTGATGGTGCTGCTGGTGCTGGTTGTTGTTAGGTGGCGGTTACTCTGCAGCAATGACTAGCAAACGTCAGTCGGGGCTTGTCGTTGGAAAATTTTTCGTTTGATAGGCATTTAATGGCGCCGTGAGCCAAGCGCTGATAGCCTGTGCGAGTAGGTGTGCTTCAATTGGATGGGCGAATATGCTTTAGAGCTGTTTGGTCGAGTGTGTAGCGTTCGTGGTGGCCATAGTTAATGGTGGTTGCTTGTGCTCCTTTTCTTTCATTAAAGTGCTAATTTTAAATTTTAAGTCCTTACAGCAAGCCTTGAGCAAGGACATAAATGGTAACAGCTTTGCTTAATGAGTAGAATTATTTTAAAGCTAAATTTAACTTTAACAACTTAACTTTCATTAAACTTAGTGAAATCAAATGACTTCGACGAATTTTGTAAAGGCTTCGTTTGTTCCAAGGATAGATTCATAGATATAGCTTCAACTTATGAAGAAAATATTAATATAAGTATGAGTATGAGAGTTCATTTAATGCTTTTAAATGCAAATAGCAATCAGAATAAAAACTGGTGGCATAATTTGTTGATACAAAAAAAAAAAAAAAAAAAAAAAAAAATTAAAAAATAAGGAATAGTAATAGTTGCTCTCAAAGTTATTTAAAATCTTGTTTTTAATTTCATGCCGAATTTTTTTATATAGTTCCAAAATTATTTGAATGTAAAGTTCTCAATTAAAGAAGTTAAAACTTGATTATAACCAATATGTTTTTATCTTTTTTTAATCCACAGAAACAACCTGCGGAATTTCACAGTTCAGATGCAGAAACGGTAACTGTATACCGAATCAATGGCGCTGCGATCAGGAAAATGATTGTTCTGATGGTTCCGATGAGGAGCCAACACTCTGCAGTAAGTCCTCTTATGTTGCCATACTTAAACATTTTTTTAAACTTAATCGAATCTTAAGAAAAAAACCAAAAAGTTAGGAATTTTTGTATATATTTGCACATTTTTACGTATAAACAAAATATTGCCACACTTTTTCAGTGAATTTTTGCACTAAAGGAGAGGTCAAGTGCAAGAGTGGCGAACAGTGCATTCCACGCAGTTGGCTCTGTGATAATAGCCCCGACTGTCGTGACAAATCCGATGAAGCTAATTGCAGTAAGCATAAAATCAGAAATAAGCGTTATTGGAGGATATGCTTTTAAGCAAAAAGAATATACTAACACATTCATACTTAAATAACAGAAAACATTCAAAGTATTAAATTTTTACCTATCAATCAAACATTTTTATATGAAAACTTGACACTTTTTTCCATGAAATATTTCCCCATTCTTTTATATCATTGTTGTATTCAAATTCAAATCCTATATCCTATGATAAGATTTAAAAAACATTATTTTAACATTTCGTCAAACAAAGCTCATTAAGTGAAAGCTTTAAAGCTTCTTGTGAGGGCGATTGTAAAGAGTTATTCATTACTCATTCGCCATGTAGTAAAACATATGTTAATCATACGCCACGAAACACAAACTGTTCATTGCTAATATAATTCTTAGGGTTTTCAATTTAAACTTTTAGGCAAAATGATTGCTGTTTTAAGGGAATTAAAAAATGTTTTCTTAAGTTTTTGCTTATCTACTTTTATGTAACTTGTAGGATTGCAAGAACATGATATGCCTCATAATAAAAAAAATTAAAAAAATCGACTAAGGAATGAAATAATTTATTTCCAAATTTAAAAAAATGTATTTGCATGTTAAGACTTTATCGACTGGATCCGAAATTTTTTGGAAGAAGTCTTAAGACTTTCAGTAGTTGTGGGTATAACATAAAATAAAAAACAAGCCCTTATCATTGAAAAGTTTTTCAGCGAAAATTCATGATAACATCTTTTTCTTATATATTAAAAAAAATTAACAAAATAAAAGATAATGGGCTTAGCAAAGAAAATATGCAGCTTAGATAGAATGAAAATCGTTGTTCCAGCGCATGTTTATGGGATAAAGAATTTTCAAAAGATAAATTCCTGTTCACGTGTCTTGATTTTAAGTGCTAAAAGCTTTTTATCTCAAAGCTTTTCTTGGCTCTAACTTATTGTTAATCTTTTTGCCTGATCCTTTTTGTGCTGTTCTTCTTAACCTCCAGTTAATTTATATTCAGTTGTTTTTCTAATTAATATGCATTATAAATATGTGTGCGTGTGTTAAGACACGATGTTTACGATTTTGTAAATATTTTTGTGCTTTTATGAATGCAGAATATGTAGTTGTTGTTAGTGTTTTTTTGTAAGATAAAGCTGCGAAGTGTAAAGGTATAGAGTAACAAACTAACACACAGTCGCACACGTGTCAAAAATAAGTGCTGATAAATGTGAGTGCAAAATAACAAATACATACATTCATATAACATACAAACTGACTCACGCATACACACCCACAGCACACAAATATGTCTTTCCGGTTTATCATTGCATAAGCAAACACATGAATATGTATCATCAACAGTGTTGTTGGCAACACTGGCAGCAGCAACAAAAAGAAAACGGAATTTCCAGCATAAAAACAAACAAGAACAGAAGCAAAAGCATATTCAAACTAAAAAAAATCTAAAAAAAATAATGACAAAAAAGCAATGAGACAATGATACTTTAAACAGATTATTACGTTGATGTTGAGCATAATTATATTGCAGATAATGAGCATCATAATAATGATGATGATGATGATGGATGTTGCCTGTGATAATACTGAATATGATGATTATACTTTAAACAGCATTTTAACTTTTTTCTTTGCTGTTGTCTGATTTTTTATTTTTGAGGGAGGACGGAAAACAAGATTTCATCAGCAGCGAGCTATCTTTGGATGTAGGTGATACTGACGAGGTCTCGATGATTTCTTAAATTATTTATAACTCATGAAAAAGTATTGCCAATATGAGTTTTCTGCATGCTAATTTCTGCTTTAACGTCGAATAATTTCGAAGAATTTATTCGAACAAATGCCAAACCATCTGAAATTTAAACAGTAAGTTGGTCACATCTAAATGGCACACGACTACTGATGGTGAGAAAGGTAGCACCTTACTAAACAGTCTGTCTAGTCAACTGTGTGATTGACTCTATACAGAGTTGTTGTTGCATACTTTTAAATGTTCTTGATGTAAAAGTTCATCATTAAAAATCATGTAAAAATCATTTCGTTACTGTTTATTTTAATGTTTAGTTTATGCGAATAAGTTAGTAAATTTGTTATATATAAGGTAACCCTAAAAATGCAATCTTTCAATAGAGTAAAACAATTGAGAGCATAGGATTTGCTTTAATGAAATGTTAGGGTTTAGTGAAATAAATATTTAGTCCATTTAAATGAAAAGGATTTTTTTTCAATATTTTGAAGCAAAGCTTCTTTCATCTCATTTTGTTAATTTGCTTAAATGGAAGATTTTTGGGGTTAAAAATAGTAGGACGAGCTCATACATTTGGCCCTTTCAGGGGTTAATCCGTGAGAGATTTTAACTACTTTCGACATGTTTTTTTTTGTATAAGGAACTCCAGAAGGATGGCAGTTTTTGAGGGTAGAAATGTTAAGCAGAAATTTTAGGGTAAAAACAAAACATAACATCGGCTCATAAATATTACTTCTAAGGAGTTACTACATGTGTTTTTAATTTTATATGTTGTTATTCAATTAAAAACGATTCTACTCAAAAAACTAATCCATCAAATTATCAAATCTATGAAAAAACATAGTAGCTGCGCTTAATTGACTTGACACACATATTTGTTTAAATCTGCAAACATATTATTATTCTACACCAGTGAAAATAGCAATTAACTTAATAACTAGTTTGTACTTGTTTTGTTCTATCTTTTTGTCACAAATTTTTTAATAAACCTTTTTGATGAGTCAGTTGTTTTATTGTCGTCAATGATGTTGTATTGCTGCGGTGCTGAAGTATGAAATTAAAAAGCATTGACAATATATTTTGGAACATAAGCAGAATTAGTTCATTCCAGAAAAAAAAACAATTTTAATTAAATATGAATAAGTTCTTCGCAGTAGATCTTCTGAGGTGTCAATTTATAACTATTTCTTATTACATTATTTTTTTCATTTCTTGCAAGCAACGCACTAGAATCAATTTGTATAGCTATATGAAAGAACCCAAGACCAATCTCATTCATGCAAGTCGAAACATAACCCTTTCAGAGAATAAAAATAGAGCATGAAATAATTGAAAGATCAAGTCGCAAAAATAATAATTAATAATACGAAAATAAACACCTGTAGATACGCATTTTTTATTTATTTTTAGAATGAATGAATGAATAACTTTGCAACTAGTTTTTCTGCCAAATAAATCTATCTACATACATAAATAAACATAGAGAATATAATATGCAAACAAATAAGCAGCAACAGCAACGCCTTTCCACCTACAACCACAAATGATAACAAAGCATTTTTTTATTTTTGTCTTATACGAAATAGACTGAGGTCCTTCCTACGCATCCTTGCAACATTAACATAATGTAGCATTATTTTTAAGACGGTACTCTCAGTAGTAAAACAAGAACAAGTATTCTATTTTTTCATTAGCTGCAGCAATAAAGTAAAGGCAAGCAAATAAAAGCAAAAACAAAAAACAAAAAAAAAAAGACCAAAGTAAAATATGCGCATTGTAAGCAGCAGCGAAGCAGATCTAACTGCTGTTTCTAAGCACCTTGATACACTAGCCAAAGTAAGCCACAACAAATTGAGGCACAATAATAGCTATTTAGGCCAGAAAATGAAGTGCTGCTATTGAATTGATGCTGTTTCTTGTCTTGCGGTGTCCTTTTAATGTTAAGCTTAAGCAATAAATACAAATTAGCTGCTCCTCAGCTGCACAGCCGGCCAAATACACTAACAAATACAAAAGTCAAATAAAAGAAGCACACCACCTAAAAAAAGCAACATAAAAAATATAAATTATTACTTTAATATTACAGCTATGCTGTGTTGAAACAAGGATTACAGCTTATCGCTAGATTTTTTATGTAAACAACGTTAGCTGTTTTGTTAACATAAGCTAAGCAAAGGTGCAAAAATTGATTTGTTTAAGATAGAAATTTAGACGGAATAAAATAGGACGAAATAGAAAAAGAAAAAAAATACAGGGGTTAAAAAATGATTGGAATGTTACGTTTTAGCGTCATTGATTTCAGTTGTCAAAATGCCAATTTTAGATATTTTAGCTTTACCAATAAACACAGAACTTAATTTTCATGTACTGTTACTAATTTTTTGTATGATGTCAAAATAATGATATATATATGCAGAATTTTCAACATCTTCATGCAAAATAATATATTACAACAGTATAGTTATTTCTAGATTTGAATAAGGATCAGTATTTCGTATATTATTTTTTTTCGTCACTTTTGAAGTGTGTATTGGTTTCTTATAAAATTTAACTGGAAAGTTTGAACAAATTAAATAAAAAAATCTCACAAAATTCGACCATTATCATTTACAATCGAAGTTTGTTTTTAATTTTTGTAAATATTTTCATCTTATTTTATTTCATTTTATAAATTTTTTAATATTCTTATGAAAACTTTTTGAATTTCGTAATTTAGCTAGTACAAATTTTGTATAACAAATTAAATTATAATTTTTTTTATTGCCAGTTTACATTATTTTAACTTTACTGAAGCGGTACTTTCATTGCTTTTTTAATTTAAATTTGACTTAGAATATGGAACGCTAAGTGAAATTCATACAAGCAAGCACTATATCAAATTATTTTCAAGTGTAAAGGTGTCACAAATATTTGGCAGTTTTGAAGTTTTTCCCATTTTTGTACAATACCATTTTACTATACCGTTTGAAATTTTGTGATAGGTTAGTATTAGTTAAAAAGTTTTTCAACTTAAAACTAGTTCGTATTTTATACCACTTGAAAAGTTTTAAATTTAAAAGCTTATTAGTATATTTAACTTTTTTAAATTTAAATACATTTTGAAATCAAATTGACCACTTCATATAAAAGTGGTTTTTAAAATAGGTAAACGCATTATAAATTCTTAGCTATTTATTCATATCATAATGTTTACGTGAAATGTATACCAAAATTAAATTAAATGCATTTATTTTTGTTCCTACTAATATTTATTACAGCTAAAATTAGAGTAAATATATAAGTACTAGCTGCCATGGCAATCGGTTTTTAAAAAATTTATATCAGTTATATCAAATAATCAATAAACAATTTTTGATTATTCGTTTTTTCAGGCACACTGAAAAATTAGTTTTTTAAACTCATTTCTGACTAAAGCTAAATTAAACCTGGACAACGAAGCGATTATTTGACTTAAAACACGTGGACACAACAATTAGCTCAAGTGATGTCAAAAACTTTAATAATGACTCCTATTTTATGTAGTTTTTATCTGAAGACCATAGAAACTCAAACTTATTTCGCCCTCCACCCATATTTTGCAATCCTTGCCACAAAAACATTAAATAAAAAAATAGTGGCATTGATTCTACAAAAATAAATATCTTGTAAACGAAACATTCTGATTAGTCGAGGAGAAGTCCAATGCTCATCATGCCTAGTTTTAATTACCAAAATTTAACAAGACTATTTTTCATTAATGCCATAAGGCTATGGAACTCAATACCAACTCATCTTAAAACTAAAGTTGGTGAACTTAAATTCAAGTATGCCATTTTTAAATATTTTTCTCCACAGAATACTTAGCAATATTCAGTTCAATAATCTTCTCTTCACTTTTTTTTCTAATTATCTATCCTGCTTCTCCATCATTATTTATATTCATAGTTATATAAGTCCATAAGGCTTTCTTTTGCTTATTTTATTTTGTTAATTTCTAATCTAAGCAAAATCACTTGTGTCATGCTTTGTACTTCAAAATAACTTGGTTTTTATTGTACTAACAAATTAATTAAATTAAATAAATATATTAGCTATATGGAAAAGAGTACATTACCACCATCATTTGGAACCACGTTTATAGCTTATCCGCGTTATATTTCAGAAAGAACACGTTTAGGATTTATTTATTGTTATTACCTTTCAAGATATACAAGCATTTTTCTAGTTTCGGCGTATCAATTATAAATTACATTAGTTTTCAAAATACATTTTTTGTTTATTATTTTCCCCTGCCTTGAGTTTCTTTAGCAAGTTTGTTTGTTTTTTTATTCAGATGCAACTCAAACATTTTATTTAGTTTTTGATCAAATAATTAGAGTGATATGGAATAGAAACTTTTAGAATACAGAAAAATAAGACATGGTTTACTTTAGAAAAAATATATATATCACCTAAAGAGTGATTTCACACTATTTAAGAAATGTAACTTTTTTCTTTAACCTTATCATAAGAGTTTAGATTTTTTGTAGCTGTAATGAATCTTCTGCAGCAGTGTGATTCATTGATTTAAGGAATTAGAAAATATACCAAAAATTCTATTTTAAACGTACCGGAAAAATAAAATTTACGAAATGAACATCTTCAATTTGTATACAATTTAGCATGGAACATCAGTGACAAAAATAAAAAAACTTCATTTGGAGGAAAAAAAGTTTGGCGTGATATTTGGCGGAGTGCCCAAAATTGATGAAAATTGGTAAAAACGTCGAAAATCGATTATTACAAAAATTTATTTCAGACATTCTTAACCGAATGTTAAGCTTGAACTACTGTTGGAAAGGTAATTCCTTGCGGTAAGGTAATTAATTTCGATGTAATGGTGTGAGGAACACCATTTAAAAAAATATTATCTTAAAGCTGGAAAAATTACTTTTTAAACAATATAAAATTTAGGGTAGGGACTCAATGGGTAATGAGATATGGTCATTTTATCATCTAAACACATACAGTTGTAGTCAAAATAATAGCAGTACTCTTATATTCATACATGTTTGCATAAATAATACTTGTCTACAAATTTCGCATTCGGTAAGCTCGTAATCGTGCCTGTATGTAATTTCAACGCTGGTTCGAAATCTGTTCTAATTTTCTTCCTGTATTGTAAGATTTTCCAGATACAGGGTGTTTTACGTTTTTTGCACGTGTTTAGTATTATTGATCTAGAATCTAAGCTTCTCACCATAAAATAAAAAAAAATAATATTTTGTGTTTTAGAAAAATTATCAACTTTTTCATCAATATATCAACCACTATCGTGTCATGTTCGGTACCGGAGCTAAAATTTTGAGATTAGCCAATGAAATATCTATAAATTTTGTCTCTTTTGTTTTAGCGGAGCTGTATCGTCTAAATTTAAAATGTCTGTTTTTCATGTAAAAATACACTTAATCAATAGTTTTTTATCTAAATTTTAGCTTTGGACGATTACGGCTTCGCTAAAACAAATCATTTCATTGAATTATCTCAGAATCTTTGATCTGATACCGTATATGACACGATAGTGGTTGATATATTGAGTAGTTTAGATTCTAGATCAATAATACTAAACACGTGCCAAAAACGTAAAACAACTATATTTAAAAAATTTTACAATATGGGAGGAAACTGAGTACAGATTTGGAACCACTGTTAAAGGTACATATAGGAATGATAATGGGCTTACCGGATCCATAATTTGTAGACTTGTATTATTTATCCAAACATGTCTGTTTATAAGAGCACTGCTATTATTCTGACCACAACTGTATATTTTTTGATTTGCAAACGAATTTCTTAACCGAATTTTATGTTTAGACTACAGTTGGAAAGGTTATAGGACGGACTTTAATCCAAAAATAGTTCTGGAAAATTTTAGTGGTTGGGTTACATCCCTTGCGTAAAGGTAATTGATTTCAAAGAACAGGTTCGAAGAACTTTATTCTAAAATGAAAAAATATTTTTTTCTGAAATCTGGTGTAATCATCTTTTCAAAACTATTAAAAATTATAGTGGGGACTCAATGGTTCATGTAATATCGTCCTTATAACATCTTAACAAAAATATTTTTTTACTTTAATTTTTGTTTAGATGTTAAAATGCTCATATCTCATGAACCATGGGCGAAACCCATTTCACCCAAATCGAAGATGGTCATTCCGTACGTTTAAAAAGGAATTGCTGATACATTTTCACCTGATTTTATTTTTTAATTTTCTGAGCCTTTTAGCGCCGTCTTAAAAGCCTTCAAGGAGCCTATTGCCCTTTTCTGAAAAATAGTGCTATAGAGAAATCCTATCCAAAATGGAATTTAACAAAAATATTTTATTACATGACTTTAATTGCAAGCCTTAGATCAAGTAAGTTTTTAAGAAGGCAACAACAACAACAACAACAACTCTGTATAGAGTCAATCACTTAGCTGACTATACAGTCTTTTTCGGAAATCGCTAGATTTCCTCTTCAGTAGTCTTTGAGTGATGCTGTTGTGATCAACTGAATGTTAGAGTCGTATATGATTTCACACATTTTGGAACTCATTCATCTGAACTATATTGAAGAAATTGAATGTTTAAATTGGCTACTTAATCATATGACATTTTAAGCAGTAAGCTATTTATAGATCACCACCATCAACTCTACCAAAGTTGCCATCTGTTCTAGTTGTTTCTTATTTATTTCAATATTCATTGTGTTCGATAGTTTGCACCATCGAAATGAAACGAGTTTTTTTGCTGCGCTAGAAGCTGGTGTTTTAACTGAAAGATGACTATTTTCACAACCAAATGTTCAATTACACATGATTTTGACCGAAATCGATCAATTATTAGATTATTTAATTAATTTGACATTAATTAAATTTATTTGGCCTTGCTCCGTCAGAGTTAGTTAATTTAATTTCGCAATTAAATTCATGTAGTAATTTATTTATTTTATTTTACATGTATTTTTTTCAGCAAGAAAGTTATAAGGGGCTATTCAACAAAAATATTTTAAAATATAGGTCGTAAAGTTATATCGTAAGTAACGGAACATTAAAATTAAGTAACGGAACATTGGTCTTATACATAATTGATAACACTAAATAAAATATCTTTTTATAATGCCGTAAAAGAAAGGAGAAGTCGCAGATAAATATTTCCAAATAAACAATAGTAAAATTGTTCAAGTATAATTTTTTTGAGATTATTTTAAACATTTCAATTTATCTTTAAGCATAGTTCTTAATTTGTGTTTATATACGGTACCTAAAAAGTGGCTTGAAAAATTCGATATGATCGATATTGAAAACCCAAAAGGATTCTCCTTTGGACTTGTTTTTAAATATAAAGTTTTAATATTACTAAAGTTTTTCTAAATAACCTTGTTATTTATTATGTTGAATTTATGTGATTAAAATACAAATTCTTAATGTTTGATAGTTAAAATCATACTTCATTTTTAATACAAATTCTAGTTGTTTGATAGCTTAAAATCATTTATTGAGCTTTTAGGTCAAAGTAAGAACAATTAATTGTTCTAACGAATCTTTCCAAAGAACGTTTAATATAACTATTTTTTTTGCCCTTACGAGTTATCTTAAGACACAATGTGTTAACTGTTAACTGAGTCACTGTGAAATGTTAAAAGAAACATTTTTCTAAAAATTTTAAATTTTGTGCGTCTTCTTTTCAGGATTTTATTTTAACAGTTTTCTAAGCAACCCGAAATAAGATCCAATAAAATACTTTGTCTATGAGTGAGAAAACTTTATAAAAAGTTTTATTATTTCAGTAGCAGAGTATTTCAGAAGTGACTTTTAATACAATAAAATGTTTAAGTTAACACTACAATAAAATTTCAAATTAATAGCACTCATACGCCATGTGCTTTTTATTCTTAAATCAGCTTATACAGCTCTGAAAGGTTTTAAAAATGAATGCTATCCTCACTCATGTAAAGTCATTTCATCATTTAAAGCGGTTTCTCAACTATTAAAGCCTTTTGATTTCATAAAATACGGTTTTCCTGTCACTCACAGAAATATGGTTGCAAAGAGCTTGTTTCTAATGAATACAAGTTTACTTTGGCAGCAAAAGTTTTTCAACTTATTACCATAAATGTTGTGGTGAAATAAAAACTTTGTTAACACTTTCCAGAAATTTAAACGTACGCCAACAAGCCCACTTCTTCCCTCTCATAATGCAGGCATCCACAAAGACATAACAAAATGATTAACGTATGTAAGAAGTTTATAAAAAGTGAATTCGGGTTACCAGGCGCCACATTTAATAATGTCAGACACTGCTTTCATAAGCCGCAGCTTAGCCACAAGCTAGACTGCAACCTGGTTGCTTAGCCACGCTTCCAGATTTAAGTTAATTATTTCTCATTTATATTTTATGTTCATTCTTAATGCTTTTGAGCTTTCGAAATAAAAAATATGCTTCTAAAATCGCTGCTGCTTGGCATGCGCGCCATCTGCAAACATGTGTCAGTTTGGCGGTATGTGAGAGTGTGTGTTTTCACATGTGCCACTCAGGCACTTTGCTGTTTTTTGAATTTTAATATATTTAATCTATATTAAAATTCCTCAAAGCACAGCAGCTAAACTTAATTTGAACCTTCTGCTGTAATCAGCTCAAAGTCTTCAGCTCTGGCTTCTTCTCCTTGTTCTTCTTCGACTTCTTCATTATGAGCCATTTCTGTCACTCGTGCTCTTAACTTATTTACATGCAAGCCGCCTATCTGTTTTGTTTTAATGTATTTTTCTTTTTTCCACCGCCATTTCAGCTGAAGCTGAAGGCGCGCCTCTGAAGTTCCATGAAATTCTTTGGAGTTCACGAAAATGCATTAATCTAGCGTAAACTTTTTCAAGAAAAACTTTTTCACAGACTATGCGTAAAAGCGTCAAGTTTCGTCCTGAGTACAACACGTGGTATGAGCAAAATTTTAATTTTGTATAAATGTGTGTGCGTAAATTCAACCCCTTGGGCGTTGACGTGCCCGTGCATGTTCGGGTGAGTGGAACATAATTTATTCCATAAATATTAATCTACTGTCTTAAGCAGAAGTGTGTATTTTTTCAGATATTTTTATTATTTTACTGCAGTTTCATACTTTACTAGGCTGATGACTCAAGTTTCTGGGTTGAAATCAAGTAAATTTTAACGATAATTTAACTGAAAAACATAACAAAATACAAGATTTTATAATGCTACATACTGGTTTTGTTTTTTGTTTTTTGTTTTTTTTTTTTTGTAAATATAATTAAAGGAGTGATTTAAAGTTATTCTTTTGATCAAATATTCAGTGAAATTTTAAGAGCATAAAGTTAGTTAAGCCATTTTTAATTTTTCATTTTAAAAAATATGTGCCGACATGAGCTTTCATGTGCTGCATTGGAAACAAACATTTTATTAATGTTCATTAAATTTTTTGCTTTTATGAGTTCATGCTATATGTTATATGAATTTAGCTCTGCCATTAATGCTTTTTATAAAATGTTTACTTGCGCTGTAAAAAGAAGCTCAACTCTACAATGTGCTGTAGCGAGATCAAAAAATTTTGCATTTATTTAATTTTTAGAGCGTTAAGGCATTTTTATAATCGTGATATTTCCTAATCACTCTTTGTGATTCGGTCACTCCAAATAAAGACACCTCAAATTTTTTCCATATTAAAAAATTTAGATTTTGATTTTGGATTTACGTTAGATATAGAAACCTACATATTTCTTAACTTAAATTGTTTGCCTAAAAAATTAAAGAAATTTGTAAAGACGTACATTTGTTTTATCTGTGGCACTAAAGTTTATTTCGAGTATGGACTTTAGAATATTTTTACCGATTTTTGTGGCATTAGTTCGTACTTTAACTCTATGCTACGTTATGCAATGAACTCTTTGTAAACTCGAGCGATGATCCGAACCCTGTGGTTTTGGAGTAAATCCTTCCAAAACAGGCCTGGTCCTTTTCAAAAGGAAACACAAAATTCCGTCCCTCACACCAATCATGCCAAATGGGTCAGCACTGTCCCTTTTGGACAATATCATTCTCGATATACACTTGCAAAAAATCTATAGGGACAAGATGGATTTTTTTCCCCAATATCGTTTACTGACTATAAACAGGGGTCATTAGACTACTACATCTATACGGAGCATCGAAATGGTGGACAGCCTTGAACAAGGGCACACATTTCAATCAGCTCCAAAAAGTCCAAAGAATGGCATCTATTTGCATCAGCGGTGCTCTGAGAATAGCATTGACTGCGGCTTTAGATACCATATTTAGACTTCTACCACTCGACTTGGTTTCCAGGCAAACAGCAGATTGTTCAGCAGCCAAACTGAGAGAAGCTGGAGTATGGAAAAACCTGGGAACAGGACACGCATTCATACTCTACAAATTCAACTTCATTCCACCAAGGACTGATTACTGCAAGCCACTGCTTTCCTTTAATGGAAACTACGGTTCGCTTATTCTAGGACTTACTGGAGTAATGTTGTGCCATAGAAACCAGAGTGTCTACACTTTCTACATAGAGAGATCAAAATTTAATGACAAGGTCGGGTATGGGGTCTACTCAAAATAATTAGGGTATCCCTGGTTCGATCAAATCGTTGGAACAAGTATCCATCAACTTTAAAGGAGCCAAAGAATGCCATGCTGTATTAAGCGAAATATCAAACCATAGTATAATTATTTGAAAAGGTAGTATTGATAGTTTTTTGGCGATCAAGAGTTGTCAAAAACAGCTACAGGAGTTGTAGTTTGCTGCTGTTTACTAGTTATGTTTAAGTCGTTGCTTATTTTTTAACTTTTCTTTGGTTCATTAAATTTATTTGCGAAGTTTAATGGAATGTTTTTAGTTTGCTGTGGTTGACTAGCTATGTTTAAGTCGCTGCTTATTTTTTCACTTTTCTTTAATTTATTGCATAAACAGCTAATTTTGACAACTTCCAATTGCCGCTCGTGAGAATAAAACTAGTTTACGCTACTACCTTGTCAGTAATTAAACCATGTATCAACCTATTTGAACATTAACTTAATATGAGTACAAGGTCATATGGGCATACGAGGAAACGAAAAAGCAGACGAGCTTCGGTGACATAATTTTTCAGAACCAACCGAGCATTCCGCTGGCAAATACCAAACAACTGCTCAAAGCGTACACCACATCTAAAGCCAATACGAGATAGGCTGAACTCTCAAAATGTAGAACAACAAGGCTTTCTGGCCGACTCTAGCCCTTAAGCAATTGAGAGCCCTTCTCTCGCTAGGAAGACCAGAGGTAGCCACGTTAGTGGCTGTTTCCACTTAATTTTAATAGGCAGACATGCTTCTAAACTAGAAGTCATTGCAAATGACTTCTGCAGAAGCTCCAGGGATGAGGAGGAGGAAGAAACCATCTCCCACCTTCTAAGTTCCTGTCCTGCGCTCTCTAAGAGAAGGCGCAAATACCTGAGGTCGTTCTTCTTTTCCGAACTTGACGACCTGTCAAGGACAAGCGTCAAACGTCTAATAAGTTTCACCAAAAGCTTAATGTGGTTCTACTCGGACTGAAGGCCAAGTATGCAGCGATATGACAATGGTCCTTGTTGGTCTAAGTGAGTGAGGTACGCGCGGTATGGTTAACGTACGTTCAGCAGCTGCCGCCTCAACCTACCCAAACCAAACTTTCAATATAAAAAAAAAGTAGTAAAATAAAACAAAGCCAGTGGAAGATATAAATGCATTTCCAATGGAAAACTCTCCATTATTTCTATCCCCAACTGCGCAATGATGATCAAAAATTTTTGATACATACATTAGGCTGGGCCGATTTGGTAGTAAAAAAATGAATGTTGCCTTGGCGATTTTCGGATCCGGCATGAAAAGATATTAAAAAAAGGAAGCACAGGGGTCCAATTTACCCTATCTGTTTTCTTCAATTCTTCAATTATCTTCAATTTTGTGTATTTTTTATAGGAATTTTTTTCATAAATTTTTTATACGTGCGCAGCTAGAAATAACCTGATGCCAGAAATTAAATTCTCGGAACCGATTCAACCTAAAACCTGTCTCACATTTATACGTTTTTATACAAAAATTTTTTGCAAAAATTCCTAAAAAAAATTCACAAAATTCAAGGTGTAATCTTAACGTTGGTGCGTATGTATTTTTGACCATCACGGCTTTTTAATTTCTGTTGTAAATTTGTAATTAAACTGAAAAAATATTTCAATTTAATTCGGATTTTCGATATCAAAAATATTAATAAATGACACTAATTGTAAAAAATATTATGCCTTGAGTTTTGAGTACTATTTTATTTAGGAATTTTCTACGATAAATTTTTGTGTAGAAACGTATAAATGTGAGACCGGTTTTAGGTAGAATTGGGTACGAGGATTTTATTTCTGGCATAAGTTTTGCTATAGTTGTGCACGTTTAAAAACAAAAAAAAAAATTTCCTAAATAAAAAATTCAAAAAATTGAAGATATGATAGGGTAAAGTGCACCTCTATATATTGGTGGATGAAGCATATCCTTTGATCGAGTGACTCTTTAGACCATACTCACAGCCATTCCATAAACGTTTATCCTGGGCACGGAGAACCGTCAAATGTGCCTTTGTGATTATAATCTCGAAGTGACGAATTTTATTGAAACACATTGAAATAACAGAATATTTTGTACAAACAAATTTTTAAGGCTATTCGTATTATATTCTTCATCATTATTATAATTTCTTTTGGAAAGCACCAAGCACCTTGCAAATGGCAATAGATTCTTGTTATTCCATCAATTCAAAAGCTGGCAAGAGCAATCAATTATCTTAAAAAAGTGGTTATCAAACCATATCCTTATGATATCGGAAATAACTTTATTCCATAACTTATTCACAAAAGTCCTGTTATGGTAACATTTATAATTTTGATTTTAAACTGCCGACATAAGTTGTTCAGCATCCATATTAAGTCACATTAACACACATGCCTTCCATCAAGAAAGTCAGCTAAATAAAATCATAATCGTGTTTGTTTTATCTGCTTCGATACGACAATATAACAAAATATAATTCTCAAACTTTGAGACGCACAGAAAGCAAGTAAAAATTTTATTCGCAATCCAAACGCTTCACGCACAACACAACAATGCATCGCTCATATGCTTCACTATACGCGCGGCCTATATTATATTTTTTCTCGACACAATTTTCGGTTAATCGCTTCAAAATTTAATTTCTTGTTATTAAGCATCAAAACGGGTAAGACACTTTGAATTCCAGCATGCAAAAGCTCACCATCTTAAGCATGAAAACATTCTATGAGCTATAACAATGTAGTGCATAAGTTAGTTAACTGTTGCAAGCAAATAACAAAAAATTACGAAACCTTACCATTTAATATTGTTTTAATAAAGATTTCTATAAAATTTTTATTTAATTTTAATTAACTCTTTTTCTTAAAAAATTAATGCTTGACTCTTATATATAAATAAAAAAATAAACTGGCCATTTCAGTCCTTAGAAGAACTTTGACCTAGCTTCTATTGATCAATTGTGTTGTGCGTGTTGTTAAATGTTTCATCACAAATGACCGAGAACTGGACCTACGTGCTTAATGCCGACTCCGAACGGCTTATGTTCTCAAGAAGCTTTACATGGCAATTTTTACTCTCTGAGGTTTGCCATTTTCTGCAGAGAGGTGACGACCGAACAGAAAAATTAATTCAATTGAAAAAACTTTCTGCCTGAGCTAGAATTGAACCCGGGCTGCCGTGGTTCTTTAGCTTAGGGGCCACGCACTCTACCCACTAAAGCTACGGCCGACTCTTATATATATTAAAACCAAAACTAAATTTGCTAAATATGGCACATTGAGCATATGTAAGCAAACTTAAATGGCTTATGACAAAATATTCGAAAAAATTTATTCATTACGTTCAACTATAAAAGACACTTCTGCTCTTAAGACTTGAAAAAATCATTTTTTTTTTGAACTTTTTACGTCACATGGCAGCACAACTTGAGCACATTTCAGCACAACTTCAGACCATCTCAACAAATAACTAATAAGATGAAATTAAACAGATTTAATATTGCGCACAGTAATTTGGCACACGTATGTCATGAAGCAAGTTAAATATTTAAAGGAATTAAAGTGCTAAAAAAAGTTTGAAAAAATTTAAAGATTTGCCAAAAAAGCAAACATCTCAATATTTTGATTGTTTAATTGACAAAACTAACGAATAAATAAAAAAATAAAAATCATTGGCTGGGCAAACTTCATACTCAAAATGTATCTATTTAGTATGCTTCATAGACTTTATTTAGATTAACAATCAATTCATCATCAAGAATCAAAATCCAATTTAATAACTTGATATAATTCTTGGTAGAGCTAACTTCTCAAATATCTGCGTAAAATATAAAATATCTGAAAAAGTAAACAAACGCAGCCTTAAACAGAAAATCCTGACAAGCCTCCACCGCACTCTATCACTTAAAATAATATTATTGAAAATTAAGCAAAGTACATAAAAGTTGGCAATGATGAGTGACTTTGTGTGTATTAATTATTTATGTGAAAGCTTTGTTGTCACAATCAGTGTCAAACGAATAACAACATCATTGTTTTGTTTCACAAAAAAAAAGTTTGTGCAAAACAAGTTTGTTCAAAGAAGTTTGTGCAAAACATCAATTGTGGGCTTCTATTATTAATGTAGCGATTACTGGACTGAGTTGACTCAGATTTTCACTGAAACTTCTCTGATAAAAAATGCATGAAGAGTAGTTAAACATTTTAATCAAAATAACAACATTTCACTAAGAGACAAACTTTTGTCGAATGCATAAATTTTTATGAATCACCCTAAATGTTTTAAGGTTAATAAGTTAGCTCAACTAAAAACGCAAAAAAAAGCTAAGTACAAAAATATTTAATGGTTAACCTAGGGAATTTTTAAAATTCAACAAGGCGTATGAGTAACATTTCATATGAATTTCTTGTTACTTCAACTATCGATCCTAAAAACAAAATATAAAAATATATATAAATAAATTAATTTGAAATCAATTAGCTAAGTATTTTTCTGCAAATTTAATTACTATTAAATGTAAGTGCTCCACATACACGTAGGCGTGTACGCATGAGTGTATATCTGTGTGTTTGAAATCTATTTGCGTGTATTGTTTATCTCTGTTAAATATGGTGGTGAACTAACAACTATCGACTGGCACGGTATTAATTTTCAAACACGCCAAGCAAATGCACTCGAAATATGAGCTTATTACACATACACATAAACATACATTTCACTAAATTGCTCATATATTCTATGAAACACAGCTCAAGTTCCTGAAATTTATGGATATTAGATTAGTGTTTTTAACTCAACCGTTTTGTGTGCAAAGCATCAACAAGTTATTTATTATAGCTATTGTAATTATACACTCCTTTCAGTAGCTGCCTAATGATTTGTAAGCTGCTTACGAAACGTTTTATTTCATTAAAAACTCCATGCAGGTGAAAGCTGAATGTATTGCAAACAGACAAAAGAATCTAGTCCAAAACTTTAATTTTAAAATTAACTTAATTTTAAGTTAATCGGTCCATTTGAACTTGAGATATCATGTCAAACGTATTGGAAAAAGTAGTTTCAAAAAACGTTATCAATGTTTTTAAGTTAAGTTTCAATCAGTCTCACTGATGGCACTAAAATAGATACATCTTTTTAAATAATTTCGAATTTTGAAAAATCCTTTTAAGGAGATATTCTTTGATATATAAACTGCCGAAAAATTATTTTTTATTTTGTCAATTTACTACACTAAAATACTGCCTTAAACAGGTTTAGGAATATGGTTTTATGTCTCTAAAATAAGACTCCACAGATTTGATCTTAGCGGTAAAGTTGACTGTCTTTAGCAAATATTGTACAAAACCATCTGTGAAGTAAAAAAAATTGTTTTGTCTATCAGTGAAAATCAATATGAATTCACTTTCCACAGATCAAAGCTATGTTATTTAAAGAGCTGCACGGATGTGTTTGCAGGACATTCGTTTGTTGTTTTCATGCTCACTCTATTCAACTCTCATCATTAACAGCATATAAACACTAACAACATAGAGAGCAAGAACAAATGAGCATAAAGCATAACGAAAACAAGAACTTCATCAAAGCAAGCATATAAAGTAAAATTGCAATGTGTTGAAATGTGTTGATATGCTCAGTAGATATATTCACATTTATATGGATTTTGCTAAAGTGTTTCTAATAAGTCGTGCCCTCCACGCGTATGAAAGGTACCTGCATAAAAATAGTAAAATGCCAAAAACGACCACACTTTTCATAAACTGGATGGGTTCCAGTTAAAAACGTATTTTTCGGGCCCTCTGAGTTCATGTGAATTTGTTTATTTTTATACTGGCATTGAATCTAATTTTCCCCATCTGGTAGATAAGGATGTTTCTTCAAAATAAAACACTTTAGTTGCAAGGCCTGCTCAATAAAGATAATATTTTAAGTAAGAATTTTGCAAATGGAACAATATTTAAGAGATATTGATTTATTATGTGAATGTACTTTTCCGAAAAATGTTAATTTCTTGTGTAGTCTATATGCTTTAATTATTGAGAATATTTTTATTTCTGTTGCATATGCGTAATAAATAAAAAAGGAGTCTCGAGAAAAAATTTGTTCCAGTCGGTTCCTCAAAATAGTCTTTGGTTTATGTTATAATGATTCCCAAATATTTAAACTCTAGCGACAGACTGGACACTGTTGGACACTGAGTTCTGGTATATTTTCTTTTTATTTTTGAAAATAATTAGTCATAAAAAAAAGAATAAAACGAATGTAAAATTAATAAAAAAACAACAACTTGCCAAAAAATAATGTGTGTTGTCATTGTTTTTTTATACATGTCTTGGTGAGAGACTAACAAAAGCTTTAGAGTGAGCACTTTTTGTGAGAGAATGCTATATTATCTTTGCTCATGCTTGAAAGAATAGAGTAAGTAGAGAACAGGACAATCAAATGCTCGATGCACTTTATTGTATCAAATACATTCATTCAGCTCTTTGATGTTATTTAAAGTAAAAGGTATAAAGCATAAAGTATAAATTATAAAGTATAAAGTCTTAAATATAAAGTAAAAGTATTAAGTATAAATTAAAAAGTATAAATGATGAAGTATGAAGTATAAGGTATTAAGTATATATTATTAAGTATAAATTATAAAGTATAAAGTATAAAGTATAAATTATAAAGTATAAAGTATAAAGTCTTAAGTATAAAATATAAAATAAAAATTATAAAGTATAATCTTTAAAGTATAAATTATAAAGTATAAACTATAAAGTATAAAGCATAAAGTATAAAGTATAAAGTATAAAGTATAAAGTATAAAGTATAAAGTATAAAGTATAAAGTATAAAGTATAAAGTATAAAGTATAAAGTATAAAGTATAAAGTATAAAGTATAAAGTATAAAGTATAAAGTATAAAGTATAAAGTATAAAGTATAAAGTATAAAGTATAAAGTATAAAGTATAAAGTATAAAGTATAAAGTATAAAGTATAAAGTATAAAGTATAAAGTATAAAGTATAAAGTATAAAGTATAAAGTATAAAGTATAAAGTATAAAGTATAAAGTATAAAGTATAAAGTATAAAGTATAAAGTATAAAGTATAAAGTATAAAGTATAAAGTATAAAGTATTAAGTATAAAGTATAAAGTATAAAGTATATAGTATAAAGTATGAATTATAAAGTATAATATTTAAAGTCTAAAGTATTAAGCATCGAGTATAAGTATACATTTTAAAGTAAAAGGATTAACTATAAAGTATAAAGTATGAAGTAAAAAGCATAAAGTATAAAAAATAAAGTATAATGTATAAAGTACAAAGTCTAAAGTCTAAAGTATTAAGTATCAAGTATTAAGTATAAAGTATATAGTATAAAGTATGAATTATAAAGTATAAAGTATAAAGTATAAATTATAAAGTATAAAGTATAAAGTATAAAGTCTTAAGTATAAAATATAAAATAAAAATTATAAAGTATAATCTTTAAAGTATAAATTATAAAGTATAAACTATAAAGTATAAAGCATAAAGAATAAAGTATAAAGTATAAAGTATAAAGTATAAAGTATAAAGTATAAAGTATAAAGTATAAAGTATAAAGTATAAAGTATAAAGTATAAAGTATAAAGTATAAAGTATAAAGTATTAAGTATAAAGTATAAAGTATAAAGTATAAAGTATAAAGTATAAAGTATAAAGTATAAAGTATAAAGTATAAAGTATAAAGTATAAAGTATTAAGTATAAAGTATAAAGTATAAAGTATATAGTATAAAGTATGAATTATAAAGTATAATATTTAAAGTCTAAAGTATTAAGCATCGAGTATAAGTATACATTTTAAAGTAAAAGGATTAACTATAAAGTATAAAGTATGAAGTAAAAAGCATAAAGTATAAAAAATAAAGTATAATGTATAAAGTACAAAGTCTAAAGTCTAAAGTATTAAGTATTAAGTATTAAGTATAAAGTATATAGTATAAAGTATGAATTATAAAGTATAATATTTAAAGTCTAAAGTATTGAGCATCGAGTATAAGTATGCATTTTAAAGTATAAAGTATGAACTATAAAGTATAAAGTATGAAGTAAAAAGCATAAAGTATAAGAAATAAAGTATAAAGTATAATGTATAAAGTACAAAGTCTTAAGTCTAAAGTAATAAGTATCAAGTATTAAGTATAAAGTCTAAAGTATAAAGTATTAAGCATCAAGTATGAAGTATAAAGTATAATTTTTTAAACTCTTATAGACTCTTTGGCGTGAACGCCATCAGATTGTGGAATTCACTGCCTTTAAGTATAAAAAGTACTACAACTAAACGCAACTTTAAGCATATAATTTTCCAACATATCTTTTAAGTCTCTCTTTCTCTAATTCTATGCAAGTGTATTTAAAAAAACCTTAATTTAATTAAAATTATTTAATATTTATTTGTAGTTATTCTTGATTTTGTTGATTTTTTCGATTTTAATTTTTGAATTAGTTATTGTTTTGAGTAGATCTTTTAGTTAAATGGTATTAATTGTTTTAAGTTAAATTTTTAATTATTTTTTTTTTGTTTATCACTTTTTATTTTGTTATTTATCTATATTCTCACTACATTTTAAAGATTCTGTCTTATTTGTGAACATTTTCTTTAAATAAATAAATAAATAAAATAAATTAGTAAAGTGTAAAGTATAAAGTAACCCTTTAATTTATAAAGTATGAAGTAGAAAGAAACTAAATGGAAAATAAGTTGTAATAAAAACACATCAAATAGCAAACAATTTTTTTAAAATTCTTTTACTTAGAAGCAAAAAAAAAAAAACCAAACATATCAAATAGCCATTTACTTATGTGAAAAATTTTATATCATTTCACGTACGAACAGTTAAGTACACAACACAACTCAGTAGAATACAGAATAATACAACACAAATACTTGCAAATGTTTATCGTTGTCATAATTAAGAAATTAAATAAACAACACGTAGTAAATAGCTATTGCTGACGTGGGCACACACATAACAATATGTGTTATTTTTTATTTGTGAGCAAGAGAAGCTCTGTGTGTTAGTGTGGGTGTTAAAGTAAAATACACATAAATACAGTCGAATATATTATAACGACATATAAACAAGCAACACTTTTTTTTTGCATTAAAAAGCAGACATTTCTATTGTACAAAGTACCAGCAACACATAATATAGCAGAGACGACACAAATACATGAACCAATTTTAGCTCACCAACACTTGTTATCACATACATAGTTATGTTGATATGACTTAATTTTGTTTAGGTTTGACTGTAATACAGCAGTTGTTCAACGCTTACGGCTTAACAGTTATGAAGCCATGCTAAATTGAAGCAACGCACACATAATGAGGTCCTTTCAACTAACCGACAAACATATAAATATATTTATGGCTGTGCCTTGTGGTTGTTTTTGTTGTTGTGAAGTGTCATTCGTGTGATAACAATATGTTTATATTACGAAGTTTTTTCTTACTTTATAACCCCAACTCCGCCACATTGTGTTGAAAAGTTATGTTTTTGCACATAAAATGCAAATCAGCAGACAAGCACGAAAAATTTATTAGGCGCAAAAAAGTATCAAGTTTGCAAAGTGAAAAAGCTGAATTTCGTTGCCAGGGCAATAAAATCAAATTTGGTGCAACATGGCGTATGATTGATATTATAAAGCAGTATGGTTAATAAAAGTATGCCTACGCGTGGGGAAAGGAACAGTGACGAAATTTTCACATACCTAAGCGTTGTTTAAGGGTAAAATTATCAGGCTTTTTAATGGAACATAAGTTAAGTTAAGTTAAGTCAACTTTAAAAATTTTTAAATATCATTGTAAAAAGAAACGATGTCACTCTCAAAAGTTAAAAATTTTTTATATACCTCTAGTATTTGTGAAATACACAATAATTTAGAAGATAATATACATATATAACAGAAAAACAGACGAACCCTTTAAGACTGGGATTCATTGATTGTTTGGGTGACTTTAAGTCATAATATCTTTTTTCTATTGAACAAATGTTAAACAACGTTATATGTATCGATTATTGTTTGTGTGATTATTGTTTTTGTGCGCGCCTCTCATATTTTTTGCTGTTTGTTTTGTCGTTTCTTAAATCTTCACACGATTCTCGCGGCATAATTAATTTTTTAAAAATAAGCCGCTGAAGCTAGTCGATTTTTTCATTTAATAAAATACTTGGCGCAATTTGACTGCATCAGACACATATTTACTTAAAGAATAAATATATTTTAAAATATCAAATGATTTGAGGTCAGTTGGTGCAAAAAAAATTGTTTTTTAGTACTAACTGTCAGTTCTTGAAAATCCTTGAAGGATATAAAAATATCAAAATTCAGGCATTGAATATGTTTTCATAGACCAAAAATCATAAAAAATTCTCAATTGCTAAGCATCTGGTCTGAAAGGGTTAAAAATATGTAACCTATTCTATATGGTTCTTTATTTTCATTCATTTATTCATTTATTTCATTTGATTTTTATATAATAGTACATTTATTTTGGTATAACATTGTTCAAGGCATTTCTTTTTCTTCTTAATTATAACAACTTTTTTTACAAAATATTTCTGTATATATATATACATTAATATAAAGGTGAAGGCAAAAATTTTACAAAAACCTATTTGAATTTTATATAAAAACCTACTTAAAACTACTTAATCTACCTAATCTAATGAGACGAACTCATTCATGTGCCTGTAGTAAGATGCTAAGCATCTGCTATTAAAATCTTGCGTTAGCTTTTTTATCTTATCAGCGATTTTTTCAATATCTGCAAGAACATGAAGCCTGTTGGTAGAATGAAACCATGGAAGATTCTATATAAGTTTTAAAAGTTCATTTTGATACACCTGCAATTTTTTTAAGTAGCAATTCGCGCTGGTAGACCAAAATGGGGCTGCATAAAACATGACAGCGTGAAAAATGCAAGCTAGAATTAATTTTTTGTTGTGTATATTTAGACTTGAGTTTCGATTAATCAGAGGATACAGTACTCTAATCAGTATGTTTATTTTATTTGTGATGTAAGGTAAATTATGATCCTTGAATTTCATTTTAGGGTCGAAAATTATGCCTAAATATTTTACTTTTTGCTCCCAAGGAATAGGGTAATTGTTAATATTTAGGTGAGATTGAGGTAAATAACAAGCTTTTCGCTTCCTCGTGAAATAAATTGCCTGTGTTTTCTGTAAATTTAAAGCTATTTTCCATTTTTTGAAATAATTCATGATTTACGATGATGCCATTTGCAGCTTGGTAATTAAATCAGCAGCTAAAACATCTGAGCAGAGCACTGCGGTGTCATCAGCAAAAATGGACAATGTGCAATAGTCTGGCTGGGGAAAATCGGCTGTATACAAATTATATAGGATAAAAGATAAGCATGACCCTTGCGGACAGCCAGCTGTGATGGGAGTTACGTTAGAGCTGTAAGAATCAATATAAACTTTAAAGGTCCGATCAGCAAGAAAACTTTTAATTATTCGTATTAAATCCGGAGGGAAATTAAAATTAATCATTTTGAGAACAAGACCATCATGCCAGACAGTGTCAAAAGCAACTTTTACATCCAATAATACCATACCGGTAAATTTTTGGTTATTGAAGTTTAAATTAGCTACATTTCTGATCCTAATTAGGGGATGGACAGTGTTGTGTTCTCACCTGAAACCAAATTGATGAGAGGGAATAATATTATTTTCTTCGATAAAGTCAACCAACATTTCCTTGATAACTTTTTCGAGTATTTTTCTTATTGATGACAACAAGCTAATATGTCGATACGAGGTAGGGGAGTCCGATGTCTTATTTGGTTTGTGAATTTCTATAACTTTAGCCTCTTTAAAAACAGTGGGGAAATAACCAAGTTTTAGGCAAGCGTTAATAATAATTGTAAGGAATTTTTTCCCTTTTTCGGGTAATGCCTTTAAGCAATTATTATTTATTCCTTCAATACCCGGAGATTTTTTATTTTTCAACTTTTTTATTATGAGCGAGACCGTTTGCTTATTCGTAAAAAGTTGATTTATAGAACTTTGATTTAGTGTTTGAAAGTATTCTAGGGTGTTTTTTAATATAGTTCTTTATTTTTTTTTTTATTTAATTTAGCTATTTTTATAGTTTTATATAAGACGAGACATGCTTTTCACCATTTGGTCCCCTTTTTTAGTAAAAGTAACAATTAAGGTATGCAGTGAAAAATCCGTTTATCAATTAACAGATAAGAGTCTCGTTATAGCAATTGGAATTTTTTTATTTTTTGGTCTTAAGATTTTTCTCTTAAGACTTGCAATCAAGTTGTGGATTAATGCAACTCTTCGAACACAAGTACCTTTTCAACTAGTTTTTGTTTTATTTTTTTTTCAGTACGCAATAGCTCAGAGGAATTGTTTATGCTCGTTTCTAATAAATTAAATTTAAAATTAAATCAGTAAATCAGTAACTGTAGCTAAGAAGTTAACGTGTCATAGAGTATAGTATATCGATCTTATGATTGAGAGGTTCCAAGTTATATATAAATATTTTTAATAAAATCAAAGATATGTCGAAATTTAAATATAATTTATTAAACATAAATAATTTATTTTGTACTTAATAATTCCTTAATATATACTTAATTTTTTTGATACATACGAGTATTTGTAACGAGTGATAAGTACTTACAGTAGACTAGACAGCTGTTTCGTTGATCTCTACATCAACTTTTAGTTTGTAGTAGTTGTGAGTAGCAGTTTTCTGTAGAAGCCACAAAAAACCACTGAATAGTTGATATAACGATCAACAAAACAGCTGCCTAGTCTTCTTGATGGTACTTTGGAAGGCTTAGAAATAATAAAATTAAGTTTTGAATAACTTGGCGTGGCACCTCCTTTAATGCTCCAATACTTAAACATCATGCTACTTATGAAAGCTTAAGTCTTTAAATTGGCAAGAAGGATGACTGTTATTAAAACCAATTTCCATGAAATATATTTGTAAGATTGGAAAAGTGTTGAGAACTAAGACCAGAAAATAGAAAAAAAGTTAAAACTTTCAACAGTTACAAAGAAGCAAAAGTTTACCTGAATTTTGTTCCATGTATTTGAATGACAGTAAGTGAAGAAAACATTTTCGGAATAAGTTTTGCGTTCTATGTTAAAAAAAAGACTTATTTCGCTTAATTTTATGAACAATTTTTGGTAAAGAGCCGACTTGATGTGGGAAAATCTCAGTTGGTAAAAGCAAAGTGTAATAACTGACAAGAAATCAAATGTTTAGTAAAAAACAAATGTGCAAGAAGTATTGAAAAAGTGTAGCAAAAATGAAAAAGAAACAAAATAAAACTTTTGCTGTTAGCCTGACAGCAATTTGTCAGAGAAAGCTGCATGCATATATGTATTGGATGGTGTTTATGCATACGAAGTGAGCTTTTGCACAAGCATGTGTGAGTGTGTGTTAGCGCGTGTTTGTTTGTTTTTTGATATTTGCCTGAGCTCTTGCGTATGTTCTCCAACCTTCCCCATGGGAGAATTGTATTAAACCTGAGCTTTGCACAACGGTATGAGCTTCTAGCTATTTGTGCGCCATAAAATATGCAACGATATCGGTAGAGTTTCATTTGCTCGCATTTCAAACCAAACATGCCGAAAGAACCTTATTTATGCTTATATTAAATTCACGATATACGCAGCAAATAGCAAAGAGTAGCAAATAAGCAATAAATAATAAAATAGCAGCAAAAAAATTAGAACAACAAAAAGAAAAAAGTAATACGAAGGTATTTATCGTTTTTTTCGTTTTGCTTGTTCGCTTGCGCTTATTTTGTAATAAATTTTAATAAAATCTTCTCAACTGCTCTCAATACTTGACGTTGCTTTTGAAAAGCCAAAAAAAAAAATGGCAGCAGAAAAGAAAATAAATAGTATTGACTGCTACAAAAGCCTTTAAGAACAAAGGCCGCCAGTGTTCAGTGTTGCCACTTAACGTCACTTACTTCAAAATGCTGCATATTTTGTAAACCTTTCTTCTGCTGCTTCTTCTGCTGCTACAAACAAACAAGATCTTTGAATATTTTTGAACCCCACCGCCTCTCGAACTGCCCTCTTGAGTGCTGCCACATTGTGCGAGCTTCAGCATTGAACTGCTTCCAATTGCAAGAAATTTCCTTATAAGTGGCACTCATAACAAACAAAAAAAAAAAAGGAAACTGTGAAAAAAATTAGAGTGGCTTATGTCCCCCCACCATCTCGTGACTTTGGAAAAATATGAAAGATATCAGTGCTGTAGGTTCTTGCAGAAAAAACGCCTTCTGTACTGCTTTCAATTCAATCGTTTCAACGTAATTGAAATTTATCAGCATTGGGAATTTTTTCTCATAATTTTTTTCCTTCGCTCTGCTGTTTGCTACATACCAGAGATGCAAGTCAAGCGCAAACCGACTTTTGCCTTTTTCTCGTTTAATTTTTTTTTGTTTTCTTTTGAATTTATCTTTATTTGGTATTTCTTTAGCTTCAAGTGCTGCTTTTACTTGCTACTGGTTCAAAAGACACCACTTCTGTCATTGTTTTGTCATTTTTTTCCCTTTTGATCCTTTTGTGTTGCTTTTGCATATAGTGCTCGTTGTTAGTTTTGTCTGTTTCTTATTTTTAGATAAAAACAAAAACCTTTCTTTTGCTTTTCTTGTTTGTTTGCTGCTATTTTTATTTTTTTCTTGCAGCAGTAACAGCATTGAATTTTGAACTCATTCCCTTACACACTAAAAGCAACTCAATGTTAAGTTTCAATTTGTTGCAGTGGCAACACTTACGTATGCCAACACAAATACAATAAACAATATTGGGGGGGGGGGTAAATTCCCAGAGTGCTTTGGGCTTGGTTGTGCGTGCGTGTGTGTGCCTCAATACCTCGTATAGCCGTGCCATAATGTATAGTTTCGAGTGTTTGATCTGCTAGTGCATATATTTTTTTTTTATATAAAATATAATTTCATCCCAGTTTTCTATGAATCTTTTTTAAAAGTTTAATCGATGATTTGGTTAAAATTTCAAGTTTCTGTAATAATAAATTAACTGTTTCTTTTTAAAGCTTTTTTTAATTAAATTTTTTTAAGAATTTATCTACTCCTTTTTAGCTGGTGGAATAAACTCTTCAAAAAGTTTTGATGACATTAATTTAAATTAACTCCTTTACAATTTTCAGCAAGCTTTTAAAGTTGAAATTTATTCCTTTTTGAAGGTATACTTTTGTGGGAAACATTTTTTACAAACTACACACTTCAATTTTTGCACACTATTTTTATCATAATAAAATACAGACATGTTTTGTAGTTTGCAATATACGCTCATTCTAGTTTATAAATAACAATAAACACTTTTTTATTACATCAAATACACTCTTCATAGTAATCAAAATTCTAAATAAAATAATTCATGTACCTATAACATATACAAATATAATAATACAAAAGTGCAATAATTTCTTGTTGCATCTTAACTACATTTTTATACAAATTAAAATAAAACTTATTTAAAATACTGCATTCAATTCCTTGTTACTAGATAATGCAAATTCAGTTTGTTTTTTAATATATCTCTTTGAAGGATTATCCCTTTAACTTTTGTCTGTGATTTTTGTCAACCTGTTTCGAGAAGTAAAGATTAAAATTTAAAACTTGAAATTTAAAGAATATTCTTTTCGCCTTCTGTGGTTTTATACCAAGAAAATGTTGCAGCCTAAATTGATTCGTCATAAAGAAGTTAACGCAACAACAGATTTTTGCAGAATCAATGTAGTCACTTTTTGGTACTTTTGCATTTTGTAAAACAGTAGAAAAACACTGCTTTAAAGGACAAAAAGCGCATAGAATTCCGCTTAAGTTAAGCAAAACTTTTGCCCATTAGCTTGTCAAAGTGATTTGATTGCATAAGTCACAAAAAACTACTGAAGAGTTGATGTAGCTATCAACGACACAGCTGTACAGTCTGCTTGTAGGTTTGTTCTGTAAGGAACTTGTTGTTGTTGCAAGCTGTTTCATCAGGAAAATACTAATTTGAAAATACTAATTATTATTGCTGTATGAAATGAGGTCCAAAAAAAAATTAATTAAGACCAAAAAAAAACTTTTGTTTACTTATCAAAATAAGAACTACGAAACCCTACTCAATATAATGCCGTACTAAAAATAAGTGATATTCGACCCCAAAAAATTTATAGAATCCATTCCAAAATTAAAATAAATGGTTCATATGAGACATAAACCGCCTCATTTTGTATCATAAAAATGCAAACCAACAACAAGCAAGACACGAGAGGCAATAGATTTTTGTTTAGAAAAAAAAGTTTTGCTTTTAGTGTCTTGTTTGTCGTTGGCTTGCATTTTCGTGATACAAATAAAGCGGTTAATAAAATTACTTAAAAATATTAATGATTTTGTTTTGCTTTAAAATTGGAGAACCTTATTTCAAAAGTTTAATTAAATATTTCCAATGCAAAATTTTGAAACTCTGTTAAGAAAATATCTGTGATTCAAGGGTCTTACAAGTTAGAGGAGCTCTTAATTCTTTGAAATTTTTTTAGAACTGAAGAAAATTTACTGTAATTAAGCTATGCTTTTCTTGAACATACTTTTTGGATTATCCTAGAACGTTATCTTAAAATGTTTCAAACTGATTAAGAATTCAGTAATGCAAATTTTTTGCCATAAGAAAATATGTTATAATGTATTAGTTCATTTACCTTATTACGCTTTTAAATCAAATCATCGCACAGTGGTTCGTGTAGATCATGCTAGCTGGACAAAATTTATTTCTTCACTTTGAGAAAATAGCTGTAAAGGTTGATAAGTAATAACCTAAAAAAGACTGTATTAAGAATTGTTTTTTGTCACTCGATTATTAGTATTGAGTAATATGCAGTGTAAAACAGGT
Organism: Dichetophora obliterata; assembly: GCA_963920525.1. Lineage (NCBI taxonomy): Eukaryota > Metazoa > Arthropoda > Insecta > Diptera > Sciomyzidae > Dichetophora > Dichetophora obliterata. The sequence goes on from OY986435.1 coordinate 1,676,367, forward strand.
ATTTAGTTTTAATTATTTTATTATGAACATCAGTAGAAAATAGTGAATTTTTAAAGACGCAAGTGCAGTGTTGTACTATAAATTATTTAATTGTGTGCAAAGGAATTTCAAGTGAAAGGTATGAAATATATTCTTATTTAAAAATGAAATTTTAAAAACAGCTAGAAGCGCCGTTTTTGCGTTATAAGTTTTTATGTTTAAACTTTCAGAAGGTGGAACTTCTTTGACACCGCTTGACACCGGACTGATTTGTTAGTACATATTGAATACTTTAAAACTGATTTGGGGCTTCGCACGCACTCGCTTCTATTTTAATTATTTTTTTTTTTATAATTCACATTCTCCATCACTAAATGGGAATTGCTTAAAATTTGGTGAAAATTTTTGAAGAGTTTGAAGTTTGTTAACCACGATCATTCACATTTTACACAAATAAAAAGAATTTTATAGCCACCGCTTTGATAAAACCTAGTTTCAGAAATAAAAATAGGCATATCAAGCTGTCATACAAAACACACATTAAGTGTGGTGGTATCTAAGTTTCGAATGTGCCAATTGAAATAGCAATTAAAAAATACAAGAAAATAATTTTATCCAGCTAGCATGGTCTACACGATTCACTGTGCATTGCTTTAAGAGATGTATTGATGGATGGAAAGTAAAATTTTTTTTAAAACTTAAATTTGTCAAATAATTAATTTTTATTATTTTTTCAGTGTCTTTTAGAAAATGTTTCAAAGTTGTTGCTAATTTATGTTTTCATAAATTGTTTTTAAAAGTAAAGCTATATTTTTAAAATTTGACTAAGAACTCAGACTGATGAAGTTTGCCTATCTAAGGTATAATATACGTACGACAAGATAAAAAGCATATTTTTTCAAACATTTTTTTTTATATTCAAGAAGTATTATTTTTATAAATTTATATGAATTTACACAAAAAATACTTTATAAAATTTTTTTTCTTTAAAAAATTGTCTGGCTTTTTTATAGAGGGCACTAAAAATTACATTGAAAAAAAAAGACATCCAAAACGGTTCTGAAACAAACAAATCAAATGCCATTTCAAAGTATAATTTATCATTCATTCGGCATCCCCACGACCCCCGGGTTTTTTTAAATTATGGTGAAAGTTGGAGTAAAAAGTTATAAAAAGAGTTAGATTTCCGCGCGCTTTTTTGTCTAAAAAAAGATATAAGTACTTGAATTTAAAAGGGATGCTCAGCAATTTAAGGATGCAATTCAGTTAATGATGTTATAGAAATTTTACATTTTGGAATTAGTTAAGGTGTTTTTCAGTAGTATTATTCATTAAAAAAATGTATGGGATTTTAAGGATGTTTAAACTTTTGTGGTACACATGTGTACCGTGCGTCCCGAAAGAGTTAAAGGACAAGATCACGAACAAAATGCAATAAGATGCATTGAAATTGAAGCAATAGATTTCGAGTTATCTATCGAACGGTTTTAAAAAGACTAGTTTCGAGAAAATCACGTTTAAAGTTTTTTTTTCGTTGTAGGGAGTTTAGAAATAGGCTAACGAAAACCGTTATAATTTCTCTTTTTTTCTAAATATCGATTTGATAGCATGTATGCATGTATATTTTAGAAACTATAAAAAACACATTAAACAAACAAACAAAATATTTTTTTTTTTAAATTTACCTTAACTATTATTTTACATGTAACGTAGTTTTAGTTAAATTACTTTGACTAAAAGATGTTTTTATAAGAAATATTTTGTAAGTAAATATTACCTAATTGGGCAATAGCAAAAATGCTTAATTTTTTCTCTCATTTAATTTTTTTCTTTAAAAGATACTGAGAAAAATACCATACATGTACTTTTTTAAAGATTCCCTTTTTTTCCTATTCTCTACAGAAATTTTTTCTCAAAAATTTGCTTTATCAAAAAATGCAATCTTCTATTTAATTATTATGTTTTTTTTTCTTATTTAAAAAAAAATCCAAATTTAATAGTTATTTTAAATGTATTCAATTCTGCAGATAAAAAGTCCCATATACTTACATAAGTTTCCAAAATAAAGATTTTCAGCAGTTTTAAAAGTAGTTTTTTGAATAAAATAATTAAGCAGAGCGTAAAAATACCATAAAAACAACCGCCCCAACAAACAATAACCGCCGAATACAGGTCCACCGAAGAAGTTGCTTCCTCCATCTGTTCATACTATATAATATCCAATTTAAGCAAGCCGCACCGGGTGCCTTATCGGCTTTCTTAACCCGCACCCTGACCTGACTCAACTACTCGATATTCTCAAGAAACGTTTTCAGATGCAGATCGAACCGATTAAAAGCGAACGTTTTAAAAAGAAACCCACAGTTTATGTGCCCACTTTAAAGTATATCTCTATGGCATAGGCCACTCGAGTGATCTTGAAAGAAGAGGGATTAAAGACCTTCTGGAAGGGACATAACGCTGGACAAATCATGAGCATTAATTATGGAGTCACAGAGTTCGGGAGTTATGAACAGGTTCAATGCATGTCTCACGCAATTTCCGTGACTAAGCTTGCACGTGAATTCACCGTATTTTATAAGTGGCTATATTGCCAGCTCTCAAGGCATCCTTATCAATGCCATTCGATGTAAAACGTTCAGCCTTTTTTACATCGTCAGTTTATTTCAGTTTTTTTTTTATTTATTCAGACTTGCCAGCTATCTTACGTATGTTCTCACGTAGTACGCGGGTTCTTTCGAGGCCTCTTCTCGCAATTCTATCGCAATTTGAATGATTTTGCCCAAAAATTGTTTAAGCCCGAAGATAACTTGCTTCCGACATGGTGCTTGGTACTTATCAGTGAGTGGCACAGCTTCCAAGTATGTAGTTTATTTGTTGGGCATTATCAGAAAGCGTGTCCAACTTCAAGGCTTCAAAAAGCAGCGTCAAACTTATGGCGCAAACTTATGGAACAGGCATTACACACGTCTAACTCATTTTATGATACGCAGGACTACTTGACTACTTCTATAAAGGCATCTCTCTGACATTGCTTAAGTCAGATTTCACGACTGCGTTGTATTTCAGTATATACGATCAATTATAGTTTTTGTTTTTTCAACAAAGTTTTGAATAGGTAAAAATAGGATAAACCAAACATTCGTCCAAAATTTTTAATTTAAAATTGTTGTGATGTGTTAAAACTCTTAACTAAACTGTATAAAATAAAAAAAAAATTAATAAGAATAACAAATAAAATCTAAAGTGCTTTTTTAAAAATATCACATTAGTAGCAATAAGTTTTCGTGTCAAAACCCTGAAAATTTTAGGCTACGGGCCTAATTAAAATAAAAAATTAGATTTGATTACATCCTCAATTAATATCGGTAATTCTAAAAAGTGTATCTTGTATTCCAGCATTTTCTATTATCAGATATTATAAAAATTATTCATTACTTTTTATCAAACATAAAATTTTCCACTTAGCTGCATTGATTGATATCCGAATATGGTTGTGTGTGTTGATTTGTGCTAGAAAGTGTGCTAAATAGCGGCATAACATATACAAGACACACATACTGACACAATAGCTCACCAATCGTGCCACCAATCAACATACATTAATCATTGAATATACCACTGCTCACATCAGATTAACATCAGCAACGTCATCATCAGCGTCAGTGTCATCATCATTATTATCATCTCCTTGCCCATTATAATTCACATCATCAAAATAAACTCTAATGAATGAATAATTAAAAAGTGCCTTTACGCTTTGATGCACATGAATTCGCAGAGAGCTTCTCATTACAAATTTCGATGTGTGGGTGATTTAGATACCCAGTGGGAAATGTCGTAAGGTGCTTACTAAATAAATTCCTATTCTGAACACTTTGAAAAACTATTTTTATATCTACAGTTAGCTGGTCACAAATGCTTGTACGCCAAAAAAAAGGATGATTTTTAAAACTTATATTAATTTTAAGGAATCTGGTGCACAAAATTACTTGATTTAATATACTAAATAGTTATTATCGCTACGTTTTATTGCTAAACAAATCTAATTGCCGTGACTTAATTAAGAATTAAAGACATATAATAAATACGATCGAATACATTGACAAAGCCAGTGGCTGCATAACGTTTAACATTTAGACACAAACATAACTCCTTTAAGCACCCAACTGTACTTTTACTGAGCCGTTTAAACATTTAGACACTCCTTCAAGCATCCAACTGTACTTTTGACTGAGCCGTGTATACAAATCTATGCTCATTGCATTGAACAGCTTACAACAATTTTTCACAAAGCTTTTTCCCACTGGGTCGTCACGTAGGTTGAAATTAAGAAAAGGAGTAGGAGCACGAAATTAGTTGATTTAAGGGATTATAAACATACATATACACTTTTTTTCATTTTTTCATTACTTCCAAACATTTTCACTTCAGTTAAGTTACTCTTTCAAAGTTTCCCGGAAAGTGTGGTGATATTTAGGGTGGTATGGATGGAAGGATTTAATTATGACTAATGCTGGCTGACAGCAAGACAACATTTTTGAAATAGGCAAAATCTAAAAATGAATTTACATAGTGTAATGAGTTGGAAGCGTCGTGTTTGATCTATGGTAAATGTTTGAGTATAGATTGTTTAGATAAAGTTGCAGATGAGACTGTGTTCTTAATGCTTGTTTGTAGAAGAAATTAATTAGCGGAACTTGACTGACAAATATCTGTTTCAACGATATAGCTGATGTAATTTTTGCTTTAATTTTTTACTTAACGCCATAGCAAAAGTTTTTAAAAATTTTTTGCTTTGGCGTTGTTCCAAGACTCTTTATTTGTGTAGTAAAAAAACTGTATTCAATTTTGCGCTGAAAGGATTTTAATGTTATAAAGGTAGGTGCTTAAAAATTTTAGGATAGTAAAGTTAAGTCAATGAAGAAAATATAGCTTTTATTTAACGGCAGGTTCTCATCTTTAGTTCAAAAAACACTGCGATATTCTTTATTTTTTTTTTGTTCATAGAAGTAAGTAAATGAATACCTAGAGTTTTTTGACAGTTATTTATCAATTATTAAGGTGTAGGAAAAAGTTTTCTTTATGCATAAAAATGTAATGTGAAGTGTCATACGCCGTCAAACGTCACGTTGGGAACAAAGGTAACCAAACGGTCTCCATCGCACAGTTCGTTCAAGTCATATGAGGTAAAAAACCAAACAATTTTATAAGTATATTTATTGGAGCTTGAGTTTATACTTTCAATAAATAGTTGCAAATAACAAAAATGGTGTACATGTGAATTTTTAGTAGCTTTTTTTTACATTTTCCGGTCTTTAAAGTGCTTTAAAAAAACGGGCCAATATTATCTAAATTTATGTTTAGGATCCAATACATTTTATCTACTTAAAAATAAAAAATAAATCTAAGCCAATCTATATGGTAGTTCTTGCGATATCGTGGGGACCAGTTTTAAAGACATGATTTTTTAGAAACTGCGTTTTAAGAATTGGCTAACGTACAATCGTTAATTTATAAAAATATGGGCCAAACCGCTTTGATAACATATTTTTCACATCATAAGCTATCGAAAAATTAAAAAAAAAATAATTGAGTTCTAAGGTTGAGTTTCAGGGATCAGAATCCCTTAAGGGATCAGTCTGGTTAGACATGTAAAAAATAGGCAACTTCCATAAACGTCTTTTAGAAAAAGTAAACAATATACACATTTAAAAAATGTATTAGTAAAATTTCTACGAATGATATTAGTAAACAAAATATTCGTACTTTCTACAAATATTCGTACAATACACAAAGTATTTTTATTGTGATATCCTTGCGAATTTATTCGTAAAATATTTCTAATACCTGATGTCGTATCTACGAATATATTTGTTTTATATACTAATGATATTCGTAAACAAAAATAAATCAATTGTATTAGTGCATTGTACGAATAATTGTGTACATATAGATAAATAATAATATTCGTATATTTTAAATAAATTTAAATAAATTCATAATTTCTTTCATTACATTTGTAGTATTTACTAAGGCTTTCGTACTATTTACGAATGAAAAATAATATTAGTAGAAACAATTTATTCGTAGGCTGACCGTACGAATTATAAGTAGAGCGTAAGAAATTGAAAACCGAAATAGTTCAGCCTTGTTTGTCGAACATCTATAGAACATAAGGAACTGTGTGATTGTAAAGTGACTGTAGCCTACTAGTAGAGTGCGTGGCCCCGTAAACTAAAGAGCCGAGGTTCAAATCCCAGCTCAGACAGAATTATTTTTTTTACTTGTTTGTCGAACAACTAAAGAATATAAGGAACTGTATCATTGTAAAGTGAATGCAGCCTACTGGTGGAGTGTGTGGCCCGTAAGCTAAAGAGCCGAGGTTCAAACCCCAGCTCAGACAGAATATTGTTTTTTATTCGTCATAAAATTTTATGATCATTCGTAAATGTAACAAATGTATTCGTACAATATACATTTCTTTTTTTTAAGAATACGAATAAAATATTCGTAATATACACGAATATACGTCTATTCTACGAATCCTATTCGGGGCTGAAAACTACAAATAAAATTCGTAGAATGGAAGCAGTTATTAAAAATATTAACACACAAATATTTTTGAGTGTAGATTCTCAAAAATTTACAGGTATATTTATAGAAGGTACTTTAAAGAAGATTGTATATAATTTTGAGATTAGTTAATCAATATCCTGAAGCAGGACGCGTGGCGTGGGCCAGTGCGCAAGACACGAACTGAGTAGGCGATCTTTCTAGAGGTCAAAAAAAAAATCAAAATAGTTTCCTGTTAAACATGAGTGTTGTTATAGAATAGACCACTGTTAATGAAATTGATTTAAAATTAACAAAATTGTGGTATTTTAAAAACTTTTAGTCTGTTTTACTGAAAATTTTCGTTACTTTTTTGTTGATTAGAAATACAATATGCAATGTATTGGTGAAATTATGGTTCATTTTACAATTTTTTATGCATATTTTAAAAAAAAACAACATTAAGATTTGTTAAAAATGAACTGAGTTGTGAGAGTCGCCAACTCAAAAAACGTAGTTTTCCAGAAAACGCTTTTAAAGTTTTAGTATAGTGCACTAATTGCTTTGGCACAGTCGGCTCGGAGGATCATAACTCTTAAACCAATACTAATTTCGAGTTGTCCTTTAAGTTTGGTATTCTACACAGTTATAACTATCGGAAAATAAAAAAAAAATTGTTCGACCCAACTAACCAGACTGGACACTTAAGTGAGATGTTTCTCCTTTAGTAGGAACTTAGGACCAGCATTGTCAAGTCAGTTCTATTAGTACTAGATCTAATTTAAAAAAGTAATTTGCTGAATATAAATAAAGTATTAATATTTTTATAAAGTGAATTAGACATAAGCTTCCATTGCATTACTGAAAAAAATTTTTAGCTCCCACTGGAACACTTAATACATATCTTAAAGTTTAGAATAAATGGCTTTGCAGTATTCTTCAAAGTGTTTAAATGTGTTTTTTTTTAAAAAACTTCTTTCCGATTATACTATTTTTTCTCATTTGTTAAGATAAGGAGCAAAATTTTTATCGTGCAAAGCTGTTCGTACTCATGCAACTATTTAACAAATGAAGTCACATCACTTTGACCTCATTTTAAAAAGTGCTCCATTATTGCCTGTTTTGATATCCAGTGCTCTAATTCTTTCTATGTGCGTATTTATGTATGTGTGTTGGCAGTCATTTTTTGCTTTTTTCATTATTCTTTTCTTTTTATTTACCTCGGTTACTGGTATTTTTAACATATCAACATTACAACACATACACGCATACTCAAACACAGACACTTAATGAAGTGTTCATGTGCTTGTGTTTGTGTGTGTATTTTAATTGCAATGAGGTAAAAATTAAAAAAAAAACAAGACATAAAATAAAACAAGAACAACTACTTTATGAATTTAACAACAGAATTAACAACGACAACAATAATCATATACTAAATGCAGACAAATCGACAAAGCGGCAAGAAAACACTTCCTGAAATGAATTTAAGTTAAATTCGTCAGAACTAAAACAACAACAAACTTTAGGAGTAGAATAGCAGCAAGCGCTTAAATTTACATATCAACATCTAAGCAGCTAAATGCTGTGAATGTGTGCTCTTTTGTGTATCGCTTTAAAGTAGGTGTTTGCGCTCCTGTATGTATTCCATTAGGAATTTTGTGGCATTGAAGAAACCCTATTAATTTTAAATATCTATGTAAATAGTAGTTAATAGATTGAAACATACCCTTTCCTACTCTCTTTGCAGAACTGGAGCAAGCCAAGCTATTACAGGTATATCAAAAAATAGATACATAGTAAAAAAAATCAGAATTTTTTTGAGTTAATCAGATTGTAACGGTCGGATTCATAACTTAATGAATAAACTGGCTAGGGTCTAGCTCGTCGACAACTTGGAGGAGTGTTTGCTACTTCATTAAGCAAAACCGCTAACAAAAAAAAAAAAACATTACTACGTGCTTTTACAAAATTTGAACTCTAAACCAAAAATTATTGCACTGAACCTAAAACTTGCCCCATAACCAAACGGAATCTACTACTCCTCATTACATGACAGTTCAGGCCTTTCGACTCTGCTGTTATGATCACCCAACCACCCAACCACCCAACCATGTGTTCTTTTCTAACCATAAAATTCCTTGAACACCCAAAACCGAACGGATACTAGGTCAAATCACGCAAAATTTAAATGTTCGTCTTTTTGTTTTATTTAATTTTATACCAATTTAAAAATTTTAAACATAGGCAAAATGCTACAGAGCACTTTTAACTTAAAAACTATTTTTTATTGTGTATGTGTGTGCGTGTGTGTGAAAACTAGAATTTTTAACCAGCAAAACATTACTTAATATTTTCAAATGGTTATCTTCTGTTGCTTGTTCATATTTTTTTCCCAACTATTTTAATTTAAAAGAATATCATTTTTATTTATTATTATGCTAATATTAATTTGTATATATATTCTTATCTATATTTATTAATTTCAAACTCAATGAGGACAGAAAGGTGAATAAAGAAAACGAAAGAAATCTTAAGACATAAAATAGTTACGCACAATTGGTGCAAATAAAACGTACATGCTTGTTGTTTTTGTCCGTCCGCCGGCCAGACGTCGGAATACCAAAACGAAAGGGTGGTTAGGGGAATTAAAATTTAAAATTTAAAACTTAAAATTTCTTTACATTGGCTGAAAAATTATGTTTTTTTATATTTTTTTTATAATTCTGTATCTTCTTATTTCCACACACTCACACTAAATAGTTTTATGTTTTAACACATTTTTTTTTTTATTATAACAATTTTTTATAATTTATTATAGATATATATTTTTTTTAACTAAAGATTTAATTTTAAAATTGGGATGGCAGCCGAGAACTACTTTTTTTATTTTACTCTGCTTCGGGGAATTTTTATTGAGCTCTGCGTGACGAAGTGGTAAACTGGTGGAGCACCCAAACTGCCTGAAGTAAGTTCGCCAAAAATTGCGAGAAAACACCAATCAAGAACCAATTAATGCTTGGACACAGCAAGTGTTCCAAAAGTTCTGCAAAATAGGTCTGCAAATAATCTGAAATAGTGAACAAAAACTATGCACTCAGAAAAGTGGTTGTAAAAATTAATTATTTTGTTTCAATTTTTATTTAAGTAAACGAGCAGTGGTTAACTTTTTGCCACTATGATAGTCAGATTAGTAAAGAATCAGCGAACTCAACTATATTCACTAGGTTACACAAGAAGGTATTAAGTCAACAAGCATTCGGAGTAGCGGTACTACCTTAATCTCTTTGTTGTCGAACTATTTAGTCAGTCACAGCATAGAGCCATAAAAAAAATATTTGCATCACGCCACCTGTGCCTAACTAATAAGTCGTAGTGATACAATACAAACTGTTTATTCTTTTTGGTTTTGAAGAACAGGGCGTTACTCTATAGTTAGTTAGATAGTTTATTGTGGGCCCATGTGCACCGCGACATGTCCTTAATTGACACTCCAGATTTAGGCTTTCTGGCTTGGTGTTCCAAATTGTGAACGCGGGCACTACTTCCCCTCCAAAATGGAGGCGTCTTAGGCTATGGGATGCCGGACATTCACATAGAATGTGTTCGGGGTTTCTTCTTCCTTCGCGCATAGTCTGCAGACGTCTGATTCAGGAAGATCCATCTTTTTAAGATGATATCTGAGTGAGCAGTGACCTGTGAAGAAACTGGTGAAAATTCTACGGTCTGCGTTACTCTATACTTCAATTATATTTAAGTAAAATAAATAATCTCGATAAATATTAACTAACCATTGCAAGATGAAGTTAAAAATGAGGGAACACCACATATTTGTAGATATTGTGCAAAAATCTAAAAACTGATAAGAATAAAAAAAAAATACATTTTATTAAGATTAATGTTATAAAAAATCTAAAACAATGTCGGCCTGTGTAGTCTAGTGAAGAGTACGCTAGACTATCAACTCATAGGTCCCCGGGTCGAATCCGGATTCGGGCGTTGTTCTTTTTACTTTCTTTGTTCGTTACTACATTTAGGAATTTTTGAAACAAAAAATCTACAACTAAATTGTAAAAAATGTGGAATTAAAGGATAGGAATAACTGAGGGATGAAAATGTTTGCCGAGGTTAAGGCATAACACTAGCCCCAGTTATAAGCAATACAAATTGTTTTTCATGTTTGTTCCGCCTGATCGATAATTCACGTATGGTTTCAATGAATTCGTTCTCTTATAATCTATCGTTTTCGTTTTAGGTCAATGACAAAACGTTGTTTGAATGAGGAGCATGCCTTGGTTCTTTTATCTTTTTTTTTTAAAAAAATAAATAAAATATTAATAGTTTTTATCAAATGGAATTTCCGTTACCAAAAACCATAACTTGTTCAATTTGTAAATGCACAAAAATTAATAAAAATTTTGTTTTTTTTTCATTAATGTCGGCTAGTTTTACAGAATATACTTATACTAGTATAAAAACGTGTCCTACGACAGGACCACCACACACTTCCTTTTTGGAGCCATTTGCCGAAAGCACTTTTTCTCTTTTGAAAGCTTGTTTTTTTTATTCACTTGATTTTTGCAAAATAAAAATGTACCACTATAAATAGCACTTTACGTATCAAAGCAGTGTTGAAATATTAGTTCAAGTGTAAAAGTGCAAAAAGTCGAGTTTGGTCACAATCATATTCATGGCCTTGCAACCTTCATATACGTAGCAACTCAGGTGTCGTTTTGCGGCTACCAAAAATTATATTTTTTGGTACAAACGACTCAAATCGACTCAAAAGAATTTAAAAAAAATTCGTTATAACTTTTTTATAAAAGGTTGAAAAGAAAGGCAGTTAGATCCAAAACGTACTATTGTAAAAACCCAATATTGTCACTATAAGTATCTGAAAATATAAGTATCAAATAAATTTTCTGTGCATACTTTCAGGCTGAACATTTTTGAGCACAGTGTGTCTTGTAAAATTACTTTTCTGTCAAAAAATAATTACTATTTGGGAAATACTGTGTGCAAAGTAGTATGCTTGCCTTTATGTATTAAAATGTGCATACTTTCAGGCTGAACAGTTTTAGAGATATTGGAAACGGAGCAGCGTGCTTGCCTTTTATATATTAAGATGTACAATTCTGCAATAATATATAGTAGAAAACTAGCTTTTACTAGTTCAAAAGCTTAATTATGCCTTCTTTAATGTTATTTTTTCTGCGTATTCAGCTAAAATTGATGAACATTATTGATAGAAATAATAATGAAGTATCTACTTTAATAGGCTATCTCTTACCTAGCCTTTGAAGACTTGTCCTTACAAACCTTTTTTGTTTTGACAGACAAACGATAGATATTTCATTTGACTAATTACTCAAATGTTAAGTGATGAATTTTATCTTATCTTAGGACAGATTTATCTATTTATGAACATAGCAGGTTTGCCTGTATTATGCAAGTTTTATTTTATGCTTGTGTAGATTGATAACGAAATTCTTCCTTCTTTCATTGTGAAAAGATTTTTAATTTCCATTGAAAATTTTAAGACAATATTAAACTGACTGAATATTCAATGTACAGCGCACCTTAAATTATGTTTTTTTTTTTTGTTATTCACACCTCTCTCAATGTGTCCTGAACTTGTCTACAAAGGAATAGTAACTGTATTTGAGCTCAATAAGACACAAATCATTTTTTCGAAATGAGATAAAATGTATGCCTTATGAAAAGTTTTATTGAAGAATAAAGAAAAATATAAAATTTTAATTCTAATGAATATGCTTAAATTATACATATGAAGGGCTTATAGCAAGAACATGATAAGTCACATAAAAATTATTTTGAAGTAATCGACTCTTAAGTTTAAAAAAAATGAAATTTCATATGAAAAAATGTAATTGAACACGGAAACTTCTACGAATAGTCAGATAAATTTAACAAGAAATAGCCAAAATCTCTTCAGTGGTTGTTGGCAATGCATTGAGTAACGTTTAATACGTTTACACGACGTAAAAAAACATAGCTTTTTTTACATCATGCGGCTTATCACGTTATTGCAATAAGCCCTTTATGTATAATTCGAAAATGTATGCTCAAAAAAAAGTTGTGCAATTTTGTATGGAAAAATTAAGGAAATATAAAAATTTGTACATAATTGTACATTATTCTTGATCATATAATTTTGGATTAATTGTATCCGATTTATTACGGTTTTTTAAAAAACTGTATTTTAAAATGAGTCCGAAATTATAGTATTGCTATATACACTTAAAATAATATCCAAATCAATCCAATTTTTTGCGGTTTTCTTAAACCAAAATAATTTGTTTTGAAATCATGAATCTTTATTTTAAGTCTATTTGAACTCTCTGCGACTATTTTTAAAGATACTTTTCAGATATAATTTTTAAATAATTAAAAAAGTTGCAATATAAGGGCCACTCGAGCGTCTTTATATGCAATTCAAGTATTTTTGAGAACATTTTACTATAGTCCTATCACTTTATGTTAATAAATTGCTAAATTAAGTGAAGTGATGTTAAATCCATATTAAATAAAACTCAAACATTAATTTAAAAACACTTATATGTACGTCTAAATTTTTTATTTTTTTTTCTATGCCAATCAGTTAATAGAAATATGTAATATTTAATAATAGAAAAACTTTAGTTGATGCTAAATTAATTGAATAATCTATTATGGAATTGATCGATTTTGGTGGTCATGAATTATTTAATAACTGGTTGTGTCAATAGCCAATTTTCAGTTAAACACTTTAGCAAAAAAAAATCTCACAATTCTAAAAAAGAATTGTGAAAAAGAAGAAGCTACAAGAACAGAAAAAATCCTTGTTAGAGTTTCAGGCTTGGTCTAAGAATAAAAAAACTTCTTTGCTTTAAAGTCATATGCTTCAGACGAGTTTATTTGAACAAGTGTCAAATCATATAAGACTTAAACAGTGGGCTGGTCACAGCTCAAACACTCAAGAGTACTGAAGATGTGGGGGTAGCTACCTTTGAAAGACTAGTCTCTCTCTAGTTCTCTGTGTGATTGATACTATACAAAGTTGTTGTTGTTGTTGTTGCCTTCATCCAAACTTCCTTTATCTAAATAGCTCATAATTAAAATCATGTAAACATTCAAAGAAAAGATCACAATTGAAAATCGATAATTCATTGTTGTTGTCGAAACAACGCTTTGCTGTGATGCTACGCTTTAACAGCTAATTCATAATATTTTGTGTTCAGTCACATAATGTCTCCTATACTTCTCAAATTTTTTTAAATACTTTTTATTTATAAGATATTTATATACATTTTTTGAAATTGTTTTTGAAAGACTTATATTTTCAGCTGTATGCCAATTAAGTAAATGAAGCAATAGCTTTGTTTAACCACAAAGTCTTTTTGTAACAAACCACCAATAAGTAAGAAAGCTGTTTTTTATCGCTACACCAACTCTTTAGCTATTTTCTGTGGTTTATGCAGTTCACTTACTTTTAAAAACTAATAAGCACATTTTCTTTTAAACCTAAGCGAAATTATTTGTGCTTTTTGCCTTTCAAAGTGAATAGTTATTTCATGTTATTTAATAAAGGAAAAAAGCTAAACAAATTATTGCATTGATTTTGAAAAATCTTTGCATTTAGGCTTCAGCAATTGGTTGGTATTAAATCATAGAATTCACATAAGGTTTTTTAAACTATTTCAAGTGTTAACTTATTATTTTTTCACCTTTGTAAAAAATACATCTAGTTCAAATAATACACCATATAAAAGTTTTAGTTCAATTCAATTTTTAATCCCTTTTTTCAAAAATTCAGGAAATTTTTAAAAAAAGTATATCGAAAAGTGAATTTAAATTGATTAATGCAAACAGACGATTTTTTAAGTAAAGTTATTAACAGATATTTTTAAATACACTTAACTCATTGTCAATTAAAAAATATTGTTCTAGAAAAAGAGATACAACAATTTTTTAATTTTTAAATATTTCTTGTCTTTGAATATTTTTTATATATCTTTTTCGATAGTTGTCCATTTCAGAATATTATTTATCGTTTGCGAATATATAACATTGTGACCCACAAACCTAAGAAAAATTATTCTTTTTCTATTTCTATTTTCCAAAAAATTTTTTTCTAATCAAATGTATTCGGAAATCAAGATGCTAATGTCTGCAAATGTAAATGGTTGTAAGTCGGTGAGTTCAGTCAGAAAAAGTGTTAACTTCAAAACTTACAGTTAGAGAATCCTCCCTCTGGTCACCTTTACTGCGCGTGCTTTGTAGATATGTCAAAATTGTTCTTTTAAGTTTAAGTTTGAAAACTTATCTTTGTTGCTTACGAAAACGAGCGCTTAATGTTAAGTCACTGAAAGCAATGGCATGAAATTTGACACAGATGTTAAAGATAGTGCGTCTAGCTAAAAATAAAATATTTGGCCGTATCTATAAAGCATGCGCAGATTGACGCAGTTTTCATAGTTAATGTATTCTTAACAGAAAAAACCTTCATATGCCTTTTTAGCAAATATTGAGCATCCTTCCCGATTTTTTCTGAAAGGCAGAAAGTCTTAAGTTTTTATTTGTTATGATCTGCATATGACCTCATAAACCCGCTTTACGGCCACTTCATTAAATATTAATTTCTGTCTAGCCATTGATTTAGTTTCTTTACCGCCAAAAAATAACAAATAAAACAACAAATTCATACGTTAAAGCAACAATTTAATTAGAAATTTAATTATTAATGTTGCCACCTTATAATTATGCTGTCTGTTAGGCTTAACTCTCTGTACAACTTATTAATATGTAAATTTATCTAGTAACACCATGAATGAACACCCATGCATTTAGTTTTAAATGCGTGTTGTTTTTGTTGTTTAATTTAAATGCAATGAAAAAACAACGCAGAGCTGGCAACGACACTGAAAATGCAATTAGCAGCACAGATGGACAGATATGTAAGAGTGCTGCAAGCAGCAGCAGCAGTTGCAGCTTGCTAGCGTTGCCAGCTTGATATCAATTATTTATACATAAATGTCTGCTGGTGTGCGTAGTGTGAGCAAAGAGCTTACTTTCACAGTGTTTGTTTGGCTTATTTGACCAGCACTGAGCATTTGAAAGGAGATGTGTGAACATTTCAAAGTAAATTTGACTTAACAGATTTGAGTTTCAAATTTCCACACCCGTTTCCATGTGAAATTGCACACAGCTCCTTATTTTTTTTTATTTCTTAAAACTGCTTTAAAAAAACTGTTGTCCAAAGTTGTTTTTTTTTTCTTCTTCTAAATTGCAGAAAGTAAAACTTGTTCACCCGATGAATACGCCTGCAAGTCTGGCGAAGGCGAATGCATTCCATTAGCCTGGATGTGCGATCAAAGTAAAGACTGTTCCGATGGTTCCGATGAGGCTTCCTGCAGTAAGCATTCAACACGATTTTCTGATATCCACTTCGTGCACCTTTTTTTTTTTTTTGTTTTATGGTTGTCTTTAGTTTTGCTCTACGGATTATGTATTTAATTCTTGCAACTTAGTTGTTTGTAAATCTTTTGGTTTTTATCTTAGCAGATGTCCTTTAAGGATTTTCCTTAAAGCGTCTTTTACTGATTTTTATACAAAATATTTATATTGGTTATGGTTAAACACGCTTTTGTATTCGACTATTTTACACTTGATGTACAAATTATTATTTTTTTAAATTATACGCGCACTACTGACCTTTATGTTGACATAGTAAATGGTGTATGTTTTCTTCTGGGTTTTTGTCTTCACAGTAAATTTGCACAGTAGCTTTTTGGTTTATGGTATTGCTTACTACATAATTTTGCAATATTTTTAGATTTTTTGTAATTTTATGTATATTTTTAGTCACTTCTAGTTGCTTTTGTAAATTGTAAATATTAAATTTGTATATAAAAATGTCTCACGGTAAGTTTTATATAGTTAATTAGTTCAATTTTGTGCGATTAATATAATAAATCTTCTTTTAGAAATTTCCAGATTCGGTTGCAAATTTTGCACTAAAATATGCTTAGAACATGTATTGCATATCATTTTTATGAATCAGTAGCAAAATTGGTCAACTTTAAAATTGCAAATTAAACAGAAGTTGCAATGAAGAAAAAACTTTGTTGTTAATGCATACAACATTAAAAGAAAAATATTAAGAAAACTGAAAAAATGTAAAAACACTTTTGTAAATTAAAATTCTGTCGTTTCATGTATATAAGATACTTCCATTTTTCTTAGCTTTAATAATTCATTTGTGACCCTGTGGCCTTGATTAGGTTAGTTAGGTTAGGTTTAGGTGGCAGCCGCTGCACGTACTACGTCAGCCATATCGCACGTACCACGGCTCACATAGACCAATAAGGTCGATTGTGATCCCACTGCACACTTGGCCTTCAGTCCGAGTGGAACCACATTGAGCTTTTGGTAAAGCTTATAAGAAGTTTGACGCTTGTCCTTGACAGGTCGTCAAGCTCGGAAAAGAAGAACGACCCCAGATATTTATGCCTTCTTCTACCGAGCGCGGGACAGGAACATAGAGGGTGGGAGATGGTTTCTGCCTCGTTCGTGCAGCTTCTACAGAAGTCATTTGCGATGACAAGCCTGGAGGCATGGCTGCCTATTAAGCAGTGCTCTATGGTAGTGGTCACTAGAGTGACTGCCTCTAGTCTTCCCAATGAGAGAAGGGCTCTTGACCGCTTTAGGTCTAGAATCGGCCAGAGAAGCCTTGTTGTTCTGCATGTTGAGAGTTCAGTCCATCTTGTGTTGGCTTCAGATGTTGTGTACTCTTTGAGCAGCAGTTTGACAGTTGCTATCGGGATGCTCGGTGAGCCATTGAGGTCACTGATGTACCATTTCTAGCAATCTAGTCTGCTTTTTTTAGTCGGGTAGCCCATACGTGGTAGCCCACGTACCCATATTAAGCTTATGTCAAAAAATGCAGCACAGCATTCTTTGGCTACTTTAGAATTGATGAATACCTGCTTTATTGATTTGATCGCAGCTTGGCTGTCTGAGAAAAAGGATATTTTCCGTTTTGATATGACATTCTCTGAGAGCCATTTTGCAACTTCCTCAATTGCCATCATTTCGGCATGAAAAATACTACAGTGATCAGGCAGCCTAAGAATCAGGGATGCCCCTAATTCTTTTCAGTAGACCACATACCCGACCTTGTCATTTCATTTTGACCTCTCTATATAGAAAGTGTAGACACCCTGGTTTCCACGGCACACCATTATTCCAGAATGTCCTAGGTAGTGACGTAGTTTCCATCAAAGGAAAGCAGTGGTTTGTAGTAATCAGTCCTTGGTTGAATGAAGTTGAATTTATAGAGTATGAATGCGTGTCCTGTTCCCAGGTTTTACTATACTCCAGTTTCCCTCAGTCTGACCGAAGAGCAAGCTGCTGTTTGCTTGGCAACCAAGTCGAGCGGTAGAAGGTGAAGTATGGCATCTAAAACCGCAGTCGGTGTTGTTCTCAGAGCACTGCTGTACAAAAAGATGTCATTTTTTTGACTTTTTGGAGCTGGTTAAAAAATGTGACTTTGTCCAAGGCTGACCATCATATCGTTGCTCGGTAAGGAAGTATAGGTCTAATGACCCTTGCTTATAGCCAGTGTATGATATTGGGGGAAAAACCCATCTTGTCCCTATAGCTTTTTTGCAAGTGTACAGCGCAAATGTCGCTTTCTTCGAACGCTCAGAAAAATAAAGTTTTCAGTTTAGCTTCTTATCAAGAATGAGTCCTAGATATTTTGCACTTCCCGAAAGGGGCAGACCCATTTAGCATGATTGGTGTGAGGGACGGAATTTTGTGTTTCCTTACGAAAAGGACCAGTTCTGTTTTGGCCAGATTTACTCCGAGACCACAGGGTTCGGCGAAAAGATCTTTCAATTGCCCCGACCAGTGAGTGTAAAGCCGTTTCCACGGACCTTCCCTTGCTTTATGCATGCTGTGATGTCCATAGAAGAGCAGAGTCAATATTGCTGCATAGATACAGATCTAATAGCCGTTCTAAGATCTTCCAGAGAAATGACGTTAGACTTATAGGCTTGAAGTCTTTTGGAGTGGTATGTATATCTGCTTTAGGTATAAAGACCACATTTATTCCAAGCGTTGGGAGTAAATGTCAGGCTTATGCAGCCATTGAAAATAATACCAAGCCAAGGCAAAATATATTTCGCAGCTTCTTGTATTTCTAGAAGGTAAACACCTTCAGGCCCTGTTGATTTATAGGGCTCAAAACTGTTTATTGCCCATCCTATCGGAGAATATGCTTTCTATAATATTATAGTCGTAAAGATTGTGGAGTGACATTATTAAATGCTCCCTCTATGGCTAGGAAAGCAACTAAAGTGAACTCATTATGCAGGAAGGATTTTTCGATGGTTGCGGCCAGTGTGTGTAAGTTGACCTCGATTAAGTTGGGTTTTAATTTTATTAAAATTAAAGTTCCTTTTTATGTTCATTTATTTAATAATATTTTTCTTTTAAAATTATTCCAATGTTTTTAAAAATTTATTAAAAAATATCTACATTCAAAATTTTTGGATTTTTTTAACTCAAGAATGTTTTGAGTAATATTATAAATGCCTTATAAATATGATACGCACTGGGTTTTCAATTAATATTAGTTAAACATAAAAGAAAAGAAAAAAAATGGTATAAGGGTATTCTTGAAGTATTTATAAATATAAGATGAACACCACATTTTGGTATGCAAATTCGGGTTTTGTAGAAGAATCAAATAAAGAAGAAAAGCCAAACTTTATGCAAATATTTGGCGCATATGCTGATGAAGCAAAAAATATTATATTTACACTTCGACAAATCGAAAAAAAAATAAAATTATTATTTTTTATATCTAACACAACTTTTTGTCAATCACCATAAATTCCTGATTTAAATATTTGGTTTACTGTATTTAAATTCGTTTGAGTACTTTTGATTACGATTTTTATAAGCAATTGTTTAATGTAGTTTTTAGCTGAAACTGTCAACTACAAAATACTGTCAAGATAAAAATTTTAAGAACTTTGGAGAAACTCAAACTTAAAAACTCAGCCAAAAAAATACAATTAATGAATGTAATTTATTTTCAGCAAAAACCGTCAACTTTATAAGATGAAATTATATAAATTTCCTTTTTTTCCTTTCCCAATTTTCCTCAATTTGGGTTCGATAGTTTTTGCCACTGATTTAGTTAATTAAACCATACAGTATTGGTTCTACGGAAATTTTGTATAAAATATTATTTAATGTCAAAATAGCTAAAGATAAAGATAAATATATCTAGGTCCTGAAAAAAAAATTAACAAGATATTAGAAAACAAAATTAAACTACGACATTGAAAAACTGTTTTTGTTATAATTTCATTTTCGCAAAGGACTTTCCACACGTTATTTCTTATGCCATGAAAAGATAGTACCGGTAAAAAAATCTTTTCGATTGTTTTCATAAGAAAACCCTTTTCACAACACTTAATTTTTTTAATAACTATTCCCGAGAAACAATTTGTGTCCGTACAAAACTACTCAGGCACAAAAGTGCCGAGTATCAGACTCAATTTTTTTTTAAAAAGCTACGATTAGTAATGAATAACTGCGAAGTTTTTGCGAGCAGGACCTGAGAACAAAATTTATATATTGTGTTAAAGTAGGTGATATATATCGAAACTGACCCAGGTCTTAACTATAATGCACCCGAAACATACCCAACAAGTACCTCGAAAGTCACTTGAAATAGTACCGTAGTAAGTCAGTTTTGTGTCAATAAATTGCTCAAAAACGAGCAACTGTATTCGGGCACAATAAACTGACGAGTGCCCGATTCGGTCTTCATTCGTACATTGTGCCTGCCAAAGGTGTTCCAGAACAAGGACTTCTTTCGGTGCAGAGGTCGGATATTTACCGACACGGGCACTGGACATACATCAGCTACTTTCTTGACACAAAATATGAAATTGTTTCTCGAGATTAGAACTACGAATTTGAAAATTTTAGAGTTTTAAGTGTACTTTTTATGAAATACTAGTTCAATTTATCGACAGCCGCGCTTTTACTAGTTTTTCTTAAATTATAAGAAAATTTCCAAAAATTGCACGCCTTATTTTTTATGGGAGCTTAGAAATCCAATGTTTTTCGTTTATATCAAACTTTAATCCTTCGAAAGCACCACTCAAGTAGCCGGTCTTCATCGCCTAAGACTAACGTTTTATTTTTATTTTATTTTTTTCTAAATCCGCCCCTGCGGCAACTTTAATGGAAATGAAACTTCCGCCACTTTGTCTTCCTGCCTGCTCGCTTGTCTGCCTTCCTTCCCCTCTGCCTATCTTACTGATTGACAGACTACCGCCTAGCTTTGAGCTGTTAATGCTGCGTGAATTTATTTTTTATTAACTTGATTTAACCAGTACTTCCTTGGATGATTGTTGGTTGGCACAGAAGGCACACAAAAAGGATTTAATTTCAATTGAAAATATTTACATTTAATTCGTTTTATGTTGAGCAAATTGTTTGTTTTGTCAAGGAAATTTCAAAGTAAATTCATTCGTTTCAGAATGAAGGAAAGTTATTCATGACTTAACTTGAGTTAATAGCAATGAGGCACTTTATTGGGAAGAAATAGTTAGTTTTTGCTTACGAAGATGATTAATGGAGTGTGATTAAAAAGTTAATCGGTTGTGTTGCTGACTTAAAGTAGATAATTACTTTGAACTAACATATTTGTAGTCTTTTGAAATTAAAAGGATATTTAAAATTGTTGCCATCCCGTATTTTTTCATATGTTCCGTATTTTCCATGATTTTTTAAATGTCCCGTATTTTCGAAATTTAAATATTTTTTAAAATTACTTTGATATTAAATCAATTTTTCTGTTTAATTGAATGTTTGTTTATAGAAAAACCTGATGAAATGGGTATTGTACTAGAAAAAAGTAAAAAAAAGGGAGCAACACCAGCTTTTTGGCAGCCACACAAAATAATATTCAGTGGATCAGATCGAAACGAATTTCAAAAGTGCAAACGCCATTAACTTGGTATTCTAAAGTGCATGCAACCTAAAAATTTTTGTTTCAATCAGATTGCATCTTCATTTATTAGATGGTCTTTAAAAGTGGCACATTTGTCAAAAACAAATTTTATAAAAAATCTTGAGAGCGTAGCCCTTGAGCGAGTGCATAGATAAAATTAAGCAAAAAAAAATATTGTCATTTTGTGATGACATATTTCTAAAAAAAAAAAATAGAAAAATATTATATATACAAGAACTGTATTGCAAATTTTTTGACTGAAGTACAGGTACTAAGACAGATCGCGGCAAAGTGCTTAGGAGAGCATTTTAAAAGATCAGAGCCCTTTCTAGGCTACCTATTTAAAACATTTTGAAAATAAAACACAATAAAACTCAAGTTCAATCAATTCTTTATTAGATCATAAGTCTTATGAAAAAAAAAATTAAAAAAGGCCAAAAAAGTTAGTTTTAGAAACTTCATTCTCAGATGAACCCTTCTGGTTCTCATCGAAAAATATCTTTTTTAAAGATAAATCAAAAATTTGATTGAACAAGCATAATTCAAAATTAAAGACATACTTAAAACTCATTTCTTTGATGAAATATAGTAAATATTATGAAAAATGTTTAAATAATATTAGTAAACATTTTTTTTTATTTATTTAATTTATGGCGTTTTCGTTTCTCGAAAAAATATTGCATTTTTTCTGCCCTCTTTCTGCCCTCTTTCTGCCATCTTTCTGCCATCTTTGAGAAATCTGAATTTTTTTTCTTCTTTTGAGGTCAACATTTTCGCAAAAAGAACACAATTAAATTTTAGAGGTCACTATTTTATTCTCAAGAGGGCAGAATTTCCGAATAGGGCAGAAAAAATAATGCATTTTTTCGAGAAACGAAAACGGTATTAGATAAGCCCTTCTGGTTCTCAAAAATATAATTTCTGTTTTTTTTTAAATGAATCTCATTTACTTAAACAAATTTTTATAAAAGTCAACATCTAAGGAAGGCATCTATTTAAACATATTTTTGAGATCGTTTTGCTTATCTCTATTTAAAGAAGTCATAGGTTTTTGTTTATTTACCACCGAGAACATTCTTTCTGAAGTATGGCGAGTAGTATTTTTTATTATTGAGGCTTTCTGCCAATCTGCAGAGCTGTGACTAAGCTTGAAATATGCATAAAAAATGGAATATGCTTTAGAAAATGGAATAACCTAATAACTGAAATATTTTTCTGATAATTGATAACACTCTAGGGACGTCAAGGGACACACGAAAATGTCGAGACACGTAAACTTATTTTTTTATTGTAAAATTATTGGCGTACGCAGTTTTTCCCACACTGATCAAAATCTCGAGATATTTGCGAATGAAATTAAGTCACTTTTAGACCCATTTTTAGCTATACAAATTTTCCTAATTTTTAGAGAACAAAAATTTTTACAACCTCCACTTTTGCTTAAACTTTTAGAATTTAATCTACTTATGAAATAAAAATACTAATTTGAGTAGAAAAGTGTTAAAAGTTTTAAAAAGTTTTTACAATCAACATTCACGTTTGGTCAAAATGGAAGAAAAAGTGAAATTGCTTAACTTTTCAAAAATCATAGATTCAAAGGGGCTAACACCATTTTCACTTCGGAGGTATTTTAAAAAAGACAATAAACTTTTTAGAAACTATAAAAATATTTTTAAATGTGAGTCAAATGAAGGTCAAATAATAAAAATCTGAATATCCCGAGATTTTGATCTAATTTTTAAAAACTAAGTATGCTATTAAATTCTACGACCGAAAATTAAGCTTATGTGTCTTAGCGTTTTTTTTGTGTCTTTACTAAAATTTAAAATTTACCTACAGTCACATCATCTTATTTGTATGATGCGTTATAGAGATTTTTTTTTTGGGTGAAATAAAATGGATGAAAGAAAAAATGGAAACTCTCGCAAGAAAAAACATAAATCAAAAAATGCATTTAGTAAAAAATCCCAGTTGAGTCTCTCTCGTTCTCAGCTCGTGAAATATTGATACATATTATATGAAATTTTGTTCTGAAAAGACACAATGCCTCTTACTACCCCAACAAGACTCAGTTTGTACGCCTGAATATTTTATAATATAAACACTTTCAACTTTAATTTATATTAAGAAATCAATGTTTTTGATAAAACAAAGTTTGTTGTATTCCTAAAGCTTGGAATTTCATTTCTAAGGCCGCGTTCATAGTTTTTTTGCAGAGCTGTTTTACAGAGCTAAAAATGTTTTGTGTATAAACATATGAAAAAGCTTAGTGTTTATAGTGCAAGCTGACTCCGAGCATAAAGCTTGTTTTAAAACAATTTTCAGCGCTTGCATATCCATTTCGCTTGCTCACACAAGCAGAAAGCACGCACCAATAAGCTCAAGAAGCTACTTTGTGAAGCGTTGAATAAGCATTCACTATTATAAAAAACGCTCGAAATCGCTGCTTTATGAATCAGCTTCAGTCAAAGCGTCCACTATGAAGGCGGCCTTAGAAATGAGGTTTCAAGCTTTAAGAATACAAAAAATTATGTTGTATCCAAAACATTGATTTCTTAATGTAAATAAAAGTTGAAAGTGTTGATATTAAAAAATATTCAGGCGTACGAACTAAGTGTTGTTGGGGTAGTAGATGGCATTATTATTTAACATTTTAAATATTGTTATGGGGCCAAATGTGCTGATAAAAGGATATACAAATTCATTATGACATTTAGAAAAAAAATAAATCGTCTTGAACACCATTTATTTGTAATATTTATTTTATACACCATACGTTATATATATTAGGGCAGTTCACGATCTTGTTGCATCGTTGCAAATGCAAAATAAACAGCTTTTACAAAAACAAAAAGCATTAAAAAGCTTTTGCAGCATATGCTTTTTGTTTTTGTAAAAGCTGTTTATTTTGCATTTGCAACGATGCAACAAGATCGTGAACTGCCCTATTGATTCTGCTCATGATAATTGCAATAACAATAATTTCGCTGAACACTCTCTTTCTGGAGAATTTGATCTGTTTGTGACGAAAATTTATAGAATATACATCGCACCAATTTATATCAATTCCATTCATAAAAAATTTTTAGAAAACGATATTCTAAAGGAATATGTACTTCCATCCAATCAAAAAGCTCTTGTTGTATTATTGAATGATATAATATATTTCGATCTCCTCTTGAGCCAGTTCGTGAGTACAAGGGTATATTTATTTTTTCATATAAAATCGCTCAAACCTAATATCAATATAAATAAATTATCTCTATATAAAAAATATATTCAACATTTTTAGAATAGAAATATTAATTGCTCAAATGCAATATTTTTACTTATTGTTTCTTAAAATAAAAAAAATAATGTTGATTTAAAAATTTTTTAAAAGGTTCGCAAGTCTACACTGAAGTTGCAGCAATAGCAATATTCAGAGAGAATAATCGAAAACACTGGTAAAAATTTCGTCAAAAAATACAATCAATGTATTTCATTGAGTATAATTTATTAATGATTTCAATAAACTTTCCATGTGTTTCGCATAACACAGATATATTTTATAACATCTTAGATTCGCTGTGACTTTGTAGAAATGAATGTACTTTTTTTAGCGTTTACATTTAAACCTTCTTAAGTATTATCTAAGGATAATGAAAACTAAGATAGCGTGTACAAACCGTAGAATAAAAATCTGAGGTTAATGACATATAGATACGAAATATTTTTCATATGTGCTTAAGATCCGACATCAAATAGTAGAGCTATCAAATATCCACTAGTAAACATTAAAAAATTTGCGTTGAATATGTTTTGAGATAAGCTTTCAACTTTACCGGTGATTTTTTAGGGGTTAATTTGTCCAAATGCATACGTACTTCATATAAGTTATTAATATATGAACGTTATGATTGAAAAGATTGAGCAGTTCTCTAAAAAAGAGAAACCAAATACTTTTCAAATTATTTCTCTTGTATTTCCAAATCATATAGCTTTGTTGAAAGAGTTTTTTTGAAAATACAATTGAAACGGATAGTTTTTAAAAATAAATGTTAACTCTTCGATAATTTATTTTGAATTTTAGATATACTGAATATTTTAATTTCATTAAGAGTAAGATTGAAATTTTATACTCGAATAAAAATTCCTTTTTATATGAGTTCCAAATATTTTTTTAATCGACATCTCAATATTTTTATTTTTTTTTTAAAATTATAATTAAAACTCCTTTGTGTTGTTCCCAATTGAATTTTTATTAGTATTTGTCTATTTTTTTAATTTTGTCATATATGATGATAACGTTGTTATAAGGATTTTATTACTTAACAAATTCATTTGCCACGTAATATTTTTCAAAACCCCTATTTTTTGTACAAATAGTGCATTTGTTTCGTTTCGCTGAAAGAAAAAATCTGCCAATACTAATAATCAAATAGTTTATTTCATGTAAGTACGCAATAATTTAATTTAACTTCACGCTGCATGTTTTTCACTTTGTATTTCACTTACTGCATGTTTTTCACTTGTATTTTCACGCTTTCAAGCACTCCTTTAATAACAATTGTTTTACTTTATTATTTTTTTTTTAAAATTTGTCCAGAGAAAACTAATAATTTTTTTCTGGGTGTAGATGATACCTGCCGCACCGATGAATTCACCTGCGGCAATGGACGCTGCATACAGAAACGTTGGGTCTGCGACCATGACGACGACTGTGGCGATGGCAGCGACGAGAAGAACTGTCCGCGCATCGCCTGCAACGCACTTACCGATTTCACATGCGCCGATGGTGCATGCATCACTAAGAAATGGGTCTGCGATGGTGATTTTGACTGTCCCGATCGCTCTGATGAAACGGTGAGTGAATTACAAAAAGCTTGGCACAATATCCGGTTGTCCGTTTGACTTCCGTTTAGTTGATTTTTGCTGCTTCCCTGTGAATGAAAAGCATTTAAAAATCATGTAAAATTTTAAAAGAATAGATAGATAACAATTAATTATAAAAAACAATGGTAGAGGCAAACGAAATAAGTTTAATTAATGTAAAATTAATTAAAGTCTAAAATAATTGATCCATTTCGGTCAAGGTCATAAATAATTGAAAATTTGGTTGTGCATTCTATGGTGCACTTCGGCAAACTCGTCGAACTCCAATGAATATAGAATAAATAAGAAGCAACTAGAGCAGACGGCAACCCTGGTAGAGTTAAAGGCTTGATCTAAAAATAGCTACTGCCTTAAATGTCATATGATTAAGTGGCCGATGAGAATATTAAAATTCTTACGAATTTGTTCGAACATGTATCAAATCATATAAGACATTTACAGTGGGTTGATCACAGCTGAATCACTCAAGACTGATGAAGAGGAAATGTAGCAATTTCCGAAACAGGCTGTCTAGTCTGCTGTGTAATTCACTCTATATAGAGTTGTTGTTGTTGCTGCCTACTTCAAACTTACTTGATCTAAATAGCTCACAATTAAATCATGTAAACCTTCAAAAGAATAGAATACAATTTGTTATCAAAAGCATTTTAGTTCGACGAATGACTGTTCAAAATGAATGTATGGTGCCTTATTACCTGATGTTTTTATATATAATCGAGCTAAGTGGGAAAAAGAGATTTTAAACTAATGTATATCAAACAAGCGCAGGCCATGAGATAAAATAAAAGCTACATTTCAGGCTAAATTCCTTTTAAAATATATTTATTTAAAAAAAAAATCAAAGAACTAAGGCATTCGCCTTATACAAACAAGGTTTGGTCTTTGACCTGAAAAGAAAGTGATAGATTAATAAGAGGAATTGATTCGAACCATACGTGAATAATTGATTAGGCGAAACAAAAGTGAAAAACAATTTGAATTGCTTTTAACCGAGGCTAGTGTTATGCCTTAACCTCGGCAAGAATTTCCAGCCCTTAGTTGTTCCTGTCCTTTAATTCCACATTTTCCACAATTTTAGCTGTGGAGTTTTAGTTTTCCATAATTCTTAAATGTATGAAAGAACAAATAAATTGAAAAGAACCATGCTCGAACCCGGTTTCAAACCAGGGACCTCTGGGTTGATAGTCTAGCGCCGTTTCCATTAGACTACAAAGGCCAACAAAATATATTATCTATTAAAACTTTACTCTAAAAAAAAACAAAAATTTTCAAAAACTCAAACTAACCCAACAAAATAATACAAAAAACTAAAGTAAAGTAATAAAACGAGAACTAATGCGCAAAACTGACTGCTAACCATATGGCAGCTCTCGTCAGCATGAAATGTCACTCTGGTTGCAGTTAAAAATGAACACTTTGCTACGATTCACGTACCACTGGCAATAGCCGAGCGGTTTAACTCTTTACCTTTTTTGTTCTAGGTATTTTAAATTTATAACTTTTTTCTGTGTAAACTGACAAAATGTCGAAAAAACGGCAGTGGAAAATATATTTGTGGAAGTTCGATATTGACAATTATCAGATTTATTCGGTTACTACCGATACAAACCTTCAATACAAACGGTTTTAAAAAGGTTATTTTAATTTTTGTTCATATAATCTACTCCATGTTAATATCTAGGTTTTTAACTTTCCCTTTGAACAGTATAAATTTCCATAAAATATTAGACAATTAGTAACCGGCTTGGACAAAATTATAGAATAATGCTTTAAAAATAATGATTTGCTTTTGACTTTTCCAGCTCTAGTTCAAACAAAAAGGTAATACCACACTTTAAAAAAGGATCACAAATAGAGACTACAAAAAAGCCAAGGATTAAATAAAAAATCCCAGATTAATGCCCTTCCCTTCTGCCTACACCTTAAATAACTATGGCTCGACCGATTGATTTTTCATGGGGCCGTTATCATGATTTCAATGGATAGACTAACAAATATCGCTATTATTTTAAACCCAGGTCGAAAAATAAACATTTTCAAGCAGTATACAACAATTCTATTTTAAATGTACCAGCCTTACAAAATGTCCATTTTGATTTGGATCAAATGGAGTATTACTGACGAAAATAAAAAACTTAATTTGCAGGAAAAAAAATTGGCGTAATTTTTGGCGGGTGCACAAAATGGACAAAAATCGGCAAAAACTTCGAAAATCGATTTTAAATAATTTTGGGTAACTTTGGTGGTTGGGTTTCCATCCCATGCTTCAAATGTGATTTCAAATAATGGATTCGTAGAACACTATCTAAAAATTTAAAATAAATTTTGTCTTAAAGCTGGTAAAAATTATAAAAATTAGTGTGGGGACTCAATGGGCTTATGAGATAAGAAAAAAATTTAAATTATTTAATATTTTCGGTCTTCGACGTTTTTGCCGATTTTTGTGTACTTTCTACACCCTCCTGTAACTCCGTCAAAAATCACGCCAAATTTTTTTTTTTCCAGACTAAGTTTTTTATTTCCGTCAGTGATGATCCATGCTTAATTTGATCCACATCAGATTTGGTCATCCCGTAATTTTTATTTTTCCGGCATGTTTAAAATGGAATCGCTGTAGGTATATATTTTAGTTATTACACAATACTAAGCAAGTCGGATCCGTCAAAAATTGGAATAAATTTTCTAAAGCATGTTGACATGTTTAAGATGCACTGGAACTGGAACGTTGCATTTTTTCCAATATTTTCAGAAATAGCTAACAGAAATCATATTTAGGATTTAATTCATTTCTTAAAACATATCTTTTGATTTTATTCTTAAAAATCAAACTATGATAGCAAAGGGTGTTTCTTGGCTCCGCTTACGCCAGCAGTATTCCAAACGGCGTCCTTCTTGACTCCAATATCGAAGTGACTCGACATAAGTGTTACAAACTTTATGTGGAACCCAACATTTCTTTTGTTGTCCAAGTTATTGTCGAAAGTAAGCCTTATAAGTGTTTTTTACAAAGCATTTATATTCCTTCGTTGGCTTTCTCGACAAAATTTACCACATATTGGGGGTTGGAATTAGTTTTAAAGGTTTTCTAAGAGATGGCGTAACTATCAATAGATCGCATCGGGCACACCTGTGACTATATTCATTTCAAAGCACATTGTCTAAGCTTCATTTTTCAGTATGTGTCATTCCACTGAAGTGTAAACAACATATATTTTTTTCTCTGTGAACATGTCGCCTTTCGTTCCAACAAAACGCAATTTGCGGGAAGGTTTACTTTTGTGCTTCCATTTGAAGAAAAAAGCGGTTGAAGCACAACGCACGCTTACTGAGGCTTACGGGGACTATGCTCCATCGATTTCTACTTGTGAGTACTGGTTCCGTCGGTTTAAAAGTGGTGATTTTGATACGGAAGACAAAGAGCGTCCGGGCCAGCCGAAAAAGTTTGAAGATGAGGAATTGGAGGCTTTGCTCGATGAAGACCCGTGTCAAACCCTTCAAGAATTGTCAGAATCATTGGGAGTCGACTTATCAACGGTCGGCAAACGCTTGAAGGCCATGGGAATGATTCAAAAGCAAGGAAATTGGGTGCCGTACCAGTTGAAGCCGAGAGACGTTGAACGGCGATTTTGCATGTGCGAATAACTGCTTCAACGGCATAAAAGGAAGAGTTTTTTGCATCGTATTGTCACTGGCGATGAAAAGTGGATCCATTACGATAGTCATAAGCGAAAAAAATCGTGGGGACCACCCGGCCATGCATCAACATCGAGGGCCAAGCCGAATATTCATGGCGCCAAGCTTATGCTGTGTATTTGGTGGGATCAGAAGGGTGTCGTGTACTATGAGCTGCTAAAACCTAACGAAACCATCACTGGGGAACGCCACCAACAACAATTGATGCAATTGAGCCGAGCATTAAAGGTTAAACGGCCGGAATATGCCAAAAGACACGACAAAGTGGTTTTCCAACATGACAACGCACGGCCACATGTTGCAAGAACCGTCAAGGAAACGTTGGAGGCGCTGAATTGGGATGTGCTACCCCACCCGCCTTATAGCCCAGATATAGCCCCTTCCGACTACCATCTATTCAGATCGATGACGCATGGCTTGGCTGAGCAGCGCTTCACTTCTTACGAGGATACCAAAAAATGGGTCGATTCGTGGATTGCCTCAAAAGACGAATCGTTCTTCCGGCGCGGAATCCATATGCTGCCAGAAAGATGGGAAAATGTTGTAGCTAACGATGGACAATACTTTGAATAATAAACATTGTACCGTTGTTTCTAAATAAATGCTCAAAAACCGAAAAAAAACCTTTAAAATTAATTCCAACCCCAATATGTAGCAGAAATGGTCGGGGTTATTAACACAAAATTAACGTAAAGAAATCATATTTTCTTAAATTAAGCCTAATAAATCAACCAAATGTTTTTTATATATTTTAATTTTATTGTTGATAAAATTTACCTTTCTTTTAGTACAAGTGTTTGTAAGTGTTTGTACCAATAAAAATTCCCTCCAGGAAAAATCGGAAGGCTTCCATCTAAAAGTGATAAAGAAACATTCTCCACCGTATCTTTTGAAAGCTTAAGGGTAGTTTTGTATTTATATTGTTTCCACACCGCTTCTTTAAGAATGCATTTGGAAACTTTTATTTATTGTCAAGCAATAATAATAGAAAATATTAATATCATTGTTTTTTAGCCGCTTATTGTAGAATTCGATAGTCTAGTGGTAGCGCGCTTGACTGTCGCTCAGGGTTCCCGGGTTCAAATCCTGGCCGGGCATTTTCGTAACAAGGGAGAGGATTGTTTCCTCATTAATTCTTAGAACAGGGAAGAGGACTGCTTGTAATTCACTTTTTAAGACAGCGGAGAGGAATGTTTCCACATTCATTTTTAACACAGCTGAGAGGAATGTTTCCCTCTAATGACATGCTATGTAAAAAAAGCAATGGAGTGTGCAACAAAGGAGAATGCTTCCTACATTCCATGGAATGTTTCCTGGTAACATCCGGGAATGCTCACATTTCCTGGAGGGTTATAATAGCAGTTTTGGATAGTCTGAGCTGTGTTGTATTGCAACCCAGAAATTTCTGTGGATGTTGTTGCTATTCACTTAAGTGCGCAGTTAGTGACTGCACACGGCACTCTCGACGCACAGTGCAACGAGCTCATATAGCGAGTGGCCAAAAATAGAAGGAGTTGCTCAAGAATCATGAAATTTTATGAAAATGAGTTTTATGGTAGAGGAATTATTCTCCCAATTCAATTATTCGAATTGTACGAATACCGCGCCCACCTTTCATATAACCGAAATCGGTAATCTGGAATAGCTCCTCAAAAGAACATCCTAGATCAGTGAAATTTGGTGCACATAGTTCTTTTACAGCTGTAAAAAGTTAATTTGAAAATGAACCAAATCATCTGACTAACACGTCCACCTCCCATATAACCAAAATCAGTAATCTGGTTTAAATACTCAAAAAATGATCCCAGACCATTAAAAATTGCTATGCATTGTTCTTTTGTAATTATAAATAGCTGGTGTGAAAATGAATCACATCAGCTGACTGCACGCCCAAATCAGTAATCTGGTGAAGTACCTCAAAAAAATTATCCTACACTCGCGCTAAAAAAAAAGCCGAGTTAATAATTTGATAACTAATATTATTTTTCTTGAATTATAACACAGTGTGCCAAAACCATAACAAACAAGCACATCCAAACTTAATAAAAATTTCTAAAGAAGGACAAGGTCATCACAAGGTCATCACAATTTTTTTCAACTTATTTTGAAAGTTGAAGTGCTCGAATTTTCTTGTGCCGACATTAATTGCATTTTTACAGCCATTTGGATTATTGCAAATGAAAAATAAAATTTATTTTTTTTCAAAAGAATTTGATGTTAAATGAAGACGAATAAAAAGATATTCGATAGAATACAAAAAGAAGTGTGTAGCGAAGCAATTTCTTGTACTTTTTTTTTTACCTAAAAAATGGTGTTTCTATAAATTCTAATTAAATAATATTTCATTAATGCCATTTGCATTTTCACAAAAATTAATTGCACGTAAAAATGTCAAAAACTGATTCTTATGTAATTAATTTTTGCTACCAAACAAACGCTCCTATTTCAACAAATTTTTTACATAGCCTTACTTTACATCAAATTCAATTGAAAACAAAATAATTTTATATTTATATAACAAAATAATGTCGGCACAACAAAATTCGAACACTTCAACTTTAAAACTAAGTGATGACCTTGTGAGGTCAAATCAAGTTCAATGGACTCTCAACACGTTGTTCTTTAAGAATTTTTATAAAGTTTTGATGTGCTTGTTTATTTATGGTTTTGGCACACTGTGTTATAATTCAAGAAAAATAATATTAGTTATTAAAATATTAACTCGGCTTTTTTTTTTGAGCGCAAGTGTATATCTGTAAAATTTTACATCTGTAGAATCTGTAAAATATTAAATCTGTCCTATTTGAAAGTTTTATTAAAAACAAATTATTTTTTTTTATTTGAAAGCTTGTGACTATTTTCTTTATTTTTTCATATAAAATTGCTTGTTTTCATTAAAACATGCTCCAAAAAAGTGGGCGTAAAGTCGTTATAATTGAGTTTTGGCAAAGCAAATTTTGAGAAAATGTTGAGAAAATATTGGCAATAGATATATTATAATGTAAAAAAAACAAAAATGATGTCTTTATTGTTTTGTGTTTTAAACTTTGTGAAAAATTTGTTATTTTTTCATATAAAATTGCCAAATTTGTCCAAAACATGATCCAGAAAATTAGGCGTTTTAGCAAACCAAACTGCGAGAATACGTTGAGAAAGAGTTGTTATAAGACGTATTAAAATTAAAAAAAAAACAATAATGCGGTTTTCTTTTTATTGTGTCTCAAAGTTTTCGTTTATTTAGATTTCTAAGATCTATCTTTAGTTGTAAAAATTTTTTTGTATGTTTGCCTTTGATGAATTTTTTTTACTAAAACACAAAAAATAAATTTAAGTTAGTTTTTATGCATACTTTTTGAGTTTCGACATTACTAAAATTTACGTCTTTTTAAAAGGTATAGAGTGTCAAACTGTAAAAACATAAAAATTGATTATATTTTCGATCGAACTGGAAGAGTGGCATTCCCGTAACTGATAAGATATTGCAAAGTCCTTTTACACTCGAAAAATTAATACTCTAAGCTATGATTCCGCATATTTAGATTTACTAATTAAGGACTTTTTTTTCTTAAGTTATTTTTGGCCGCACTCGTTACACTGTGCGACGTAGCCTAGTGGTTAATGTTAATGTTAATGTTGTGTGGTGGAGATGCGTACTGCGACCTAAATGAGATCTATTGTACCTCCTTCTCTTCGAATAACTTCGAAAAACACTTCGGAATTAAGCTTAGTACCAAGAAAGAGTGGGACAGCGAGATGATATCGCAAGTTAAGAAACCACATAGTATAGCATGGTATACAGATGGGTCCAAGACATTGGAAGGTATAGGCGCAGGGGTGTACGGGCCAAGAACCAAGCACTTTGAACCTATGGGGACAACACCCAGTATCTTCCAAGCGGAAATCCTAGCAATACAGCTGTGTGCACAATTCAATCTGGACCGTAAATACAAAGGTCAGGATATAGTTGTGATGTCAGACAGCCAAGCAGCAATCAAAGCATTAGTTTCCTGTGAGATATCATCGAGAATAACATGGGAATGCCTAACAAAACTCAACGAGCTAGGCAAGAATAACACTGTTACTATACTTTGGGTCCCAGGACACAAAGGAATACAGGGTAACGAAGAAGCCGATGGTCTAGCGCGACAGGGTGCAGCCACAAAATTTATAGGACCAGAACCATTCTGCGGATTGGGCACACATTCTATAAAAGAAGAACTAAGAAGGGAGGAGAGGCATAAACGTTCAAACCTTTGGAAAAGCCTCCCAAAGCTAAGACAATCCAAATTGCTCCTCAGAGATTTTAACACTCGGAGAGCAAAATTGTGCATAAGCTTAGGCAAACCGAATCTTAGGATTCTAACGGGGTTCCTTACAGGACACTGTAAACTGAAATACCACCTGATGAAATTGGGCATAGAGACCGATAGTAACTGCCGTTTCTGTGAAAAAGCAGAGGAGACTCCAATACACCTACTTACAAACTGCGACGCCGTGGCTCGCAGGCGTAAACTAGCACTGGGGAATTATGAGCTGAGTCTAGAGCAGGTTTCATCCCTTGAACCTAAGAATATTCTCAAATTCATTAGAGAAATAGGGCTGGATGAAATTCTGTAATCCGCAAACCCAGCGGAGCCTAGTGGTTAGAACACTGACTTTGCCTTCACACAAAATAATGTTTTATAGTGGGATCGAGTCCCGGCACGAAGAAAACAAAAAGTTTTCGAAGCGAAGTATTTTACGGCTCGTTTTGTGATTTGCTTGAGTGAAGTCGCAAAAACGACAGTTTTTCGTCACCGTTTTCATAGAATTGATGTTTCTTTTTTGCTTATCATCACTAAATTGTTAATTAAACAAAACTTGTCAATCGATTTTAATAAAATATGGCTTGTTTAATTTGTAACATATCGATGTTTATAACTACAAATAAAAAAAGAATTTAAAATTTTGCCTTTTTTGATTTTTTATGAAGTTTAAAATAACAAAAAAAAATTCGAAAATGGTCGAGGGTTGGCAAAACCCTCACTTCTCGTTGAGTCTTCGCTCTTGGTTCAGTGGGTTATTTTGCCGGAAGTTGTGAAAGTGTTTCTTTGCATTTCTCTTAGCTTCACTTTCTTGATTCTAGCCTTGACCTTTTAACGCGCCCACTAGATGTCACTATCTTCATTAACTTTGCTAGAGCAGCGCTCAGTTATAGCTTAATGAGATTTGGAAGCAGCGTGGAGGAATAGTTTTTTCTCAAAACAACTTAAAGCAATTTAGTCCAATTCCTGCCCTAAACATTACTTCCATCAGCCTTACTTCAAACCTCCGGACACCGTTTTATCTTTCACCGCAGCCACAAGCAAACCTGCTGTTGCATTCGTAAATCCTCCGCCGAGTTGCTTGCCAACAAAATGTTTGCTTTTTTTTTTTGTAATTTTGCAACAAGCAGTTGGCTGCAGTGGCAGCCCTGCTGTTGGCGCGAGCAAATTAAAATATTTTCCAATTCAAAGTTGCAGCATTTTTGCTGACATTGCAAATGCTGTTCTGGTAGATGTTGTTGTTGGCAACTCTTCTATGTTTGACTGGCTTTCATTTCGTTAGTGCAAATTTTGTTTTATTTTGTTTTGTTTTGTTTTTTTTTGTTATATTTTGTTTTTTCTTAATTGAAACTAGCCACAAAAGCGTCAAAATAGTACCTACAAAATAGACCAACAATGAGTTGCATTTAAAATAGAAACGAGAAAAAAAAGTGTGAAGCAAATACAGCAACTACAGCAAATTTTGTTTAGTTCCATTAACATCCACCTCACCCAGTGCATGTGGCAACACCCGCAACTGATGCTGCCACATTTTGTGGCAGCCTCTAAATGAACAAAATACTGCTGTAGAGGATTTGCTGTAATTCCTGGCATCTTTTTCACAATTAAATTAAAATTTCTCAGAAAATATTGCTCTCTGCTTTTTTTTCGGCAACAGTTGGCAGTCCTATTAAAGCATAATGTAAATGAAATTGAAATTGTGGTGATGTTTTTTTCTTTTTTTCACCCAAATATGGCAATTTTTCTGCAATTAAAAACATAGTTGAATGAAGAAAAATAGGTTAATTAAGCTCAGAGTAATACAGCGATTATCTTTTCTTTTAATTTTTATTTTAAATACTTCAAAGATATTCTTAAAGCAATAATAGTATACGAAAATGAACGAATAAAATAAAACACATTGACTTAAAAGAGAGAGGAAAATGAATTAGCACATATCCAATAAACTTGCAAAGTTTTTAACTTTTTTAAGTTAGTTGCAACTAATTTTGTTTTTAAAATGTTTTGAAAGGTAAAACAATTTCTTAAAAAATTAACAACTTATTAATAATTTTTTTCCACTTATATTTCTTTTTTGTATCTACGCGATTGCTGGATATAAGATTTTGATTGTATGTCAAAACTATAAACAACTGAGTAGATGAAGTAAACGAGCAAATGTATGGTTGCTATTTCTTCGATCAAAAAATATCTTTATCTATCGTGGCTTTTATTGCAATTTAAAAAATTTAAAACCACTGCCAAGTGTTATATATGTTGAAAAAAAATATATACTTTAAACAAAAATTGTTATCAAAACCGAATGGAAAAACTTGGCCATGTTTTTTTATAAAACGAAATATAACAAAGCCTATGTCCTCCAGAAAATGCTCTAAAGCACATAAGAAAAAGTTTCATTCCAATCCGACAAATAGTTTTCAAGTAAAATCGGGAACACAAAAAATAAATATAAATAAACCTTGCCTCTTTATTATATTAGTAAAGATAGTTATTATTTATTAGTTGAAATTTATGGCTTGACCAAGGAATCTTAAAAAAAGAATATTGCCACTACAAAAAATGATTACTTACTTTTCACAGAGTTTTTTTAAATTGCAAATTCAACACCACATCGCTGTTCGCTCTTAAAACTGCTTTATTACTTGGCTTACTCAATGTACATTATGGATGCAGCACATCGTTCTTGTAATGATCATGCTTCAAACACAATCCCAACAATGGACAAAAAAGTGCCCCAAAAACCAGCTGAACTTTAATTTATTGTGTAATTAATGTGAAAAACATTGTGTGGAAATTCTTGTTAAGTTTTGGCCCTCATCTCGTAGCAGTAGTTGCTGCTGCAGCACATTGTTGGGGGCAATATTATTGTAGTTGTAGTTGTTATTGTTGTTCTTGCACTGAGCATATCAATGAGTTTGTTTGCCTGGCAGCATTGCGCTTGAACTTTTGGTGCATGCAGCCACAGAAGCAACAGCAAAAACAATGACGATAAAACAACAAGAAACAAAAGTAAAAACAACTTTTGCCGCAATAAAAGTCGAAGGACAACATGTTGGACGCTCCTACTTGGCGCGCAAATTGAACCAGCTTTTGCTTGCGTGGCTGCTCCTTGTAACACAAAATTGGCAAGCAATGCAGCAGCAGAATAGCGATTAAAATTTGCGTGGATTCGTGTAACGCTCCTCCCAAAAAACATCCAATAAAGCTCGTTTCTAAAGAACGAAAGCAAATAAAACAGAATTGCTTGGGATTTGGAGAGTGAAGAACTTAAGCATGAACTATGCTAGCGAAAAAGTGCTGTAGCGTGCATCCTCGGTACTCTCCTCTCTCGCAATTTGCATTTCTTCATTTCCACTCAGTTTGCTGCACAAATATTCGTTCTTTTGTCCTTAGACAGCCATCTTATCACATGCTTAATCTTTTGCGACGCCCTCCACCGTCCTCGTCTTTCCAACTGGTGAATCTAAGAAAATTTTATTACAATTTGCCATCAAGAAAAAGAAGCGCTTAAGAGCTGTAGCAGCGTAGCCACGCAGCATTTAAATTCTAGTTGCTGCATTTTCAGGTATTCGCCTAAAAGTATGCAATCACTGTCGTCGTCATGGTTCCATCGTAGTTACAGAATGCATGATAGAAAAATGCTACCCTTGGGTTATAACAGAGAAACGAGCTTGCCTTTATTGTTGCTGCTTTTTAAGTTGTTGCTATTGTTGTTGTTGCTTTTGTTTTAGTTCTAAATCTAGCACTTGGCTTAGTTATTCGCAGACAAAGACAACTTGTGTAAAATAATAAAATTATGAAAGTTAGTTACAAGGTTTTATTTATTCTCTGTTTTTTTTTGTTGGTTTATTTTTGCATACTTTTGTGCGTACGAATTTTGAGGATCGTTGAGCTCAGTTTGCACAAGACCATGGCATGCGCGCTAAAGTATGCAACATCTGATGACATCTGAAGATAGTTTGCTTGCACTGTGTGGTGGAAAATTTAAGTAGGCGAAGCGGATGGGGAAAATAGTTTGGTCGTCGTTTTTGTTTATACATTTTCAACAAGGAAATATCAAGAAAAACAAAACTATTTAAACTTTGCTATCTGCAGTAGTTTTGGCCAACAGTTGAAATTTGCTATCAACAGACAAAAGTTGTTAAAATTTTATCGCATTTTCAAGGAAAATATATAAAATTTCTCAAATTTAAAGTTGTTTTATTTTAAGTACAATACTTAAATTTAATTATCATATTAACTTTGACACCCTGTTTATAACGCCCATAAGATGGCGATAAGTATCGAAAAGTACAGTGAAACTTCCCTAGCTCGAAGTGCCAAGGGACCAGAATTTAACTTCGAGTTACGGAAAATTTGAGTTAAAGAATAAAATATTATGTAAATAATTTAATTTTTGTCTGCGAAGTGATTTTTTTTTTGAAAATTGTTGGCAGTGAAATATCTTTAACTTCACCATAATCAGATGTATCACTTTCATATAGTCGTTAACTCAGTAAACATATTCTTGAATACTGTAAAATGAGCCACACTAACCTTGCAAATTCAAAAAACTTTTTACTCAAGCAAAACATATACCAACAAAATACACACAGCACCACCCAACTGTCCAAGTCTCAAAGAAATCTTGAATGAATCATGCATGATTTTTCTTCCTCTTAGACATGCCGATTTGTTTATACATTTTATTGACGAAAACCTCACACAAAAGTTTCAAATTCGTGCACTCTTTGAAAGCTTTCTGTTCGATGAACGAAAGCAAGACAGATTTGTTAAAGAATTATCGACAAATGTAACTCATGCAGTATGTTTCTTTAAGAAATCATCAAGACATATTCGTGTACGATGCCTTGGGCTGCAGGATAGATACAATTAATTTTATATTTTTCGACGCAAACTAACAAAGAGGCCAAGCTAATTTTATTCATGCTGTCGCAGCGCGATGCTCCAGCGAAGTCAATTCTTCGAATTATAACACACACAGAAATATTAAAGTTGATGCATGTGAGAGAAATTCGAGTTATGAAGATGACTATGTATGAAAGTCTTCCTAATAAAAATGAGATTTTGGTTCGAGTTGAAGAAAAATTCGAGTTAGGGAAATTCGACTTATAGATATCAAAACAAAAGAAAAATGTCTTGAGAAAGCAAAATATGTACTTCTTCGAGTTATGGTGATTTTCGAGTTATAGAAGTTCGAGTTAGAGAAGTTTTGCTATGTGTATGGGTCATTATTTTACAAATCGCACACCCTTCAGAATTTGTTGTCTCAGATTCGGTCAATTTTTTTACGTTAAATAAATTCACTTGTGTATCGGGATATCTTTTGGAAATTTGTTTCTGGTCCTAGCGTAGGTCCAGCCAGGGTTCGAACCCGGGACCCCCGAGCGATAGCCAAGCGCGCTACCACTAGACTATCAAGGCCGCTTTATCCGACCTACCTTGTAGAACAATCTTATTAGTACAAAACCTGGTAGAGTGTGTAGCCCGTAAGCTAAAACACTGAGGTTCAAATTCCACCTCAGACAAGATGTTTTTTCATTTGAATTAATATTTCTGTTCGGCCGAACATATGTCGAATAATTGAATTTTCTTGATAGTACGTAGTCGGCATTAAACTCGTAGGTCCTGTTCTCGATCATCTGTGTTCAAACATTTAATAACACGCACACGACAATTGATCAATAGAAGGACTTCCAAGGGCTGAAATGGCCAGTTTTGTTTTTTTAATAACAAAACTCTCGTGGTAGATATGTTCAGATGAAATGGCCAGTTTTGTTTTTTTAATAACAAAACTCTCGTGGTAGATATGTTCAGATAAAATTTTGGGAGCTTAAACCCTAATATTAAACCCTGTAACGAGTCAATCCGGGAAGGGTGACTACAGAAGATGACAGTTGATGAGTGTAGGTGGGCTTTGGAAAATAGCTGAATGTAAAGCATGAATAGGATCAACTCATACGTTTGACCCCTTAAGTTTCATTTCATCACATAACATCATTATTATACGTTTGCTTTTTTAGTTATCATAAACGGATAGTTTCGTTTATTAAATTACAAGAAAATAATTTAAATAACTATGATTGCCACATGCAAAAAGATATTCAAACAATTTAATAAAATAAGTGACATGAGTCTTATGCTTAGTTTTCACTTTGTCATTTTCAGTGGTCAGTTGTTGTCAATCAAATAGAAAATAACAACATGTTGTAATTTTTTCTAACTTTGGTGATCTTGGAAAATTAAAAACAAGTAAATTATTAAATGGAACTATGCAGAAAATGTTCTAGAATTTTATTAAGGTTATATTTTATGTGATAAACTTTTGTGTTGTCATAAAAATGACATAGTGAAAACCAAGCATTACTGTAATGTGTAATTGTTAAATTGTATTTTAATATGTTGTTATTTAATTAAAAAACTGTTTTATTAAAAAAAAAAATTCTTTGATTCCAGTGCGGTCGAAAGTTCCACTTGGCGCACATAATTTTTTTTATCCTCCACCAGAAATCGTTCATCAAAATTTATAATTTTGAAAATAGTTGAATAGTATGTCGAATAGTATTTGAAAAAACATTTCAAATAGTATTGGAACTCTCTCGGTTCCAACTTTTACAGCGACAGTGGTCTTAGTTTCAAGAAACCCGCAACTTTTTAATAATTTGTTTTCATGCCTTAACTTCATTCAACTTACACATTTAAATTTCAATCATTTTAATTATTCTCCAACCATTTTCCTCTTTACAGTCGTGTCCAAATGCCACCAAAAGCATCACACCGTGTATGAATCAAGAATACCAGTGCAAAGATCGCATCACTTGCCTCCATCACAGCTGGCTCTGCGATGGTGAAAAAGACTGTCCCGATGGTGATGATGAGTTGCCACATAATTGCAAAAATGTCACCTGTCGTGCAGATCAGTTCCAGTGTGCCAATCACAACTGTATACCTGGTCACCTGACTTGCAATGGTCAGGCCGATTGTGCCGACAAGAGCGATGAACTCAACTGTGGTGAGTATGACTCAACAAAATGGTGAGTCCGCCCCTCTACTCTACTTTCAATACCATTTTCAGGCATTACCAAGCAAACGGTCTGCAATGCAACAACACAATTTGACTGTGGCGCTGGACAGTGTATATCGCTTGCCCAGCTTTGTGACAAAAAGAAAGATTGTCCGGGTGGTGAAGATGAACCCGCTGGCAAGTGTTCGGTTAATGAGTGTGCCGTCAACAATGGCGGCTGTTCGCAAAAGTGTATTGATCAACCCATAGGTTATAGGTGTGAATGTGAAATGGGGTGAGTTCAACGTCGTCCGAACACTAAATAAACACAAGCAAACACTAAAAAAACAGAGTTGCCATTCTTCTTTATAATTGCTCTGCTTATCAAACAAGCACTTGTGCGCCGTCGAACCAATTAATATGTCAACATTTTATAACCCGTTTCCTTTTCCTTTTTCATTTCTCTATGACACCACCCAACAGCTACAAGCTGCTCGACAGCACAACCTGCACCGATGTCAATGAATGTGACCAGCCTGGTGCTTGTTCCCACATCTGCATCAATATCGTTGGCGGTTTCAAGTGTGAATGTGAGGCGGGTTACATGCGCGACCCACGTAATCACACACGCTGTAAGGCGACTGAAGGACATGCTTCATTGCTGTTGGCTCGACGTCATGACATACGAAAGATTGCCCTAGACCACATGGAAATGACATCGATTGTGAATAATACAAAGTCAGCGACGGCATTGGATTTCGTCTTTCGCACCGGCATGATATTCTGGAGTGACGTAGCCACGCAGAGCATCTATAAGTAAGTCACAAAAGCGATATTAACGCCATTTAATGGATATTGCGGTAGCGCAGAAAGCAAGGGAAAATGGAAAAGATTGTATGAAACTGATGCTTGTGGTTTTTCACAGCTTTGTGTGTAAGTCAAGTGGTTGGTTAAGTTTGTTGACAGGCCTCAAGGATTTCATTAATTTTTTCATTAATTTTCTTGTGTTTCATAATTAAAATGGATGCCGTTAATTCAGTGTTTGTATTCAATTCGATGAATTATTTTCAATTGATTTATTGCGATTTATTCACTTTATTTGTTTGATATCCCTTATTAAATGATTTTTTTAGATTTTTTGTTGATTTGGTTTTAATCAATTTAATTTATTCGATAAATAAATCAAATAATGGCATTAGCCCGGAATAGAAGCCTCACAATATGCAAATACTTGACAGTTTTTGTATGATTGAAAAAGTTCTTATTCAAAAAACAGCCATTTTCATTGCACGGACTTGAACTTTTAACCTTAGTTTCTGTAAAAGATTTTAAATTGAATTCATTGTTGAAATTACTGTATTACTTTGAGATTTGAAAAGAGCAATCACGCTGCTTTAAAATGTTTTCCTGAAAACCCCAAGTCACTTATAAA
Source organism: Dichetophora obliterata (assembly GCA_963920525.1). Lineage (NCBI taxonomy): Eukaryota > Metazoa > Arthropoda > Insecta > Diptera > Sciomyzidae > Dichetophora > Dichetophora obliterata. Next base: position 1,719,248 of record OY986435.1, read on the forward strand.
GAAACTTTCCTTTGTCTAAACAATAAATGCAGGATTTAATAAAAACTATTCAGAGCAATTTCTGATGTAGGTATTTTTAAAATTGTTTTTTTGGAAACTCTGCAAAACAATTTGTCAAAATTCCAACGAGTGGAAATATATATCTTTAAAAGTTAATATTCTCATTCGTTACGATAATAAATATAAAATTAAAAAAAAATTGTATTTATTGCGAATAGTACGAGTTCTTTAATTTCTTAACGTTTTTCTTTTTCATTCAAAGTTTCTTCTCACACACTTCTCTGTAATTTATTTTCTCTTTGTAGAGCACCAATCGACGAGGGCAACGACAAAACAGTTGTGCTCAAGGACCACTCAGTCACCTCCGATGGTCTGGCCGTTGACTGGATTTACAATCACATCTACTTCACCGACACCCACAAATGCACCATCGAGCTCACCAACTTCGATGGTAACATGGGTAAGGTGCTCATCGAGGACGAGCTGGATATACCGCGTTCCATAGCACTGGATCCTATTGAAGGGTAAGTTAGTAGGGACGATTGAGGGCCAGTAACTACGAAATAACAACGTAAAAATATTTGGACTGAAACTTGAGTAACATGTTGGCAAGTGCTTTGCCATGTCAATACATGTTTGTGTGTGATTGCACTAGTGCCCTTGTGCATGGACGAACAACTCACTAGCTTTGTAATTAAATTCAACGCTCATGTGTATGTTATTTCTTCTTCATCTTTTTCATCTTGGTTTGGCTCCTTCCTGCAGCTGGATGTATTGGTCCGATTGGGGTGCATCGCCACGCATTGAACGTGCTGGCATGGACGGTTCACATCGCACGACAATCATCAGCTACGATGTCAAATGGCCGAATGGCATCACTTTGGACCTGGTACGCAAACGCATTTACTGGGTTGATGGCAAATTAAATGTCATCTCATCAGCGAACTACGATGGTTCGCAACGTCGTCAGATTCTTTACTCCACCGAATACTTGCGTCATCCATTTTCGATAACAACGTTCGAGGATTACATTTACTGGACCGATTGGGACAAACAGACTGTGTTCAAAGCTAATAAGTTCAATGGACAGGGTGTGGAACCTATAACGGCGGTGCACATGGTGAGTGTGGGTTAATTCAGTGTGTGTGCATGTGTGCTCGTATGTGCGTGTGTTATTATATAATTTGTGATTTTGAATTGTAGTGACTATGTTTTCGCAACTATACGCTACTGGAAAAAGTTGCTTCCTGTGTGAACACCATTTGTGCTCATTTCGTAGCACATTTGTATGTTTTTTTCTATATAAATATGGTAGATTAGATTTCTAATTCACAAAGATAGTTTTGTTTTGGGAAAATTTACTTTCCTACGTACGATTTTAGAAGCAAAACGGAAAAAGGGAGCAGTGTCTAAAGCTATGTGGTCAAAAACTTTGACATGACAACCTTGAAAATAAAAAAAATGTGAACATAACATCATGCCACAATTATCGAAAAAAATGTTCACACACAAAGTAAACCATATACACGTGAAACTAGAGGAGAGGGGTAAAAACTTCGTTCTCATTTTTTTACTAGAACGTCAGGACTTTTTTCAAAACTACTTTTAAGTTTCAAGACATGTAGTGAATAAACAACCACACGAGTGTCTTCTAACCAAAATATTAACACTTTAATACTAAGAAACAATACTTCCATACTAATTATGTAGATTAGTTTAATTAACTTGTTGTTTTTTTAAATTTATGAAAATAATCTTCAATTTGTTTAAAGCAAAAAACTTCCAATTACTTTTCATATCAAACCAAAAAATAGCTTCAAATAAAATTCCAACACGCAATTTTTTTTTTGTTCTTAAAGCTATTTTCAAAGATATTGAATGATTAAATTTTTAAAGCATTTTTTGGATTTGCCTGGGTACAGAATACACACTTTTTGGTTGATAAAAGCACAAAGAAAACTATTTTGCTTGAATCAAGATATTGTTTTGCTTAAAAACAAATCAGCTAAACTTTGCTCAATCACGATGCGATCTTAGAAAAAGATTGCTAAATTGAAATCACTCCTCATGTATTTACAAAAAAGCAAAATTATATTAAATTCAAGCAAATATTCCCTAAGTTATTATAAATTCAAATTGCAAATTTTTAATTAACTCAAGGAAATATTTGCTTAGTTATTATAAACTCAAATAGCAAACTTTAATAAATTCAAGCAAATTTTTACTAAGCACACGAGCACACGTTTATTCCTACTGAAGAAAATTAGGCAACGATTGGTTAACAAATAAATGGTCGAATGGATTAGCATATGCACTTACACTCACGCGGCCGAGATTCAAATCTCCAGTAATTTTTCGTAATTTTTCGAATTAATTAAATGTCAATAATTATTGCAGTTCAAAAATATGCTAGATTTCAGCAAAAACTAATCAGAATTTGCTATTTCAAGTTATATTTATAGCTAAGCAAATATTTGCTTGAAATAAGTAGAAATTTGCTATTCCAATTTATAATAACTAAGCAAATATTTGCTTGAATTAAGTTAAAATTTGCTTTTGCAGTTTATAATAACTAAGCAAAATTTTTATTAAATTCAAGCAAATATTTGCTTAGTTATTATAAATTGAAATAGCAAATTTTGATTAGTTTTTTCTGAAATTTAGCATAATTTTGAAGTGGCTGAGAATCAAGCGCAAGTTTACTTAATCTCCATACAAATTTAGCAAACAGTTTTTCCCTCTTTCAATTGATGTATCAAATGTATATAAATAAAGATACAGTAATTTTAATAAGTAAATAAATCAATGTTTTTTTTAATAAACCAAATAAAACAATATTTAATTCAAAAAATATTAAAAAATTTTCCGAAATATATTGTATATAAGAACCGAAGAAGGTTGGTATAATTAAAAAATTCGTATAAGGACGAAGTGCATCAATTTGATACTTATTTCCAAAAAATAGTATTTTTTCAAAAAGATATAAAAAAAAGCCAGGTGTTCAAATAGTAAATTTATAAATGTTAAAAAAAGTTGACGGGCACGTGCGCGATGTATTAATCTGAAAAAATTAGTCACTAACTGCACTTAAGGGCAGGTTCTCATGTAGCTCGACCAAAAAACTCAATTTGATTTATTTTATTTTTCGATAGCTTGTGATGCGTAAAATGTGTTTCCAAAATGGTTTGGCCGATAACGATTGCATAAAAAGTTATCGCATGCAAAAATAACCCATATATTCATTAATGCACTCCAAAAAATCGTTAAACAAACCTTTAAACGCGTTTCTTGAAAAATAATGTTTTACAAATTGGTCAAAACGATATCTCAAGAACTACTCTATGGATTGCCTTGGATTTTGTTTTTTTTATTTTTAAAGTAGACAAAATTTATTTCACTCCGAACCAAAATTTAGATAATATTCGCCGGTCTATTTTTTAAAGAGAACTTTAAAGAGCGAAAAATATGACAAAAACGCTAGTTACGATTCAAATGTCCGCCATTTTGGTTATTTTCAACTATTTATTGATATTATTGGTTCAAGCTCTAATACAAATTTATAAAATTGTTTGGTTTTCTTATATCAAATGACATGAACGTGCTGTGGGATGGAAACGGTTTGCGTATCTTTTTTTTCAACGTGACGGTTGACACTTCACATTACAATTTTATGCAACAAAAAAAATATTTTCTTATACTTTAAGAATCAATAAATAACTGTAAAAAACTCAAGCTGTTCATCTACTTCCTTCTAAGAAAAAAAAAATCAAGAACATCACCGTGCTTTCGGAGCTGTAGTTGAGAAACTGCTCTTAACAGAAGTCATTGATGCACTTAATACCTTAACAAGTGTATAGGGCAAAAAAAAATTAAGATGCTCAAAATTTAAAACGACTATCATTAAACTGAAAAAAGTTGTAACAAAAAAATTGTCGCATGTAACAACTAGATCAGCGCGCCTAATGAAAAGTTAAATACATGTTTTTTCTAAGCAAAAACATGGCATTTGACTTAAAAAATTCTTTTTAAAAACATAATTCCAAACTTTTCAAATCCTAACAACGCACAATGGGGTATTTTATGGCAAAAGCAAGCATTAATTAAAAAAAAAATTTAAAGGAACATAGCAGTGTTTGGTATCCTATAAAAGAAAATCAAAATCTGCATCACAAGCTTAAAAAATGGTTGAAAAATATGGTCCCGTTCACACTCAATAAACTTTGAAAGTAATATTTTTTCACTTTGAGTGCGCTCAGAAACAATCAAGTTTATCTGCAATTTTCAAAGTTTTCTTTTGCACATTATTGTAAAAAACTACATAAAGCTATGATAGAGCCTTCTTGTTTAGGTATTTCAGCAACACAAAATCCATTTTTGTTTTTGAGAAATACTAGTGTTCTTATATATTTTATTTTTTTTTACTTTTTGATTTACCTTAAAAAATGTGTATTTGACTATTTTAATATCGATATTATTGTGAATTGAGTAGAATTGAAGAAAATTGTTTTGGTTATTGTAAACTATAGACATTATAGTTACATTTTGTAAAAAAAATAAGTTGCGCTACTGCTGTTCACTTTCGTGGTATTTCAATTTTTTACTATAAATAACTTCGTATCACAAATCTATGATTTCCTTGATAAAAATTAAAACAAATAAAAAGTACAAAAAACATTTTTTCTTTACTCAGAATGCATGCTCCAAATCAAAACTTATGTATAGAATTTCAAGACCCTTTTATTAATTTTTGTGGAATTTGAAGAAATTTTAAAGTTTTTATAAAGTCGCTTTGTATGGGAGGTAGGTGCGGTTTTCATCCGATTTGGTTCATTTTCGATGTTGATCTTTATATTTCAAATAAAACTTAAGTAACAAATTTCATTACGATAGCTTCAAAATTACGACTATAATCGTGTCGACAGACAGACAGACGAATGGACGGACAAACTATTTTTTTCTTATTTAGACCCATTCTATGTTCTGTTCTCTCCGTCTTCTAGGTGAATTGATACCCATTTTCAGGGTATTGATTCCCCACTGTACAACGTCCTGATAGAGAAAGTAAGAACGCAGTTTGATTATCCTTTGCCTCTAGTTTAACGTTTATATGGTTTATTACGTGTGTGAAAAGTGCTGTCGCATGATGATGAAAAAAAAACCCTTACAAAATGCAGTTGAAACACATACGTCTCCAGTTTTTTACAAGCCTTTAAAAGATACGCAGAAAAAATTTTTCATTTTTCAAATAACAGCATAGCAAATGAATACAATGAAAGTCCAACCATCAACTTCAATAGAAATCAGAAATTGCAACCTGCCAAGTTTTTTGGTATTAATTTGTCAATTTAAAATGTAAACTGCAGTAAAAAGTGTTAGTTTCTCAGCTTTTTTTTATAAAATTCATTTCTTATTTTCATTTGCTTCTATTTACAAAAACTAAAGTTATGACATTTATGACACAACAAATTTTTCTAAAATTTTGTTCGGAAAATTATGTTTAATGGTTTATAAAAACAAACTTTAATTAGTAAAATGCTTTAAACTTTTATTATATTTATTTGCTATTTAAATGCAAATATTAAAAAATGAATATTTCTAATTATTCCAACCTTACTGACTTTGTAATTAAATTATATGTGGGAATAAAAAATAAAAATTTGATTTCAAACGCAGTTTGATCATTAGAGTAGACTTACATAGAATCTATTTACATTTTCAAATAAACTTTTCATCGAAAATTGGAATATAAGTTTCTATCTAAAACATTAAGATCAAGATCAAAAGATAATTAAATCGACTGAAATCCACGTCTACTTCCTATTCAAAATGCCTTTATCAAAATGTTAAAGGGCATTTAACCGAAAAGTCAACCGTGACCAAAAAATTAAAACTTATTATTTTTTATTATAAAGAGAAATATTTTAATTTTATTAATTTAAACAATTTATTATGCATAAGTTAATTTACCATGAGGATCAAATCGTCTCCACCGTTTAACAAATGTGATTTTTCTTTTTCATAAATGTTAAGTAAATGATGTTTCGTAAACTTTTTCGTTTTAGTAAAAGTGAAGGGCATTGGCTAAAGATAATGAAAAAATGGTTGAGGCAGGAAATAAAAATACATATGATTTGTTTTCTTATAATTACTTAACTACCTAATTACTTAAATATCCAGTTGAACTACAATATTTTCAGTCCTTCAGCCATGTAATGTAAAATGTTTAAATAAATTTATACACAAAGTTAGTAAAATATTTAAAAATAAACTATGGGCTTTCGCTAAAATTTGCAAAAAACACAACGATATACAACGTTGGTTGACTGAACGCGTCCGATACGTGACAGTAGATGTCTTGTTTTTTCTCTTGCAAATAATAATATTTATGGGAAGTTTGAATGCAATAAACAGAATGTATTCTATTTAACTAGACAAAAGGACTTTAGTTCCAATGAGTATGTTTAGAACTGGCTGTAAAATAACCTTAAAAAATAGTTAAATTTGTGGAACGCTCCTAAAATAATTTTTTTCCCATTCTTAGGTTATTGGGATTAAAACCATAATATTTTTGGTGTTAAAATAACAAAGGTTAGTGTTAGTTAAAAAAGAGCAGAAGGGGCGTGGCCAAAATTAAGCATGCTAACATCTATTATGGAACGCTCAGGGCCGGATTAACCAAATTTGCCTTTGTGGGCTAGAGTAAAATGCCGCCCCTAAAAAAAAAAAATAACAATAATAATTGCACAACCCCACCAACAAAATTAGATACATTTTGTGACAATATTTTTAAAAATTTTATTGGTTAAAATCAAATCAGAATGCTTTTAGAAATAAAACATTTACTTCAAATATGAGTTGGTTTGAAAAATAAAAATATTTAATAATAACACTGTGGGTAAATTTTAAACTTTTGAAAAGACAGAAAAAACTCTAAGACACATAACCTCAATTTTTGGTCGTAGATTTTGTTGGCATACTCAGTTTTTCCAAATCAGATCAAAATCTTGAGTTATTTAGATTTTTGATATTTGACCTTTATTTGGTCTTCATTTAAAAAATTTTATAGTTTTTTAACAATAACTTTTTATTGTCTTTTCAAAAATACCTCCAACGTGAAAATAGACTAAGCTTTGTTGAATCTATGATTTTGCAAAAGTTAAGCAATTTCACTTTTTCTTCCATTTTTGCCAAATTTGAATGTTGAACGTTAAAACTTAAACAAAAATTTTAAAATTTTTTTACTCAAATTTGTGTTTTTATTTCATAAAGTAGATTAAATTCTGAAAGTTTAGGCGAAATCGGAGGTGGTCAAAATTTTTGGTCTCTTAAAATAAGAAAAATATAGATTGAAGTGGGTCTAAAAGTGACTAAATATCAATCACAAAAATCTAGAGATTTTGAGCGGATTGGGAAAAACTGAGTATGCCACTAAATTCTACGACCAAAAAATAAGTTCACATGTCTCGGCATTTTCGAGTCTTTTTGACGTCCCTACAGTGTAATTAGTAACTAATATTTTATACCTTAAGATTTTAAATTTCTGCTTCCAAAGACATCAGTTTATACTTACATATATTAAGAACTCATTTTCAGGATCCTTTTTTTCAGGATTTGAAAATAATTAGTGCAATTGTTGAACATAGTTTACCTAGTTATGCTGAAAATGTTAGTAATTTTGTAACTTACTTTTGATTTACAATACAGTTAATTTAATGAACCTTACGTTGGGATTTTGCAGAAGCAGAGTCCCAAAATTTGTCATTATTTAAGTAAATGTAACTTTTCTTTTATATATTCTTGAAAACTAATGCATTCTGATAGACAGTAGTCTTCTAAATAATAAGGGTAACATTTTTTCATTTTTTAACCCTGATTTGATAACCTAAGTCTGTGAGACGTATGCTTTCTAAATTTCTTGGTTTCTTTCTAGTGAAATGCTTTCACTGTAAGTTCTTATTCTTATTTTTAAATAAGAATAATTATAATTAAATGTATTTTAATAACAAAGAAATTAATAATAAAGTCATGTAAGTACAAAAAAAAATTGTTTAATTGCTATTAACATAACATTAAGCCACGAAAACAATGACACGTCTGAAAGACGAATGGTTAACTTTTGAGCGACTTCTAATAAGGCTATCATTGCAGGATTAAATGCATTCTTGGGTACAATTATCTTACTAAGACATTAGAAAACTTCATAATATTCGTAAATTTGTTTATATCTGAAAACTCGTATAGTCAATTCTTTGCTTATTTTATCTAAAATTGTAAAAAAGTCTCCACTCTAAATTTTTGTTGGCCCATTCATCTCAGAATAAATTTTTTGTTGACCTATTAGCTTTTTTAAATTACGTTTTTAATATTAGCAAAAAATAATAAAATGTTTTTGTCAAATTTTGTCGCCCCTAAAAATGTACCGCTGTGGGCTAGAGCCCACTCGCTCTCTAGGGTTAATCCACCACTGGAAATGCTAGTAATATTTGCGACACATTTGTATGCATTCGGGTCAAATAAACAAATAGAAAATTAGTTTTATTTATATAAACTTGGAACTGGGTTTTGTTTAGACACAATGGCAACATTTATTAGAAGACATTCAAAAATAAACCTTTAGCAAGATATATCAAAATATAAAAATGCGGTTTAGCTGTTATTGATTGATGACACAATTATTTTATTTCAATTTTGATGATTCCAATAAAATCTATGTGTTCAAAATTGTTTTTCAAATTTCTATACTTTTGCAATGAGTTGGCTTGTTTCACAATAATCACCTAAAATTATGCTAAAAAAAAACTTTCCGAGAGCTCAAAATTTATAAGTTTCCTCCACCGTGCGCTATAAATTGTGGGTGACCTTCGACATAGCGATGGCTTGTGGCACGCCTGCATGTGTGGGCAAACACTGTGTAATGCTCATGTGATATATTAACGGGAAAGCATATTTTATGCGCTTTTTGCATGAAATGCAATGTAACGAGAACGACGACGACGTGGACGACCTTGCAAAGCAGTAATGCAACAGAATGGAATGGAAACACATTTCAGCGTGGATTACAAGCTCAAGCTGTAATAAATTTTCGAGCGCGCTGTATTTTTTGATTAATGCGCCGTCATGTTGCTGCAGTAAAAGTAGAAGCAGCAGCAGCAGTAGCGGCATAAGAGGGCGGAAGCAAATAAAATTGATGTAGGTGCTGGTAGCAAAAACCCACACACACGCACACACACACACACACACACAGATTATGTGTGTTTGAGTGTGTGTGTGTGGCTATCTGAGTGGGTTCGAGTGTGATTATGGGTGTATTCGCATGCATGTCTTCAACATCAATTAAATGCAATTAAAAATGGCGGCATTTTTATTAACACACATTTATTTGCTTGTTTTCTTTCACACATTTTTTCAACATGTACTGATGATGGTGATGATGATAAACGAAATAACAACAACCACAATAATGAAAACCCTTTTACTTATTATTGCAGCTACAACATCCGATGGTGATCCATGTTTACCATCCATACCGCCAACCCGATGGCATCAATCATTGTCAGGCCGTCAACGGACACTGTTCGCATCTTTGCCTGCCTGCGCCGCGCATCAACGAGCGCAGTCCACGCATATCCTGCGCCTGTCCGACTGGACTCAAGCTCATGGAGGACAGACTGATGTGTGTCGAAGATCGTAAGTAATGCATGTTCATTTAATTGAATCCATCCATTATCAAAGCTATATATATGTATATAATATATTATACATATATATATATATAACAGCCACCAATGTTTTGAGTTTGAAGATTTTTTTAACTCGTTTATTTTATAAAATTATTTTTATTTTTTTTCTCTCTGCCTTTTCATTAATCCTTTCCTTTATCCACCATCTTTTCCTTGCAATGTTTGTGCTCCTTTTCATTTGCCATAAAAAAAAACGGAAAATTCGTTGCTTACCGCTTTTGCAGTAAGCAAAAAACCTCCAACCACATATAGACCAAAACTGATGTCACCACCGCCAACAATAAAACTGCCTACCCACGCGACGTCGAGTCCTGCGCTGGATGCCGTTGATTCGCGGCAAACAAAAGAGGGTATGCCTCTGTTTTTTTCTTGTTGTTGGTTTTGTTTTTCTTCTATGATTCTTCTACTAGTCCTTAGCTTGGGTTTTATGTTGCTATTTGTATGTCCTTTTTTATGTTTGAAGTTTTTTTTTCGTTTTTGTTCTTGGTGCTGGTTAACTTTTAAGTCTCGAATTTGTTGTGTTTTTTATTTCGCTTTAACCTCTCCTAAGCTAATGGTAATGAAAAAGATTTCACAAAATTAAATCTTTGTTGACAAGAACATTTCTGGCGCTGGTGTTTTGTTTTTATATATTAGTTATCTTTTGTAAAATCTTTTGTTTTTATAACTGTTGTGGGGAAAACGATATATTTTTTATGCAAATATATATTAAATTTTAAGATAAAATAAAATTGTTAGCTTTATAAAAATGCCCACAAAATTGTTATGATGCCCACATAGTGGCTCAATTGGCTAAGGCTGACCCAAGTTAAATAAGTTATAATTCCTGTCCACCAAGTCTTAGAAAAATTATCAATCAATCATAAGTAGATATTCAAATTAGGCCAAGTAATGAGATAAATTAAGTAAATTTGAACTTCATATAGTTTATTTTTCAGAATTCATAACAGAATACTAAACTAAAATAAATATATAGTATTCTATAAAGCGCTTGTAACGTTGTTTTTTTTTTACTCTCACGTGAGAAGCACTGAACCGATTTGAGCGATTTAGGTATCAAACGATACTTTATTTGTGCCAAACCACTATAAATTATGTGATACTTGCTACGCCTTTTTGTCAATGCCCAATAAATGTTGAAATGAACCTGTTTGAACAATTTAGATACCAAACAATTCGTAATTTTGGCTTAGTTTTAAAGGATATGTCTCTTTATCCAAAATATGTATGATATTTCCACGCCCACTTTACACGCCTAATATATGCGAAAATATATAAAGTTAATCGATGCTTACGAATTGTTAAATGCTATGTGGTTTTTTGTCACGCCCACTTTAAACTCCCAATAAATGTAAAATACATAAAAAAACTTATCGGATTGAAAAATTGGGTAAGAAAAAGAAAAGAATTGAGACGAATTGAGATGAATCACAAACAATGTTTTAAATGAAAAATATAAATACTTGAATATTGGTCATGCGCCCCTCTTTATTTTAAGAGAAGCCGGTAAAAATATAATGAAATCAAAATGAAAGCAAAAAACGATATGAAAGCAAAATAAATCAATTAGCTCTATATTACATTTTGATAAATTAAAACATATTGGTTTTGCTCCACCTATTAGCCACGCCTACATGCCATGCATTAAAAAATATATAAGATTGAACAGCTAAATCGATTGGAACGAAAATAATATCATAAGCATTATATATCGATGACTATAAACTATACGTTATGTGACTTACCTAATACACGGTTCTCTAAATGTATTTCATGTCTCATTGACTTGAGAGCGATTACCGAACAAAGTCGACTCGATGATATTTGCAATATATTAAATTTTCGGAAAATCACATTTTGTAGTATACTGCCACGATTAAAAATTTAGAGAGAATACCTTGACATAAAGGTCGACACCCAACGCTCGACAGTGTTGATAGAGTTTTATTGATTTGACTCGTTTAGAGTCGGCATTTTGTAGTATACTGCCACGATTAAAAATTTAGAGAGAATACCTTGACATAAAGGTCGACACCCAACGCTGGACAGTTTGATAGAGTTTTATTGATTTGACGTTTTATGCCGACTCTAAACGGCACATGTTCTCAGGAAGCTTTACGTGACAGTTTCTACTCTTTGAGTTTTGTCATTGTCTGAGGAGAGGTAGTGGCCGAACCGAAATTTTATTTCCATTAAAAAATATTCTGTATGAGCTGGGAATTGAACTCATGCTACTGCGGTTCTTTAGCATACAGGCCTTGCAATTCTATACGCTACAGCCTACAGCTACTAGACTACAGCCGCAATATGAGATTGATTTTTTTAGTACCTACAAAATAAGCTTTTATATGATTTTTGATTGTTTGAAATCAGTGGTGCCAAAAATGCTCATGCTAAAAAAATACAATCATGCTACGATCCCTTCTGTTTATTGAAACTTGTGTATTGGATAAAACTACAGTGGAATTCGGTTACAACGACCCTGAAGGGACCGGAATATTTCGTCGTTACAACCGAATGTCGTTATATGCACACATAATTTTTTTTTGTTCATTGTTAACTTAATTCATTTATTATAAAGAAGAAAATTTATTATCAATAGTAAAAATAAAAACATAAAACTTAGGGTAAATAAATACAATAAGTTTTTTTGTCTTTTTGACTTTCTGATAAATAATATTTTCCTTAAAATTTTAAAATTCTATCGGGCATGAGTTTAAAGAAAAACCTTGTTTCATCAGCGTTATACATTTTTTCCGAGTCCTAATAGCCATCTCGAAGTCTTGGGAAAAATTCTGTAGTCACCTTGGGATAACCTGCTTCACCTGAAACCTTGCAGTTAACAATGCAGTGTCGCTATCGAAAATGATAAATCAAACTTTCTATACAAGAAAAATTAGTTTTACTTAGAATTTTAACTAAATCATTGGCTTTTTCTTGTAAAATATGATCGGTTAGAGGTATATATATCACGATTTTTGGATTTTCTACATTTTGAGGAGGTGTGATCCTTATATTTTTCCTATGTTTCCATATGACGGATATTGAAGAATATAACGCAAGAAACTCCTCGCCGTTTTCAAGTCGCCAGATTATTGCAGATTTTTCTTCAATGATGAACGCGTTACGTTTAGTTTGTGGAGGCATTTTGGATACAGTAAAAAATCAATCATGCATTTGAAAGAACAAATGTATACTGAGCAAAATCAAATGCGCAAATGAAGCTACGCAGTTTTGTTGTCAATGAATTTTATACGGTTATTTCCTTTTCAACAAAGCAAAAATAGCAAAAATGTTCAGTGAATATTGTTTGTTCACATATAAATAAAAAAAAAATTCATAAGTAAGCAAATCTAGTCTCAACTTGCTTTTGTCGTCGCTATATGTGAAAATATTTAGTATATTTTATGAAAACTGCGTCGTTATATGCGAACTCGTCGTTATATCCACGTTAAAAGCGAATGCAGTTCCTAAGGAATGATAAATTAGAAAATGCGGACATCAAGAATACGACGTTATAGCAGAAATGTTGTTATAACCAAGGTCGTTCTAAGTGAATTCCAATGTTCTATGCTACTGTATTCAAATTCTAAAAAACTTCTCATTTTTGTTAACGAAATTGGGTGCTAAATGGAAGCTCACTAAACAGAATAGCATGAAATTTGGCATAGATGACAAAGTCAGTGCTACCAACTTAAAAAAAAATTTGCCTTATCTAAGCAGAAAGCACTCGCAGTTTTAGGTTACTACACTTGATTACATTTGAATACACTACTACATCTATGGAGGTATTTCTCACTTCGGTCATGCATATAAAAAACTTGAGGGTAAATTTTATCTTTTTTATAACATTTTTGTGGTATAAACTTTTTTTTCCAAATAATTTATAAATTTTATACCACTCAATATTATAAAAATAATAAAATAATTATAATTTTAAAATGTTATATCGATATCATGTGTAAATAAAATTATATTCTGATTCAAAAGAAAAAAATTCACCGAACTCGGTAAATTAAAAAATATAGTGGTTTCGATTGGTCTGACGATGGTATAACTTTTAAAATATTTTTGGTTTGGATTTATATGTATACAAAATAGTATAAAATTTATGCTCATATTTTTTACTGTGTAGTTATATGTAGTTTCTAATATTATTGTTTGTTGTTATTAACTAGCTTTGGCTAATTAATTCATTAATAATTATCTGAGCGTCCGCCAGCAGTCTCAGAAATGTCTATCCCCAAACTAACAGCATTGTTGTTATTGCCTATTTTTACAATCTTCTCATTTATCTTGTGTTTGTGTCATATTGGCACCATTACAACTGATATGGTGTGCTCTGTTGTGGAAATATGTTTATGTTTTGTTTTCTGTTTTACCCAAATTATCGCTATATATTAGGACATTTTTTTTTACACCATAATCAAGCATATATCACAAACTCATGAAGAAATCATCGTTAGAGAGTAAAAAGATAATCACAAAAATGCAACCACAAAATAAAATTTGCCTCAAAGCTACAAGATGGCGAACGTAAGCAATAATAACACAGACCATAAACAAGCATGGAATGGATGATTATCATGTTATCATGAGCGGCAGGCATATCCTGGTGATTATTTCTTCGGCATTTGTGGCAAGCAGCTGCAGCATCATAAGGAAAAATATTGAAATTGCTAAGACGAAAAGAGCGGTAAAGTCAACAAAATAAATACCAACAAAAACACACTAGAACAATCATAAAATATGTAATGGAAATAAACATGATCAGAATTGACATGCACAGTGAATAGGTGACACTGAAAATGCTATTGAAACAGCCGCAGGATATGCGTGATTCAAAGGATAACGCAATCACAAAAACAAAAACAACTATAACAAAGCCGCAAATATTGTGACACGTAATAAGAACCAGAGAACTCATTCCGCAGAAAGGACTGAAACAACGTTGCAGCCTTTATTGGAAAAAAGCAATCATCTTTATCTTCAACAACAACAACAACAACATTAAGCACCACATCAGCATTACTGCCAGCATTATTTGCGTCATCTTAAGCATCACTGATGATGATGATGATGATGATGATGGCAAAAGTAGCAGAAGTCATGAATTCTGCGCTAAATGAAAAACAGGAAGAACTCACCCAAAAGAAGAAGGAATGCGCAATGGAGAGGACATCATTGAAATTCAGCACCAGTGATGCGCTGCTGCCAATGCTGATGAGTTGTCTTCTAATCTGGCAACATTGGACGGGTGTCACATACCACGAATCGACCACAACAAGTACTACAAATACAGCGACTATGTTGTTGTTAATGATGACGTCAAACCAGCAGCAAGCGAAACCAACAATGATGAAGATGATGATGACGTTACTGCTGCCTATGATCACGTAATAAAGAGTTTTGTAAAGCTTACAAAGCCAAAGCATGACATTGATAAAGCTGCTTCAGATGATAGAGTTGAAATGGACGATTAGTTAGGCATTAAGTCTGCCACAAGAATCAGCAACAATTGCTCTTGCAATAGCAAGCAAAATCAGAAAAAAAAATTAACATTTTCATCAATGAGATGCGAGAAAGAGTTCCACATATTTTCGCACAAGAGTTAAAATCTCATCAATATGGCTATTATCAGCTTGCTATTGTCAACGCGCATAGCAGCAGCGACAACATTATTGACATTGTCATCACCACAATCTCGCATGTCAGCATCGTCATCATCATCACTAATACCATCATCAACTTCTACCAATATTTCCATTAATTCACATCGGTGTGATTTGATACCATTTTTGTCTGATTCGCCACCAACCAAAATTCCAACTCTCACCATTCCAACTCTGCTGGCTTTGTCAGCAACTTCTTCATATGTCAAGCACATAATTTCGGTTCACAAACTTATTTGCTTTGGTTCTTTCAACGAATGCATTTGCAATCGGGAATTTGTACAAAGCTACTGGATTCACATGAATTTGAAGTGAACATTTTACATACAACAATTCCGTATTTTGTCGCTAATTTTTGCAAAATTATTATTTCACTATTTTGTGCTTTGTCTTTTTAATATATTAATTTTATTTTTCCTTAAGGGAGGTTTTAGGAAAAAGCGATTAAAACTAAGACATACCTTAGAAGATGTTTTCTAAAAAAGTTTATTATATATACAAAAAATTACATTTGCATGTTTATTTCACATCACCAGTTTAAGTACAAAAAAAATTTTTTCTTAACACTTAGTTTTTATATATAAAGATGGTGCTGAAGTTGGTGTGCTTAATAAAAGGTAAAAATCAGGCCACACAATAGCTCGGCTTCAGATCGTCTGAAAATAAAAAACAAAAATTCATTCAAAAAAACCCCCTTACATGTGCATGTAAGCTCTTTTTAAATGGGAATGAAAATATGGAATATTAAGAAAATTATGAAGCGTGGAAAAAAAATCGAAAAATGTACATTATTTTTGACCATATTGCTGCGTGGTAAAAGATGTGTATAGTTATGGCAACGATAAATCATTTGATTGCATAAATAGATTTTTACCTTTAAAATAAACGAATTAAATTATTACTTTTTTGTTTTGATTAATCGACTTAAATCGATTTTTTTAAATAATCGTAAACAGGGTGAATTTTGGTAAGACATTGCAACAGAATGTGTCATGTTGCTATGAAGTATCAAAAATATTGATGGAAAATATTATTTCTGAATTTAATTGTCGCTTTTCGAGCATGGAGCAAACATTTTTGCCGGCAGCTTCAACATTATTGGACCCCAACTTCAAAGAGTTGCATTTTACTTGCAACGAATGCTGCATTGAAACAAGCAGCCCAGCAGTTATTTCGGACAGGTCTTCACAATCTCACCTAGATCAAGTTAAGTATGATTCGTGGTCTCTTCATAAAATCCTGACAATCAAAAACAAAGAAAGTGGCAGCGCTATCTATGATATTTTGAAGATGAATTCCATTCTTATTTAAATTCACCAGTCGCCGATTTGGGTCAAGATCCAATCCACATATAAATGTGGAGAAAATAAAAAGAGTGTATCCAAATTTGCATATCCTTTCAAAAAATATTGTTTCTTGCTAGCGACTTCTGTTCCAGCAAAACGCCTTTTTTCCAAAGCCGGACCAACAGCAACTGAAAAACGCAACCAGCTTACAACGAAGCGACTTTCAAAATTATTGTTTTTGAGCTCGTGGATAAAAAATAAATAGATTTTTATTGATTCCTTTGGATACTTCTACGTACGTTGAACATATGTTTTTGTGTAATGTTTTATATTTATTTGGGTTTAAACGCAAAAATTAAAATATAATTTTTTGACAGATTAAAAACCTCAAGCAAATTTTTTTGGATTTTTATTTTTTTTTCGTTTTTTTCTTTTTTTTGTTTCAATTTAACTGCTTTACAATTATTTTCTTTCGATTAATCATTTGATGCGTAGATCGATTTTTGTATTTATTTTTGCCATCACATCATGTGTAGAATTACAATACAAACAGATTAAGAAACAAAATTAAAATAAATTAAATTAAAAAGTTATTCTGGTTAGTTAAACTTACTCTGGCGCATCGGGTTTTAAGCTCTGTAGAATCTGTATTATAAGCGGGATTTATTTGAAATTTATTTTACAAATTCTTAAAAACAATTCTATTTTTAAAAAATGGTTTGCTTTTAACTTTAAACTCTAATAAAAACAATTAAATTTATGAAATATAAGTGCGGAGATGTGCTTATATTATATTCTGCTAAAAATGAAATTTTTCTCTTTTTCTTCATATCGACTTGCATAAACAATTTAATGTTCAAATTTTAGCTAAAAATAATTTTCGGGTACGCAGAAATATTTTCGAGTAATGTTTTTAGAAGAGAAAAAAAAACACGAGTGCAATATTTTTCATAGTTTGTCTGTAATGACTCTTAAAAATTACCAATTTTTACATTATGCTATCGTTTTTACATTCATCGATTTTAAAGGCGTGTGCAACAAAAAACATGAATTTTTCTCTAAAATTCATTGGATTTGGGCTTACTAGAATATTCTTAAACAATGTAAAGAAAAAAAATTCATCAAAAGAAGTCATGAATTTGAGCATTTATTTAAACTTTTCAACCACTGTGGGACGCCTTAATACGCCTTGGAGTATGAGGATTCTTGGAGTATAGCATTCTTAGAGTATAAGGATTTAATATAGACTTAAACTATGTTCCGTTACACAACTTTCAGCGTAGGTCGTTGAATTAGCTTTTTTGTTAAAGTTTGTGAATAATAATTTTGTTGGTTAAATTTAATGTTTTTCATATTTTATCCCTTGAGATCCTTACTGTTTTAGTATTCTTATTTTTTAAGTATTTCAGTTCAGTTTTGACACAGCTAGTTACCCTATAGAAAAAAGTAGCTCAATTGTCTGTCATCTACATCGTACTTCTTTTGTCGCAAACTTTTATGTCGCACACTTTATAGTCGCACGCTGTCACAATATACTTCATGAACATGCACGGAGCACACACACGTTTTAATTATGTGTCAAAGCGCTCGTAGTCGTGCTCGTACATGTGACGGGGAAAATAAATTTATTCCCATTATAAAAAATGTCGAAATGTCATGTTGCAGCAACATGTTTCATACTGTACTTCGGTTAGTTTTGTTTTTCAGTTAAGTGCTATTGTAGGTTTTTCTTTACTTTTTAGGGAAATTGTTTTTTATATTTGTTTTTGTTTGTTATGTTTAAAGTGGCTTCTTAACCCTCAACTATCCACCCTGAGTCCAGGGGACTCACTACAAGCTTTAAATCTTTCTTCGGGCTGTATTTTTGTTTTTCAGCGTCACGCATTCGTATCCCTTCGTACAGTTTAGTGTAGAACGCGAGACCAATTGCACGTTGGCGCACAACAATTGCAGAGGTGAAGTTAGGCATAGAATGAGTCCCGGGGACTTAGGGTGGTGTTTTGTGTTACACGATTTGCAAATACAGTTTTTGTTAATATCATGATATTTCTATATCTTATATTATGAGGGATCAACAAAAATATTTGTTTACTTGTAGGTACAAAAAACGAATCAAAACTGCTTACCTTTGCTGTGCTTGTAACAAACCAATTGGCCTTTAAACTTTTTATTTTGAATTTTTATTTCATATCTAAAAAGTGTTTGCAAAAATAATTTTTTTTTGTTTGATTTTCTATAAATTTTTTAAAAAACTTTTGGCGTCTGTTTTCTATGATTTTGTTTTCTGTAATTGCAAAAGTGAATTTTCGTTTGTGAAAAGTGAATATGTTGTATTATTTTGCAAAAAATAAAGTGTGAGCCATGAGGACTCAGGGTGGGTATATATATGGAATTATATGGAGCGTGGATAATTGAGGGTTAAAACAAAATGTTTACAAGCAATACCATGACATGGAAGACAGCTATTTAATTTTTAAAGTTAGCTGCTGCTTCAACTCACAACAAACCTTGAAATGTAAATCAAACTTCTGTGTGGGCTGACCTTAAAACACATTTCCTTTTACTAACCTCTGCCTTTACCTTGGTCCGCAAATAAGCACTTGCTTAAACAACTTGACTTGAAACGATAAAATAATCATTCAAAAGTTGTTTATGATTTTTAAACTGCGATATTTCAATGCTTTTCATCGGTGCACTTCTTCGTGGCACTTTAAGCCAAAATGCTGCCAGCTTTTGATTTTGATACTTATACACTCAACCCAAATCCATCATTTTTGTTTTGTGCCAAATTGTTGCCTTTGTATCAAATATTTTATTTATTCGTTTTTTTACGAAATAAAAATTAATCCAAATTCCACAGTTGACACTATTTAAAGAAAAATAAAAACTGTATGTTAAAAAAATTTAGAAAAACTGAAAAACTTTCGAAAAAGTGTTGCGTGCATTTTAGAGCCAAGCTGAAAAGAAAAGTGGAGCATATGTTGACGATTTTAGGCTTATAAAAAGCAATTCAACCTTGACTTGAATTGATGCGCTTGAAAATAGTTGGTCGGGTTGTTTGTTTTTGTTCCCACTGAATGAAAACACATTCACACAAAAAAACATGAACATTCTGACAAGAAAGTTGCGGGAATTGATAATTGATAAAAATTGCCACTTAAAGGAACTGTCACAATTCTCGCCAGAAGGTTAGGCGGTTCATAAGGAATACTATATGAGCGTTATGCGACATTTAAGAGAAAAAATTTATTTGTGAAAAAAGTCCAGATTTGTGGACAGTAAACTAATGGATTTTGCACCACGATAACGCACCATCTCACAAAGCTATCATTGTGAATAAGTTTGTAGCACAAAACTTCAACAAATTCCATTGAACATCTACGGTATTCACCTGATATGGCTCCGGCCGACTTGTTTCATTTTCCAAAACTCACACTATCAGTGCGATGCATCCATTTTTAGTCGATAGAAAATATAACAGAGAATTCGTGCAGAAACAGAAAACGTGTTTCAAAACACAAACTAAACAATAGATCGGTCTCAAACTCAACGTCAGAATAGAGGACAGCTGTGCAAATTTAGCGAAGTAAACAAATTTTGCCAATCTCTTTAAGCTGTCTATTTAAAAAACGCTTAAAAAAAGTTTCAAAGAAATTGAACTTTATTAGCACGTGCCGCCAGGTAGAAATTCAAAAAATTATCTACAACATATGAGAAAGAAAGATAAAACAGCAATTCCATCTGGGTGAAATTTTGCATGAAGCATCACTGAAGGAAATAAAAAAACTTAGTTTAAAGGAAAAAATGCTGGAGTTATTTTTGGCGGAGTTACAGAATGCACAAAATTGACAAAAATCGACAAAAACGTCGAAAATAGATTTTTACTAGAATGCCTATCTCAATCACTTCTTAACCAAATATTAAGTGTCAAATACCATTAGAAAGGTAATTAAACGCACTTTAATTAAAAAATGTAAGAAAAACTTTAGCACTTTAAGCAATACCACCAAAATTTCGACAATCAGATAGCAATAAAAAATGCTGTGCTATCTCGAGTGTACTTTTGATTCTAATATCCTTCCCACAGGACACTGTGGATGAAAATCCAGAGTGTCATCTCGTTTGACAAGATATTGTTAGTGAAAGTCTTTAATTACTTTTGCTTTAAGACTTATGTAGTTTTTCTTAAAAAAACGAAGCATTTTGAGATCGTTTTTTTACTGTTTTCTTAAAAGCAACTATGTCCTTGCGGGAGGGAAAGACATCCAAATTGTTGAGCACAAATATCGGGTGCTCAACAATTTCTAAAATAAGAACCACCCTAAAGTACGTACTTTCTAATTTGGCATATAAACATAAAATATGCTTAAAATTCAGTAAAATTGCAATACAACTAGGCCTATCTTCCATACAAAGTGACGCCATTAAGCAAAATACTCACTGTAGAAGTGACAAATATGAAGTTACTAGGTCTATTTCCGTACTCGATTCAAGTAAATCGAAGTTGCTTGAAAGCGTTATTTTCATAAAATTTCAAAGCTCGTGAGAGAAGAATAACATGCAAAATGTCATTCTTTATTCTATTACAATAACTTGAAGTTACTACGGAAGCAGACCTACTGAACAGAAGTGGGAATATAAAGTTTCTCATTTAAGCGTGTTTTCAAATTCGTTAGAAAACATGCCTACCTCCCAAATATAATTTAATTTTTATATCAATATTTTTGCTCCCATGAAACAGCTTGTTTGAGGAATGTTTGACTAAGTTTATTTCTGAAATGAGTTGACCGATTTTAATTTTTTTTTTTTAATTTATTATTGTTAACGTAATTCATTTATTATCTAAATTTGAATAAACGAGCAAGATAATATTGTTCTATAACCAATATTTCTGGAGATAATCTTATTTAAACGCAAAATATGTTTGGCAGGAGCTATACCTTTTGTCAAAATTGGGTATTCATTAAGATTGTGAGCTTTAGATCAAGTGAGTTTTCAAGAAGGCAACAACAACAACAACAACTCTGTATAGAGTCAATCACTTAGCTGACTAGACAGTCTGTTTCGGAAATCGCTACATGTTCCTCATCAGTAGTCTTTGAGTGATTAAGCTGTGATCAAATCACTATTTAAACTAGCATATGAATGTACAGATCCTCTAATTCATTCTTATGAATTGTATGGCTGCTAATCATATGACACTTCAAAGCAGGAGGCCATTTTAGATCACCGCCATCAACTCTATCAAGGGTTGCCATCTGTTCTAGTTGCTTCTTCATGAATATTGAAATAAATGAAGAAGCAATTGTATGGCTGCTAATCATATGACACTTCAACGCAGGAGGCCATTTTAGATCACCGCCATCAACTCTATCAAGGGTTGCCATCTGTTCTAGTTGCTTCTTCATGAATATTGAAATAAATGAAGAAGCAACTAGAACAGATGGCAACCCTTGATAGAGTTGATGGCGGTGATCTAAAATGGCCTCCTGCTTTGAAGTGTCATATGATTAGCAGCCATACAATTCATAAGAATGAATTAGAGGATCTGTACATTCATATGCTAGTTTAAACAGTGATTTGATCACAGCTTAATCACTCAAAGACTACTGATGAGGAATATGTAGCGATTTCCGAAACAGACTGTCTAGTCAGCTAACTGATTGACTCTATACAGAGTTGTTGTTGTTGTTGTTGTTGCCTTCTTGAAAATTCACTTGATCTAAAGCTCACAATCTTAATTCATGTAATTATTCAATAGATCATAAAAATTAATTAAAATTGGGTATTCTTTTAGAACATTTGTGATCTAAGCTAAATAAACGAACAAAATTTTATTGCTTTATCGTCTAAACTTATAGATAAAAATTTTTTTTATTAAATAAAAGGTGTGAAGGGCTGACCAAGTACATTTATTTCAAGATCTATGCTCAAATTTGCACATCAAATTTATTTCATTCCATCACTTTCAGCTTCTGAGATATTCTTATATTCAATTTTTATTTTTGGAGCCAATTATATTTGTTTTTGGAGCCAATTAAGATACATGGAATAATGAAGTTTTAATCCTATAATTCACATTGTTTGAATTGACTCTGAAAATTAAGGAGGTTTCATCACAGATTTTAACATAACTCCAGAAAAATTAGTCTGATTTGGTAAAATAAAATATCTACACATCCGCAGCTAAATTGCCTCCAAGTTGCATTGATTTTGAAACAATGTTTTTTGATTAGCTGAATAGATTCGGAAATATTCAGATTCTTGTAAAAAAAAACATTTTTTTATGCAAAATTTAAACTTTTTTGTTATTTCATTATTCATAAAAAATCAAAAACGTCAAAACAGCTCTTTTTTTATATTGTCTTATAAGCACACATGACATTACGAAGAAAATTAGCCGTATTTCATTAAAACCATGATTCAATTACTATAGGTTGTTCATTCATTTGACGTTTACTCACAAAAATGAAGATATACACCCGTAAAATTGAAGAAGAGAGAAAAAGAGTATTTTTTTAATGCCATCAAAATAATCAGTTGCAGGAATATCATACTTTTTCGCAGTACTAAATACCCAAGGATACATTTCACTGCTGCTTTTTCTACTACGTTCTGCACTGCTTATTTGTTTTGATAGAAAATTTGAGTGAATTTTTAAAAAACAAATTTCAATATTATGTTTGTGCAAATCTATTCACACCACTGACGGCTTATTGGATCCATTGGCACTTTATATTTTTGAATTTCATCACCAAAATAAAATGTTTTGCCAATACCTCACGCTGAAGTACATTTTAATAATTACAACTTAGTAGTCGCGATTTATATATTAATTGAAAAAAAACGGCTTGCAACAAAATTTGAAAATAATTTTCAATAATAATTATCAAAGCAATAATTATTATAAACGCAATGCACACTATTTTTTCCTGCTAATAGCAAAATATAGAATAACTACTTTTTTTAAAAAAAATACACAACAAAACACTGAAACGTAACTTTTTTCATAGAAGACCACAAAACCCTGGTTGTAATTTATATTTGAGAGAGAATATATTTTTTTTACAAATTTACGGGTGTTGTCAAACGAATGGACAACCTATAATAATTGAATCATGATTAAAATCCATCGTTTCTTATGGGATTTTCTTTGGTATTTTGGTTGCGCTTATTAATTTCAAATCCATTTTAAATATAAATCCATAAATTTAAAAGCATTTGAGAAACTATTTCAGAATACTCTGTAGCTTTATGATTCCCCAAAAAGTTTTTGACTACTGACAAAAAACTTATACATGCTTCTGATTCGACCTTAGTAATGTGCTTTGTGAAATCATTGTTGTTTATAAGAGTTCGGATTTGTGGCCCATCAAAGATGCCTGCTTTTAATTTTTCCATGCTTTGGCCAGGAAATGCTTGGCAAATACAATATTTGTAGCACTCACCAATCTTTTACATACTGTTTCTTTAGTTCAAATTTTATATGAATTGGTGGCAAAATTATTTTATTTTTTTCGACATATTAATGGATCATGAACGACTTTATTTATGCCTGCACTTATTTATTTCTTTCCTAGTGTAGTGCTTATTTCTCGCACGACTGTCCCATAGACAAAGAAAACATGGATATTTAGTGTAGCGACCTTGCTGACCCAATAAAAAGTTAACCATTTTCAAATCAACACACACTAACCACTGGTGTTGAACGTATACAATTTTCTCTAAAATAAGTTTGATATTTTGATATTATTCTTTAAGTTTTGTTGAATGTGCTATCGGAATTGAAGCTAATTTGTTGCCATTATGCAGTAACACACATTTTAAACTTATTTTTGAGCTATCTATGAAGACCCATTGCATTTAAGGTCCAGGAATATTCTTAAAGTATACGATTTTCTCCTCCTTTGCAAAGTATTGAAGAATAGCTCGTTCTATAGTCCGGTAAGTTTTAACTGATACGCCAGGCTGAAGACAACGTTTTTCTTTAAGTCTTGACGCTAGAAGCTCCGCTGATTTTTTGGATAGATTTAGATCTCGAATTTTCCCTGTGTATTTATTTAGAAGTTTTTTTATCAAAATCAGGTAACATCAATAAATATGAATTAAGGTAAAAAATGCCAATGGATTTTAATGACATATGACTTATTTTCTTTGTAACATATGTGTGCTTATAACTTAATATCAAAAAAGTGATATTTACACGTTTTTGAATTTTTATGAATTATGAAATAATAAAAAAGTTTAAATTTTGCATAAAAAAATGTTTTTTTCAGAAGATCTTTCACAGTATTTCCAAAACTATTCAGCTAATTAAAAAAAAGTGCAGATATAACTTGAAGGCAATTTAGCTGCGGATTTTTGGATTTTCTATTTTACCAAATCAGACTTATTGTTCTGGAGTTATGTTAAAATCTGTGATGAAACCTCCTTAATTTTTGAAATAGCGGCTTATAGCGAGATCCGGAGTCAATTCCAATAATCTGAATAATAGGCTAAGATCTTTATCAATGTATATACTAAAATTGACTACCAAATCCCATGCCGCAGAATCAGTGTAGCCCTCTGTTATCAACAAAAACAAGTGTGAAAAATTTCAAAACGATATCTCACTCCCACGAATCGTTGCCGCTTATTTTGATTCTTGAACCATAGTGTTGTGGGGCGTATTTGTGGGTGTATTTGTGTTCAAATGTTTTTTCTCTGACCTATGCTAATTTCAATTTGTTAACAAACTCCTTGTATTATACAAGCCTTTCTATTTATTGACAATTATTGTTAGCATTTTTAACCACTATGCGGCATGTACATTAAAAAAAACACTTGGTGGCTTATGTTGCATCTAGTTAAAAAATGTACATTACTTATACAATATGTTGCTCAAAAAGGAGGCATAACTCCGAACAGCAAAAGCTTAAAATATTGCAGAATTGCAACCTTATCTAAAAGCTAAGCACAACAGTTTTTAAATGAAGCCTAAAACTAGACCATAATTAAAAAGAGCACTACAGTAGAGAAGCATACCGTCGAATTGCTGAAACTAACATCGTTTGCACTTCATACATATAAATGAAGGCTTACTCTTAATGAAAGCTGCATAAATTAAGGCAAACAAACTGAGTAGCTTGCTATAAGTGCAGCAAAGTTTTGGGCAGCTTCTGCGTGCCTGCCTAACTAGCATTTGAGTAGCCACAAAAATGAAGGATAATTTGTGGCATAAAATTACTGGAATAGCTTGTATTTTTCGTGCCTTTTTTTGATTCTACTGTTTTCTGTTCCTATTATTGTTGTTGTACTTAGTGCAGGACTCAATTAAATGGAGCGTGGTACTAAATGGTACTCAAAATACTTATATTTCAACCATGATTACTTTTTTTAGCCCTCTCAAGTGCCTCATCAAATGCTTAAATGAAATGTATTCAAGGAATGGTGGAAGAGTAGGGTGGTGGGCCGAGGGTTTAGGCGAAAGCTTGCAGCTGTTCAAAGCTATGCCTAACAGTAGACTGCAAAATTAAGTTTAAATGTTTATTGCTGCTGTGCTTGAAATGGCTGGCATTCATTCATTGTGTGGCCTATAAATGTGAGTGTGGGTGTGTGTGTGTGTGTGTGTGCATGTTAATAAAAGAACAGCCATAATAAAACAGATAGCAGCAAGAGTTCTCGTTTATTTTCATACAAATAATCCACCTTACCTCATTTTATCCAACCAAATCCATCCACAAGCTCATAGCTCAGGCTTTTTAGGGGGGATAACGGGGGAAGCCTTTACTAAAGCAAACAAGAGCTTATTTTCATTTATACTTGATAGAAGCTATCTAAAAAATTTGCAACAAAAATAAAATTAATGAGTAAACTTTGCAGTCAGAGCAACAGTCACATAGACAACACTCTACGAGCACAACAATAAAAAATTGCAAATCTTAACTGTTGTTGTTGTAGTTTTTTACTACTGACTAGATTGCGCAAAAACAACAACTTATAAAATATAGCTACGTACTACGTTCATCAGCCAACGTGCCTGCCATGTTTGTCATTTTTATTTCCGTTTCCGCTTACTGCTTATCTTCTCGCACTTTATCTGTCTCTCTCTCTCACTCGCACTATCTACCAGCGCGTCACAGTAGGCAATAATTTTTACTTTGAAGTTAAATTTGGCTCTTAGCACTCACAACAGTTCCGCTCAAGAGCTACAGAACGCTGAACGAAGGCGCACTTTTTTAATTTTGACAAGAAAAAAAAAATCACAACTTTTAAAATTTATTATGCAAACTTTTTTTTTGTTATGAGAAGGAAGCATTTTGCCAAGTTCTTATCACAACTACGGCTTGATGGAGTCGAAAAATCGGGGCAAAGCTTTTGTAAGCGATTGAGCATCACCTTTAAGCTTGCTACAACGGCTTGCTGTGACAGGCACGGTCCGCAGCACATCCCTTTTTCAGCTTACCTCAAAATGTGTGCTGAACATCACAACAATAACAATAATAAAAGCAACAACAACGAGAATAACGCAATAAAAAAAAACAAGTTATCGCGAAATAAAGAAATTAAGAATTATGAGTTGTTTTTGTTGCTATTGTGTTACACTGCGATTTGACTCCACTTTTTTTACATTGTAATAAATTTCATGTTAAGTGGCAACCAGGGCTACCAACTTATTTTATGCTTTGCCCACATTAGTTCAAGAAATTTTCCGATTTTGTTTTAAGAAACTCACAAGGAATATTAAAAGATATTAACAAAGAATATTAATTAATAAACGCTCTGAAGAAAACATCTTTCCACATAATAACACGAAGTGTTTTTTACATATATGATTATAAGTTTTCTTTGAAGTAAACACATCCTTATCCTTGCGTTTGTGTTTGAAATGCTTAGAAAATGCAAGTGCTTTCTTGATCATAGTTATATTAAAGCTTCTTTGGAGCGTCGGTTTCAAGCCAACATATTTTATGACTTGTCGCCATTAACGAAGTTTTTACATCTTTAATATATTGGTTTTTAATCAAAAGTGTGTAGCTGTATTTTAATCATCCTAAATATTACAAATTTATTTGAAATTTTATTGTTAAGGGAAAACTTATAATGTATTAAGTAAAGATTTATTTTGGTCACTTAATGTAATAACCAGAGCAGACCGAAACAGCACGAAAAAAAGTCATTTTCAGCACAGCAAATAAGCACTAAAAAATGACGAAATAGCACAATAATAAGCACTAAAAACTCTTTAATGAAAACAAATATTTTTAAACAAAAAAAAAGTTTATAATCATATTCCTTTTTTAATATAAAAAACAGAGAATGTACACTCTAAAACATAAATTCAATTCAAGTCAGGTATATTTTAATGTAAGCACTAAAAAAAAATATATCAAAAAATAAGTTCAGTATACTGCCGTCCTAAGAAAGAAAGTCCCAAACGCCACAATTCCAAAATTGGGATAAGGGCAGATTCGGAGAGTGAATGAGTTTCTGTTTTTGTGTTAAGTTAAGAATTTCCAGTTTCAATTGCAAATGACTGAAAAACGTTAAGTTAAATGGTCACATCTACCATTTCTAGTGTAAAAAGCAGTAAAAGCTGAATATCTCAAAACTACTAAAATGGAAATATGACTTTCTTTCTTAGGACGACAGTATAGTCATTGGGGTACATATAAATATTAGTGTATATTATTAGGTGCTGCTTTCAACTGCTGCTTAAAAAAATAAATGAACGGCGCTTTTGATTTAGCAAGTGCGTAAATTTTGAAAATGATCGCTCAAAATCCGACGATGCTACCGGACAGTATTTAAGAAAAGCAAGTTCTTTCGGTGAAAAGAAATCAAGAAACTTATTTCCTGAATCAATACCTTTATGAATAACTTTGTTTATATCTAAAATTATAGGATATCTTTTGTTACTCTAAAGTATATTTTTATTTTAGGAAAAACTCTTCGCGACCAAGGAGGCCAAAGTCTTGCGTGTTTTCTTTACAATGCCAATACTTTCATTAAACCCAAGTACTTAGGTTTCAAGTTTTCAATTGAACGAACGATGGAGGAAAACTGGCATTTAATGAATGCGAGCTCAGATTTTAAACTGTTGAATTGAAACAGTTCTTTGGCCACTCAGATTGCATCAGAATCTTCGTCACTGAATTTTTCCGTTACAGTTTTAACTTCATCAAAATTATAGCAAAAATAAATGGCTGCTTTTAGCCACGTACCCCATCGCGTTTTCATAGGATTTGGTGGCAATTGAGTATTTGGGAAAGCAAGTTTGAATGCATTACGACATGATAATGCTTATAATTACTAAACAAATTACATGTAAGCAGTAAAAAAGCAATAGTCGGTCTAGCTCTTTCACTTCATGTGTAGGGAATAAAAATATAAAGTGGTTCTTAATTTTATTTAAACTGATTTAACATTTAATATATATCTATTGACAGTTGGGAACTGAATGGGTATAAGCTCAGCAATTCGATGCAGACCATGTGCAAAACATGTTAAATGAATCATCTTTGGATATAAAACTTGCAACGCACTGGCAGAGCTTAGCATATAGGCTGCTGCATCCGTAACATGCACCAGCACTTTTCCATATTCAATGCCTAAATATATGCATTTGAAATAAACAAATTAACTTAAACACAAATGTACCATTTGGCCACGTAAGCTCAACGAGTCATTGAAAAAGGCACCTATATTGCTAGCGTTCACCCATATTGCTGCTTCAACTGTTGCCACATTAAACAGATTCGATGTTTTACGTTCGAAAGAATTTTCGGCGCCATCTTATATGGCGAAAACAAAATTAACTACCAGGCGCTGTTCCACATCCATCGTTTCGTCAATCGACGAGAAATCATCGCGACCATCTTTTTTTTGCACTTTGTACAAAGTGCGTAAATATCTATTCCGAAGTACTGTTTCACTTGGTACAGAACTATTTGTATAGCGCTCTAAAAACATCTTTACACTTGAGTGGGTCACCTTACAAGAAATGAATTGTAAAGCTAGAAGTATATTTTTTTGGTCTTTACTCACTTCTTTTAAAGAAATATTTGCTTCCAAAAATGCAGCACAAAGATCCATAGGAAACATAGAACTCGACTTTTCCTGATACTGGGAAAGTAGTATTTGCTTTGAGTACTTGCCTCACGTTCCGACGCCACGGTCTTATGTTTTTGGGAATTCAAGTGTTGCTCGACATTATTAAGCCTTTTTGTCAACACTTGCGTATTGCAAAACACACAAAACAAAACAGAGTCATCGCTGCTAAAAATGCCCGGATGCCCGGATTTATACGGGTGAAAAATTCTTTATTTGGTTCTTTCACATTCGGCATACTTTTTTCATTTTAGAGTAGTCTATTCAATTTCCAATTTGCAAAAATTTTGTATCTAAATGCTGCTGGCGACTGCTTTGTAGCAAAATGATTTTTTATAAGTTGTCAAATAAATAACGGCATCTAATACTTAAGCGATAATAAGGAGGTGTTCAAAATATTGTGCATTTGATGTTTGGATAAGTTTTATTTTGTACATTAAAAGGAGGCATAAGAGATGCCTGTTTGCAAGATACAAAAAAATATATTGGACTGGTAAAGTAAAGCAAAAATGTTGAAAATAAGTACTTATAAGCAAAATAAGCCGAAATAAGCACAAACACCCTGAATAAGCAAAATGCTGGGAAAACAAGCAAGAAGCATTTAAACTCGCTCTGGTAATAACACTTTGTACACGCACAATCAAGTGCTTTACATAAACCCAGTTGTCCAAGTCTCAAAGGAATCTCAAATGAATCATGCACGATTTTTCTTTATCTATGTTGAAACATGCTTATTCGTTTAAACATTTCATTGATGAAAATCTCATATAAAAGTTTCAAATTCGTGCGCTGTTTGAAAATTTTTTGATTTCAATGAAACAAAACAAGACAGATTTGTTAAAGAGTTTTCGACAAATGTATCTCATGCAGTAAGTTTCTTTAAGAAAATATAATGGAATTTGCGTGCACGATGCCTTAGACTGCAGAGTACATTACCAATTAATAATGTAATGAGGTTGACAAATTCGATGACACATACACTGCGTTTTATTAGATTAAGGACTTTATATATACTTAGTTAAAAGTTAATAAAAAAATTTCTTAATTCATAAAAAGTTATAAACTATTTTTTTACGAAAAATAAGTTTGAAAATATTTCAGTGTAGTTTTGCAAAAAAGTAGGCACATTTTGATAAGCACCGTTCAGTTCCAGCAAAAAATAGTTACAAACATTTTTTTTTCATGTAATTATACAATCATAATTTAAAATAGATA
This sequence comes from Dichetophora obliterata, assembly GCA_963920525.1. Classification (NCBI taxonomy): domain Eukaryota; kingdom Metazoa; phylum Arthropoda; class Insecta; order Diptera; family Sciomyzidae; genus Dichetophora; species Dichetophora obliterata. Next base: position 1,750,250 of record OY986435.1, read on the forward strand.
AGGGTTGGTAAGGTTAGAGTGGCTGCCTCAAACGAGACACACTTAGGCCAGTGAGACCCATTGCGATAGCACGGGTTAATTTTCCTTTCTCTATTTAAACCAATTAAAGCTGTTTACTAAGCCCAGGATTCGATATACCGAAGATTCCGAGAGTTCTTCAAGGTCATTGAAAAACCAGTGGCCTAAGTGGAGGAAGCGTGTTTGAGCCAAATCTGGGCAAGTGCAGAGGAAATATACTGTAGATTCTTCCTCCTTCTTATCTCTACAGCTCCTGAAGAAGTCGTTGTGGGGGATGGATGTTCAATCTCTGATCGTATCTGCCAATCAGGCAGTGCCCATTAAGGACACCTACCATGGTACTGATCTGGTCTCTACTGAGAGAAATGAGTGATTGAGTGAATTTAAAATAGCTTAAAACAATAATATTACCACATTCTACAGTACACCTAGGAACTTGAGACGAATGCGGGTTAACTTAAGACAAATGATTAGTTACATAAAAAACATTAAATAAATGAGGTTATCTGATAGAATTTTTGACAAAATTAAATAAAATAAATTAAGAAAATGAAATACCCAGCAGGGAAGCGAGCGCTCCATTAGCGCATCTGAAGCGCTCCAAAAAAACAGAAGAGCGCTTCATTCTCCTTGTGTATAGCGCATTTTTTAACATAGTCATGTCATCAGATGTCTGCGCTCCGCTCCTGCTGTAGAAAATATGAAATCGTAGCGAGAGCCAAGCGCTGTATTGTTCTGCTTGTATTTAATATAAAAACGTAGCAAGAAACGAACGTTTTGTTCTCCTTGTTGTTGAAAAAAAATGTAGCGATAACCGGGGGCCTTGTTTTCTTTATTAGTTCATATCGTCGGCCTAATTCTTATACGACGTAAGCCCAAATTATCTAATGCTTAGGAGGAAAAGAAGAAAACTGTTTATTATTTGTATGAAGTTCATATGATAATGTATTGTTTCAAACGTCCTACCTCCCTTTTTTTCATACAAACATTAAGAACTAAAAAAGGACATAAATGTAGTTTTGACAAATTTACCTAAACCGCTAATAAACTTTACTTTGCCCAATTTTGACATACATCCTATTAGAATAAGGGCGACAATATAAAAAGGTATGATTTTTATGCATTTTATTTGATTTTTAATTTGATGAAGGAAACATAGAAAACATAGTTTTAAAACGATTTGATGAATTTTTACATTTTTTTAAAATTTATTTTTTTGACATTAAAATCTAATACTTTTTTTCAAGAGCAATGTTATCGGTACGAAAAGTGCTACAAGTATAGCGCTATACAAATAGCACTATGTGCAAGGAGAATGAAGCGCTTTTTACGTGAATACAAGTAATGCGCATTGAAAAATTTTTCTGGGTAGATTTAGGGAATTTGGTTTTGGTTTTCTCATAACTCAAAGTGATATAACAATTAATCAATAAATTGAAACATCAATACGAATACATGTAAGAACGAACGTTTTGAATGCGTCATTATGATAAAGACAGGACTGATTTTTGCGTGATCGCAAAAAGTTGTGCAATATTACTCTTTATTATTAATTTTTTCTTTCATAGTGAAAGCATTAAATATTTTTTTCGAAAAATAGCGAAGGTAGAGTTTTAAGTGAAGCTGAAAAAGCTAAAATGAAGCGTTTCAATAAGAAGGGTACAGCACTTTCGTAATTGCTGCCACAATTGGGAAAAGCGAAAATGTGGTGAATTAATTTCTGAGTAATTTTGAAAACTATGGGGAAAAAAACCAAAAAGGGTGCACTAATAGAGCCGCTACAGCAGCAGAAAATAGATTAATAGTACGTACAGCGTCCAATTCGGTTGAAGTTAGCCTTTCAACAGTGCGTCACGTCATTAGTTATCTAAACACTTACAGTTATCTGGAGTACGCAGTGAAAAAAAATTGTTTTCTTGAACAAAAAAATAAATTTTAACGGCCCTGATGGCTACAAAAATTGTCTTCATGATTTAAGGAAGGAAAAGCAGTTTTTAGCTAAACATCATAGCAGAGAAGGTGGTGTAATGGTATAGGGCGCTATTCCTGGTATGGAACGATTGAACTTATTTTCGAAAAAGTAAAAACTACTGCACAAACATACTGGAAGTAGATTTCCCACAGTTTCACCATTTATTTGGAACGCTTGATTAGACATACCAATATGATAATGCCCCAATTCACTTCAAGACTCGTAGAAACCCGGATTCAAGAGCAAAATTTTGAATTCTTGGAATGTCGCTGTTATTCACCTGGCTTTAACGTTGTGGAAAATATGTGCGGTTGGGTTTCGAGGAAAGTATACAAAAATGAAAGATAGTTCAATTGAAAAAATACTTTAATTGACGCCATCAAAATGACATGGAATGAAGTTGACCTAAACTACTTGATATCACTTTACGATTCCATGCCCACTCGTGTCTTTAAGGTGATTTCACAGAATGATGTTAGTACGAACTACTAAATATGGTAAGCACTATGATAATAATCTTATATGAAAATTCATTCAAATCTGTAAACTATTCTTGGGTTTATCCTAAATAACCTTATCATAATGACGAACAAAAAAGTGTGAAATGCAACAAGTCGTATCAATGAAGTATTACAAAGTGTTCAATACTGCTTGGAGTGGATTTTTTTATTTTATTTCCGTTTTATTTCTTATGTATCATAAATTTAAAAACCAAAAATTTTAAATTTACTGCGTGCATTTTTTTTTTAAATACAATAAATTAAAATGAGTATTGCTGTTTTTAAGCTAATGCTGCGCAGGTTTGTAACTAGAAACTTACTTTTTTAAATGTAATGTGTGAAAACAGATCTTGTTTTACGCTTTTACCTGCATCTACAGTTCATTTTTTAGTATTTTTGAAAAATTTTTAAATTACATATAAATTAAAAATTTTAATCAAAATTTATTTTTAATTATTAAAAATTTTTAATACTCATCAACGAAACGAAAAAATTATATTCTTTCCGGACCCAACCAGTGGCTGTTATTAAAAAAAAAATGTTGGAATGGTTCACAGAAAAAAGTATCAAAAGACGATATCCCACCAAATATGTCACATGCACGTCCGGTTAAAAATTTTGAATGGGAAGCAGGAACTGATCAGCAATTAGTAAATATAATTACTCAAAAGTTGGAAAATATTTGAAAAAAACTACATTTTTTTCTAGCAAAACATTCAGCTGTTTTTTGATTTGAATAATCCACAGCTCTTTGAATTGTTCCTTCTGACACCTGTTTTTAGAAATATAAGCCCAAAAGATTGCAGTAGCTTGATTATCAGTTTATTTTTTTATTAGCGAAATTTAACTCCATTAATGATATTTGATGATATTTATTAAGTGGTTTTCTGAAAAAATCGCTGGAAACTGCTATGCAAGAGGCACTAATTAATTTTCTTTTGAACAATGTGTATATTTTCAAAACCATTTTCAAAACGATAAAAGCATTTTTTAAAAATTCCTCAAAAATTCTCAGCCACTGTTAAGCTTTTGCTTCCAACAGTAAGAGAAAGCCAAAAGTATGCTTTTTCTATAAAAAGTTAAAAAATTCACATTAAAAGCTTTTTGTGTACTTTCTCGCGCTAGTTCGTGCAGTATTTAAAAAAAGAGTGAACAACACCACTCAGGTGAGTTATTTTGTTTTATAAACCTCAAGAAAAATAAAAATATAATTAAAAAAGTGCATTAGGTTAAAGAGGAACGCCTGAAATGACAATTTTCCAATATATCATTTTTTTCTAATTTTTTTTTTATTTCTCTACTCTCTACACAGTCCTCTTATGCGTTCATAATCATGCGCTTCGCTACACCCAAATCCTTTAGATTTTTTTTAAACTTCAGAGTTCTCCGTCTAATATTAATACAAACTTTTGCTGAAAATTTCAAAATCTAAACTCAACGGGTTCTGGAAGTGATCATTAATGGGTTAAGCTGTTAAAGCAATGATACGCAATTGAACTAAAAATTAAAATTTAATTTAAAATAAGCCACAAATAATTATCAGAAATCAGATAGCAGAGAGCAGAAATTAGAAATCCCACGAAAATCGGGGAACTCTGTACATGTTGGTAGCCCTGGTAACAACTCCGAATGCTTGCCTGGCTTCTCAAATTAATTTTGCTTGTTTTTTGGGTAATTTTTTTCCCCAAAATCTTAGATTTCACTGCTGTCAACTGCTTAGCTTGGCACATGTTATTTGACTTTGGTTTACATCTAATTTTTTTTTTGGTGGAGTGTGAAGCCCATCAACGCCTTTTAATGCAAAGTGTTTTGTTCCTTTTTCGTGGTGTTGTTGTTCGTTTGCAGCGACGAAGCTATTAATTCTTATTTCATCCGGGCTTTGAAATTTGTTGGCGATTTTAATTAAAATAATTTAAGGCTGCCAAAATCCGGGTCTCTTGCCTTCAAGTAATCCTTATTAATTCTTATTCAGCAGCACATTAAAATGTATGCGTACTTACATTTTTAATAACTGTGTGTGTGTGTGTGTTTGTGTATGGCTATGTATGTGTGTAATTTTGGCTCCCCTAATGGTAGCGTGAACAAAATTAATTTAAATTATGATTTGCAAAAATGCGGGTGTTTGTCCTGAGCAACCATTCCTATGAACATTGAAAGTTGTAATGAAATTTTAAATAATTTATCTTATTCGACAATGTTTTTGGCAAATTTATTCACTTTGACATATATTTTTTCCTATTCCGTTTATTTTCATAACTTATTCGCAAAACAAGAAAACATAAATTAAATTTTTATATAATTTAATTTGTTAATCAAAATCTGTTTGCATTACAGCCAGTACTTTTTACCCATATTTAATGAGCTTGCCGAAGTTTCTAAAATTATGAAAACAAATGCGTTAAAACAAAAAATTGGACGTGAGCGAAAAAAGGAATACGCCATTTTATTAACAATCTTTTATTTATAAATGGTTATCCGTTTTCTCCTGCTGGAAGTGAAGTTTACAAAAACACACTAGAAATTCAGATTTCGATAAAAGTTTTATTTTGATATCATATTGTAACTTCGCTGTTGTACTCCGCGTACAATATTATTCAAATGTTCTCCACGGGAGTTTTTGCAGTACTCAATACTTTTGTAGGTAATTTCTGATTATTTTTCCGCACAACTGGGGCACTAGCTCGGCCATGACTTGACAAATTTTGGCTTGTTATTGCTTTTAAGTTTGGGGTTTATTCTCGTAAGCACAATCCTTTATGTGGCGTCAAATCTTGAAATAAGCAGTTCTGGATATTTTTGTTGCTCACAGACCTAATTTGTGCTGTTGTCTGACTTGTGGGCCCCATCTTGTTGAAACCACATATCGTCCAGTTCCATATCTTTAATTTCAGGCCAAAAAAATCGGTTAGCATACGATCATAGTGCTCGGAATTGACTGCAACGGTTGTTACTTGATCGTTTTCAAAACAATACGAACCAATGACACCACCAGACAGTAATTTTTTGCGGATACAATGGCTTCTCCATAACTCTTTGGGGATTTTCAGAGCCCCATATAAGGGGCTTATTCGCGTATCCACCGAGCCTCATTCGAGCCGAATGTGTACAAAATGTTCTTCAAAAATCAGATTAAATGCTTGTTGTTCCAGTTCACGGTCTGTTTATATTCTGCCGTAAGACAACGAAAATTACTGAGCTAGCCATGGAATTGACAAATTGGTTTCTTCAGCCACACTTTTTTAAAATCAGCGAGATTATCGGTGGAGCGTACAAAAGGTTGATGACGACCATAATCTTTTCGTAAAGAGCGATACGAGGCCACGTCAGAATCACAATTTTTGTAGAACACTTTAACAATTTTAACGCGTTGCTCGGTGGTAAAACGTTCCATATTGTAAAATGGCCAACATTTGACTACATAAAAACCAGTTTAGATGACATGAAAATTTGACAGCAAGGGCTGCACTTCCCGAAACCCGAGAGGGATAACCCTGTACAAGATTCATTATCATTACCATTAGGGTGGAATGATGGGGTTTCGCCACTTGGGCACATTTGCCACCACCCCACCCCCTAGTAATTGGTCCTCTCAATTCCTCAGAAATGTAATTGGAAAAATCGTCTATTCAGGAATTGAAAAAACATTTTAATTTTTCAAAAATATAGTTGAAAAAAAGATCGTAAATTCCATTACGGGAATTGCAATTGGAAGTTTAATGAAATATTAACACGGGAGCTTTTTTTACGACTTTACCACTTCACCACTTTAACATATCTGCTCAATAAATACAAATGCAATCTCAATACATGTCAAAGAAATAAAAAATTACTTGTTTTCTTTTGTTTTGGAGTGCCGCTCTGCTTTTATGAGTATCTCACTTTTCTCCTTGCCACGAGCTTTTTTGACTGGATTTTTTTTTTGTTTTTGTGCAAGCGAACAGGAGTGCCAACTGGTGGGGAATTCCCCGATTTGCGGGGAATTTCATGCCGATCGGGGAATCGGGGAATGGGCTTAAATATGCGGGGAATTTAACACTTTATCTTATATTTGCGGGAAATTTGATTTTATATTAAATTTTCTGATACAATGTTCTTACAACATTCGAAAAATTTAATTGGCATTTGCAAAAAAATCCTTGTTTCCAAGTTAATTTTTTAATAATACTTTTTTGTTTAATTTTAAATGAATTTTCGCTTATAACCTTTGAAAATATTGCACAGTTGAACAAAATTTGACAATTCGATTTGCATTTCATTAAAATCATAAATGTGCGAAACTGACTTAAGAGATATTTTAGGCAAAAGCGGCTAAAATTAAGGCATAGTTTAGAAGAAGTTTTCTAAAAAAGTATATTATACATACAAAAAATTTCATTTGCATGTTAATTTAACATCATCAGTATAAGTAAGATTTTTTTTTAATATACATTGTTTAAATATAAAGATTGCGCTGAAGTAAGTGTGCTTAAAAATAGGTGAAAATCAGGACACACCATAGCTCGGCTTCTGAAAAAAATGTGAATCCAAAAACAGGTTTTTGAATGCACATCTTTTACCAAAATGAAATAAAAACATTTAAAATAAAGAAAAGTATGAAGCGTGAAAAAATTGAAAAAATTTACGATATTTTTTACCATATTGTTGCGTGTAAAAGCTAGACAAATTTTCCATAGGCGCTTATTTTGTTAAAAGGTGTGTAGAATTACAATATAAAAAGATTTTAAAAAAAGTGAAATCGGTCGATGAGTTTGTTTGCAGTAGAGTAGCCTATTTTAAAAAAGTTTGTTTCAAGAAAAATGCGCTTAAAGTTTCTCTGGTTAGTTAAAGGTACTCTTGCGCACCGGGTTTTAAGCGCTAGAGAATCTGTATTATGAGCGGTATTGATTTATACATTTTTTTGACATATTTGCGATTAGTTGTACAACAATAATCAAATGTATAAAAGAAGATTTTAAAGAAATTATGTGCCTAAAACTACACTTAACAAACTTTGGAATCGGGCCATCGACATATTGTAGCTTCAAAGTTTGAAGTCGCGACACGAAAACACATTTTCCTTTTTTAAAGTTTTTTTTTTGTTATTTTATAGTGTGTTATTTTTTTTATCAAAATTAATTGTTTTCATAAAATGTATATAATCCTTACATTATTTATTGTAATATTCAAGTAAAAAAGTCTAAAAGTAAATTCATTAAAATTTTTTTTTTGAGGGGAATTTGATGAAAATTCGGGATATTTTGAGAACCACTACGGGGAAAACCATAAAATGAGTTGGCAACCCTGACATAAATAGAAAAGAGAAGAGAGCAACATAGAGTTAACTGAAACTCTCGCAACAAAGTAACGTGAAACGAAAATGATGAAGCTATGCGTGGCAGCTGGTATGATTTCTTAAAAAACTTAATATTTTAATTAAATATACTTTTTTTTAAAAAAATCGAATAAAAATACCTCTTAATAAATCTGTATCACATATATGATATTTTAAAATTTTTTTCATAAAAATCGGCCTAGTACTTTTGGAGTAAAGTAGTAACATTAAATGTTTACTTCAATTTTATATAATAGTATTGATATAGGTACAGAAGAGACCAATTTTTTTATTTAATACCAGAATTTCGGTCAGTACAAAATATAAAGCTGCTACGCTATTGCTGCAATCACAGCCACTTTTTGCAAGGTGCTTCGTACACAACCTTTGCACCATTGTACAAAACATTATTTATCCACTAACAAATCGATTTTTCCAATTCCATTCCTGAGGAATTGAGGCGTTAAATTATCAATTGCAATTCCCGTAATCGAATTGACTATTTTTATCCAATTCCATTCTGAAGAATTAAAGTGTTCAATTAACAATTACAATTCCTGTAATGGAATTGACGACTTTTTTCAATTCCATTCCTGAGAAATTGAGATGTCCAAATACCAATAACAATTCCTGTAATGTATTTGAGTAGTCTTCCAATTATATTCCTAGGGATTTAAGAAGTTCAGTTACCAATGGAATTAGGAATTAATTTTGAATTAATGAGATGGAATGAATTTCAAAAGGAATTATAACAACCCAGCTCTATATATCGGTCATTCCATGTCAAATCGGACGCTTTTGTCCAAAAACTAATTTTGGTGATTCCGATTTTTTTCAAATTTTTCACGTCGATAGAACTTTAAAAACAGAAAATATTTGAATACTTTTTATATTTTTAATTTTTTTTTTTTTGTAGTTATACACAGTGAAAAATTAAAAAGAAAATCAGAAATTGTCATTCAAACATGTAGTCAGACAACTATATCTTCTAAGCCGTTAGTCGTACAAAAAATGGTCAAGACATATTTTAAAGATCTTGAATTGGTCTTTAATGTAGTGTCCTTTTTTACAAACACTTTCGTAAAAATTTTAAATTTTTTTACCACTTAAAAATTTCTTTCACTTTTTCATAGTCAGCACCATTATTTTTTTGTTGGCGCAGCTACGATATGTAAAATCAGTCACATTGAAAAATTTTATCAACTCGTTAAAATATACTATTCCTCTGCAGACACTCTATTTTTGAAATTTGCTAAAATATTTCTTGGTTGTAATTCCGTGATGTATCCCTATGTTAATACTAAATTTTGTAAAATTGTCTTAACATTTTATTTATAATTTTTTTTGTTCTCGTAAACTTAAACAATAGTTGAAAAATATGATGTGGATGTAATGCTCATATTAATTTCCCCTTTGCCCCACGGTATAAAGGAATGGTGGGTTGAAGTCCCACGTATCATTTTTCCTTTTTTGAATCGCTTTTTGAGAGATTGTTTTTCAGAGTTGCACTGCTTTGATGAAAAATATTCCGGTTCAATACTTGTCATGTTGTTTGAAACCCAATTATAAAATACCACACGAGTATTTGTCGGATTATTAATGTTTGCAGACTAGCCTTTGCCGCAAGTCTTTTTACTGTACCTGTCAAACTATCACATGGCCCTTTGCCGTGCGATGTTGCGAAAAAATTTCATTCTGCGGGGATATTGAAATCGACTTTGTGCTTGCATAGATTAATAAAATTTTTTTTGTTCTTATATTGAGTGACTGCTCCATCTGAGAAGAAAAATGTTTTGTTTTATTCTTGCAATTTTTTCAGCAGGAATTTAATTTAGCCACGCTAGAATAAATGAACTGTAACTTGTGCTCACTACATCCACATCAACTTTTTTAACTATTGTTCGAGTTTAAAAGAACAAAAAAATTATTAAAAAAATGTTAAAACAATTTTACATAATTAAGTATTAACATAGAGATACATCACGGAATTACAACCAAGAAATAGAGTGTCTGCAGAGGAATAGTATATTTTAGCGAGTTGATAAAATTTTTCAATGTGACTAATTTTAAAAAAACAGTTATGTGATTTTTGTAAATTTTATTATTGCTCATTTTATTTACACTATCTTTTGCACACATTTCTACATTTACAGTTTTAAATATTTTTTTTTTTATTTAGAAGTGATAAAAAACAGTTATTGCTCGCAGTACTAGAAATGCTCTGAAAAAAATATGTTTTTTTGCTCTCCTGAAAAGTTACAGAAAAACATACAATTGTTTTTGTTGGCGCAGTGACGATAGGTACCTAGCTTAGCAAAAAATACTAAAAATTCCGTTTTTAATTAAAAATTCAAGTATTTTGTACTTACAAATTGTGTGGTAAGTTTTTGAAAATTTCGTTAAAAATAGTAAACATTGATTCTCCAACATCAAATTTTGAGAATGCATAAAGAATGAATGCCTCAATACGATAATATTTTTTACAAAAGCCAAAAAAATAGTGGTGCTGCTATAAAAAATGTAAATGAAATTTTTAGTGGTCAAACAATTTAAAAAGTTTTACGAAAGTGTTTGTAAAAAAGGAAACCACAATAAAAACCAATTCAAGATCTGAGTACTTGTCCGAATGACAATTTTTGTTTTTCGTTATAATTTTTCACTGTGTATAAATGCAAAAAAATATTGAAAATTACAAAAAAAAATATGCAAATATTTTTCTTTTTTAAAGTACTATCCACGTGCAAAGTACCAAATTTTTACAGAAATGTGAGTTTCGAAAAGCGCCCGATTTGACATGGAATGACCGATATATGTTTGCTTTTACAAACCATGTTTTTTTATTCTCGTTATAACGTTTGTTTTTGTTTTAATAATATAGGTATTATTTTTGTTTTCTTCATTTATGTTTGAATTAACAAGTAGTGATTTAAGCAATTCCTTTTTCTATTTTTAACACAACAAAGCCTACATAAGATCTGAAGGAATTTTTTATACTAGGAAAAAATATAAAAATACAACTTTTTTCAAATATTTTCACTATTTCTCTAAAACCATGAATTTTATGTGTTGGTGGTTCATCCCATCCCCTTGACGAAGATATGTACTCCGAAGCTCGAGCGGAAGTAATCAAAAGAAAAATAAAAATTTTCGAGATAATTTATTTACAAGAATGCAAAATCAAAGCTAATAAATGAAACTTAATAAATTTTAAAGAATTTAAAAACAAAAAGAATGGTTTCTTTTAACCATTACACTAAAAAAAAGTGACTAAGAATCCACCTTTTTCCCTACCATATATGTATATACTTTTTTACATTTCAACCTTTTGAAATTGTTAATTGCTTATTTCATTAAATACGTAAATCCACTTTAAAAGCAAAATTTGCGACATCAAACTAATCTTAATTTTACTTAACGCCAAAACAAACAAATGCTTACGATCTACGAGTGCAGTAAACTTTTATTATAGCAATGAGAGTGACAAAAAAAAACCCCACAAATGTCATAGAACTTTATGAAGCTCACTTTGCTGCGACTGTAGCAAACTCATTGCTTGTAACTAAGAAATGTTAAGATTTTATTAAATTACAACTGTGGGGGCTTTATGTTGCCTTTCTGAATGAGTGTGTGTCAGTCTGTCTATCTTGCGTTTAGCGTCTGGAGCCGCTCAGACAAACGCATAAAGCTCATGTAGCTTTTTGTCATTATTACAGCTAGCTTTTGTTAGTGCTGCTTTTGCTGCTCCTTATTCATTCTTTTTTTTTTTTTTTGCTTTTTATTTCGGAGATGTTATCTTGCATAGCGTCTTGACACTTCGTAAAGTTTGTTTATGCGCGCTTTGGTTCGCTTTACATGAAAGCGTTAAATCACAATTTCCTTCAACTAACTAAGCTTTTGTCACTCCTTCCCCCCTTAAAAATATATATATATATTATTTTGCTTTCTTGAGACATAAGTACTTTGTGCCTGGCAACCCAGTCGTTTTTATCGTACCACCGCTTTCGTGTAATGATGACGAATGTGTGATAAGAGCGAACAAAAAAAAAAAAGAAGATTCTTTTCATTATTGCAAAGGAAAAAAATAATCTTGCAAGTGGGAAAAAGGCATCAAGGCACGCAAGCTTGAAGCTTGTCGTGGCAGAAAAACCATTAAGTAAGGGAAAACATGTGCTGTTTGGGGAATATGTGTTAGTTTTTGATTGTTTTTTTCTTTCCTGGCATTAGAGTTGTTTCAGTTGTTTTTGGGAATGAAAAATCTATTTGGAAATTTTTCTTCGTTTTTTTTTTTATATTTTTAGTGAATTTGTTACTTTCTGGCACCACTCGTTAAACCTTACAAATGTCATTCTCCACTTGATGTGACTTTGAAATGTTGTGAAAACTTTACAAATGTTTGTCATTAGAAAGAATTATTACTATTTCTATTTGGTTTTATTTCTTTGCATTATTTTACTTTCATTAAGTTTATTGCTTTTGTTTGTGATCTTGTTGGTTGAACTCGTTAAGTCCCACAAATGGACTTTAATGCTTCGAATAAAGCTTAAAAGGCTCTTAAATTTAGCAATTGCCATAAAGTTTGTATTTATTGCAGAGCTTTTTATGATGGAATTGATGACAATTGTTGATGTATTGGTTAATCTGCACACATGCAATGTTTTTGCAAAGCTAAGAAGAAATTTTTTACTGATTTTTTGAGCTTTTTAAGAACAGCTCAGTGAAAATGATTTTCTATTAACACAAAACCATAATCAAAAGCATTTACAAAATAAATGAAGTGAAAAATGAAACTTTTCACTTGCCATAATAATAAGAAGCACATTTACATTCATTCAAAAACCCATTTTTTGCACACATTTATCGCATTCTTTTAAATAGCGAAAAAGTACATGTTAACACGAAATAAATTTTAATTCTTAAGCTCAATAAATTTTAATTTTTATATGCAGCAATTTTTCACCATGTGCAACAATTTCGCGCCTAATTTGCTGCAGCAAAAAATTCGTAGCAATCAAGCAAATGTTAGATGTGCAAAAATATTATGCAAACCTTAAATATTTTTTTTGAATTTTTTATTTTTATTGCAATTTTAATGTGAATTTTTATTTTTTCGACACAATCTGTCGAAAAGTATAACAGTTACAAAAATAAAAATATAATATCTTTGTTGCTTTTGTTTTTGAAGTGCTTATGTGCCAAATGGCAGCGCGCAGCACTTCACGCTCGGTTGCATTAAAAATTATTAAATGTGTGTGTGTGTGTGTGCTTTGGGGAAATAAATTAAGTGAAATTTTATGTTGCATATTTGTAGGGTTGCAGTTGAGTAAAAAGCTATGTTGGGAGAAAAAACCACTACATGGCTCAATGGGAATTGTAAAAATTTTCAACATTATGTTACATTTGTAGTTGTTGTTATGTGTGTTGTAGTTGTCGGTTTTTTTGTTGCTCTTTTTGTTTTGCCTACCACTCACTTGCTCATTCATTACTTTTATGTGTCTGCTTATATTTTGCGCCATTTTTAATATATTTGCTTATTGCCTTTTTCCATTTGCCCGGTGACACTTGGTTGCATTCAATTTGTTGCTATTATTTTAAAGGTCTTTTCGTCTTGGCAGCCCATTAAACCTGGTGTCCAAGAAAAAACAATTAATAGAAAAAGAAGCATAAATAATAAACATCAAAAGTTTTTCACAAAAGCACTTAGATGGTTTTGATTTTAAAGCACTCTTCATTATTTATAATAACGTCTTTTGTTTCAGGTATATAATTTTGTATTTTGTTTAAATTTAACTATGTTTACATTGTTTTGTATAAGTAGTATTTTTGAATTTATTTAAATAGTAATTTTTGCTTAAAATATAAAAACCATAATTTTTTATAAGTATTTAACATTTTATTTACCTTTGTGTCATGTAACAAATTATTTGTTGGTATTATTATTTGCTACTGCTGTTATTAGAAATAAACTAGTAAGCCCGTGTGGAGTCGTAAATTTGCTAGTCATTAATAATATTGAAGTTTTTTGTGTTTATTAAAAATATGGGTATTCACAATTGTGTGTTATCATGGTATTGTAGTTTTTTTTTCCATAGTTGAAAACCACAATTGTGAGTACCATTTAAATAGAATTTGTGGTGAAGCATCGTCCACTATATCTTTTTGTTATTATGCAAATAAATTAAGTACCCAATTTGATATATATTATTAATACTAGTAAGCTCGCGTAGCGTTAAAACGCCAAAATCAAACATACTTACATTTTATTTTAAGCTATTGAATAGATTTTCAACTGATCAAAATTTAATTGAAATTAATTTTGGCCTCTTTGCAATATACGCGGTATTGCACGCACAACGACGATATAATGTTTGCATATTTAATTTCATAAGAATATATTTTGATTTTCAGTTGAAAAATGCTTGAATAAAAATGCTTCATTACCAGTTTCCAATTTCTTATTAAACTTTTGAGTGATTTTTTAAAAATTACAATATTTTCCGACCAACAGCTTAGAAATCTTTTTCAACTATAAGAAATCATTCCAGTATCACTTTGATATTGAATACATCAATTCATAGTTTAAAGCTGTGAAATTATAAAAGATTATTCGTCAGTATAACAGTTTCATATATATTAGCCGATAGGTGGCGCTAAATACCTCACATATTTTTAGGCATATGCTGAAACTAAGAAGAGAAAAAGCAACATAACAGCAACAATTATATGAAAACTTTAACTCGCTATAACATAAAAGATATAAATTTTTAAAAAATAAAAAGTCCAGATTGCACATCCACAGGTCAAAACCTACCAAACTATACTAAATTTATTAGGATTGGACTTGTACTTAAAAAGCCTTACGCCGGACAAAATTTGAGTTTGCGTAATATATCTAAGATAAGTTGCCGTCTTTTTAAAATTTGGCTTTTAACATACAGGGTTGTCCATATTCGAAGCGCCTATTTTATTTTTAAATAAATCAAAGAAACCACAATTTTTTGTCTGTTCGTCATTAATATCATTTAATTGGGTTCCAGTAAATTTGCTTACATTATATCTTGAATATGATATCTCGTAAATGGTCGCCATTGGCCTCTACGACATATTGTGCCCGTTTTGCAGCAGTTTCCATGGTTTTCTTCAACATTTCGATGGGAATGGCGGTTATTTCTTGACGGATGTTGGTTTTCAGCTCTTCTAGGGTCTTTGGCTTGTTGACGTAAACCTTTGATTTCAAATAACCCCACAAAAAGAAGTCTGGAGGCGTTAAATCTGGTGATCTTGGCGGCCAATCGAAATCACCATTTTTTGACATCAAACGGCCAGGGAACAATTGCTTCAAAAAATCGATTGTAGTGCGGCTTGTGTGTGGTGGCGTGCCGTCTTGTTGAAACCAGTAGTGCCTGATACGCTTTCGACGAACGATTGGCATGAAAAAATTGTTTATCATATCGCGATAACGCTCCTGATTGACAGTAACTCTGTGGCCATTATCATCTTCGAAAAACAACGGCCCAATGAGCATTTTAGCACAAACGCCGCACCAAACAGTGACTTTTGCATCGTGAAGAGGTACCTCTTGAATCTCTTGTGGATTTTCAGTGGCATAAATACGGCAATTTTGTTTGTTTACCGTTCCGTTCAACTGAAAATGAGCTTCATCGCTCATTTTTTGAAAGCACGTTGAGTTTTTACTATTGACTTGTTTTGTTGAATGTAAATTTCAACAATTTTAGAGCGTTCGCGTGGCGTGTACTGTTCCATTGTAAACATTTGCTTGGAATGACGCTTCAAACGCGGTATATATATATACTTGATATACTTGAACCTATATATATTTTTTACTTGATTTTGTATGGGATGTTCATACAAAGGTTGGTCGATCATAACAAAAATATGTCAGAAAGGTAATCTAATAGAGTTGTATGTATATGTGTACTGAAAAAAATTTAAATCGGTTAGACCCTAGGGGGTGGCTCTTTTGGACTTATATTAATTTTTTACTTGATTTTGTATGGGAGGTTCATACAAAAGTTAACCGGTATTAACAAAAACCCTTCAGAAGGGTAGTCAAATGCAGTTATAGGTGAGTACTAAAAATGTTAGAAATCGGTTAAATCCTAGGGTTACCTCACCAGGACCCATATGAATTTTTTACTGGATTTTGTATGTATATTTTTACTCTTAAGCATTTTTTCAAAAAAAAAAAAAAAAAAAAAAAATAAAAGTATATTTTTGAAGTACAAAGTATGAAAATTTATTTGCAGTTCCTGGTTATATAGAATCAATAATAGTAGGTTAGAAAAATAATGGCAGTTAATTTTATAGGATTTGTTTTTTTCCATCAAAATTCGGCAACTTCTAAAATTGTTCAATTGATAATATATATCATATATTAAAATCACTAAAATATATATAATTTTTTTTTAATTTCCAAAATTTTTTAATTTTATTTATGAACTCAAATATTTTTTATAAAAAAAAGCTTTACTTGGCTAAGTTTGATCAAAACACCAATTTTTGAAAATTATTTGTTCAAGAGAACAAAAAATGAACTGAACAAAACTTGTTTTTTTTTAAATATCTCAACTTTGAAGTGTCTCTAGCGTAGCTAAAACTGAGTTCTCCCTTTAATATTTTGCTTATGTCTTATCTATGGAATTACCTGTCGATTGATACCAATATTGTTATGTTTCGAGTCATAAACAATTTTTATTTGTGCCCATGGGCACAAACGAAACGACTGTGACCAACTGAGTTTGCTTATTAGGCCATAACTTTTTGCATACCCAGAGAGCGAAAATGGTTTTCCGAAAAAGCTACTTCTTGCATGCGAAGGAAGCTACTCTTTCTATGGGAAAGAAAAAAGCCTATTTTACTATGCGCAAGAATATTTTGTTTGCTATGCTAAAGAATAGTGCAATAAAAGAATATACTTTAATATTTAAATTTGTACAGTTTTGTGGTTATTATCTTATAAAACCAAAAAAAAAAACAAATAATTTTCACTGAATTCAAATAATCTAAACAAAACACTTACAGCCTTATGCAATAGATTTTCTTAAACAAACGTTCAACGCTTGTTTAGTTATGCAGTGTTTAGGGCTTTATGCATCCTCTACGCAACCTTGCTGAAATTGTTATTCATAAACATTTTTTTATTCATTGCTTAATTTTGTAAGGTTTGTGTTTAAACAATCGATACTCTTTTACAAAAACGAAGAATTCTTGTACATTTGCAAATCTGTTACTGAAAAAAGTATACAAAGGTCGGAAATGGAGCGTGTCTATGATATAAATATCTTATGCATCAACCTTAATCGAAAAGACGATAAAAAATTTTAGGTTAAGTTTACGCAGCCCTTAAACGGTAATTTCGGCGTTTAAGTTATGCAGATCTTAAACTAGCCGGAAAAATATTTATGAATAACAATGTGTTGGTTAAAGCTGGTTTAAAGTTATGCAGCCTCTAAAATGAGATAATGAATAAGGCTGTTAATGCACAGAAAATTATGCTAAATAACTTTTTCAAAGTTAGTCAAGCATTTCAGCTTTTGGGGCTTGGCAACACCGGAAGTTTTTACACTTTATCCCTTTCTACCTTTCAGATTGAAAGTACACATAAATTTTTAACGGCCTGCTTGTCGACCGAACTAAGACATGCAAAACATACGAGCAACGAAAAACGAAGTTCATTTAAAGTATTTCGGTGAAGATATAGTCTTTAATAAAGCAAGGAAAAGTTTTTGAATTTACAGACTTTTTCAGTCGCTTGCTAACAAAGAATTATATCTTTCTGGCCAAGAATTCATCTTTGCAGTTACTTACTTTTTCCGTGACTTATGACAAAAAACTTTTGGCTTTTGTCTTGAAGACGCAGAAGTCGGGAAGATTTTCTCTTTGTTACAAAAATATTTTGTGAACAGTTTTTTAAATACACTTTTTCTTTGATTTTACGATTTTCATTTTTTTCGGTGTAAACGACCTTCGTCGAGATACGTTTCGTCATACCTCGTAGTTTCCAAAGAACTGAAAGTTGAAAACGGTTCCAAATTTCGTGCGACCAAATCAATAAAACGTTTCTCGTAAAATCTTCTTTCCAAAAATTTGACGTAATCAGGACGTGGAAGGAAACGTTTTAGTAACAAAGATGCCAAATTGTTGGATGGAACGTTATAAGTCGCTGAGTAAAGGTGGTAGGGTAGTAAAATTATTATACAAAAATAAGAAAAAAAATTACACCGTGAGGAGAGCGGCTTCTTGGTTAAAGTTGCCACAGTTGCGTCACGGCGTTGCATGAAATTATTATTCAGTGAGTATCTGTGCTACGGCAAATGTTATAAAAGAAAAACTTACAAGGGCCTTATGACAAAAATAAAAAAGTTTTGGCATCATCAGCTCTTGGAGATAGCAGATTATGCAACAAAAGTGCAATTTCGTAATACAAAATTATTGTATTTGAGTGTAATTAGTGTATTAGTGTATTATTTTCACTGATTATTGGTATCACTGCAAAAGTATGGTATGACTATAAATGTCATTTCGTTAAGCTCTTCATAAAAATAATAAAAAAGATCCATGACATCATGAGATCGCTTCAGTATCTGCTTAATGGAAAAGTAGTGCAAAAACTATATTTTGGTGAACATTACGGTAAATTTTTTGGTGCGATACTAAAAGTGTGCTTAGGCTTCATAAAAAAATAAAAAACAATTCGACGTCATCACGTCGCCAATGCAGCATCTTAATGTAACGTAAATGCACCAACGATGCATCAAAAGCATGTATTACAATTAACTACGGTAAATGTTAGTAAATCGCAGTAAAGATTGGTGAAGGATTAGGAAAATAGAAAAATGATTTAACCCGAATCACCCTGAGTACATTTTTTTTTTAAATTTCCAGAATGGCCTGTTAACGCAAATATAAAATGGTTTAAACTAAAATAAACACACTTTAAGTGTTTGTGCTTGTGTTTGCGTTGCCATATGGCAACGACAGGGTGTTTCGGGTTAAATTAAAATTAGGATAACGAATTAGATAGGAAGTTGGACAAGGACTTAGCTAATCATTAGGACAAGTATTTGGACAAGCATTAAGACAAAGAATAGGACAAAGATTCGGATAAAACAAGAATTTAGAAAAGGATCTGGAAAGAAATAAGAATGATTATAATGATTTGAACAGGGACTAGGAGAAAACTGGGACAAGAGTAGGGACATAGATTCATACAAGCACTAGGGCAAGGGTTAGGATAATGACTAGTTCGAGGATTAAGACAAGTATAAGAACAAGGATTAGAAAAAATACTAGGACATTGATCGAGACATGGATTAAGACGAAATAACAAAAAATTATGAAAAGGACGACAGCAAAGATAATGATTATGGCCTGAATATGGACTCTTTTAAGCACAAGGGCTTGACTAGAATTATAACAAGGATTAGAATAGGAATTAGAACAATAAGTAGGACAATAATAGTTATAATAATTAGAACAATAAGGGCCAATTTTTCAGTGCGTGTGTAAACTGCAGTCAAATTAAACTGAGGTTAACTCACCAAAATTAAACGTTTAAACTCGGTTTAACTAGATATTTTAGCATTCGTTGAAGTTAAATGGACTTAAATTATTATATAAAGTGTTTCTTTTTTGCCTAAACCGAGTTTAAACGTCCAATTTTGGTGAATTAACCTCAGTTTAATTTGATTAGAGTTTAACTCGCACTGAAAAATTGGCCCTAAATAGGACAAGTTAATTACCGAAAAATTATTCTCCGAAGTGAAAAGTTATATCTCGACTGAGCAACATGGGTTTTGCGGCCAGGCCCACCAGCACTAACTTCTCTGCTTTTTCAAGCTTTTGCATGAATGCCATGGTGTACGGCTTCCAGGTGGACGTACTTTACATTGGTTTTGTTAAAGCTTTTGATAGTTTGAGTTACAGGTTACTAATTTCGAAACTAAGTAAGCTAGGATTTCACTCTAACTTTTTAAAATGGATGAACTTTTAACTTGTAAATATAAAATTATTCGTAAAAATTGATACTTGTTACTCTTGTATGGTTGAAGTTACTTCAGGTATTCCACAGGGTAGCCAATTAGGACTGCTTTTGTTCATTTTATACACAAAAGATATACTCAGATATTTTAAATTATGTAAAAGTTTGCTGTATGCTGATGACTTGAAAATGCGGCTATTGTTAAAAATACTTCAGATTGCTTGAATTTTCAAGCAGATATTACCGTTCTGCTGTTATTGTGTGAAGTTAATGTATTAACGCTAAATTTCTCCAAATGTCATGTTTCAACATTTTGTCGCAGAAATGTTTTCATTATGCACGAATATTCATGCGAAAGCAATAGTTTCTTTCAAAGAGCAACCGCTGTGAAGGATCTTGGCATTTACTTTGATCAAAATTTGTCTTTCAAAACTCATAGAGATGATGTGATTTCCAAGGCAAACTCACAGTTAGGTTTTCTCAAAAGAAACTCCATGGAGTTTTTTGACCCTTATACAGTAAAATCTATTTTTTCGAACTTGGTCACATCCATTTTGGAATATTCCTGTACTATTTGGAGCCCTTCTTACGCTGTAGATATTTGCAGGGTAGAAAGAATTAAAAAAAAGGTTTTCCCGATTCGCTTTTCGTAATATTAATACATTTCAGGAAATTCCACTGATACTTATGATATTCGCTGTAAACTACTTGGACTTCAATCGTTGGAGCAAAGAAGAAAAAGTTTTTCTATATTATTTATTAAAGACATTTAAGATGGTAAAATCCAAAGTCCTGAACTGTTGGAACTTATACCTATGTATGCAGCAATGAGAGGCCTTAGGGAAAGACCTTTATTTTATATTTTTCCCCATAAAACTAATTTTAGACAGAATGAGGTGATTTCTTAATGTTTATTTCTTTGGAATTCTGTTGCCAGTCAGCTAGATTTCAGTATAAATAGAGAAATATTTAAGAATATATTACTCGAATTGTTACCTTATGTTTTATATGCTAGATTAAGTTAGATTCAGAACAACATCTGTGAGGGCAATAGCCCAGTAGATGAATGAAATAAATAAAATAATTTGGACAACTAGACTTCAAGGTTGTCTGTAAGAATTGTGAAAAGGATTGGAAGAGTGACTACGTCAAACTTAAAGAAACATTGTCAAGATACGTCGAAGCACGTATGGATGTGTTAAGGACACAGCCTACTTTAATCTTTTCACTACACCTAGTAGAAATTAAAATTATTTAAAATTATTTAGGGTTCCTGCAAGAAAGACCAAGTTTAAAACATACATTTTTATAGAGTTCCACAAGCGATTGTATGCAGTTAAATTTTGATAACATATTCTTGTTAAAGAAATAAAACGTTTTTATAAAAACAACAAAAAATTGAATTTCATCACTTCTTAAAACAAGTATCAAAGTCATATAACTTTTTTTAACCCTGGAAGATGAAAGGCATTTTTCATCTATGTACGTGTATTTTTTTTTTTTGTGATCCGCTTCCTTCCTTATAGTTGTATTCCAATATTTCTATATGGTGTTGTCCTTTTAATCATAATTTTTTCTGTTTATGTGTTGTTTTGTTTTAATTTAATTTGTTATAAATAATTGTTTTCGTTACTTCAGTTTAAATGGTGGTTGGCATAGAATACACAGTACAACAGTGGTTGGTACACATGCGAAATGTTAACAGAATATGAAAAAAGGCTTAAAATAAATAAATACATGTCTCGGCGTTTTGCTGTAGCACGTCAGAATTTTGAGAAAATCGATTTTTAAGCTTCGAAGGCCCGTGGAGGTTCACTTGTAATGTAATACTATTATAAAAATTTTTATAAAACCGATTTTAATGCTTAAGCCAGTTTTGAAAAGGGAATTAAATTTGGATTTTTTTTTTAAATAACTTTTTCTCCGCTAGATAGCGCTTTAATTTTCATGTAAAGTTAAAAAAAAACCAAAAATGTAATGTAATGTAATTTAATGTAAATGTAATGTGAAAATGCAAAAATCAATATGAAATCTTAACTATTATTTTGTGTTAAAAATTAACAACATTGTATTTTTAATGAACTTCGTTCATTTTTGGTTATTTTTTAACTTTACATGAAAATTAAAGCGCCATCTAGCGTAGAAAAAATTTAATTCACTTTTCAAAACTGGCTCAAGCATTAAAATCGTTTTACCCATTCTGTTTTTATAGAAATTTGTATACTAGTATTACATTACAAGTGAACCTCCACGGTCCTTCGAAGCTTAAAAATCGATTTTCTCAAAACTCTGACGTGCTACAGCAAAACGCCGAGACACGTATTTCTTTATTTGAAGCCGATTTTCATATTCTGTTAACATTTCTCATGTGTACTCAAACAATTTGATTTTGTCGTACTGTGATATAAGAGAAACTGCAATAATAACTTTATGATACAAAATTGATTGAATAAATTACTTTGCTTTAGTTGACAAACATCCCGCCGGAAATACAACACATATCGATGGCAGCATTGTTCAAACGCAGCAACCAGACTCCGGCTATATAGCTTTGGTGGTAATAGCGGGTCTTGTGGGATCATCGCTGGTACTTGGTGTGGTAAGTAGCTTCTAATGCCTCATATTAAAGCTGTATATTTTTACATTAAGTGCGAGTGAGATACGATAATGCTGCACGGATAGAAAAATATACTCATATTCAGTAGGGATTAAGAAAATCGCGGCCACAGATTAGCAGCGAATATAAGCTTAACTCAAGTAAATTATTTTCTGAAGTATCAAAATAAATAATCCAGTCAAAATCTACTTACATCAAACAGATATTTGCTGAGCTATTCATCAAACAGAATTTGCTGAGAAAATTCCCACTCCAAAAAATATCGCTTCAAATCAAGCCAATATTTTCTGCGATATTAAAATAAATATCCCAGTCAAAATTTTCTTAATTTCAAGCCAATGTTTTCTACAATGTCAAAATTAATATTCCATTTAAAAATTACTTAAATCAAGCCACAATATACTTGGGTATTCAGGATCAATTTTTCAACTAAAGTGTAGTGTATTTTTGAAGTGGCTGAGAAATCAAGCTCAAGTTTTGCTTGATCACAATATAAATTTAGCTAAAAAAATTCTATGTGTATTATTAACATTAAATCAAATTGAAAAATTACGATTATCCGGAGACTTGAACCTCGGCCGCGTGAGTGTAAGTGTATATGCTTATCCATTCGACCATTGCAACTTAACTAATTGTCGCTTAATTTGCTTAATTAGGGTTAACTCTAATCCTACAACGGTGTGACTTTGGATCACATTTGATTTTAAAAAGATTTTAATTATTAATTAAGAACTTTTTTGCATTGAAGTCTATTTGTATTTTCAAATGAATTAATTTTCTTCAAATTCAGAGTAACAATAATTTCGTGGCACCAACAGCTAATTTTTATTTTTTTTTTTACATGTGTGTAAAACGTACGAGCATAGAGTAAGAAAATTAACGCTTTCGCTTTGCTATTATAAGAAATTAATATAAGAAAACTGAGCGAAATCACTAAAAAACAGAACAAACTAAAAAAAAACCAAAACAAAACTAAAAGCAATTAAGAAATAAAAATTATGTCTGTGATGGGATTTAAACCGATTACTCAATATTCCAAAAAGCAAGAGTAAAAACTAAAGCCTTAGCCAACTGAGCTATTTGCACTGTTATGAAGGTTGTTGAAATAATATTCATAACAACATTGTTGCTATCAAAAGTGCTTCTCAACTGAAGGCAACATGTGTATATGAAAGTGTCAACTTACTCGACTTGGCAATAAGAAAATAATTTCTAAGATTAAGCATATAAATTTTTATATTGGAAATTTTTTTAAAACTGAGTAAATTATTTTTCTTGTTGCAAATAACTCAAATTTCCGATTTCTATTAAAGTTAAGTGAAATTCTACTTGTTGCTAGTAGAATTCAGTTGAGCTATTTTTCTTCTTAATAAAAGTAAAGTATTTATGTCCGTGTATATTTTTTTTTATATTTATGTGTTTGAACTCAATTTGCTTATTCAATCTTTTTACATTACTTACATTTTTAATATTTTTTTGTTTTTTAAATCTTAATAGATTCTCTATGTTGGCTATCGCCACTGCAGCAGAAGAACTGTCAACTCTATTAATTTTGAAAATCCGGTCTACCGGAAAACCACCGAAGATCACATTTGTCTGGAAAAGAATCTGCCAGCTAGAATGTTCCCAAGCACGGTAGATGAAGAGGTAAGCGCGCACAGAATCAATGATTTTAGTTATGTTAAGTTTTGAATTTAGCTTACTAATGAACCAAGAAAATAAATTTTAAACCTACTTTAAGAATTAATTGAAAGAAACAAAAACTACACATATTTTAGCGACTAAGTAGAGTAATTTTTCGTAGCATTTACTATTAAGTAGCAATTAGTGGTAAAATAGAAAAAATCCTTTTTTTTTTTTTGTAAATAAGTAAAATATTGCTGAACAAACAACACTTTTTTTATTTACCAAACACATTTCATAGTAAAATGTGTTCAACTCACAAAAATGTGTGCTGCATGCAGCACATTACTTTATGTTTTTGTTTTTTTTCCCTTTTTAACAGTAGCAATTACATAAATAGTTTTAAGCATAAATTAAGAGAAATATTTTTGACCTCGTTGTTGTTGTTGTTTATTTCTAGCTGCATTGCTCGCAAAGAAGACTTTTCGCGCAGTATTGAAACTAAGTAAATTTTTTGTGAAACTAAAAAATTCCAACAAAAATTTAAACTTTTTT
Source organism: Dichetophora obliterata (assembly GCA_963920525.1). NCBI lineage: Eukaryota > Metazoa > Arthropoda > Insecta > Diptera > Sciomyzidae > Dichetophora > Dichetophora obliterata. The sequence goes on from OY986435.1 coordinate 1,774,844, forward strand.
CGTACAATAAAGTAAGAAAGCAAAAATATACGTATGTTTTCTTAAACAACTATCCGTGTGTCAAATTAAAAACAAACTTATCTGATTTTGTAAAATTTTCAAAAAGTATAAAAACATAATAACTAAGTTAAAATAAAAATTTAAACTATGTGTATGCTACTAAGTTTAATTATTTTAAGTACTAAAATAAGTATAACAGTAACTAATTTTAAGACATAAGACTAATGTCATCATGAAAAAAATTAAATTGAAATAATAATAAAACATATGTGCATAGAAATAGCTTAGTTTTAATCATATACTTCATGAATATCTTTTTTTTTTTGAGTTTTTAATTTTAAGCTAAGACGCAAGTAGTTCAATTAAGTGGCAACACTTGAATCTTTACAATTTTTAGAAAATTTCAGTAAACATCATAAAAATCATGACTTTTTTCAGCTAGTTAAGTTATTTAGTTTTGTATTATAATTTTAAGACTATTTAACATATCTATCAAATAACTTTTAAAAAGTTTTCTTTACTGCAAAAATCTGAATTATTTCCTCTTTTAAACTTAATTTTCGAAAATTTTTAAAATCAAACACCAAAACTCAATCCACATCAAGCTGATTTTTCCCACTCTAAGCAAAAATTTTAAACTTAGAAGAACATAGTGTTATTTTTATGCCTATAAAAGCAAAATGCCTAAGATAATGTTGAATATTTTTGGCATTCTCTTTCTTTTCACTCATTGCTAAAATTCGTATGTTCTGCACTACATTTATCTTCTTCTTCTTCTGCTGCGTCTTGACTCATGCAATTGTGCTTTATTTTCACGCTGCGAGAAAATGCATTTCTACACGCGGCTGCAGCAGCGCTTTTAATGCATGCGAATGTAAACAGCAGTTAACAACTCTGGTAAGTATTTTGAGCAATGATTTTAAAAAGCGACATGTTTTCTTATTGTTCATATTTGTTCTTGATTTTTCATTACGTTGAATTTTAATTTTTCAATAATTTGACTCCAGAGTATCCAACAATCTTTCTTTCTTTTTTTTATTGAAAACTTCGCATATTTCGAATTCTTTCCCTGGTATGTGAATCATTCATGTGGCAAATAATACTGAACATGATTGTGTGGCAACGCCTTTAAAAGTGCAACACACTCAATTCATCCATACTGCTTGTCTTTTTTAATGAAGTCCTCTTTGAGTCGCACAGTGGATCGATTCAAGGAGTGGAATAAAAAAAACGATGTGTTTCAAGTTGGACACTTGGAAGCGAAGCATCTTTGTATTTTTATAGAATTAAGAATTTGACAGAAAAATTTTTTGACCATATTATTTTTTTTATTTTAATTAAATAACAACATATTAAAATAAAAACACATTTTTTATTATTTCATTTTTATTTTGCTTCATAATTGCCACCTACAGAGGGATAGCCGAAAAGTGGACTGTTTTATAGAATTTTTGGACTTTATAAAGTCGATTAATAATTTCAGTTATTAGTCAAAAATCGATTTTTTAACGACTATTTTCGGTTTTTGTGAAATTTTATTTTATTGATAATTAATATAGTTTTGTTACAACAACAATTACGTTTGTATCGATAACACTTAGTTTTCCCTTTGTAATAAACAATTTTTACACAAGAGCAACACTGGTGCGCTCAGTTCGCCAACAACGCACCCAACTTTGAGAAAACAATAGGGGTATTCACGATTCAGTGAACTTGCCAGTGCAGTTGAGGACTTGAGGACTTGTGCAGTTGAGCACACCACCACTATTTCGAACCTCTTCAAATTTTTCGATGCACACAAGTGCACAACACAAGTCCTCAAGTTTAACGCAATAGTAGGAAAGCACTTGTGCAGATTTTGGACGTACGTGTATTTTGTTTTTGTAAAGTGCACAAGTCCTCAAGTCCTCAACTGCAAAGGAAAGTGCACTAAATCGTGAATACCCCTGTTATAATGTTAATTGCTAATTTGTGCCAGCGCTGCCGAAAGTATTTACTCTTATTGGATAGTGCATACTACTATACTCCCTAAATATGAATAGTAGTATTACAATTATCAGCAACCTTGAAAGTCGTGTTTCTTTAAATCTAGTCAAAAAGATTTATTTAGTTTTATGTTGAGATAAAAATGATGTAAGAGATAATAGAAAAAGTCGAAAAACCAATTTTAATCAATTATTTAAAAAAAAAAATCGACTTCGAAAAAATCGTTCATTGAAAAATTTGAAAAAAATAAAAAGTTGAAAATTGTTTTTTTATTTGACTATCCATCCCTATCGCCACTATAGTTGTTAAAATTATAATCTTGAATAAAATAAATTAAATTAAACATTTATGATAATTGAAATAGCAAACCTATATTAAAGATATAATGGAACGAGACTCGAGTGGTGAAATGTCAGAATTGGTTCTATTGTTTTATCACCCTCATTATTTTTACTCAACATGCCTACCCTGAACCACTGCCACCTTTTTGGAAAGCCCCATACAAAAAATTAAAAACATTTTGAAAATACATAGTTTATTACGTTCTTAATAAGTTTTGTACCCTTAACATTTATTCTTAACATATCTATCACCGTCTGCCACTTTTCTGGGGTCTCCATGTTTAAAGGCATCCTACTTTTTTTCACCAAAATTTTCCTTTTTAACAGATCTACCCACTGCATATGCCACCCGTCTGTGGTCACCATACAAAAAATCGTAAAGAATTTCGAAAATAGTTAAAATTACTCCAGGATAGTCTGACCCCTGGAGGGTCGAATGTACGAACTGGTCCTACAATTTTTAAACTCAATAATTCCTCTGAACATACCTTTCTCTTATCTGCCACTTTCTAGGGGTTCTTATACAAAACATAAATAAAAATTTTGAAAATAGTTTACATCTTACTCAAATTATTTCCTAGATACTACTATTTCTTCACCACCAACATTTCTTCTAAACATTCTAAGACCTTTTCTGCTACCCTTCTTGTGGCCCCCCATCAAAATTTCATCGTTTTCAATCTGTCATTTCTTGCAATTTTCATCCAAGCAAATCAACAAAATAAAGTTTAATCCACTGTGAGCAAAAAAAAAAAACAAACTCACAAATGTAAATGCAGATATGTCTTATTCGATTTTTAACTGTCGATTAAATTTGCAATTGAATAACAGTTCGATATTGCTTTAGGAGTTGTAAGCACGTGTCTGAAATCAAAGTTTTTTTGGCAAGCAAAAAGCAATGCATACATAAAATGATAAGTATTCAAACTAAAAAAAACAGTAAAGAGGTTGTATAAGTATAAATTTCATATATATTTGTTATTGTGCTTCACTTAAAATTGCAATTAAATTAATCAGTTAAATGAATTAAGCTATTACAAAAAAAAAAAAAAAATAAAGTTTCAAAAGCAATTTGTGGTGTTTTTAATAAAATCGCAATAAAAGTTAAATTGCAAAGAACTTAAAAGATTTATACTTGGGAGATATTTTACTTATTATATTTAAATCTTTTTTAGCTTTACAATAGGTGTTTTTTGTTTACAGTTTTCATCATCCATTTGTGATAAGTTTTTAGATAGTGGAATGCAATATTTTTCATCTTAATGAAATGGGATTTTCCGTTTAGTTTGCTTTTTTAAAAGTCCCTCTATTTATTTACTACTTCATTCTTTTATTATAAATTCAACTTTTTTTACCGCTAGAAATGTATAAAATGCAACAAGATCGTGAATTACCCTATTTCGTTTTAGTGATAATGCAAAAGTAGTAGTAAACTTTAGTGATGAAAAAATAGTAATGCATTACTTTGATTGGGAATTAGTGCAATGCTGAAAATAGTGCATTAAAGGCATTTTAGTTAATGATATATAAATAAACTTGCATTTTTATTGATTTTGTTTTTTACCGGAAATGTAGTCAATGCATTTCCTTATTTAATGCAGTTGTCTCAGTTCTGGTCCCAGTGCAGCAGCAGCCACAACGGCAGCACTTACTACATTATCGACAATATTGTCGGCGACCTACTCAACGACCTCTTCCTATGCTAACAGCCTGAGTTAGCAAACAGCGGCAAACTCCACAGCTGTTTAAGCTGGGAATATGGCTTCCTTGATCTGGACTTTGGCTAGGGTTCGGAATTAACCGAACTGATGACCAGTTGCAAGCACAACTCCTATGAGCTCTTCAAGAGTTTCCTAACGCCATACATAATATTATTATACAGAACATATAGTTACGAGAATTGTCACTTTAATTCCTAGTCCTGCATTTTTCTTGTTTCGATCCACTGTGCGGCTTCAAGCCGTGTAGCCTTCATGTCAATATATTATTTATTCATTGGTTTTTTACTTATTTTTTTTTGTTTCGTTTTTCTGCAATATTGGTTCTTAATTATTTTCGGTGTAATGAACCAGACGCGTTTTTTTTTTTATTAATGTGCTGCTTAATTGGATGCTTAAATTAAAAAACAACGCACTTTACAATTTATAAAAAATAATCTACCATCAAACAGAAGTGGTTTTAAAAGTGCAGCAAAGAGTATTCTTATTGGAAATCTTGACATCTGAATTCTGAAAAAAATAGCGAAAATTTGTTATGAATGTAATTTATATGCAATTCATGGAGCAAAAATTTTTAATAATTTTAGCTCATTCATTCTTTAAGATTTTTTGTGGCCTAGATGTTAATGATTAATAATGATATAAAAAAGTGAAGGATATATTCTATAAAATGTTTAACAAGGTGGCATCAATATGTACTCAGAAAAAAATTGACTATAAAATAAATTAAAAACACTCAATCACGTTTTAAAATTTCTTAAGTTACATAGAGAAAATTATTTATTACAAAAATGTGTTAAAAAAAAATATGCATTTTAGTTTACAAACCACAATTTTTTTGTCTTTTAATATATTGCCCACGTCACATTTAAGTGTAATATCAGTTGCACTGTTCATCTCTGATTTGGTTCAAATTTTTTTTTTAGATTAGTTTATAAGAAAACCTAATCCTAATTTAAAAACTTTTAAAATCATTTTTCAGTGCCAAAATAGGGTCTATTTTGAGACAATGAAATGCGATTTTCGTAAGTAGGGTTTTATAAGAAAGGTTGGTTACATTGTATTTTTAAGGGAAAATATAAAACTTTCGAAAAACATAAAACATGCAAATGAACATTACGTAGTCCAGTACACTTCGCGCAAATGCCACATACAAAGCTTACGTACATACGTACGTACATGAATCATCACTAAAGTCCATTGTGTTTCTTTTTAAAAAACCTTATATTGAATAAGCTATTACTGTAATGAAATCTATATGAGCAATGAATTTTAATTTAACATAAAAAATAACTCCTAAATCTTTACTCGAAAGTAAAAAGCAGCATTTTCGGCATATTTCGTCGAATAATAAATAAATTTATCGATTTCAATAAAATATTCAATAATAATATATTCGCTGTTAGAATATCGTCTTTCATTTTTTAAAAAAAAAGACATTTCCGAAACAACTTTTTGAACAACCCAATAATTTTATATTCTTTATAAAATAACACAAAACAATAGTTTCATCACAAATTTTTTTATTTCAATAATAAAAAAATAAAAAAATTAAAGTCTTTGTCAATAATCCATCTTGAAACCTTTTCGTTGATAAAGTGACCGCTCATGCAATTCGGCTATCATAGCCACTTTTGGTCGTCGAGTTTAGTGCTTACATGGAATGAGTTCAATTCAAGCGGGAATGATTTGAGATTGGTTCAACACGTCTGTTGCTCGACATATTTTAGAAAGCATTCTTTTTCCTGCTGTGTTTAAGTTGAAGAAACTTTTTGTTAAATAATTACTTGACAAAACGATGATTGATCACTTTCCATCAAATATATACAGTTGTGTTTGATTGTCATCTGTCAAAAACTTGATGTTCATTGAGAACTCATAATCGATTTTACGCCAAGCTCTAATGCCAAAAATACTTCTCGTACAATATTTGGCTGCCACATAAATTATTTAATTGAAAAAACGTTTAAAAGCAACAAATCTGTCAAAAGTTTTATTCTTCTCTTACTCCTTTCTGTACTTAATCAACGCTGATTTAAATATTTACGCCAAAATTAATGTCACTATCCGCCACGCAAAACAGCTCATCACGCTACATATTGTAATAACTGGATTTAGACAATACTTTTAAATTTTTTATTTTGTACTATTATTTTAATGTTGGCCTTTTCATAATTTTACAAAAAAAAAAATCTATTCGCCACCTTTTTGTAACTGTGTTTAAATTAAAATTAAAGATATTTAATTAAATTTCAGTTACTGCCAAGCTTAGGTTACATTTTGTTATTTAATAAATCGCTTCATTAGGTTTAGCAGCAACAGATTTCAGGCTAATCCTTTGACTTGTTTATCCCTCAAACTGACGTTAGTGACAATAACGAAATTCAAGCACAAAAGCGAAGGCGTAAATTTATCTAATTATGCGCAAAATTAACATTTAATGAAAATAAACGCCATCTTTAATTAATATGCAGTCAGGTCTGGCAACGCCAGCTGAAAGGATGGTTGGTGACAGAGGGAGGTGCCAAGGAAAATATGACAAAAATTTCAATATTAAATTAACATACTATATAATATGAGAAGGTAAGGCGTTGATTTATTGCCCGCAGGTGTTTGTGGCAAGGTAAATAACGGTTAAGAAATATCTACCGGTCTTAAAAAATGTGAATAAAGCTGTCTGTAATTTATTTATTTATAAACTATCGACAATAACGTTTAACAGTCTATTTATTACATCACAAATTACACTTAAACAATAATTATAATGGAATTATTATAAGAATATAAAATTAAGGATTTATACAATACTCAATACACATGTTAAAAATCAGATCACTCCGGCCATAGTTAGTTCTGAATGTTAGCGGAATGTAAAAAAATCTCTTTGCTTAAAGTGTCTTTCCGGAGCATAAATATTGAAACGGGCGAGGATTGGCGCACAGTTAATATTATTCATTAAAAGATCTAGAACAAAAGTTATAAGAAAATATTTTCTTCTAGAACTCAATGATTTAAGCCCAATAAGTGCACATCGGGAGCTATACTCTGGCATAAAATTCCAATTTAATTTTTTCACAACAAAACGAGTAAAACGTTTTTGAACTTTTTCCAATCTTGTACTATACGACTCATAAAATGAGTCCCATATTACACACCCATATTCAAGTATTGATCTTATTATGGAAATGAAAAGAGTCTTTAAGGTATACGGGTCAGCAAACTCTCTAGTGTTGCGTCTAACGAATCCCATCATAGCATTAGCCCTGCTGATTATGTTGTCATAATGACCTGAAAATTACATCTTTTTATCACAGACTACACCTACATCAGATTTAGAATCTACTCTAATCAAGGCGTTGCATAAAATTGAGTAATCAAAAAACATTGGAGATCTTATCATATAAAATGACATTATGTTGCATTTTGAAAAATTTAAATTCAGTTTGTTTAGCATACACCATGAGTGCAGACTATTTAAATCACTTTGTAAACTCCATTGATCACTGAGACAGCTAACAGATTTAAAAATCTTAACATCGTCAGCATACATAAGGCATTCTGAGAACTGTATACAATTAGGAAGATCATTGATGAAAAGAATATATAACAACGGCCCAAGGTGGCTACCCTACCAAGACAAGAGTGAAGAATGAAAACCCATTAGACTGAGCTTATTAATTAGAATGGAGTGCTGAACTCTATCAAATGCTTTAGCGAAATCTGTGAAAATAACTTCTATTTGTTAACCATTCTCCAATTCCTTTTTTTTTAAGTGAGTGAATAGAACCAGGTTTGTAGAGGTTGATTTTCCAGAGACAAAACCATAGATCTGCTTTTTCACCAAGGCTTCAAACGATTTGGGAATTCATGGTAACTTAGATATTGGTCTATAGTTTCCAATGTCTTGTCTTGATCCAAAATAAAAATTTAATAAAACTTAATAAACTTAATAAAAATTAAGTGTAGCATTCAGAGAATACGAACTATGCCAAACTGATTACAAAATAAATTAAAAAAAAATATTTAAATATTGGACACAAAATTTTATTATTAAAAGTTTGATCAAAACAAATAAAAAGAACGAGCTTCAAAATTAACATTTTACATTACATTAACTCAGCTCAATAAATTGCTTATTATGACAAAAAATCTGTCAATATTTATTCAGAATAAAATCTATTTTTAAAATTTTTATTTAATTAAATTGTATCTATGCTAACCTTTAATTATTTGCTCATTTATTCGTGTTAGTATTGGTTTTTGTAGTTGTATGCATCACTTAGTTTCTATAACGGTCTAATTTAACATTTACTAATGCTAGTTTAGTTGTATGTTTGTGTGAGTTTCTTAACTAATTTATTTGTAAAAGTTGTGTTAAACATAATTAAAAGCAAAACCTATTTATTTTTAATTTAAATGCTCTCAATAGTGGGTAATAAATTAATTATTTATGAATTAGCAACATACAAACACACTCACACATGCTAAAAGGCACTAAAATTTCCAACAAAAGCAACTTTAATTAATTTTTGCCTCACTTTCAAATGCATAAAAACATCAGCTTTTAAAGCTTTGCCAATAAACACTCGACACATTATTTTACGCTCTAAGTTTTATTTATTTATTCTTTTTTTTTTATTTAGAAACTTGGGAACTCTGCAATTTTGACGTTTAATAAATGCGATTAAAATAATTGTAGTTTTTGTTGTGATAACAAGCCTGTGCCCCCGTTTCACCAAACAATCACAAAATGATACTTTTAAATTGCAATTGTTTAGATCTAGAAACAAAATATTTATTAATGATTTGCATATGGGTATGTCTAAAAAATTGGCAGAAAAGGGGTAGGTATGTTAAGATGAAATGTTTGGAGTGAAAAAATAGTAGAACCAGATTACATACTTAACCCTTCTAGCAGTCAATCCTGGAAAAAATGTATATTATTTTTGACATTATTCTTCATTTCTTGTCGTGTCAGAAACGTGGCAGATGGTATGGGTTGGTTTGAGAATAAATATTGAGGGTAAAAAATAAAAGGACCAGTTCATATATTTGACCGCTGGAAGGTCATTATTCCATTACATCTTTGATATACAGCTGTGGTCAAAATAATAGCAGTAGTCTTATATTCAGACATGTTTGTATAAATAATACTTGTCTACAAATTTTGGATCCAGTACATACATTATCGTTCCTATATGTACTTTTAACGCTTCTTCAAAATCTGTACTCAGTTTTCTCCTATATTGTAAAATTATTCAGATACAGGGTGTTTTACGTTTAAGGCACGTGTTTAGTATTATTGATCTAGAATCTAAACTACTTACAATAAAATAAAAAATAATATTTCGTATTTTAGAAAAAATACCAACTTTTCAATCAATATATCAGCCACTATCATGTCCTGTGTGGTAGCGGAGCAAACATTTTGAGATTATCCAACGAAATATAAACAAATATTGTATCTTTTGTTTAAGCGGAGCTGTAATCGTCCAAATTTAAAATGTCTTTTTTCCATGTAAAAATACATTTAATCAACAGTTTTTTTCTAAATTCTAACTTTGGATAACGCAAATAACAGCTCCGCTAAAGCAAAAGATACAAAATTTGTTGATATTTCGTTGGATAACCTCAAAATTTTTGTCCGCTACCGCACATGACACGATAGTGGTTGATATACTGATTGAAAAGTTGATATTTTTCCTAAATTACAAAATATAATTTTTTATTTTATGGTTAGTAGTTTAGATTCTAGATCAATAATACTAAACACGTGCCAAAAACGTAAAACATCCTGTATTGTAAAATGTTACAATACAGGAGGAAACAGAGTATAGATTTAGAGCCAGTGTTGAAAATACATATAGGAATTATAATAGGCTTACCGGATTCGAAATTTGTAGACTAGTATTATTTAGCCAAACATGTCTGAATAGAGGAGCACTGCTATTATTTTGACCGCAACTGTATGTTTGCTATATCAGTAGTCATAAGCGTTTAATTTTATTTATTAAATTCAATGTACATAAGTTATAATTCCAACATGTAACAAAAAAATAAAAAATTTTATAAAATAAGTGGCATGAACCTTTGTGTATTTTTAATTAAATGCTAGATGATCCGACGAACTTCGTTAAGCCCAAATTCGTTAATGTAATGAAAATAATAAATCCGAGCGTACACATGTAATTGCTGCTTCATGTAATTCGTTCAATTCAAATTCTTTATTTAAAAGTTCTATTGAATACAATGGAAATACAATGGAAATAATGTCGATGTTTTTAAATTAAACCGCAATGATTGACGTGTCGGCCAACCTTCCGCTTTTTGTTGGTACACAACATTTTTCGTTCTATTCTCGAGAGCTTACATGTACAAAGCGGGAGATTTGCCGACACGTGAGCACGCCACAAACAATTGACCATGTGAGAAACATTGGAATTCAAGATTGATGCCACACAAACATCCAGCGATTGTCCTTGCGAATTATTAATTATCATAGCGAAAGCGTGACGCACGGACATTGCAGAAGCTTAAATACGAATGGAAAATCGTTCGGATTGAAAGTATAATATTTTATTAGCACATTTTGAAGGAGTTTCAAGATCTTATTAAGAGCTATTTGACCGAATTGAACGGCGCACAGTGGCAACATCTGGCATTTCTCGTTGCAAAAATATCATAACTTCTGAACGAATTGAGATATCTCTATGACTTTTTTTGCTATGGACAGGAAAATAATACAGCTGTACCAGTACTGAATTTTATTTGAATTGACCATAGGTCATACCATGCTATGGATATGGTTAAATTTAGACTTTCTTATAGATGTACAAATTATGAATATGAATTTTTCCAGATGAGGGTTTTTTTAGAAAGAAATAATTAAAAACATAAATTATGATTAATTTATATTTGCTGATAACAAATCCATAGTTAATTAAAATTCTTAAAGTTCAAAATTTTTTTTTTACACTGAAGAAAAAAATTGTTCCGGAAACACCGTAAATGGAAATCTTTTGATGTTTTTAACGAATTGAGGTATCTCAATATTTTTTTTCTATAGACTGAAAAATAAAACAGCTCTAATATTTAAAATTATCATTTAAATAGAACTACAGAACGCTAAGGAACTAATTTTTGAAGGTTGGCTTTCTAAAGAGTAAAAATCTATCTAAACGAAATTTTTAGTATAATTTTATTTATTATTTTTTTGTTGCTTGTTTATTGTTTATTGTGTGACGACTGTGCTAACAAGACTGAAGTCTTATGGTAAGCGCAGTAACATAAGTTTATGATTCATAATGACAATTCAATTTTTCTATTTTTTAAAAAGACAATATAAGTGACAACCTACATCAATACATTAAATTTAAAGTGAATTAAAAGAAAAATGGAGATAAATAATTAAAACAAAATGAAGATGTAAAGAAAGTGGACAAGAAACTAAAATATTAATATTCAATTATGTTAGAAAAAAAGTTTCAACAAAAAAAATTTATAAAATCCGTTATTTCACTATTTTCTGGAAAAGTTGCTTTCTTCGCTGCTGTGATGTTCTCATATTCTGGAAGTATATCCACGTTTTATCGCATCAAAGACTTTCGAAGTAGATTGTACTTTTCCTTCCAAAAGTACAATCTCCAAAAAGTCCAAAAACCATCAATAAATCCAAAGCATCCTCAGCGACATATTTCATGGGATATGCATTCGGTGGAGTAGAAATGCTGTCCTTTATCCTCTTCAATCGGATAGGAATAGCAACAGAAACTGCCTTTGCTATATCGCCTCTTGTTTTTTCTTTATCTCTGCTGTATTTAACTGTTAATGCTGTTGCCAGTTGTCCGGTAGAAATCGCTTATGTAGCATTCATTAGTTTCTTATTTTTTTTTTTCTTGTGAATGTTGAACTTTCGTCTAATGATTTCCTTGGCCTTCCTCTTGCAAATTTGGAAGTGCTTAGCAATTCGTCGGATACGCCTTCTACCTTCTCATAGTGGATATCGGTACTTTCCTTTAGCCAATTTTTATATTTGCAATTGAATGTTTTATCTGGAATACGTGCACTATTCCATTTTTTTTTACTCTTTTGAATACTGAGTGAATTTTTTCCCGAATTTCAGGTTTTTCTAATTTTTCATCAGTGATGCTAAAAGTTTTTGTAATGCTGCTCCGAAATCTAATTCAGTTGATGAACTTTTGAATATGTCATATATGATATGATTTGAAATAGACATTTTTACAGGTGCTTCTTTATAGAAAAAAGTGAAGCGCTCTTTTTGAAGAACTGATAGAAAAACTCATAGAATATTGCTATTAAAACCATCCAAATTAATATATTTAATTCATTTTCCTTGAAATAAGTTGAAAGAAAGCATAACATTTTTACTACCCCAAATATAAATTTTTAAACTACCTTTCTTAGGTAATCGAATTCTTTACGTTTTTTTACTTGTTTAAAGAAAGCATAATATTCTTATTGCCCCCCAGATACGAACTACGTACGCACTCATTCGGTGTCGAGTTTTAAATTTTGTTTACCTGTGGAATTATAGCTTGTATAAGCAAAACATGCCTAAAAAACTAATTTTTATTTATTTTTTACCTGCTGTGTGTATCATTATTAGAATATCTTCACTTATTGCCAAATAAAAAATGTGAACTTTTATGAAACTTTTTTTTATGAAAAATATGAAAATATGTGGCACCATATAAATTAACATTGGCATAACAAGAAAAAAGTTTACAATGTTGATTGCTATACTATTTGTGTGTTTACAGTAAAAATCATAATCCAAATATTCCAATCCGTTCAGTTATTATGAACTATATCATAAAAAATGCTAGAAGACGCGCAATGCAAGTCCAACTGTAAGAGCATGAAAAAAGTAACAGGTTTTCTGATAAAAATCGTTATAACTCATTTTCCCGACATTTTCCGACACACAAAATATAGTTTTTGTTGTCGGAACTTTAACTTTTGCCAACTTTTTTTAAAGTTCATTCGAAGTTGAAAAAATGGGTAAAAATAGTGTTTTGGAAAAGTAAAGTCACCTCCTACATTAAAAAAAATCACTTTATTTTTAGTACTGGTTGATAGTACAAAGACCGCTTATGTCATATATGGAAGAAAATAACTTTTCTTTCATAACTTGCAGAAAAATTTGAACCTCATATCGAACTACAAAAAAAAATTAAAAAACTCGAAAATACCATCAACTTTCACCAGTTGTACAAAGCGAACCATTTCTCCAAATAAGTTAAAATTTTACATTCGCAAGTTTAGAGTAATTGTTTATCAAAGTGCATCATTAGATTTCCGAATTTCCTTCCACCTCATAAAAATTAATTTTCGCAACCACCTTTTAGAAATGTCGCCACTGTGCGGCGTGCGATATATTTGTTAGAGGATAAGTATTTCATCCTCTCTCAACTCTCTTGGGCATCGACTTAGTGTTGGTTGCCTCAGCCTTCTGTATAGGTACTAAAGCTTTTAGTCCCAGGTTTCCCGATACTGAAATCTTGCAATGCCGGATGTTTTTTGCAATTTCGAATTCTGGGTTAGATCAGCTGAGTACCGGGATTTTTTCATAAATAATTTTAAATTAAAAAACTATTTTTTCATAAATATTTTTCTGATATTTAAACTAACTTTTAACTAGTTCAGGACTAGTTCCGAAAAGGACCAGTACTGGTACCTCTACAATATCCTTTTACATTGATAGAACTGATGCTTTTTACATATGGATATCATAGGAAAAGACAATTGCTCCCAAAAAAAATATTTTTTTTCTATATTTGAACTAGTTGCATTATAAACACTTCCGAATGGGTACTTTTTGCTAAAGCCTTAAAGAAGATCTTTAAGTGGTTTCAAAGTATTCAAACGTTAGAGGCATTTCTTTCTTATCTTTTGCATGCATAACGAAAAGAAGTGCATCACTCAAAAGATGATGTATTTCTATTATTTTATGTAGATATTTTTTAAATATAATGCAAAAACTTTCATTTGTTTAATCCTTAAAATTGATTTTCATCATCAAACAGTTTAAAAAAGGAAAAAGAAATTGCCACAATACGAGTTCAGATTTAATTTATTATTGTCAGTAAAAATTTTGACAAGAAAAAAATAAATAAAATCAAAGTGAAAAATTCTACTCTGAAAGATTTTTGTACTATTTCATAGGTAGTATAAATTGCGCTAGAAATTAACTAGTTGGTTTGTTTCAATTGACTCCAAAATAACTGCTGGGTTGTTGCATCGTCAGAGCCCAAAAAATGGCTTCAGTCGCGTAGCATTGAAGTGCCTAAATCTGTAGATACTATTAAGCAAGGAATAATGTCCAATTTTCGTCAAAGTCATCAAGTGTTTTTATATGAATATAAAGCTTTAAAAAAGCCGGTGAAAGATATAGTTTAATATTTGAGGAATTGACTTCGACGACCAATAAAAGATGTGCTGGGCACAGTTACTCTGACTTCGGTCTTGTAAAATTCCAAAAGTTCTGCAGCTGCTTTTGTTTTCGTTGAAGCAATATAAGAGAGCATTGATATTTTAAATTTATTTTTATCCGCGGGCATTGCTACTATAACAACAGATGGTGAAAGTACCATGCTTAAAGAAGGTATAATAATCCAACCAAGGCAGCAGTTTTTGAAAGATCATGGTATACAATTAGCAGTAATCGCAGTAATTTACAGATACCTGTGATCTTAAAAAAAAATTGTACGAAGTCAGAAAGATATTTCGTACTTTTACAAAATATTGAACCATAAGTACATATTACAGAAAAAGAAGTGAAATAGGGCAATTCTTGTAAAAGGACTTTGAATACAGCAGGTAATATATGCAGTAAGCTCAGATTAATAAATATAAATCTCAAAAACTCGTGAAAAATCCCGCGATCATGGGATTGCAATTTTTAAAATTTCGAATCCTGGGATTTCACAAAATCCTTCGGGGTTAAAAGCCTTAATAGATACTGCCATGTAGAGTGTTCAAGGGAGATACATGGCCTAACGCCACCAGCTCATGTGTTTCTTCTCAGGTCAATTTGGGCAGCTTCCCAAGCCCATCTCTTTACCATTGTCTCGATGCACAACAGTCTCCCTGCGAGCGTGTTTCCAGGCATTACGAGAAAAATTCGAAAGAAAAATACCCTTAAATAAAACTTTAGTACAATTTTGTTATTTTAAAACTTTTTGCATTAAAACCGGCCCAGTACTTTTGAAGTAGAGTGGTAACATTTAATTTGCTCTTCAATTTTATGTTATAGCATAGATAAAGATTCTGTTATATTATTAAAAAACTATTCTGTTCCAAAAATTATCGAACAAACTATCAAATCTATGAAAATGCAAAGAATCTTCGCTAAAAGAAGAATTTTTTAATCCACTTTTTAATTCACATGTTTGTGGTTAAAAAGCTCTCCATGAGTATTACTCAGATAAAAAAAAAAACAGCACGCCATTTAATTAATTTTAACCACATTTTTACTTTTTGTTTGTTTATTTGGACGTTACAAAAAAGTGAAAGTTGTTTTGAAACTAGCAATCGAACTGAGATTCATTCCTCAAACCCTCAAATAAGTAGTCCTACTTCATCTTAAAAATCCTGTTATTAACCCTTTCATGATAAAAATAAATTTGGAGAGATATTTGACATTAAAATCAGTTGGATTTTCGATTTTTTGACGAAAAAAAGCAAAAAAATATTTTTTGCCAATATCATAAGAAAAAATCAACCGGACAAAAATCATATACATGTTTTTTTTATCTTTTTATTTTTTAATGAAAAGAATGTTAAGAGGGCTTAAAAAAATATTCAAAGTGTTGAAAACCCTTCAAGGGATTACAAAAAACATAATTTAATAGAAAAACAAGCTTATAAAACGTAAGTAGCCCAGGTAAATATCAAAGGTATGTTTTTTTTCCTCTTTTTAGGACCTAAATGATAGAAATATTACCTTAAAAAACTTTTTTGTTCTTAGCTTAGCCTAGCCATTGAAAGGGTTAATGATATAGTTAACAATTTAATTTGCTCGTACGTTACAAAGTTACTTAGTCAGACGTTACAAAATTTTCCATTTCATAAAAAAAACTCAAATTAGCGGCAAAGTCAAAATTTATGTTGCAAAACAAAATTAAGGATAGAGAAAAATTTGTTTCGACGAAAAGTTTTCAAAAATATATTAAAAAAGTGAAGATTTGTTTGGTTCCATACATTTCGTTCCACTCTTATATACATAATATTTCAATTCTTTATATTGTTTTTATGTGAATAACATACGAAAGTAAGCTTTCTATAATTAATATTTATATATATTTTTACCCTAAACTGGTTCACCTGGTCTGTGGGACCACTACAAAAAAAAGTTCAAATGAGCATATTTTTTTATTATTTAATTCGAAATTCAATTCAATCCAATTATTCAAAATAATTCAAAAAGTTCTTTCTAAATAGGAAAACAAAATCTTTATTAATACATTGGGCCAAATGACTCATTTCAAATGAGTTGGAGATGGTTCGATAACTCAACTTTAAAGTCGAAAGTTGAGTTATCAAACCGGGGATGCTATGATTAGGGCGTTTACACGATACTACAACAATAAACACTTTTGAATGACTCATTTCAAATGAATCATTTGGTCCAATGTAAACGTAGTATAAGACGTTCTTAAAAAAAGAACATAAATTTCCAGCTAAATTGTGTTTTTTTAACATTTTATGTTGGTGGGACAAGATCTGGGACCAGATTTACTGTTAGTGTGATTTTTTTGAGGTGTACCAGCTACGGGTTAAAATAATTTTTAGCATTTATTTTTAAGTATTTTATACTAAACTTACTTATTTTTAATTTTTACTTATTTTTAAATTGTAAAGCAGAATTTTTTAACTTGTTATATATCATATATATGTACATATTTAAAAAACTGTTCATTAATGTCTGTTTTTTTCCCATTGTAGTCCAAGCAGCCACTTAAAGAACAAGGCACTGAGTGTGTTTAGTAGACGGAAGACGGAAATAACTTACAAATATTAAAAAAACACACCCCCAGCGCCCGTTTCCTGTTTAATACTAAGGAAATTGACCAAGAAAAATCAGATGATGATAATTATGATGATTATGATAATAAAGAAGAAGAAGAAGAAGAAGAAAAGAAGTAGAAGACAAGTTAACTGATAACGATGATGAAGATGATTAGATGTATAAAAACATATGCCAAAAAATCAAAAAAGGAAAAATAAACATAAAAATAGAAAAGTGTAACACAAGAAAATTTAATAAGAAGAAAAGACAATGAAAGCCTGAGAAACAACAACAACAGCAAATGAATGGAGAAGAAAGAGCAATAGCAACAACAAGAACACAACTATTATTTTAACACTTACAACATGGCCAAAAATTAAACTGTTTATGTTTTGTTTTTGTTTGTTTATCTTTCTAACACTATCCCTAAAAATGAATGCTGTTCATAGATGTAATAGACTCTATCTCTGTTTTCTTTCTATTTCTTTCTCTTTCTCTCTCTTTCCCTATTCGCTATCTCTGTTGCTCCTTCACTGTCTACTTTCCACTGTGACACAACATTTTGTTGGCGCTGCTCTGTTTTCTTTTTTGACGACGAAAGGCTGTCAGCTTTGAAATCAATTGAGACACGCCCAAAACATCACAACAACAACAACAACAACAACAAAAATTCACGTCAAAAACTCACAAACCCACAAAAACGCATACAAATCCTCACAAACACAAAAATAGCAACAACAACAAAAAAACAAACACAAGTCCAACACATTGATATTGCTTTGTTTACAACGGAAATAGTGAAAATTTTCTACAATTTTGTTGAAAAGAAAGTTTGTAGATTTTTTTTTTTTAATTTAACTTTAAATTAGCTAAAAAGTTAGTAAAATTTAAGAAAAAATATTTAATTAAAATTGTAAAATTGAATAAAATTGCTGTTCATATATAAATTAACCCTTAAGCTATAAAATTTTTCGCTTAGCGAATAAACAATTGTATATAGATTAAAAACAAACAAGAAAAAACATAAAAAAACCGACAAAGTTTACTTACATAGAACTTTTTTGTTTACACATTTTCAAAAAACTTGAAAACTCTAAATATTGAGCATGTTAATTTCTTGAAAATTAATAGATGTTGTTTCAAAATAAATTGAATATCATTAATACAATTAAAAATTGTTCGTTCACCGAAATTTTCTTGTTTGCTTTCCTTCTCCCACCCACTCATGAATACTCATACCTTGCATGCGCTTTTAGTTGCCCTCCTTCTATTTTCTGCTTCACTTCCTTTTTGTATTTATTGAATTTTTAAAATTAATTGAAAAAAGAAATTATTATTATTATTTGTTAAGTTTTTTGCTGTGATCTGCTTAAAAACAAAACAAATAAAAAACCAGTATAAGAAATTTAAAAACTAAAACTAAATTTTAATAACTAAAACTAAAGTAATTGCTATTGCACACCAATACACACATGTACACTTTAGTATGTGTTTAATGATAATTAAATAAATTAATTCAAATAAAGTGAAGTATACATAATTTAATACTGAATAACTTAACAAACAAAACAAAGAAAACAAAAAAACAGAAAAACAAAAAACAAAAACAAACATTTGGAAATTGTCATTGTAAATTTTAAAGTAAACAAAATGAAAATTTAGCAAAACAGAAATTATTATAGTTTTAGTATAAGAAATCAATTAAAAGAAATATTGTATTTTTTGCGTTATGTTTGAAATTTTAACTAAGTAACATTAAATAACATTAAAACAAGAACTATTGTAATAAAAGAAAAATTATAAATAAAAAACTATTTAAGTAATGGAATAAAAAAATTACGTAAATAAAAAAAAAACATTTTTTTAATGACATATCAACAATCATGTAAGGTTTTATGTAAAAAAATGCACGAAAAGCAAAAGTATACCCTGGATGCCAAATCAAAATGCAAATAAAAATTACACTGTAAGAACAATTACTGCAAAAGTCTCAGTGCATTATTTAGCCCTTTGAAGACATTAGAGTTAAACATGAATATTTTCATATTTATTGTTTTAATTTAACAAAATTTAGTTACAAATTTTTCTTTTAAGAACGTCTTAAATAAAGTTTTTTCTTCCTATTAAGAAAATTTTTTTTAATATTTTGAATAATTGAATTGAATCGAATTGATTTTTGAATTGCATTATGAGAGAAATATACTATTTTGTTTTTTTTTTGTTGTCGCACAGACCAGGAGTACCAGTTAAGGGTTAATTTATCTAAATCGTGGCTTGCTTTAATATTGCCGGCGCTCTTTGCAGAAACTTCAACGCAAGTTTAAAAGATAAAGTAAGCAAACACAGCTGATAGATAGCACTCTTAAAAAACATAGCTCGCAGAGTTGTATTTATTTTATCTCAATTTGCATGTGAAACAACAACAGTGTTAATTCCACAGTCGTAAAAAAATAGAGCAATAGGACACAATACGAGACACTTTGTGAATTGCATAGTTGTGTATAAACATATATGAACAACTGATGCTATTTGGCCTTATAAAAATGCAAAGACACAAAGTCAAATGTACTATTCTTCTTTTTTCATTTATAGAAATTTCATATGTTCATAAAAATTAATAAGATATTAGAATTACTTCAAAGTATCTTATATATAGGCAAACATCAAATGTTGTCGTACACTTCAATGAAACTTATATCATTCGAAACGTACTGTGCCCAATATGTGCAGAAACATTTCAGATTTTAAATTTATGACCTCTGACCCAAAATATTAACGTTGAAATTTTGTATTATTTTTAGTAAGGAATCTCAGGGCTAGGAAGAGGTAGCATGGAGAATAAGGTATTCAAATGAAAGATCTGGCTGCGCAGTATAATTACATTTGAGATTGGTGACCTTTGACCTAAAATATGAACGTAAAAAGAGCATTTATTAAATAAAAGCTAAACTGTAACAGATGGAAGAATATAATGTAAGAGGGAATTTTAGACATTGATAAGGTGTGCAAAAAATACTTCTGACATTTTGCGCCATCCATTTCGGATACCCTACAATAAGCATTTTTTTATACAACAAAAGTGAATATATATTGTGATGGTGAAATCTCTTACAAATAGTCAAGTCTGAGAAATTTCCGTTATTTTAACATACAAATTATAGCGATATCTCGAAAACTATAGATTTTCTCAGTACAACGTATTTTTGTATGAAAAGTCGTTGGTTGAGGAATATAACGGTATAGGAAATCTTTTTTGGTAATATTTTCAACGGATAGAATGTTAAAAATAAATCCTCTTAAAATGACATTAAAATTATTTAGATATCTCGAAAATTTTATATCTTCTCAAAACAACGTATTTCCTTGAAGCAAGGCCATCGCCTCAGAATGAGAAAAAAACCATTAAAATTTCAAGTTTTGAATTTGCAAGCAAATATCTCAGCCATTTTTTAATCGATTTTCAACAAATTTTCTTTGTCTGAAAGATCAATCAAATTACTTTGGAAAAATTAACCATTATCTCATCAATTCAATGTTTTATGTTGTTTTAAAAAACCTCTAAAATATTTAGTTTTTGCCAAAAAGATAAGATAAACGTTTTTGTTGTTGTAATTTTTTTCTTATTACATTTTCTTTTTTCACACTCTTTCATATGACATATAATTTATTTACAAAAATTGCCTCATTTGACACATAATTCAATAAACAGTTTCTATAATAGAAATTCATAAGCTACCCCCTATGATTTCTTTAATGAAAATTTAATTTTCAATATGTTGTTTTTACATTTTTTACAAATTCTACAGCTCAAAAAATAATTTCTATGAAAAAATTTTTCAAGTATTTCAAACCATTTCATAGTTACATAGTTACACAAATCTATGTTTAAGGCTATTTCGTTATTATATAGAAATAGACGTAGGAAAACCAGTTCTTCCGTGTTTCTGAACCGATTTTAATAATTTTTTTAAAGAAATTAGAGTAGGGAGCAGGAGTTCACTGAATATTTTCGTGACCTTTGACCTGATATATTAGCGTTAAAAGAATATTTCTTAAGTAAAACCTAAACTATAAAAAATGGAAGAACATGGTGTAAGAGGAAATTTTCGACATTAATACAATATAAAATAATTGAAAATTTGGTTGTGCATTTGGGGGTTGGAATCATTGGCGTCGGAAGCGGGGGGGCGCAAGGTGGGCAGTTGCCCCCCCACTTTTTTAGCTAGATAAACAATTTAAAAGGAAAAGTTATTCAAAATATCAGTTTTTTTACAACGATAATATTTTTGTATTATATATTTTCCTCTTCTTTCTCTCTTCTTCATGTTTCATGTGAAGAAATTTTGGTGAACTTTGTTTGCACCACCATTTTTACTGCCCCCCATTTGTACTGCCCCCCCAGATGAAATTCGCTTCCGACGCGATTGGTTGGAATTAATTTTAAAGGTTTATAATACAAAAAACATTTTTCGCTATCTCTTACGAATACCTTACGATAAGCATTTTTGTATGTAACATATGTAAATATATATTGTGATGGTGAAATTTCTTATAAATAGTAAATTATGAAAAATATCTCGAAAACTATAGCTTTTCTCAGTACAACGTGTTTTTATATAAAAAGCCCTGGTTGTGAAAAATAATGGTGTAAGAAAGTTTTTGTGGGTAATGTTTTTACAGATATTTTTAAAAAAATTTAAACTATTTAATTGGGGGTTGGAATTAGTTTTAAAGGTTTTCTAAGAGATGGCGTAACTATCAATAGATCGCATCGGGCACACCTGTGACTATATTCATTTCAAAGCACATTGTCTAAGCTTCATTTTTTAGTATGTGTCATTCCACTGAAGTGTAAACAACATATATTTTTTTCTCTGTGAACATGTCGACTTTCGTTCCAACAAAACGCAATTTGCTGGAAGGTTTACTTTTGTGCTTCCATTTGAAGAAAAAAGCGGTTGAAGCACAACGCACGCTTACTAAGGGTTACGGGGACTATGCTCCATCGATTTCTACTTGTGAGTACTGGTTCCGTCGGTTTAAAAGTGGTGATTTTAAAACGGAAGACAAAGAGCGTCCGGGCCAGCCGAAAAAGTTTGAAGATGAGGAATTGGAGGCTTTGCTCGATGAAGACCCGTGTCAAACCCTTCAAGAATTGTCAGAATCATTGGGAGTCGACTTATCAACGGTCGGCAAACGCTTGAAGGCCATGGGAATGATTCAAAAGCAAGGAAATTGGGTGCCGTACCAGTTGAAGCCGAGAGACGTTGAACGGCGATTTTGCATGTGCGAACAACTGCTTCAACGGCATAAAAGGAAGAGTTTTTTGCATCGTATTGTCACTGGCGATGAAAAGTGGATCCATTACGATAATCCTAAGCGAAAAAAATCGTGGGGACCACCCGGCCATGCATCAACATCGAGGGCCAAGCCAAATATTCATGGCGCCAAGCTTATGCTGTGTATTTGGTGGGATCAGAAGGGTGTCGTGTACTATGAGCTGCTAAAACCTAACGAAACCATCACTGGGGAACAACAATTGATGCAATTGAGCCGAGCATTAAAGGTTAAACGGCCGGAATATGCCAAAAGACACGACAAAGTGGTTTTTCAACATGACAACGCACGGCCACATGTTGCAAGAACCGTCAAGGAAACGTTGGAGGCGCTGAATTGGGATGTGCTACCCCACCCGCCTTATAGCCCAGATATAGCCCCTTCCGACTACCATCTATTCAGATCGATGACGCATGGCTTGGCTGAGCAGCGCTTCACTTCTTACGAGGATATCAAAAAATGGGTCGATTCGTGGATTGCCTCAAAAGACGAATCGTTCTTCCGGCGCGGAATCCATATGCTGCCAGAAAGATGGGAAAATGTTGTAGCTAACGATGGACAATACTTTGAATAATAAACATTGTACCGTTGTTTCTAAATAAATGCTCAAAAACCGAAAAAAAACCTTTAAAATTAATTCCAACCCCCAATATATCAAAATTATTGCGATAATTTGAAACTCAAGAATTTCTCAGTATAGCACATTTTCTTAAAGCAAGGTTATGCCTCAGAATTAGAAAAAACGATTGAATTTTTAGAAGTTTGGTCGAATTTCGGCCACAGGCGATACTAGTAAAACTAAATACGTGTGCTGGAAGTGAATTTTTTTGAGTAACAACGACGATAACAATTCTTCAGTGCGAGTTTTAACTCTAGTCAAATTAAGCCGAGCTTAACTCACTAAAATTGGACGTTTAAACTCGGTTTAACTAGTTTTTTAGCATTCGTTGAAGTTAAATTGGCTTAAGTTATCATAAAATTTGTTTCTTTTTTGCCTAAACTGAGTTTAAACGTCCAATTTTGGTGAGCTAAGCTTGGTTTAATTTGACTAGAGTTTAAACTCGCACTGTAAAATTGGCCCTTAGATATCGTTCAGGTTAATTTCTGCAGCTAATACTTTAAAACATGGCGGACTTTAGCTTAACGTGTGCGTTTCCCTGGTGTTCTTGTAGCAAAAAGGTAGTCCAATGGGTTTTAGTGCGCTTATCATCATGGATTTAGTTTTTTTGACATACGATCAACATACAACTCTGTGACGTTATCGGAGTGTTTTTTATATACTAAGATTTGTTTATAACTACAAAAGGTATGTATTCATATCCTCATATTCGATCAGAATGGCCAGAGTACAAACGATATTCTATTTTTCTGGTAGCAATGCTAACCTTCGGTTCTACAGTAGGAAGCACTTTATTTTTTTTTTATTTAAGAAAAGCATTTTATCATGGTCTCATAAATCTATCTTTTTTCTAAGCGCGTTCTAAGAATAAAGAAAATTTTTCCTCCTGCGTACAATAGGTACGATAGGGAACGCATTTTTTATAATATTTATGAAGAAACACATCTTTACAAATAATGTCTGTAAAAATCTCAGTCAAACGTTTTAGATATCAACATTATAAAAAGAACTCCGAAAGGCGTTTTTGAGTGCTTACATGTCAGCTCAAAAGGCCTCTCTTACTTTCGCCTCCGTTTCGTTTTACATAAACATGCAGTTAGAAAGCTTTGGGTCATCAGTTCATTATTGTTTTGAATACACTTTTCAAGATTTTTGAACTGTTAAAAATTTATTGCCACCTTTAACATTTGACTTATTTCGAGGTTGATTTGTAAAAGATATTTTCTATTTTCGACATTATTCTTGTTTGTATTTTTTAGGGGACCCCCAGAAGGTTAACAGATGAGGATGGATATTTTGAAAAATATGTTGAGGTGCAAAAAGGACCTGGAGATACATATGACCCTTTAAGGGTTCACTTCGGGGAAGCTATGTAAAATTTTTGTCAAGTTAGCTTCTTCGAGTGCAAAACTTGAATTGAAATGAGTTTATGTAATTGTAGACTGCAATTGTGTTCAACTCAGTTTATTTGAAGAGTGGAACGTCTGAACGAAAATTAATATTATTATATTATTTACTGTAAGTTAACTGAAGTCAAAGATCTTTTGTATATATGTATGTATTTAATTTCTTGCAATTTCTCTATAAAAAGTAACAGCAAAGTTTCTAGCTACGCCTCTGTAAAGAGGTGGTGAGCGGGGGCTAAAAACACAACAAGTGCTTATTTGAATAAAATAATAACGAGTGAAAAGTCATATCTGTTCTTTACATTGTCAAAGTATAACTCTATCTCTAACGCCTTTCATAAATTTCAATATTCTAGCATTCATATTTTCCTTTATATATATTAAAGCACATAACATGTCAATCCTCGTTTGTCCAATTTTCGGGTAATTTTACTCATATGTATATGAGACAGGTTTTTACAAATAATACTTCAAAGTTGCTGGTCTTTATCTAATATAAATTTATATTTTTCTTATTAAATTCCCACCGCTAAAGTTTCGCTAGGCACTTTAACTTGTCAGTGTCAGAATAACGTGCCAGTTATCTAAAATGAAATCCAATCCCAATCTAGTTCTATTTACATACGTATGCCCTTCAAAAATCATGCAATACTTTCAATTTCCCGGAATCGATATTTTTCTTTCTTACCAACCAACCATTTCTACTACCAGATAATAATGTTCCAACAATCTTGAAGATGAAATTAAATCTACCAATTTAAAATTCAAATCAACTCAATATCGTGACAAAAACAATGAAAACAAAAACGAAGACAACAAGAAAGCAATAAATTATATTTGATGATCTACTTTTCGGAATATTGATGCTGATTTCGGCAAAATTCTAAATGTTCTTCAAATTATTGAAGCATACTTAACGGGGCGTTATCAATATAATGTTGCCGAACATGCGATAACTTTAGCATAGATTAAGAGAGAGAGAGAGAGGAGAGAGAAATCTACACAAAACAATGAAAGCGACGCAATGAAGACAATCAATGTTAAAATTTCCCATTAACGCGCTTCAAGCCTACCAGCACGATTTCCACCAGCACACACACACACACGCACAACATTACAGTTCAACGCCCATCTAGTGCAAAAATAAAAGCTCATTCAATTTTACGCATCGATAAATACAAACATAGCTGCCACGCATTCTAATAAATATTATCATTATTATTATTATTAAATTTAATGTGAATACATAGCGCCAGACAGCACCAGCAACAGACGCCAGCGACAATTGATGAGGCGTAAGCTTACCAAAATTTTAACGTTCAAACTTAAATATCAATATCGATGGCAGTTAAATACGGCTCAAACGCGAGACTCATGCGAGAGGTTGCAAAAATATATGGCTTTTTTGGGTATTCATTGCTGCTGCTGTCTTCTGACTTTTGTCGAAGCGAGCGAAAAATGTATGTTGACAAAATACATATAATAATACAATATGGATAGATACATTGTAGAGAAAGTAGTTTCATTAGAATTTAACTCAACTTTGTTGCTCTCTCATGAAATTTTAAGCTGAGCTTAAGTGTTGGCTGCTACTGTTTAATAGCCCATATTTTATAAATTTATCCACTGACAACATTTTTTAGAGAGTATGCATTCTCTTCATCTATCGAATTCTTACAATAAGGAAGGTCAACTCACGCTGACTACAAAAAATTTACCTCATCTCAAGAGTAAATTTAAATTTAACCATCTTTTAAAGTATGGCAAACTGAACATAAGAGTAGTCTAAAGGATCTTTATTGAAAATCTTTCAGAAAAATATTCTTTAATGGCAAACTGAACATAAGAAGTATATGAAAATGTACTGTTTTGTATAGTCGAAATTCACTCAATTCTTATTTTTTTTGTAATTTTTTTTTTTTTTTGTAATGGGAGAGTGAATTTCAAGATTAACGCATAAATTACTTAAATAATCTTTTTGAGGCAATCGAACTTTGGAATTTATTGAATGAGAATGTGTGGAGGTAACGCTTTTCAGTATTCCGTGGCAGCTCAGTGCAGCAAAAAATTATGTAGGCTCAAGGCAGAAAAAATAAAACAATTAAGAATAATTGTATACATGGGTATTAACGTGGCTATGCATGTGACAGTCATACGGCTTAAACCCATCAAAATCCAAGAGTGCTTAAAGCCAAATATCTTTATTCTTTTTATTTCCAAACAGTATGGGACATAAGAAAAGTAAAATATGTGCAAAAAATATTTTTAGTAGATTTTTAAGCCTGTACTCCAACAGGTACAATGGCTCAATGTAGGTCAAAAAATATGCTTATTTATTTAAATGAAAAAAAAAATTGAAACAATCTTTTTCTAAGCACAGTGCTACATCGCATTGCTCGCAAGACCATTTTGTTCGGTTGTGACATTGACGGCAATGTAGCGATTACCCAATTATTTTCGGATAATGAACCACCTTCACAATGTTTTGAATGCTCTACGACTAAGCTTCTAAAGGGGTATAACGACTTCGCCATCGCTGCTGCAAAATACCTATACTTCGCCTGGAACATCTCGCGGCCTAATATTGGCATCACATTCATCCTTATCCGTATTGCAATCTTGATCTGGAAGAATAACTGCAACGTCGAAAAAAGTAAAGTTTGAAGCAGTGATGCCAACCCGAAGAGAGAAAAAAACCACAAATGTGACAAAACAACCGTGTAAATCAATGTTAGCAAATTTATATAATTTTTTTTTCAATTTAAAACTAACAGCTAAAAAAATCACTCAATTGAGGTCATTAATAGTTTTTTATAAATTTTTTGTGTATGTG
This sequence comes from Dichetophora obliterata, assembly GCA_963920525.1. NCBI lineage: Eukaryota > Metazoa > Arthropoda > Insecta > Diptera > Sciomyzidae > Dichetophora > Dichetophora obliterata. The sequence goes on from OY986435.1 coordinate 1,802,114, forward strand.
ATTTTGTAATAAAATTTGCATTAAACTTATAAAAGTAGCAAACAACGTAAAACATAACTAAAAGTAAAAATAGTCAAAAACTATTACTTTTAGCTATGTTACTATAACTAAAACTTAAAAACATAACATAAAAGATATCTTTTATTAATTTTAAAGCAACATTTGATCGTTTAAATCTGTGATCAATATAAATTCAATAACATTGAAATACATTTTACAGCCACTTTAAATTTGTTTTAACCCATTAATGACAACATATGATATGTCATACGCGATGAAAGCATTTTTCAAAAATTCGCAGCCACTGTAGCTTCCAACAGTGTGAGAAAGCCAAAAATATGCTTTTTCCATAACAAATTCTAAAATTTACCTTTAAATTCTTTTTGTTTATTTTTTCCAGACAGTTTTAAGTGCAGTATTTCAAATAAAAGTGAAAAATTACACTCAGGTGAGTTATTTTTTTATCAAGAAAAAATAAAGCATATTTAACCCTACTGTTAGGTTAAGAAAACTTACGAATCTTAAGTTAACAGACCATTTGGACCATAGTGCATTTTTCATACAAACAATATTCTTAACTTTTTTACATTAACTATTATGATTAAAAAAATTTGTAAACTTAATAATTATTTAAAAAGAAACTTCTTCGTACGCTCAAGTACTCACACATACACTCAAACTGTTCGTGCCTTTTTTGCTGTTCAGTTTGTGTACATATTTTTAAAAATAACAGAACAACAGTTTGTTCCATTTGTAATGACAGCAATTTTCAACCTAATACATAAAATGTGTTTCTTTTTGTCCATAACAACAACAAAAAAATAGATGCCTTATATCTTTCTCAATAAAAAATAAGTCTTTGGTAAATAATTGTTCAAATTTTTATGGTCTCTTAATCAAAGATTTTTAACTTTTTAGTTTTTTTCTTTTCTTTTATGTTACATACTTGAAATTTTGAAAATAGTATTGTTTGAAAAATATAATACATTAGCTGAAGTTTCAAGTCCATATCTTTTACCATTCAAAAGATAGTGAGGAAAATGTATTAAAATTTGAACCAAATGGTCCCAACCTAACAGCAGGGTTAAAAAAAATACATTTGGCTAGAGTTGAAAGGCTGCGCTACGAAATGAAAATTTTCCAATTTCTCATTTTTTCTAATTTTTATTTTTTTATTTTTTTTTTTTTTTTTAACTTACCCCTTATATGTTTATGATCCTTTGAATTTTTTTCTAAACTTCAGAGTTTTCCATCAAATATTAATACAAATTAATGCCGAAAATTTCTAAAAATAAACTCAACAATTTCTGGTGATGAGCATTAATTGGTTAAGCTGTATACACTCGCCTTAAATGAAGCTGCCTGCTGGCTCACTTCGAAATTAGACTCCTTAAAACAGTTTTTTTTTATTTGCTAGTATTGATAAGCGCAAAGTTTTAACAAATTATGTAAGTATATTTTTTAGTGATAAGTATATTTTTTTATCATTCAAACATTTTTGACATAAGATCTGGTGAAAAAAGCGAAATCTACGAAAATTCTGTCTGATATTCATAAAAGTCCGTAGATTTACCTTATTTTGCTGCTGCTGTCCGTTTATCTATGCAAGTCTTAAATATCCGTAGAAATCCGTAAGTTCCGTGTAGATGGCACCACTGATTCCAAGACGTTTGCACAAAATCCAAAGCACTGATCAGGTTTTCAAATTCTTTGCCTTAATGGTTTAGTGATTTGATGCTTTTAAGCACCATATAAATTCTTAAAAAAATCTAGAAATAATAACTATGGTACCAGCCATTGTACCTTAGCAAGTACACTGTTTTTATAACTTACCTAATGTTCACAAAAGTAATTGTTGCTGTCCAAACTTATTGAAATTATGGAACAAATCGAGTAAAAACTTTTTCAGTTTTTTCGAAATATATTTTAATATATTACGCAAAATGCGAAAAACTGATAAGTAAGCATCATAAATCAAAATTTTAATAATTGTTATTTGTTATTTTTACTTTGTAAGCGCACATTTATTAAACATAGATCATAAAATGTAAAAGAAAATAAAGACATAATTCTATGTGTACAGAATAACATCAAATCTAAAAAAAAAAAAAAACACTGGAAAAATAGTGTTTTTTTGTAAAGGTGTTAATCCAAAATTCTATTGGAATTGGAATAGATTCCAAAATTATTGGAATTACAGTTTATTTCATTTGACAATGGAATGGGTGGGAAAACAAAGTAATATAAAACTTACAGTTTTCTTATGTCGGTTTTTCAATAGTTTAAGCACACTATGTGTTATGTTATGTTATGTTATGTTATGTTATGTTATGTTATGTTATGTTATGTTATGTTATGTTATGTTATGTTATGTTATGTTATGTTATGTTATGTTATGTTATGTTATGTTATGTTATGTTATGTTATGTTATGTTATGTTATGTTATGTTATGTTATGTTATGTTATGTTATGTTATGTTATGTTATGTTATGTTATGTTATGTTATGTTATGTTATGTTATGTTATGTTATGTTATGTTATGTTATGTTATGTTATGTTATGTTATGTTATGTTATGTTATGTTATGTTATGTTATGTTATGTTATGTTATGTTATGTTATGTTATGTTATGTTATGTTATGTTATGTTATGTTATGTTATGTTATGTTATGTTATGTTATGTTATGTTATGTTATGTTATGTTATGTTATGTTATGTTATGTTATGTTATGTTATGTTATGTTATGTTATGTTATGTTATGTTATGTTATGTTATGTTATGTTATGTTATGTTATGTTATGTTATGTTATGTTATGTTATGTTATGTTATGTTATGTTATGTTATGTTATGTTATGTTATGTTATGTTATGTTATGTTATGTTATGTTATGTTATGTTATGTTATGTTATGTTATGTTATGTTATGTTATGTTATGTTATGTTATGTTATGTTATGTTATGTTATGTTATGTTATGTTATGTTATGTTATGTTATGTTATGTTATGTTATGTTATGTTATGTTATGTTATGTTATGTTATGTTATGTTATGTTATGTTATGTTATGTTATGTTATGTTATGTTATGTTATGTTATGTTATGTTATGTTATGTTATGTTATGTTATGTTATGTTATGTTATGTATGTTATGTTATGTTATGTTATGTTATGTTATGTTATGTTATGTTATGTTATGTTATGTTATGTTATGTTATGTTCTCTATATATTATATATTATAATTATATATAACTATATATTATAACGAAGTTATTATCAACATATTTCTGGCTCCAATTTAAAATAATCCCAAAAATGGTGAAATTCTTTGAATTTTGATTCTATTTTCGAACTTCCGGTTTTGAACTAGAATTTTTGTATTTGAACCCGCAATTCAAAAATACTATCAATTTTCTTTAAAAATCCATAAACAAATATTTTTTTACTTACAAAAAGGTTTTGTAAAAAAATCGTGTTTCTCAACAATTTCAATTTTTACAAGCCTATAATTCAGCAACTAAGGCAGCTAAACAAAGAAGGTCAATTAATGTAGTCATTCTAGGAGAATATTATGGCAAAATTTGAAAAAAACCAACTCAAAAAATTATTTTGTGGTCCGCTACACGTAGAATGAATGCTGCATATCGTCGTTCGCAAGTAATTGTGTTCTAAGCCGCAAAATGGAACAAAGTGAGATAAGAATGATTTTTAGGCAAACTTTTCGAGATTTGTCGATCTGTTTAATCAGCGTGCTTTTTTCTTTTATATTTTTCAAGATATGAGACATCGACTTTGTGCTATACACTGTGGTGTATAAAGAATAATGTTATTGAATGCATTAAAGCGAACATATACAGTAAACAACTTAGGTGAAGAACGTTTAAAAATTGGTTGCTCTTTATGGAATGTCAATATTTAACCGACACAAAAACGGGTAAAATTTTCGCTTTTAGAGAGGAAGGTTTCAGTATTCGCGAGTTTCTCGAAAACTTAATTGATCAGATCAATCAGTTTGCAATTTTTTGAAAGATCCAATTAGTTACGGTTAAAATTAGAAGGGCGAAAGAAAACAAAAGCTTTCTTTGCGTGATAAATGCAGTATTACAATATAAAAGCAGCCTAAAACTCTATGAAAAGCGGAGTACAAATAGCTAATGATTTAAGGTTAAATGTCACAAAATGAACCGTTAATCGTGTGTTAAAAAATTGTAACCATATTGTTCGGCAAAAATTAAAGTCAATCCCAAAATTATTACCTTGCCATAAAGCAGCCCGCCTCGAATTCGGAAGATCAAACATGAACACTGACTGGAAAAAAGTATGTTTTTGTCAATAACATATCTTTTAAAAATGCTTATGAGAGTTTATTTTAGTTTATTTTAGATGGTTCAGATAGTTTTGACTCTTACTTGCGAGAGCAAAGAACCAAAGTATTTTTCAAAGAGAAATTTCGGTGTTGGCTCTTCGATGGATTGGGGAGCATTTTTTGTAGATGAAATGCTGGAGGTTGCATTTCTTAATGATCAGTAGATGTTTCTGATGACCAGATAATCTGAGGAATTTCCTTTAGCTTTCAATAAATAATGTCCTCATTCATTTGATTCCTCGTTTAATTATATTTAGACGATTCTTTATGTATGTAAAATATATCTGAAAAATTCGTGGTCTTTTTACGAAAAATGATTGTCAATATTTTTTAATCCACCAACTTGCCACTACATTTTTGAATCCACCAACATCATCAATACCGAATATCAATTTAGATGAGCGTGGTTTGTCAATTCTTTAATCATTCGTCAACTTCGTATTTTATTTTCGTATTTGTCTGTATCTTTTAAGCAGTTGCTTCTGCTTGCGCAACCTTATTTTTATCATATTTTTTTGTCAAAATATATTAATCAAAAAAGGTTTGCTAAAGTTACAAGGATAACAAAAGGCATGAGCTCAATTTTTGGAAAATAAAGCCTGTATAAGGCGTGGAATGGCTATTAAATATTTTATGATATGGTACATGATTAAACCTTGATTATATTTCAATTATTAATTTAAGGTGTTTTTTGGTTTTTGTTTTTTATGTGTGTTATAAGCATTTTTTACATTCGGCTAACTTGGAATTTAAGCATTAGCCAAATGTTGTTTTTTATTTACTGACTCTTTTTAAGCTTGTTTTTGACATTAATAGTAACAAATTGAGACAAACAGCTTAAGTCGACATGTCAGTCAAAAAATAGCATGCAAAAACAAAAACAAAACATAAACAAAATGGGTTTAAAAGACCTACGTAGTAGGGTGTCCAATCCTGGAAGGTTTTCACAATCCCGGTATTATTGGGATATCGGGATTCTGGAATTTATGTGTGATTATGAAAACTGAATTTATCAAAAATTTTAATGAATATTTTAAATACACACATGCAATTTTTTGAATGGACTTAATTGGTGAGGATATCGAAAAAAATAATATACCATAACACTTTGATAACATTCGCACACAACAAATAAAAAATTCCATAAAGTTAATAAGGAAAATAAATATAATCGATAAACAAGAAACTCAGCTTAATAGAAACCAACAACAGTTTTCTTTGACTTATTAATTATAGTCTCATATAATTATTAAACTTCGATAGTTTATTAGTACGCTTAGTACGCTTAGTAACTTTATTTGTCTGAGGCCAAGGCATAACACTTGCCTCAGGTTTAATAACACATATTTCTACAGCTTCTACCACATTAAGAACATTCTACACAAAAGATTAACTTGACTACTCCCTTCTTCCATTCTATGGTATCACAACGCACCAATAAGATGGTGTAAGTGGGCTGGTTTAAAGACCTGCCACTAACTTTATTTAACATAACCTTGGCTTATTAAAGCATTTGAAGTGTAAAAAAAGTAACCGAAAAAGGTTTGATACTTTTTTTTTTTAAATAGGACTCACTTATTTGATGTACACTTTTGCTTTATTATTTTGGGTGATAGATAGTTTGGGAATACAGTTTGTCATATGCAATCAATTAACTACGATATAAAAAATTTTCTTGTGTCAGATTATGAAACAATGTTCCTCATTCCTTAGGGAAGGTATTTTTCCACCATTTAACAAGAAAAAGTGACAAAATAACGCTTACAATACAGTAAACCAAGAACAAAATTATATTCTGTAGACAACAGGGAATTCTGAAATTTCTTTTAAACACCTATTTTTTTTATTCTACCTCATTTCTAATCTATTGTCTCTAGTCATCCCGATTATTTTTTTTTTCTTATAATTTTATCACTTTCTGATGAATAAGAATTTTGATGAAAGAAAAAATAAACGCATGGTTAGTTGTTATGTCTGTGTTGCTCCTGAGCCCAACCCATATTTCTCACTTAAGATTATTTTGGACCACTTTTATCTATATGGTTGAGATATTTCAATGATATTAAGGTTGGTTCTTAAGATGTTCTAATGCGGAAAAAGTTCGAAAAAGCTGTAGGAGCTGAACTCTATTGTTGTTGCATGTTAAATACTTTTTAACTTAAAAGGGCTTACACATTATGAAACCTGTTTGTCAAACCGCGGCCATTTTCGATTCAATTTTATAGTTAAGAAGCTAATTTGACGGTTTGTCGGCTTGTCGAACCTGTTGGCCTGTTGGAAAAAAATTTGGATTTTCTTCTTCAAACCGGGGTTGTGAAACAATGGTGAAAAACAACAAAAATTCTTCACTTGTTTGACGAACACGTTGCTTTAATTTGAAAGCTACCTCTTTCGAGCAAGATAGACCCGCCATTTTGTTTGAAGAACAAGTTCGCTAATGTGTAAGCTACTTAAAATAAAAATAGTTTTTTAAGTGTTTGCTCCAGTTAACTACATTTTTTATTCATAACTGTTTTAATAAGATTTTTTTATGTGAAAGTTAGAGTAGTTTTTATTAAATTGGATACGAAAGGTAGCGTTTTTCAGAATATTTCCATTAAGTTTTTATATATTTTAATGCTGAAATACTGAAAGGAAAATGCAGGGATTCAAAAGGGCTTAAATCGTTGCGGATACCGGGTTTAACTTCCCTAATGCCCAGTACACAGTGGCTAATGGGTGATGGTTCCAAGGCTTTTTGGATGTAGCGAAAGCTGAGAATATTAAAATTATGTTGCTGTCGTTAATGTCAGCAACAGAGGGTCGCTATGTCAAGCAGGATTTTCAACAATAACATCAAGAAATTTGAAGTGTCCCTTGAAAAGGACGAAACGAATAAAAGTGTGAACAAAACTTATCAATGAGCAAAACAGGCTACAAAAACATGACTTTTTTTTCATATGCATAACAGAGACTTCAACTGACAATGAGTTGGGTTCAAAAACAAAAAACTTGAAAATGATTCAAAATAAATTACAAGCAATTAATAGACATGGAAATTTTAAATAATTATAATGACAAAAAGAGTATCTTTAAAATTTTTATCTGAAGCAACTGCATCACTTAGATACATACAATCACAAAAATTCAACTTTGAGCTAAACCCACATGCTACCAACCCCTTTCTTTACCCACTATCTGCACAAATAACTTCATAACTATAAATTGTGCAAATTCCAAAAAGACAAATTGAGTCAGATGCGAATATTTTAGCCTGTGGTTGCTTGGTGGTGTGGTTGTCAACGCAACAGCGACAACAGTTATTTTTGGTGACTCCATTTTGAGTCGCATATTGAACACATCTGTTAGCTGCTTTATCGACATGCTTTTCAAATCAGCGCACCATTATTTAATGTTTCGTTATTGTTATTGTTTTAGTTTTTGGTTTTCTGCTGTTGTTTTTTTTTTATCTTTTTTATTTTTGTGAACTGTTTTTGCTGCAGTGCCGTCAATATTGTCAACTTTAAGCCAATATAATTGGTCACGTAGTTTATTGCCAAATGTTGTTGTTGTCATTGGTGTTATTATTCTTGTTGGCTATTTTTGCCATTATATAAAACTGGCACAACTTTTCACATAGACAGCAGAACTTTCACAAAATGAAAAAACAAAGGAGATATTTTATTAATTCATAGCGAATTTAAAGGATAGCAGAGGATTAGTGTAGCCAATACAACTCAATGTAAAGCTGAATACATTACTTTTGGGCAAAATAAAAAATCATATTCCGTGAAAAAAATTTAAAAAAACACCTTCTAAGTTTTGAGAAAATCGCAAAATTACAAGAAATTTTTTTTCAGTTATTAAATTAATCTAAGGATTCGAGCTATGGAAATATCATAACATATAGTCTTTTATTATAATAAAACCACATTATAAAGGGCCCAGTCTGGTTCATGATCATTACTAAACTTGCCATAAGATACAGTGGACGTTGTAGACATGATAAAAGACAAGTCAACTGCACACTTTGGTTTTTTTAATCCACCCTCAAATTTTGGATACATAGTATATTAAAAAAACTGATTTTGCTTTTGTTTTAGTAAATATAAAAATTGAAAAAGTTTTGTAGCAGACGAATAGCCGACCTTCTCTAAGGTATATAAAACTTTCTTATGTCTAATGATATGGAAAAGTTACAGCTTTCACAAGAACTTATACATTCTCTTTTCATTTCTTCAACTTTGACCTTGATTTGCTGAATATTTTTCTTTTTAATCACCCAGATATACTCATAGATTTAAAAAACACATTAAAAATCACGTTTAAATTTACACGCACATAACAAAAATTGGTTTTTTGGATATATGTATATCCAAATTTTGAGGGTGGACTCAAAAAACCAAGAATGCTATCTTATGTTCTACCAAGTCTGCAACCTCCACTATGTCAATTGCCAAGTGTTTCGATTTTGTCTCATTTGGATACACCGTATAATGAAGTATTGAGCCTGACTTTATGAGCAAAGTTTGTAGTCTGTTGGTTAGTGCTATGAACTACGAATCTCGGCTGTAAGAGTTCAAACCACGGCATTGATTCAATTTTCTATATTATGCCTTTCTTAATTTTTTTAGTTATCGAATGTCAAAATATTTCGTTGTTAAGGAAAGAACGAGAACATAAAAATTCCTTAATAATACTTGAATATAAAACGTGATCTCAAAAATAAAATTTGAACATGAGTCAACATGTAAAGCAACCACGCCTGCCTCCCATAAAAATAAATACATAAAACCGTAAAATCCCTTGAAAAAAATGTAATGATCTTGAAATTGGTCAAAATTAAATGTAAACTTCGCCTACTTTCATGCGAAGTAGGCGTCATCAATTAATGTCATCAATATTCAAGGCTTTAATACATTTCACAAAGTGACATCATCAGCAATAACGTTAATAAAATAGAAATGAATGCATTGACTAAATACGAATTGAAAATTTGTAACAATCGAATGAAAAACGCACCTTTAACTCAAGCAAAGAGAGATGATTATAATTATAAAACATTCATAAATTCGAATACACAAAACCATTGTTGAGTAAAAGAAATTAAGATTGATTAAACTAGTAAAATAGTTAAAAATTTTTGACTACTTTTTAATCCAAACTTTGGTTTAAAGGCATTTTTAATCCAAAAATTATTTTTTAATCCAAACATTTGTTCAATTTAGCTGAGTCTTAAATCCACGTTCCTGAAAAGAACTTACGTGCATTAGTAATGATGCCAAATAAACGAAACTATGTTAACAACTGAGTTGGACGAGTGGATAAGGTATTGAACCAGCAAATCAGAGGACGAGTGTTCAAATCACGAACTAGTCAGAATATTTTTTTATTTTAAGTTGATATTCATATTGCTTTTTTAAACTTTTTGCGGATTGAAAACTAATCGTTTTTGGATTGAAAAATTTTAAACTTTTTCTTTGATTAAAAAGTAATCTTTTTTTGGTGTTGTCCTATATGTAATCCAAAAAAGTTTAAAATTTAGTCCAAGATTTTTAACCGTGTACATTTTGCAAGCTTGTACAATGAAAATATTGTTTTGCTCCTGTTCGTTACAAAATCTTATTTTTTGTACCGAAGGTTTTTCAATCCCTTGAAGATTTTTCAACTCTTTAAGTCTTTGTTTTTTAAACCCTATTTATATTCTTATCATTAGCCCTAAAAAAATAAATTTGATTTTTGTCCGGTTGATTTTTCTTATAAAATAGGTAAAAAAAAAATCCAACTGACTTTAATGTTAAATATCTCATTAAATTTATTTTTATCACATTGCTTCATCTATTTTTCATATACTTTCTGACTAGTCCAATATACTGAAAGGGTAAATATATCATATAATGCAATTGTTGCACAATAAGACAAAGAATAACAAACCAATACTCAGCAGTGAATCAACAGCCACTACTCACTTACCTACGTGGCTCTGTGGTAAACACTTGTTTCCAGAAAATTAAAAAAATGAGGCGTAAGAAACTTTGCTTTAAATAATGCTGGTTTTATGTAGTTAAGATAAGAAAACTATTAAAAAAATACTTGAAATATTCCAAGCATGCTTTAAGTCAAATGATAAAAACTTCAACAGAGCTCACACAAAATGTCACTGTATAACAAAAACAGGAAGATGTCCTGCATAAATTGGAGGCAAATAAAAGTAATGACAAGAAACTGGTTATAAATTAACAACAGCAACAACGACAACAAAGACTTAAACACTAAATTAGAGTAAAAATGAACAAAGAGAATAGAGGACAAAATCATTTGCCAAATCCAATTTTAATAAACAAAACACGACAACAACTGGCAGAAGAACAACACAAACCCACACACACACACATGTATACTGACAATAAAAACAACAAAAACAATGGCCAACAAATGAAATGTGGCCGAAAAACTAAAGACTCACGTTTTTCACCGAACGTGACTCAATTTGTTTGCTTAGAAAGAGGGTGAAGAAAGTCAGCTAAAGCTGGTGGGCAAAGAGAAAAAAAAATTCCGTCTTAACAGAAGACCAATATGTGAGATATACGAATAAATATCACATTCAGCGACTATTTGGCAACCATGCCAACTACCAATCCACCCACCCAAAAAAAAAATACAGACATTCCGATGGGCCAATAAGTTAACCGCCGACGACATTGTGTGATAAAAACTCGCAAGTGCCAAGGGAGTATTTTTAGTGGTCGCTAGTTCTGACCAAGTGAATGAGAATATAGCAGCTACTGTTGAGGGGGACACGAAATAGCGCCATCTAGCTATATATTTTTATTTTATTACACATGAACTAAATAATTTAACTGACAGAAAAAAAATATTCCAACACCTTTGAGTGTTGCCATTAGACAAGAGATATAAAAAAATTTAACAACCTTCGGCTTGGCATCTATCTCTTTATTAAACTAAGCTGGCTGAACCTTTGCTATAAAATAGTGAAAGAAATTCCTAGTTATATCTTAATGAAAAGGAATTTTATTTTTTTTTTTTTTTTTTTTTGAAGTGAAAACTTCTTTAGGCGCGTTGAACGATTTTGGTAGAGGGTAAATCATTCGTTTGCATCATAGTATTTTTCCAAGGAATTCGTCATTCGACCGCAAGCTCACAAAGAAATCACTTGGCAACTCCTGAAATTAATGCATATAATCTGTTTGTTAGTAAATAAATACTTAAGTTAGGTTGCAATAAGATGTTTGCAACCAAAACTTATTATTAATTCGGTTTATATTTATATATATATGCCTTTAAAGTTTGGCAATTTCTTCAGTTGTTGTATTTGTCAACATTTTTGAAAAATTTGCTTTTACTCAAACAGCTGCTATTCATGGTGAGATTTAAAAATGGATCCATCTTCTTCTCTTTCTTCTTTTTTCTGCTGGAACTTCGTTTGCAAACAAGAAAAATAATGTATGGATTGAGTGTTTTAACATTTTAATCTTTAAGTTGTGATAAAGGCATATGTTGAACATTCAAATAATTACATGCATGCTCTTATTTTATTATATATCGTCAAACAAAGTTTGACAATTTTCACACTTGTTGTATTTGTCAGTGGCTTTTTATTTTCACCACTGCGGCATTTTATATTCAGAGTTGTCAACTATGGCTGTGTGTCAATCAGTCGTGGTAGGATAGAAAATATCAAGTTGAATAAAATTTGTGTGTGTTGAAATAAATTTGCCTTTTTTGCTGTGTCAAATGGACGATGAAATTTTGACAATTACAAATTTTGAAATTTCGGCCGTGTTTTAGCGCAAATATTTTATTTTATTTGCATTGTATCAATTTGCGACATATTTAATTCGAGAGCTTGTACTTGCAACATATTTCGTAAACTTGTACTATTGTAAACATAAAAAACTGTTAAAAAATTAAAAAAAAATTAACGAAACAGCAGGCAAACAGAAAATATAGCATGCAAAGTGCTGTATATTTTACGCCGCCAATTCGGTTCATCCCCTCTAACGCTGCGCAACCGCTGGGATCTTGTAATTCTCTTTGCGTTGTTGTTGTAAATTTGATAAGTAGTTATTGTTGTACAGTAAGATTTAATTTTTTGTGGATGTTTATTTGTAGCTACAGTCAGCATATGACATCGAACTAATTTAGAAAACAGTTTATACATATGAATTAAAGAGTATATATAATATTGGTAAATCTATTTGTTTTTAGGAAAAGTGTTACCGTATCGGAAATTCATATATATTAGGGCGGGTCAATTTGTATGGACGAATTTTTTGGAGGTCTGGCTCAGCGAAATTCGTAAAATACATGTAATTTCAAGACTTTTTCTCCACTACAGCATATACAAATTCTGAAAAAAAACTGTGCGGACTTTCGTAAATAGATTTTTTTCTCAATTATAAAATATGAATGTATGAAATTTGAAAGAAGTGTATAAAATGTGTATAAAAAAGATTATTTGTGCTGTCATTTCTAAGGTAAATTTGGGCGCTGAATCTGAATCTGGCATTAAAAATACATTAAATCCAACTATCAATAGAAAAAATCGTGATTTTTTATCAAAATATCGTGATTTTTGGTCAAAAAATAAAAAAAATGTTGGAAAATTTGGCGCTGAATTCAAATCTCCCATTTAAATTACTCCAATTCTCGTTTACTATTTAGTACTATTTAGTACCAATTCTAGTACTCCAAGTCTCGTTTGCTCTCAGTTTTGGGCCTTTTTTCTCTCGATTCCATCGATGTCGCAATAAAACCACTTTTGTGTTTTTCAGTAACGTGTTTGGATGCTCTAGTCATCTCTTGGACATTTCGTTCGGTGCTTTGAATGTGGCATGGTATTTCGACGTTAATCATAACCTCATTAGAATCATAATAATCTTCAGTCAAATGTTGCAATGGAATGTCTCTTGTGTATGGCGGCTCGTGTAGAATATCATCATCATTCAAATCTATCATGTTGGAAAAGTGGGTGCAGTCAAAATTGATTTTCGGTTTTTTGTATTCTCTCAATGTTGTCCGATCGAGATCACTTCGGATATGTTTTATTTTGTCGATTGCCATTTGACGTATAGGTTTCACATTGTGACAAACCATTGCTAGCAAAACATTTTCAGAGCTAGCAAAGTAGCAATTGGCTGACATTACACTATGAACAACGGAAAGTAAATTCGGTGGCAGATAATTCGTCAATTGTATAAATTTGAAGAACAAAACACTTCCGTATGCCATTGAATTGTAATATTTAACGTTGAAGTACATTGGAATGTACACTTTCATCACGTATGTGGCCAAAATTCGCAAGTTTTTTGACGGTTTGTCCGTAGTTATGTACGTACGTAAAATTCGAGCAGCTTTTGTTAACCACCTAGCATGATGTATTGGTCCCAACTTGATGTTTGCTAGATCAATTGATACTGAGCGAGTTGAAATCGCGTTTGCTAATTTGAGAAGATTTCTTGCATCTGTTGAGAAAGAACGTTCATCAAAATCTGGTGATGATGGTGGCATATTTTGGAGTGAAATTATCTCAAAATTATTGACAACCTGAAAAGCAGAATTTTTTTTTAATTCGTTAAATTATATAATTTATTTACTCAAAATAATCGTATTTTACTTGTATCGTATCGCAAATGCCTAAAACCGCTGCTAATCGTCCTGTTTTTATCAAAAAATTCAATAAGTTTATGCGTTTTTGCTTCTGCGGTTTCTTCTTCCACAATAATATGGCCCAAAAATCTGGAATCTGGCTCTCTTACAACAACTATATGCGGTTCTTTAATTTTTCGTGTATGAATTTTATTGTTGATAAATTCGGTAACTAATGTTTCGTCTGTTCTGCCATCGAAAGCAAATGCCAATAACGTGGAAGTGTCTAATCGTTTTTTCAAGACCTCATTCCTACAACGATTGCGTTTTCTTTGAACTTTATTTTTATCGATAATTAACGTTTGATCATTTTTATCTTTTACGCTTAAATCTTTCAAAAGTGCAGATTCGAGTGCAGCCGCAGCTCTATTTGATATACCGTATCTATCGCATTCCATAGCAAAGTTTGATAAGGTTACGTTTTGCATATACGGCCTTCGAACAGCACCTGGAGCTGCCACTCCTTCTTCAAATTCAAAATCCATACTACTTGCACCCATTGATAATTCAGGTTGCCAAACCACCTCTGATCTAGTCACTTCTGTAGTTGTTACTGTTGTTAAACTTGGTTGTGGTAGCGTTTGAAGAAATTCAGTAATAGTGACATTTCTATCTGTCATCTGGTCCACAAAAAATGTTTTCATGAATAGTGGTAGTGGTGTATTTTGACATCTGCAATCCGTTGTTAATAAATTGCAATTACATGTTGAAACCCAAAACAAATTTCCTAGCAAACCACGAAAATCAACAAGAACATCGGGTGATTTGGATTTGTTTTTTGATGCTTCTCTATATTGAGCCATGAATCGGTCTAATTTGTTGCAAATGGATTTTCTCTGAATAATTGGCGTTGGAAGATTATTCCAAATTTCAACAATTTTATCCGCCACATGACGAGTAATTGATTGGAATGAAATGTGTGGGTTGTCTTCGAAATAGTGCTCTTGCATGAAAAAATAATGTAACAAAATATCGCCATACGTCGGTAGACGTTCAACGTTCAATTCTTTCGCTTCACCAAATAAAGTTTTATCATGCTGCAATATTGAAGTTATTTTACGGTCCAGCTCGGGTTGTGATGATGACGGTGAGGTTTCCATGATATAGCTTGTATTCTGAAATGTAATATTAAAAATAAAATATTAAAAATAAAATATAAGGAATTTAAATTTCAAAGATTTTAAAATTCATAAAAAAAATAATTTTGAATACAAAGGATAAATTTAAATGTGTTTACCAAGAAAATTAAAGATAAAATAATTTGGATTTTAGAATTTAAAGGAAAAAGTTTATGATAAGTAATTAAGACAAAAGAATTTACACAAGCGTGTTAAATATAATTTTACTAAATGAATTTCCTGCCATAAATCAAAATAAAACGTGTTTAATATTTAATCAAGCCTTGAAAATGAGCTTACGTTTGAAATAAAGACAATTTTCCAACATTTTTTTTATTTTTTGACCAAAAATCGCGATATTTTGATAAAAAATCACGATTTTTTCTATTGATAGTTGGATTTAATGTATTTTTAATGCCAGATTCAGATTCAGCGCCCAAATTTACCTTAGAAATGACAGCACAAATAATCTTTTTTATACACATTTTATACACTTCTTTCAAATTTCATACATTCATATTTTATAATTGAGAAAAAAATCTATTTACGAAAGTCCGCACAGCTTTTTTTCAGAATTTGTATATGCTGTAGTGGAGAAAAAGTCTTGAAATTACATGTATTTTACGAATTTCGCTGAGCCAGACCACCAAAAAAATTTGACCCGCCCTAATATATATATATATTTATATATATATGTATATATTTACATATTTACATATATATAGTTCATATATATGAACAATTTAGCTCATTGAGGAAATTTAAAGAATATTTATGTATATTTATATAATAACAATAACGTATTAAACCTACAAAATAATTAATATTTTCAGTAGTAATTGAATAACTAAGGTCTGCTTATCCTAAGCATTCTATTTTTTAAAACTGTTTAACTTAATATCTTATATGGATTATATATAATTTATAAGCTATAGATATTTCTTAATTTTAGAAAATTCTATTTTTAATACACAACGCAATATAGATATGGTGAACATGTATATTGTGTTAGTGTTATGATATAAATTGATATAAATAAGCTTTAATTTTTTATATTAATCAATAATGAAATAATTTAAATAAATTACTTTAATTATATGTATTTTTGATTCAGTAATATATAAAAAATTTAATAAATTGTTATAAGCTCTTAACAAAAATAATTCTAATTTCATATGCCAACTGTAGCTACACGATTAGAATTCACAACACCTACAAAAAATTTCCGGCTAACTGTGCCAACAACAATTACCAAGGAAATCTACAAACAAGGAAGCACAGAGAAGAACAAGATCAGAGCGGAACTTTTAAAACTTTTTGATTTCATCCTACATGTAGGACGGGCTGCAGTATGAGCTTTCGCACATCCTACATGTCCGTCCGACCTGTCAAATCTATCCTACATGTAGCATAGTCCGAAACCCCCTATTAGCATGAAAATTCTTATATAGCAGTAAGGTGGTCCGTGGCAGGACAACGTCTTCCATTTATATTTTATGTATAGGTTTTCGCTTCGGTCGGCAGTCCTCTCACTGCTATACTTTTTTTTTGCGTATTCCAGGTTGTTCAATAAGTTACTAGAATAATAATAAAAAACATAATTTTATGGCTTGAAATGCTTTTTACTATTCAGTATATTTTCCCAGAAGCTCAATACACTTGTTCCAACGGGCCTCTAATTTACGGATCCCATCACTGTAGTGGCCTTTCGAAAGGTCTCTTCGGAAGGACCTTTCGTTTGATGGAGATGTGAGAACAGCCAGAAGTCAAAAGGAGCTAGATCTGACGAATAGGATGGACGTTCTAACAACTCGTACTTTAATTTACTGATTTTAGCGATCGTTTTCTGACTTTTGTGAGAAGGTGCGTTGTCCTGATGAAAAATGACTTTTTTCTTTTGCAAATCTTGTCTTTTTTCACTAATTTTTGCGTCGAGCTGATCCAAAAGGTTACTTTAATAGTCAAAAGTAATTGTCTTTTCAAAATGGAGATAATTTACTAACAAAATACCTTTTGCATCAAAAAAACTGATGCCATAACCATCTTTGGAGATTTTTGAACACGAACTCGCTTAGGAGCTGAAGTAACCGGTTCACACCATTCTATAGCTTCTTGTTTTGATTCAAAATCATAGTGGCTGACCCAAGTCTCTTTCACAGTGATGAATCGACGTATAAAATTCTATTATTCTTTTTAAAGCACTCCAAATGTTGCTGAGAAAGTCTCATTCGAATGTGTTTTTGTTTCATTGTTAGCGAATGCGGCACCTACTGTGCACATACCTTTTTGAAACCCAAAATTTTACTTAAAATATAGCTCACACTGCCTATTAAGATGTCAATTAAATATCGCTACTAAATCTCTCTCAGTCAATACATGATCTTTCAAAACCATATCCTGTATTTTTGCTATGACTTCTGGTGTTGATGCACTTTTTTGACGTCCTTGACTTGGATCGTTTTCAAGGCTTGTACGACCACGTTTCAACTCAGCAACCCAGTTGTACAATATTGCAAGTGAAGATGTAGAGTCCTTATACACTTAAAATAATTGTCTTAACGATAAAGAAAATCTATCAAATATTTGCCGCACAGTGAATAGATTAGTACAAGTTAGACAAGACGACAAAAATTACTTTGTGGACTTTTGTGGCCATTTTCGATGTTTTTGGTATAAAAAAGTAAACATAAAAGTATTTCAGCAGCTTTGGACAAGTAAATGTGTTACATCCCATACAAATAAAATACATTTTTTAATATAACTGGTAAAAGGTAAAAAAGTATTGATAATCAAAATTTATATAAAATTTGAATTTATGATCACTTTAAATTTTGCTAATTTGAAGCTTGATTGAACAACGTAGCTTACACACAAACCATTTTAAATCTATTGGTAAGCCTTTGATAGCGCTCTTTATGACTTATTTAAGAGCCAGAACTTCTTATACTAAAATTGTAAATTCATTGCTTTATTGATGCTTTCACAAAGCTTCATGTTTTTTTTTCGTTTTAGCAATTGTTTTATATGCAACAGCGAACAGAAATTTTTTAGCAGAAGTTTTTCATAAAAGTGGTATTTTTATTTTTTTCTGAGAAAGTTATTATTTTTTACTGAGACTCACTGAAAATAAATGATGATAGATTTTAAAAAATAAATTTTTTAACTTTTTCCTAATTATGTGTTACAAAATTTTACTGCTACCATTTTCATATTTTCTCCTTAATTTTTCAACACAATTTTCTTCATCATGTCAAATTTTCTTTGACGGCACGTTTATTTTGTGTAAAATCCGACTATTGTAATCGACTACGTTGTCAATTTAATATCTAACGCTGACCTAAGTGTTAGACCATACTTGGCTAAACTGAATTTAATCTTCATAAAAAATGTCTTTCTCGCAGATAAATAAAAATAGTTTACCAGCAACAGAGCTCGTTGCCATTCCCTCTATTCTTGTTATTCATTTACAATTCATAGGAGTTAGTTTGACTCGTTTGTTGCAGTTTTGTTGACTCCTTACATGATAGTGTGTTGTGTTTTGAGCTTAAAAATTCACTCTTTACTGGCTCCTAACTAAAGTTAACTCGGAAGAGTGAGAAATGCTTTAACATTATTATTACTTTGTGGTCTATGATGTACTAGTGTAAGCCAGTTCGGTAGTTTATTTTGATTCATTTGGTCAATGACTTAATTCTACATTAAAATTAGTTTTGTGCCATTCTTCTGCTTGAGTGAAGTAACTTTTTGGAATTAGTAGTAATGTGTTAAAATGAAATTCAATGCTCTTATATAAAACGCTTGTAAGCGTCTTAAGCATGTTGGTTTCTTAAAATGCAAATTAAGTAAAATAAAGAAATTTTTTTTAAAAATGTAGTTGTAGTGTGATTCGGGTTTATAAATTAATTTTGAAATTAAAACTCAAAAATAATAAATTTTAAACTTAATAACTTTATTTATTAACTTAGTAATTTTGGAGTAATCATAATAAAATTAGATTTCATTTCAAAAAAATAAAAAACAAGAATGTCAGCCCAACCTTGACTAACTCCGTTTAAAAAAGTGGTCATTACAATAGCGAAATCTCTGAAAATTCCACAAAAGTTAATGAATGACTTCAAATTTTGCACATAAGCTTTAATTTTTAATATAAGCCTTGACTATGAAATTCGGCATGAAAGGCACACCTATCCACACAAATTAAATAAATTAATGAAAACTACACCAATCTCTTAATACAAAGTGACGTCATCAAAATATCGAATCCTTGATTAATTCAATTTAATTCAATAAATCTGCTGTATGAAACATATTCTGAGCTTGGAAGAATTACTGTACATCGTTTAAAAAACCTACACATATCCTCCTTACAAAGTGACTTCATCAAAATATTAAAACCATCATAACTTCGAATATACGAATACGGTAGAGAAGGTATTTTAATTTCGGGCCAGTCGAAAGTTTAACGAATATGTACCATCGATTTTGTTTTTAGGAAAAGATAAGATTGTTTTCTTAACTTAAAGTATTCAAATTCTTTAAGTAAATAAGCGTGACACTATTCAAGAATATTTTATACTTTGATTAGTTGCCTCAGGGGAGGATACCCCCTGTATTCTTGATACTTGCCCTAAGCGATCGGTTGTGTATCTCAGAACTGCAAAGCCAAAAGCATATGAGCTTCAAAATTTTGTATATAAAAAAATCGGTCTTTATATTAACTCCCAAAATATATATAGCAAGCCTCCTATTTACAAAGTTCAGTCGTAATTGTTCTTAAAGTTCATCATTAATGGTGTAACATTATAACTATTTAATATTTCCTTAACTGATCGGAAAAAATTTCGGCGCATTACAAAGAAAAAAGGCAAAGACTTTAAAATGTGCCACTCACTTTGGCTGCCATCCAAAGCGTAAGCTTTTGCTTAAGTCACTGAAGGAAATGAATTATTAGTGGACACTAAATTTAATGCTGCTAATTATTTTAAGAATTTGCATGGATACAAAAAGCATTGCCAAGTTTTAAATGCTCTGGTGTGTAGCGAAGGATGTGACCTCGTTAAGCGACCAACGGACTAAAGAACTAGCTG
This sequence comes from Dichetophora obliterata, assembly GCA_963920525.1. Lineage (NCBI taxonomy): Eukaryota > Metazoa > Arthropoda > Insecta > Diptera > Sciomyzidae > Dichetophora > Dichetophora obliterata. The sequence goes on from OY986435.1 coordinate 1,822,332, forward strand.
ACTGACCCACTGACTGACAGAAAAATTAAGAGAATGAGTAAAGTAAAACGAAATATGATATTCAAAAACTTCTGCATAAAATACGAGCTCGAGAACATTCCTCACTATATTTCAGAACTAGTTAAATTTGAATTAAATTTTAGCTAAAATTTTCATAAATTACAGACATTTTGTGTGTCCAGCCGCTACCACCTGAAGTCATCTCTCTTCTTTTTTTTTTGTGCTAAAATAAAAAATGTCCTTGCAAATTTATGCCAAAAACTAGGCTGTAGTGTCCTTAAAAGTCACTGCTTAAAATATGCAAATTATTAAGTAACATTTATTTAAGTGTTTTTCTTTTCTACTCTTGTTCGTTACTTCTCGCCTTCACTGTTGTTCTTAAGGTGAAGCTTCAAGCTGCTGCCACACTTGTAGTCAGCAGCTTATAATTGCTGAATGGCAGTTAATGTTAATTATTTTACGGGCAGGCGATATGTTGCTCGAGGTATTTGGTGTAATTTTGTTTTTATACAGAATGGCAGTTGCTACAGTGAGTGCCATTAATTTACGCACACTGCTGTTGCTAGTGATGTTGCTTGCTCAAATCTGTGAAGGGCGACTGCTGTGTTGTCGCTGTAAAGAAGACGCTTTCAGCATGTTCAAATGGGCTGAAATAATTCAATGTAACTTAAGTAAAATAATTAAGCTTAATGGGTTTGGGTTTGTTTTTATTGTTATGCTTTGAGGTGGTGGCAAGAAATATATAAAGAAAAATAAAAAATGAATGCATTCTGTATTAATAATAATAAAATCAAGCATATCTGCAGCGCTAAAGAAAATGAAATATTATGCCATTGTTTAGCGGCTGAGCTGGACAAGAGATTTTGTGGTTGTTGTAACTTAAGATTTGCACAATAAGCAAATCTGAGAAATAAGCTGACAGCTGTTGCAGATGTTTTATTTCAGTTTTTTAAACTACTTTGTCTGTTTCTTGGCGCTTAATAAGATAATCTTTTTCTAATTTGTTCCTGTTGAAAGTTTAAGATTTGCAATTGTTTGTTGTTATAAATAATTTTAAAGATTTTAAAAAAATATGAAGAAGTGAAACTTACACCAGAAAAAATGTATGTTGTTATAAGCTTTTATACACTTTCAGGACATTTAAAAACATCTTCCCATGCAATCATCCAACGCCGTAGATAGGCTATTTTTAAAGGGGTGGTGAGTTTTCTGAAGCAAAAAAAAATAGTTGTTTCTGTTTCATTTTTGAGAGAGAGATTTCAGAACACCTAAAACTTTTTCCAAATTTCAGAACCGATTTGAACAGTCAAACTTTGAAGAGGTAATGAATTTTATTTTAAGGGAGGGGTCTGGGTTTCAGCGTAAAAAAAAACACTTTTTTTGTGATTTTTTATCTCAAATATCGATTGAGCAATTTTATTCAAACCTTCTATACATTATTGAGCATAGTTTTGACTATGTTCTGTAAATTTTTCATGCAAAAATATTAAATCATTAGCCCGTGACAGAGCTTCCCCCAGGACGTCTTGAAAAAAAAACAATTTGCGGTGTTCACTGTAACTCGGCCGGAAATTATCTGAAAATGAAAAACCATAAAAATTTAGTTAAATTATAAACAAATCTTCCCCCCAACGTTCTCTGATTATTTTTTTTTTAATTTAAAAATTTTTGGCGGCCATCTAAAGTGTGAACCGTTATTTTCGACTAAAATTTCCGCCATTTTGTGGGTGGGAAACACCCTTAATGTTAAAAAAAAAATTTTTACTAAACGTAGGGGGGAGGTATTTTATATGAAGAAAATGTGTACAAAGTTTGAAATGAATCGGTCGAGTAGTTTTCAAATGGCAGTGAACACGGACTTTGAAAAAGTAGTTTTGAGAAAAACGCGTTTAAAGTTTAGCTGTTAGAGTTAGAGCGTTAAAGGCCCCGAGACTAATTAAACAATAACTTCAAGAATATTGCTTAGATCGGATTAAAATTTTGAGGACATATTCTTGAAATGTTAAACAATAAGATAAAACAAAAAAAAAAAATCGATTTTTCGAAAGTGAAAACCCAGACCCCGCCCTTAATAAATACAATTCCAATCGAAAGGTCTTCCAAGTCTCCAGTTTGCGCATAAGCCAAGTTAACCAAAAAAAATTAAATAAATAAGGTGCATAATTTTGCTTCTTAATGGAAGCAATAATTTAGTTTTTTAAGAATATATGCTAGTGCAGGGCTGACTTTTACACGAGCTATTACTTAAATAAATTTAAAAAATTATTTATATATAAAATAAATTATTTAAATAGAAATAATTCACTTATCAACTTACGCACTCTAAAAAAAATTCCAGAAAATCTAGAAGAATAGCACCCAGTCGTTAGAAAATCGATCTTCATTTAGCGCCATGGCCGATTTTCTAAAAATGAAGTATATATTTTTCGTTAAATTGACACCAGAAGTGTAAAACAGTTTAGGAAAATTATCTAATCATTTACGAACTATTTCGGTAAATTGTAGAAACTTAGCAAAATTGTGTTGAAATCTTATGACATTTGAGTAAGTTTTTCTACCGTTTATATCTTATCGACTATAACTAAAAGAAATATTTTCTTTGAAAATAAGAAATTTTCTTCCGTTTATTAATAATCGGCTAATACCTAAGAGAAACTTTTTCTTTGAATTCCTGGAAAAACTTTGGGATTTTTGCACAAACAAAAATTTTTTAAGATTTTAAACAGATTAAGATTTTAATCCTGTGAGAATTATTATTTTTATACTGACGAAAAACTGCAAATATTATTATAAACATTAAAATAAATTAAAAAATGACCACTATCCGGAGATTTAAACCGTGGCCGCGTGAGTGTAAGTCCATCAGCTTATCCATTCGACCATCGCAGTTGTTAAGGAATCGTCGCTTAATTTAGAATCGTTCGCTTTGTTAGTCATTTTAAAGTATTTTTTTTTTTAGAAATAAGAAAACCATCCTTAAAATAAATAACTTGTGGTGTACAAAAAACAACTTACATGTCTCTGAAATATCCAAGTATTGTAACTCATATTTCTCCAAATTTAAGAAATCATTCTGTAGAATGCTGCAAGCGGACTTGATATCAATATAGTTTTTCTTCAAATTATTTCGGCTTTTATACAATTTTTTGAAATTTAACTTTTATCACATCTTCATTTCTTATATTTAAGTAAAAACTTGTCTTCAAAAGTATGAAGTGGTTTTAATAACGTTGCAACGAATTCAAGACGTAAGATCGTTAAATCCTGTAAAAGTTCTCTACTTTAAGGGGAATCCTCTAAAGAATATAGACAAACCTATGCTTATGAATTGATGCCACAGTTTTTTAAATTCAGGGATGCAGATTTTATGAGTGCGGCAAAAGCAAAAATAGAAATATTAAAAAAATTGGCTCAAATTAAAAAAAGTGTCATTTTAAAATGATTTCCTTTCTTTATTATTAAAAATATTAATGCATTTAATTTTTTATGTATATTTTTAATAATAAAAAAGGATAAGTTTTTAGTACTTTAAAGTGTTTTTAGTGCTGCTCTCTTTAGATGGTTAGATTTAGAAGCTTTTTGAATAGTAAGGATACAGTGAGCATAAATGGGCTAGATATGTAATAAAATATAAATGTATGCCGTTTAGGCTCAACTAGGACATAAGTCTCAACTTCAGGTAAAAATAAAACTTTTTTGTTAATTTAGAAAAAAATAACTTTTAAGGCCACTTAAATAATTTTTTTCTTTTAGGCATAAATGGAAAAAAAAGATCTTCGTCAAGCTGTAACAAATATATCAAATTATATATTAGCAAAATCTCATCCAAATGGCGAGCGAAAAAACTTGTTTAGAAAACCGCTTTCAAAGTTTGCGCTAAGATAGGTTTCTAGTTTTTAATGCGAAAAAACACAATTTTTAAGAAACGTATTTCAAGCCATTACACGAGTATCAAAATCTATATTTATTAAGAGTGTATATTGCTTTTTTTTAAATAAAAGGGGACGCAATGTCCAGTCCTTGAAAAACTTTATTCTCATGGCCGAAAGTTAATTTTTAAATCAGTAAATCTGAAATAAAAAAGAATCTTCACACATTTAATTAAAAACCATGAAGAAAAACAAATTAAGGGCATTTGATAAAATGTCTTAAGAACACACTTGGATTTCGGATTACTTTTGTTATTCAATTTTTAGACATAAAAATGTAGTAGATAATGAAAAAAACGAACAAAACTTTTTGAAAATTCAGCCAGCCAAGTCTGTGATATAGGGTTAAAAGATTTTTTTCGCCAGAGGAAAAGTACTGGACAGTACACTGTGTTTACTCCCCAGTGTAACGCGAACATATAGCGTGTATACAATAATAGAAGGAATTCCCGTAGACTTATGATATTTTGCAAGAACTAATCATTGTGATTTATTGGAATTCACTGTTTATTTTAAATGCATTTGTCACATCACAAATGTGATTCATTGTGAAACAAAGTGATTCATTATCATATATTGTTTCTTACATTTTATTTGAAGTTATTTTCATGAATCATGGCTATTCAATTTTTATTTATTCATTGTTATTTAATACCATTCACAGTCATTTATTGACATTCATTATAATACATTGTAAATGATTGCCGTTCAATATCGTTCATAGTCATTCTTTGTAATTCAATTTCATTCATTGCCACTGATTGTCATCCATTGTTATTACATTTTATTCATTCTGACTCATTGTCAATCATTCTCATTCATTGTCATTAATTCTTATTCATTGTTATTGCTGTCATGAATTGTTGTTCATTGATTTTTTTTCATTAACTGTCGTTTATTGTAATTCATTATCATTCATTCCGAAACATTGTTTTTCACTGTCATTCATTGTTGTTCATTGTCATTTATGTTGATTCATTGCCACTATTTTTCACAATTCTCATCTTAAATGGTGATCAATTTTCAAGTTGTGGTCTCTATATATTTGTGACCACGAGCTGTTTTCAGCTGCACAGGACAAGCTTACCAAGTAAAAAAAAAAACATCCTAAATATAAACATCACTTCCAACTCCATGACGAATTACATGATTATCAACTATTCACATAGTTTGAGCAGCACTTTTGAGCTCAACCAGCTTTTTGAAAACCATTTATTATCAGCTTCTCGGAATCATTTATCAAAATCCATCCTTAACAAATACCAAATATTTTGACAGCAGATAAATTCTAAAATGTTCATGCAGAGCTGCCAAGCCACTAAAATGAAAACATTTAAAATAGATCGAAATACGGTTGTGCATAAAAGAGCTCCAACACACACAAAGACATATTTGTACCAGCATTCAAACACTAATAGAAAATTTTTGAAAAATATGCAACATTTGTGCTGTGAACGATGATGTTGCTACTGCTGTTGCTTTTGTGCAATATTTGGGCTATGTTATCGACTGCTGCAACTGCTACATCGACCGCAACAAATGAACGCCAGTGCATCAGTCTATTATTTAGCAAAGTGTAAACATTTATTTGTTGTAATACACTACCATAATACCCATAGCCAAAGTGGTGTCCAGTCATTCCAGGCATGCCATTCAGTGTTATCCGTGCTGTTCTACATACATACATACAGTCACGTTATATTTATAGATATTTCAAAAATATGAGAAAAAAATATTTGTTGCAACATGAAACATCATAAGTCACCGTAGACAGTCAGACAGGTCAGGAGATTTAGTATTTGTATTGTTCGGATTTTGTTCGGTGGTTGTTGCTGTAGAGAGGATGTGTGTACTACATATTTATATGGGTCATGTGGTCATGCGATTTTGATAAAAATAAAACGAAATTCATGAAAAATTATATGTTTTTGATGCAGTTCATCCAAAAAATGTTTTATTGAGCAATAACTTTGAGTGGGTCAGTCTGAAATACCCGTAATTTTGTGCAGAGTCATGCAAACTTGCTGCGAAATAAATTTCGATTTGATTCCAAAGAATTTATAAGGAGCTTACAGAACGTGTGACCTCTTTTCTGTTGCCACATAAATTATTTTCAACTAAGAAATAATATCACTACAATTATGTGATTATGATGTATCTTTACTTCATTTTCAACTAAAACGACCACAAACATCCTTTTGATGATTTAAAATGTAGTTCCTAGTTTTTTTGTTATTTTTTATAAATTAGACATCCGGCTGTGATCTGCTTGTCTTTGTTTTAACTTGACCCTCTTTATATATTGCATTTTTTTATCAACTTTTTTTTGTTTGATTAGCGTTGTTTCTTTCACAGTCTTTCGTTTCGTAATTTTTTTCTTAATAAGTTTTTATCTTTTCAGCTTTATGATTGATGAAATCAAGCTAACATTAGTGTGAATTCAAGAAAGAAGCTATATTAAGCTACTGGTCTTTAGCTCAGTTTAGAAGCGGTGACCTAATGAACATTTGATCTAAGCCTAAGAAATAAGGAAATACCCAACTATCTTCACTCAGTATCTTAATTTCGATAACATTATTTTTTTGGCACGAGCAAGCGAAGCTCCCATGGAACAGCTTGTTTGAAAAGTGTTTGACAGAGCATATCTTCTAAATGGGTTGACCGAACTGTTTTACGCCTCCAAACTTATATCCTAACGAAGCCAAAATTTGAAAACTTTATTTAGTTTATAAGTTATTTTAAAAAAAATTGTTGTTTGCTGAAATCTAGGGCATCCGATCCCGGGATCCTGGGACGCCGAGATTCCAGAATTTTTTTAATTCCCGACAGTTGTGTTTTGACGTTCTATCTGTTATCGATTTCCTTTAAATTTTAACATTTTCTTTTTCATTTCCCAAGCTTATCTCTATATATCGTTTTACTATTTGCACTGACCTCCATTAATTCAAATTGTCTTACTTCTTCAAATTGTATACTTTTTTCCAAAGCCTATCTAAGCCAAAAATCGTTTACTTCTTTGAGTCTACTATGGTCTCGTTTTTTATGAAACTAAATTTTTCTTAAATAATTTTTTATAAATGCTTGATGAGGCTTATATCAAAAGAAAAGTTTGGAATTTTTTTCTGTCGGTTTTAGGGTTTCTTCTATTATATAATGTGATTTTTTTATATCAATATCCATGAGTGAAGGGTTCTGGGTCAGTTTAGCCAGTTGCAGAACTTAAAAGTATCCTCCTCAACCTATTTTTACCAATACTATATCTAAAAAAGAAAGCCTTGTTTTGCATATCGAAGTGTTGACAATCCAACCATGTAATTTTTTAATTTATCTCTGGCAGCACTTTATCTCCTTTTTCTATCCCATCGTTTTCTATTCTATCTTATCCTATCTCATCTTATCCTATACTATGCTATTATATTCCGTTCTCTCCTATCCTATCCTCTTATATCCTATGCTATATAATACTTTTTTACGAAGCTTATTTTAATGTTCATAACTCGTAGATTTTCCTGCTCTTTTTATTATCCTTGTCGCCCCTGAAAGGTTCTAATTTTTCATCTGTATCTTTCAACTCAAGCAGTTAAACTAAAATCTTGTCAAAGCGGTAGGTAATATGTCTTGTCCAAAGAAGAAATGAAAATTTGTCCTAGCAGTCTCTTGTGCCAGATTTGAACTTTCTCTTTCATTCGAAAATTGTCTTCAGCGACGAAGATAATTTTTTGCTCAATGGGTACGTCAACAAACAGAATGGCCGAATTCGGTCTGAAAAGCAGCCAAAAGCAGTGCAAGAGATGCCAATGCACCCTAAAAAATTTACTGCTTGGTGCGGTTTGAGGGCCAGCGGCATTATTGGACCGTACTTTTTAAAAAATAAGGAAAATCGCAACGTTTAGAGTCAATGGATCAATGTACCGTGCGATGATTACCGACTGTTTGTGCCAAAAATGGAAGAATTGGACTTGGTTGTTATGTGATTTCAACAAGACGGTGCTACATGCCACACGGCACGCGATACCATGGACCAATTGAGAGGCGAGTTTGGTGAACAATTAATCTCTTGTTTTGAGATCATGCGATTTGACCTCACTAGACTACTTTTTGTAGGATTACGTGAAGTCTCTCGTGTACAAGGACAAGCCAGCCACAACCCAGCTAAAATAAGTGCTTCCCAAGAAGGGAAAGTGGAAGGGAAAATCTTGAATTCCATCCCTTCCACTTTCATACCCAGAAGACATTCTTTTAATATATGCATGTCATTGGGAGGAATGTTTTCCTTAGTCTTCTCTAGAAGTGCTTCCAGAATTTTTTTCAATGGAATATTTCTTTGAGCCCTTAAATGAAAGGATTCTAGTAGGTGTTTTTGAGGAGAACTTTAAGAAGGCATTCCATGGAATAAAATGGTTTTTGTGGTTAGGGCGGCTTAAAAATAAAAAATTCCACGGAAAATATCTTTTTTCCCGAGTTTCTCTCGATTTTAGTGTTGGAAATAAGAAGTATTTAGGTTTTGTTGGGGGTTTAAAAAAATCCACGTAAAATATCCCTTTTTCCGATTTTCACGGCATGTTGGTGTTTAAAGTAGGAAGTGGTTGCGTTGTTTTGGAGGTTTGAAAAATCCTACGGAAACTTAAAAAATACATCAAAAAAATAATTGAAAATGAATGCTTGAATGTCTTTGAGAAGTGGTTTATGAGAATGCTTCTTGAAAGCACTTCTTGATAAGGCTGAGAAGAAGCACAATTGGATCTAAAGAATGTCTTCTGGAAGCAGTATTCCTAAGAATGTTTGTCATATTTTAAAAAAAAAAATATGCTGGGCAATTGCAGCCCTGCAAGACAACATTACAGCTGACTTGAGATACCAGCTTAAATGCTGGAAAAAGTATGCCTAAATTGGAGCTTACGGATGGACCACCTCATTCGTAGCCGCGGGCAACATTTACATGAAATAATCTTTTAAAAGTAAATTGCAGACATTTCTGTATTGCTCCAAATAAGTATTTCATTCACTATTGCTAAATTTCTTTTTTTTCAAAAACCTAACGCTGAAAAAGTAATTTTTTGATGTTGGTATCTGAAATCTGTGGGATAGTCTCCTGTTTTCATTTGTGTAATTTTTCACTTTTTCTTATGTGGGGGTCTTCTCAGTTTGTTTTTTTGTTGCAATCTTTCCTTACATTTAATACATAGAGAGGCACTTCTTCCTTTTTTTTTTCCTTTTGATCTGAGTATTTTTTAGCTAGAATCTTCTTGCATTAAACTTCAGTCTCAAATAATGTTTTAGTTAGATTTACTGCATTATTCTGTATCAGTTCATTTGTGAAATTATTTTATTGTCTCTTCGTCATACCAAGGCAATACCTTTACTTACAGGTTGATAATTACCTTCGTTATCTTCACTTTCAGGCTAATCTTATGACCTTAATACGTTTTGAAGGACAATCAGACTGAGTGCAAGCTCAACATTCTTCTTTGTTCTCCCAGGCTACATCAATCTGTTCATCCGCTCTCATGTCAGACAATTGCAAGAAGATTTCAACTTGGTCTCATGTGTGTTTGTGTGTGAGTGTGTGTGTTGAAATCCTTCGTATGCTTGGATTTGTCTGCATTTTATTAGCAAAATGGTCCTGCTGAGTGAAAATTTAAAAAGTTTTTCACTGCACGCGTTGGCCCCGAAAGAGGATTGTCAAATGTCAAGCTTAACCTGGTATTTCGATGTTGTTGGCCCCTATTTCGTTTCGTTTCATTTCGCTACCTCACTATCCTGTACATCATACACTTTATTGTTTTAGTGTGTGACAACATTTTTCCTGCTCACTTTTTCTCTTTTTTCTTTTTCTCTTTTTTCTTTTTCTTTTTTTTCGTCTTCATGCAGCTGACATTTTAAGGAATTGAAAGCTCTATGAGAAGTTTTTGCAACGGTGCGGTTGTTTGATGTCAGAGCGGGTGTTGGCATTGCAGAGACGTTAGGGCGGGGGAGGGAATAGGGTTAGCAGCAATTTTCAATCTATTTCGCAGGAACGGAAGCTCATGCATCATGGCTCATGTGTACTTACATGGCGAAGGACAAGCAAGTCGCAACTATTTGAGTATGTTTGGATGTTTGTTTGTCTTTGCTATGCTATTGCAAGGATATTGCTTGGAAAGGATATGCAGCTGGCAAATGCGATGCCAGCTTGTTCCGGCAATGGATTATGGTAATTTGCAGCTAATGTAAATTTACATTTATTTGTGAAGGGAATGAGAGTTGAGGTAACAACTAAACCAAAACGAAATTTGAAATTGAATTCTGAGTCAAGGGAATAGAGGAAGAAAGTAGATATATGTTTATTTACCTTGCGTTTCTTGAATGGCTTGTAAGAACTTATAACATTTCGTCATAAAACTTAAGGTAAAAATTTTGTTATTAATTTGGTTTTATATTAGTTGTGGAAGATAATGTAGTGCGGTTTGCATTTTCTGCTTCTTCATTTTCTATCACATCGCGTTACATCTAAAGGGTGATCCAATATACACCATCACCAAATTTCTAACCAATTTTACACTATTTGACATTCATCATTCAACCAGAGGGCATAGAGCCCGCAATTTTGAGAATATTGCTGCAGTAGCAGAGAGTGGTCGTGAAAACCGTGAACAATCGATTCGTTGCCAATCTCAGGCTTTGGGCATCTCTTATAGAGTGTCGAAAACTGGACCCACAGAATGTACCATTCAAGAGCTAGTCGTGGGCAGCATTTGAACGAAATAATTTGTATACATTGAGTTGTAGGAAAAGAACTATCATTTCAAATAAAGATTTGCATCAATACATTGAATTTCATGTATTTTATTTAAAAACAAAGTAGGAAGCTCTTATCCGATCACCCGTTAAGTACTTGACATTGTTTGAGACGTAGGTAGATGACTTTTCCCATACAGAATGAGCCTTAATAGATTTAAGATAATTTTTCTAGAGCAAGTTACCAGACTTGTTTTGTTCGGGATTAACATTGAAACTTTATTCTTGACGGAATTTTGATGGGCACGCTGCATTAATCCAATATTATCTGTATAGGATTTCTCCGGTCGGATTGATCATAACATAAGCCAAAGATTATTTTGAGGAACCGACCCGAACAACTTTTTTTTGTTAGGTGCCTTACACATTTGTTGTATTATACACATACAACAGAATTAAAAATATTCTCAATAATTTAAGCAGATATCCCTAGAAGAAAAATCAGAAGGCTTCCATCTAAAAGTGATAAATAAACATTCCCCACCGTATCTTTTGGAAGCTTAAGGGTAGTTTTGTATTTACAGTGTTTCCAAATCGCTTTTTTAAGAATGCATGTAGAAACTTTTACTTATTGCCAAGCAATGACAACAGAAAATATTAATATCATTGTTTCCTAGCCACTTATTATAGAATTCGATAGCCTAGTGGTAGCGCGCTTGACTGTCGCTCATGGGTCCGGGGTTCGAATCCTGTCCGGGCATTTTCATAACAAGGGAGAGGAATGTTTCCACATTCATTTTTAGAACAGGGGACTGCTTTCAATTCACTTTTTAAGACAGCGGAGAGGAATATTCCCTTTAATGACATGCTATTTAAAAAAATAAATGGGGTGTCCAACGGAAGATAATACTTCCTACATTCCATGTAATATTTCCTGTTTATATCCGGGAATGTTTCCATATTCTGGAGGAATACTGCACAATACATTCACATTTATCGAAAAAGTATATTCACATAATAAATTATATATCGCTTAAATAAGTATTGCCAGATTTAAAAAATGCTCCCCTTAATTATTATCTTCATTAAGCGGCCTTACAACTGAATTGTTCTATTTTCACATCATTGTCTATCAGATTGGCAGGATTACAACAAAAACTAAGTGAAAAAATCAACGGTTTTTTTTTTTGTTTATTGGCTCCTGGTGACCGCAAATTTAATTTGATTTAAATATGAGTACGTAATCGGATCTAGCGACCCATTTTAAATAGGGAGAGTATTTCGTTATAATTTTCTTGATAACTTCAACGCCAGTTCAAAAATTAATAAATTCACATGGACTCAGAGAGCCCGAAAAAACACGTTTTAACTGGAACTCAGCTGGCTTACGAAAAGTGTGGTATTTTTTGCGTTTTAATATTTCTATGCAAGTACTTTTCATATGAGGGGGCACGACTTATCAGAAACACTTTAGTAAAATCCGTATAAATGTGAATGTATCTAGAGTACATAGAAAAATATTTTTTATTTTAACGTAGATATGGCGGATATGGGGCCGACTAAAGTCAATCCTGTTTAAAACGGATATTTATAATTTTACTACGAGATGTAAGTAAGTACATATATTTACAATAATATGGTAAATTTTAGCCGAAGCGGTTGAATAGTTTTTTTCGTAATCACGTGTACGAGGTCGGAAAGCGTTGTTTCGAGAAAAACTTGTTTAAGGGGTTTTTTTTTTGCCATTGATGCAATCAGGACGCGCCTACTAAATAAGTATCTTATGCATGTTTCTCCATCTCGGCAAATAAAATAATATGTTGTATACTATTACTAATGGTATCTTATATAAAAAACTGGGTTTTTTAGAAAATAGATTTTTTGAAAATAGAACCAGAAATAGAACCAGACTACCCTCTTAATGAAGGTTTGGATTTATAAACCCGTGTGAGTTAAAGGTCTGCGTGGCCAATGTCACTGTGTGGTTATAATAATCTTTTTATAGGTAGATTTAATTCAGCCTAGAGACTTTTATAGGCTAAATTTGGATGTTACTCAACGTATTTTATCGTCAGAAAAGAGTTTGTCAGGAAGACTTGTGACTACCAGTTCCTGAGTTGTATCTGATAGGATATTTTGTGTGCACTTAGTTTCATAGACTAGGATGTGTGCCTCTGAAAGAAGACATTTATTTTTGTCATGAGCTTAGGCACAGCTTTTGTCAGAGTAAAGAAGACCAAAGATAGCTTTTAAGTAATCCTCAAAGAGTGTCTTTTTCAAAGGCTTCAAGACACCAGCAGCAATGTCCCACACTGCCTTCTTATGTTTTTCTACATTCAGTGTTATGATTCGATCAAGTTTGCTTGTATTGCATCCAATTTTCCATTTTTAAACTTAACGTATAAATCATTACAACTTCTATTTTTCCTAAGTTCCTTTATCACGTTTTTTTTCTATCTAGAAGTACCAAAAATCGTTCCTTTAATCAAAAATCGCCACACATTGCCGTAATTAAACTGCTCGTAATTAACTTGATGACTCAGTTTTATGCCTTCAGAAAGTTTTCGCTAATTGGTTTTATTATAATGATAGGAGAGTAAAAAAAAAAATCCAACCATCCAACCATGCGGAAATTTATGGGCAGTGCTGCCTAGTTAATGACTCACTTCACGTCATTAATCAATATGTAAAATAATTGCTCATGACGTTGTCTTTAATATTTGCTCAAACTAAAGCTGATCAAATTGAGTCAGCTAAGTAGACATGAGCAGCTCTGCTATAAAGGTTGAGACACTAGAATGCTAGTTATGCTATGAATGAGCGCTCATCGGGGTCATCAACTTTGACATTCACTAGATTTCAGCTGAAAAACTGCTCACCTCACAACTTAAAGAGAAGCAACACAGAGTTCACCTACAAAACGTCCGCGACCTGCGAACAGTAGGTAGCGGTTGCTATCTTTTCATTTTATGAAGTTCAACGACAGTTTGCTCAAGTAAAAAGCTATCCACTTTTATTAAAGCTTTTAATTGGTCTTCATTCAAGAACCTCTTAGTCAGGAGATTTTTGATATTTCTAAGTGGCTTGGTCATGAACGAAAAAACTGCATTGCAGCAAGAATCCTGAACTTGGTTTGTGTAGTATGGTGGTGGTGGTTATTTACAATGTTTTGAGTGATAATTTTTGTTTACTTTGAAAACTTATACCTTTATATACCTTTCTGAATTTAACAGCTTTTTGTTTCCCATTGACAAATGTTAATTAAAATACTTTTTTCAAAGTTTTTCGATAACTTTTTGTGTTCTCTTCTCGTTGGTAGATTTAAATAAAAATAACAAAACAAAAACAACAGCATAACTTTTTAATTATTTTATCATTTGTCATTCATCTAAGATGACGCGGTGGCCCACTTTTTTATAAATCAAACTTTGAAGCCTCAGAAACAGGCCAAGTAAATTAGCAGACAAAAAAAGAGCCTGTACAACTTGGAGCCATCACTGAAGTTTGTTACTTCAAAACTTTTTTAACTTGCGGCCACTTGTGGCAATGTTAAAACTTGCTACAAAAGTTGGCAACACTGTTTCTAATGTGTTTTTGATTACGGTGCGGTTTCTTCTAGTTTATATAAAATATAAGTATAGACTGTATTATGCTTAGGATAGAGGTTAACAGTATTAAAGCACGCTTCAACTTTATGTGAAGAACATCAACTGGTGTTAGTTACCGTTGGTGAGTGTAGCTTTAAATGATGAATTTCATTTAAAAAAGTTAATGGCGTCTATTCTCATATGCATTATGTATATTCCCGCTTGTAAAAATTTGAATGTGATTAAATTGTAATAGAGAAGTGTAAACGGGGTGTAGCAAAGTATTGTTTGTGCTCAACTGATTTTCTTTTCGTTGTTCAAGCTTTCTTTTCGTGTTTTATTCGTCTGTGTAGATACATTCTAGCATATTATTGATAAATCTATATGTTTAAGCCAGAACAAAGTTTTATGTATAATATAACAAAGTGTTATTAAATATAAATTCTGAAATGCTTAATGAAAGGTAGTAAAATCGTTTATTAAATTGTAAAAATTATTGTGAAAATAATTTTTGTGTTTTTGGTGCAGAGAGGATTTTCGTTCAATTTGTTTGTATTCTCTCCAGTTTTGTGCGTCATTCTTATTATCTCCTATATTGTGCATACCAACTTCCATCGTCACTTACTGTGTAAGGTAGATGTCATCAGTGTTTTAGCGGCCATGTCCGAACAAAGGTAATTGAGAATTGTTAATAGACTTCGAAGGCTTCACAGCTGCATTGTATTTAAGAAATAATTGGTTACGTCATGTGTCCATTTATCTCTGGGTTATACAAAAAAGGGAACAATTTTTTTTTAAGTTAGTTACAAGTAGTGCCCGACCGAAACCAAAATTTTGGCCGAAACCGAATCCGAATACTGGGCTATTTTCTAATATTCGACCGAAACTGAAACCGAAACTGGTAATTAATATCAAAATTTAAGTTTTTTACAAATAAATTATATATATTATATATATAAACATTAAACATTAAAGTTTATAATCAGTAATTGAAGTTTATTATAATAATAAAAGAGATAATTTTTGTTTTTATTCCGTACACACTCAAGACGGTATGTTCAAGGTAGATTTTTATAGAACTACAAAACAAAGTGTCTTTGTTTTTTTAAAGGTTTGGTATTATAAGAATATAAATATTTAGTTTTCTTTTCCTTAATTTCACACATACAGAATTCGTTTGTTAGTTTAATTACCACTTTTTGGCTTCTTATTAAAAAAACATAATATTAATTGCAAAAGAGATGATAAAACCGACAAAGATAGTATCGAACGCATAAAATTAATCAACATGTTTTGTGTTTACACGATAAATCAAATTTAAGACGAATTCAGCATTTTTGTTTTGTAGAATGCGTTGTAAATATTTTGATTATACCAAACTTACATATTTCAATTAAATGACTGATGCAAGAAATTTTTACCAAAAGTTTCGGTTTCGGCTTCGGGGTTCGGCCATACTGAGGCGAAGAGAAGAAACTGGCAAAAAAGGCCGAAACTGGCCGTAACCGAAACCAAAACTGAAACCGAATATTCGGTTGGACACTAATTACAAGGTTTGGAGTTAGCTCGAAAATAACTGCAAATACTTTGATGAGAGTTTCACTATAAGAAATTCTTATTTTCCTATATAGATATAATTAAGTTGAAGGGAGATGGATACAATGCTTGTAAATTAGTTTAAGTTTTTCGCGCATAAGCTATGATCATATTTGCAGTGCCTTTTTTATTCGACTTCTTACAATAGTTCAGTACTTCCTAAACTCTTAAAACTTAATGTTAATCTTATATATATTATGCAAACGCAAATGTTGTACGGCGTAAGGCTTTTTAAGTACAAGTCCAATCTTAATAAATTTAGTACGGTTTGGTAGGTTTAGACCTGAAGATGTGCAAAATTATTTCTTAAAAATTTATATTTTTGAAGTTATAGCGAGTTAAAGTTTGCATATAATTGTTGTTATAAAACGTAACTTTTATTCATTCTAAAGGAGCATTAGATTTTTTAAATCTGTAATCATTATAAATGCAATAACATTGAAATACATTTTACAGGCACTTTAAGTTGGTTTTAACCCATTACTGACAAACGTATGATTTGCAGCCACTGTAAAGCTTCCAACAGTATGAGAAAGCCAAAAATATACTTTTTCCATAAAAATTCTAAAATTTACCTTTAAAGCCTTCTTGTTTATTTTTTCCAGCCAGTTTTAAGTGCAGTATTTCAAAGAAAAGTGAAAAATTTCCCTCAGGTGAGTTATTTTTTTTTATAAACATCAAGAAGGAAGAAAATATAATTTAAAAAAATACATTAGGTTAAAGTTTAACGGCTGCGCTACGAAATGAAAATTTTCCTATTTCTAATTTTTTCTAATTTGTTGAGTTTTTTTTTTCATTTCTTAACTTACAGACCCCTTATACGTTTATGATCTTATACGTTTACACACTTCACCACACCCAAATGCTTTGAATTTTTCTTAAACTTCAGAGTTTTCCGTCTAACATTAATACAAACTAATGCCTAAAAATTTTTAAAAATAAACTCAACGAGTTCTGGTGGTAAGCATTAATGGGTTAAGCTGTATACACAATATATTCATAACTCATAAAGAAATTAATATATCCATGATAGTAAAACAAATTAGAAAAAATTAAAATAATATGATTTCCAACATAATATATACAAATAAATTATCAAATTTGGTCAAGAAATTAAAAGGAAAAGTAATTATAAACTATTTATTACTTTGAAGTGGTTTTGATGTAAGTTTTTTTTTTTTGTTTAAAAGTTTTTATTTCTTACTTTTTAGAGAATATGTGAAATTTTTGAAAAAAATGTATAAACTACCGCGTACCAACTTAAACGCGTACCGCGTGTTAACGGAAATACAGGGTTTTTCTAATAGCAACGCTCCTCTATGTCGAATCCAGCTCCCTTTATTGATCGTTTTTTGTGACAATTCTACGCATTCTTGTAGCGAATTTTACTACCCTTGTGTCAGTATTTTTGGAAATAGAGTGTTTTTCTTATAGTGACACGTCCTTTGTGGAATTCCGCCTTCTTTCTTTATCATTTTTTGTTATAATTCTACCTACTTTTGTACCAAATTTCAGTACCCTAGTGTCAATTTTAACTGAGATGCAGTGTTTTTATAATAGTGAAAGGCCCCTTGTCCAATAACGGCTACTTTCTTGACCATAATTTGCCAATATTGTGCCTACCCCTGTACTAAATTTCAGTACCCTACCGTCAATATTATTCGAGATACAGTGTTTTTTTAATATTGCCACGCCTCTTTATTGCATAATACGCTTTTTGTCATAATTGTGCCTACCCCTGTACTAAATTTCATTTTCCTTCATTTTGGCGATTTTTAATTTTTTTTTGTGCGAATTTTCATAACGCCCTTTAAATAAATACAAATTCCTAGTCATTAATTTTATTTAAGTTTTTGTGTTTTTTAACAATAAGGGTATTCACAATTGTGTGTTATCATGGTATTGTAGTTTTTCTCCATAGTTGAAAACCACAACGTGAGCACCCTTTAAAATAGAATTGGTGGCCGGGAATCTTCCACTATATCTTTTTGTTACTATGCAAAAAAATAATTTATTAATATATGGCATTGAAGTTTAAATTGCATTTTGAACTTATTTCATTTTTGTAATTAGAAAATAACTGGCAACCGATCAGCTGTTTATGGAACTTTAAAAACCACGTTCGTTAAACATAGCATTGGGCTCCTTAAAATTACCATATTTTTGTTTTTAGAAATTTCCTGTAAAACAATAAAAACCACTCGGCAAAGTGGGGATAAGTACCACTGGGTTTTTAGCTACACTGAAAAAAACGCTATTGTGAATATCCTTAATGTGTTTTGTTTTCTTTTTTTTTTTTTTTGTTGCTTTATAAATGAATTAATATACATTTTTTAGTTTCAATTAATAAATAATAAAAAATTGTATTAAAAACGTTTTGAATTATTTACTTCTGAAAGTTTTCAATTCCGATAATCCCGGGATCGAGAAAAGCTTCCAGGACTAAACTCCCTAGTCCTAACGTATGGCAGTATAAAACTTTGAAATGGCAAATTAGTGAAAAAATTTTTTCTCGTTAAAGATTTTTTTCATTGAAACGAGACAGTTGAAAGACTTTCCCCAGCGAATATAATAAATGCGTTTCAACAAATAATGAAGAAAATTCTCACTAGCCAATATTAGAGCTTTATCGCCTGAAGGGTGTAAAAATATATGTCTATATATAAATTTTCCTTAGCAACGATATTAAACACTTCCAGGAGCAGAAAAGCCATAAAAATTTAATAAAACATGAAACGTAAAACGCATTTATAAACAAGCTTAGAGCAAAACTTAACACACTTAAAGTAGAGTGGTGGACTGAGAAGAAGATGGCGAAGAATTACAATAAAACTTACTTTATTTGCTACTTGAAGCAATAGCGCCAACAACAAGAAACTTAAGTACGTAACAACAACAAAAAAGTAATTAGAAATGGCAGCATAAGAGAAAAAGAAACTTAAGTGAGTGCTTACACCAGTGCCGCATTATTGCATTTTGAGGCAATTGCAGGGCCTCTAAATTTCAGAAGCAAAAGGAGCATTCCAAGATAATCGTTACCAAGGCTAAAATTTTAAATATTAAGATATCAAACAAAATCCAATTATTTATGGCAAAGATTTAATTCCAGTTTAGTGTCATATTTTTTAAAATTAAAAATAAATGGTAATCTAAGATATTTTTCAATATAAAGTTGAGTATACTACGAAAAATATTTTTCACTTTTTAAATAGAAAAACACTGTAAGCACCGTTTTATGCGTCAAGTAGTTGTCAGAAAAAATATTAAAGTGGAATATGAAAAAAAAATATATTCAGGTATCAGCTAGTTGTTGTAATTCAAATAAGGTAAATTAGCGGAAGCGATATTTTAGATGCTTTTAGCTTGCTACGTTATTCGTACACCCGTCACAAAAAAACAACAAATAGTTATGTAAGTACAAAAGTTGTACTCCAATTTTAGTGTAACTTTACAAAAGTAAGGTTATGCTTGCAGCTTATTTATTTTCAATATAATTTTTTTTTTTTCATTGTTTTTGTAGATCGCCAATTTAGTTCGACAAAATTGTGTAACACCCGTCTCAAATTTTTTTTCTTAACTATTACATCTCGATAGTAAGGTAAGATTTGTGTATATATGAATAGTTCTGTTATTCTTTCATACCCTACACCAGATAAAACTTAGGGTAAGATAGGTCAACTGTAGTTTTCAAACTTATTAATATTATTCATATTCTTGGAGTTAGACGTTGTATTTAGGAAACGAAAAAGCAGGGTAAATTTGAAGAAAAATAAGGACAGAGCAAGAGACAAGCAGAGGAGAGAAAAATTGAAAGCTTTATGCACTTGTCTGGAAATAACATTGGATACGAAGTAACAGCATATTTCAAACAACAGAATATTGCAATATTGAAAGATACCATTTCCTATGACTGTCTCCTTTAATTTAATCAGTTATAAATGTTTCTTTATATTTCTCCAGTAACACCCGTTACAATCTGTGTAACACCCGTCACACATTAAAATATTTAATAAAAATTTCATAAACGTATTTTTTTAATGCAGAGTTAATCGTCAAAGATTATTTCATTGACAGTAATTTAAATAATTATTTTGATAATTCTAGTTTGGCTAAATTTCACAAACATTTAAAGTGAAGTCAGATTTTACAATGAGTACTTGAAACACCCGTCACAGATACATAAAAATTACACAAACATTGACCATGATTTTGAAAGATTTTTTCCACGTATGGATAGACAAGCATAAAAGCAATTTTTTATGACTGCAAAAAATTTAAATACTTTCATATATTATAAAATATTGATATTTAAAGGCGTGCAAATGTAACACCTGTCATTGTGAAATTCACCATATGCCATAAACACTTCACATTTTTGTGTTGAAGCCAAAAAATACTACTTTTTAAAAAAAATTAATTTTTTTGAAATAGTTAAAAAATTGGGTTCAAGTATACTTTTCTCAAAAACAAGACAGTGCATCTGCGAAAAATATGTTAATTAATAATTCGCCAAATTTAAGGAAGTCGTTAACACTTTAATCAATATAGCCAAAATTTAGACTATCAGATCGCAATCAAAAGTTTTGTACTATCTTAAGTATAACTTCAGCTACGAATATTCTTCACACTCGTAAAACTCGTGAGTGACATTATGTTTGGAAATATGTATATTATTAGTTAACGTTCATACTCATCTTTGGTGTAGAAAACTACATATATTTTTTATTTTTTTTTTTATTTTTATATATTTCCGAAACTGTTTAGTTTTGGGATCCAAGCTTACATGATTTTTTTTATGCTAAGTGTGAACCGAAATCATGTTCCTTGTAGTATCATATTTAAAGTTTTTTTTCAAAATATTTAAAAATTTCAATTCCTCTTCTACACCTCAACGTGGAATTATGAAGTTTTTTCAACGTATGACTACAATTACCTTCCTTTTTACCTAAAATCCTAAATGGACCACAATAAATGGGTAAGGGGACATCTTGAAATCGTAATACGTTTTCATAGGGCGCATCGAATTACAATTAATTTCGAATTTCACATTCTAATGGCTTAAACATAATAGGCTCGATTTTATACGAATACATAGAAATGACGCATGCAAACCATAATTGCTCAAGCCAGCTTTTTCGTCAGGTTTCATTAACTTAATATGGATACAGCCAAAGCCATTCAAAACGAATGTTTCGTAACGAATCAGCTGTTTTTCTTTCAATCGAATTTCGCGATTCATTTCTGCTATTACAAATTCAACTGAACAAAGCAAACAAGAAGAATTGATTTACAAATTGCCGAACTTTTTCAGTGACTTAAAAACGATGTCGCTCAAGTCATTTCGGTCAAATTAAGTAAATATTTGGCAGAACTTGAGCTGGCTTTTCGTTGATATATGGCGTTAGCTGCAGCTAGCTCGAGCCTATTATGTTTGAGCCTTTAGAATGTGAAATTAAAAAAAAGTTTAATTCGATGCGCCCTAATGAAATCGTATTACGATTTCAAGAAGTCCCCGGGCCCATTTATTGTGGTCCACGAAATGTTTGAGGCCCTACTGAAACATTCTAGGAGCAATTTCATTCTAGGAGCGAAAATTTAATGAACCTTAAAATAATTTACGTTGTTTGAAATACACACAAATAAAAAAAATACACGCATATTCGGGACAAAACCAGGTAAATGACAAGCTCGTGAAAAAAGTTACTACAGAGGAGCAGTTTTCAACATAGTTCTTTGAAAATAACCGAAAAATTTAAGTAAGTAGTTATGCTTAATCCTTTTTCTGCAATGGCTGAAACTGTTTTGCAAAATCACATATTCAAATAAAGGTGTTCAAAGTATTTCGTTATATCGTATAACTGGATAGTTCCGCCAAAAGCGGCTATTTTAGTTTGAAAAGAAATGTAAAAATAAGACTTGAAGCAAGAATTATGGTATCCTTACACTATTTGGCCTCAAAACATGTTAAAATTGTTTGAAGTCACACGATATTACGTCATGAAATTGGTTTATATGCATTTTGTGTTTTTTGAGTGGTTACAGGAGTCAAATATCGGAAAACCAAATTACAGGAATGACGGTTACAAGAATGAAAAAATCGTCTTTATTTGGATATCGCAACATCAGAAAAACTATAACACCTTTTTGCACGTTTTAATCCTTACTCTAAACTAACTGAATACACAGTTGGTTACAGACATGACAATTTTTTTTTTAAATTAATAATATAGCAAAAAGTTTTTATATTACATTTGAACTTTGCACACAAAACTGTTGATTCATTTTTATAAATGAGCTTGAACTTGAGCTTTGCACACAAAACTTAAATATAAATAGTGTTTTGCTTACTAAAAGGCACAAAATTCAAAAAGGGGTAAAATCGGGGGACAAAAACTTTGTAGATAAGATATAAAAATATAACTTAAACAATTTTTATAAATATTTATACAGCGAAAAATGCACACGGTGTACGTTATATTTTGTCTTTGTCATCTAGTACACGTAAAAATAACAATTGCGGAAGCTACACTCTGTGAATTGTAATAATTTTGATTGATAACAGGTTACAGGAATGACATTTTAGGTCTATTTTGGGCATTTCCAACTGCAAAATTAATTTTTTAATGACCTGTTGCTATAAAAACTTAAAGCAAAAGAACATTGTAAGAAATCTGGAGTATTTAAAGTAAAAAACTTGTACGTATCACTTTTTAAAGAAGAAGTATGACAAGTATTATATGACTATTTAAAAGTATAAAAAAGCACAGAAATATGAATTTTTTTACAAATCTACATATTTTAAGTATTTCACATTTTGACAGACTTTGTAAAATCAGTACAAAAATTACATATACAGCTTTTGAAAGCTGGAGATTAGTGAAGAATTTAACCTTCACCTGGCATGCTCACCCTGAATAACATACCTAAACTCCTGGGGTACATACGAGCCCCAGTGACTAAAATCGTTGTAAAAATTTTAATATTGATTATTTTGTCTCAAAAAAATTCAGATATTATCTTTAGATACCACTTTTAACTGTAGAAAAGTCCAAGTTGAAAAAAAATAAAGAAAGGCGTTCATAAAAAATCCGAAAAACTAGAAAAAAAAATTTCAAACAAATGAAAACGAGAAGGAACGTGGGGTATGTACGTACCCCACGAGCCCAGGTGAAGGTTAATGTAGCATGTCACATCGATAGCGCATGCCAAATACTCCTTTTCAAATTCATTTGAAATAAGTGTATTTATGGTAATTACAATAACGATGAATAATGCAATAAGATGAAGTTCTGGTGCTGTATTAGTTAGTGGATTTGTGCCAATGTTCAGTACAGAAACCTCAACAATTTCCATTGAATAGTATTTAAAAAACGGTTTCTATAAAATTAATAAGCATTCCTAGGAAAGGGTCCTCCAAAAATTTTCGCTTAATTTGGAATTTGGCTTTATTCATATATTAGTACAAAAGAAATAGTTATTCTTTTGCGTACAATAAAATAGTATAATATATATCTCGCACAAGCATTATTAACTATTTAAACGCAAGAAATTGTTTGTTTTTGCACAAATTAATACATAATAGGACTCCATCTTACCTCTATACTAAACTACGCTTCAGTATTTCAAACCGAACTGGCAACCTCATTATACCGAGATTTAATAATTTAATTTCAAAACGGCTATTTTTCGTCAACGCCATTAAACTTTGGAATTCATTACCGGTTAGCATAAAAGCTACTGTTAGTGCGAATAACTTTAGGCTTTCCCTAATGTCATACTATTCAAACATCTAACTATTACTACTATTTATTAATTATCTTACAACACTTATCACTTTATTGTTTTATTTCATGTTAACTACTGTTTTTTTTATTCTTTATGTAATTGCTTAAATTCAAATTTAATCCAACCAAAATTTAATTCATTCATAAAACTTATTATACATTGCTAGTATTTGCTAGTTTTTTTTTTATATAGTTTTTGTTTTATATTTTTATCTTATATATATATATATGTGATTTGTTGATTATGTATATTATTCGTTGTACTATAAAAGATGTTACTTTATCTTATTGTACTAATCAAGTGTCAAATAAATAAATACAAAATACAAAAATACATAAGATCAGAATGAAAAAGAAACAAACAGTTATTAAATTAATATTTAAAAATTACTTAAGTTACAGGACCTCGAAAAGTGTTAATCCGGCACTGGTTTACACTCATAAACAAACGTGCGCAGAGAGCATAAACATACATACACAAAAAAAAGTAATATAAAAAAGCTAACAAATACATTAAGAGCAGCATGAATTGCTGTCATGATTTAAGCATGCGACTGTCCTGATAATGTTGCTTATTGCGTTAATTTATACCAACAAAAAGTTTCCCCTCCCCCACACCCTGCCCAAGATGCTTTTTGCACACTACCACACTCACTCACCCACTCACTTCGGGCGGTTAGTTTGAAAGTGGTCTCAAAATAGATTGAAGTGTGCTATAAACTGGTAATTAAAGCATGTGTCAAGAAATAAATCGATTTCTTTACAACTTAATTAAAATCTTACGACCCTTATAAAAAGCTTTTCGCATTTATTAAAAAACCGAGATATGGGCGAGTACATTAAATGTCAGAAGCCAATTTATTTTAAAAATGGGTCATTCATTCCATGTGATTTCATTAAAAAAAAAAACATTCAGCACCAGCTAGAAAAAATAAATTTACAACAATATATGCATATGAAGCCGCTATTATTACTGACTACAAAAAAGTTATTTTTGGTGTTAGTCAGTGGTGCTACCCGAAACATATTGGGATCTACACAAAAAGTCTGTTTTAGGGGCTTACCTTCGTAACGATCTTTCTTGGCTGGGGTATGTCTCGTCGGATACCCGAGGCTCTGTACAAAAATATTTATTTTTCGACTAAAGTAAACACGTTCATTTATATTAAAATAATAAAATATTATTTAGTAAAAGTTCCTAATAAATGCGTTTCTAATAAATGTTTCTAAAACTATAATAATAATCAGATGAAAATAAAATTTGGATATGTCATAACAGACAAAATTTGAGGGAACACTTTTGTAAAAAGTTTTCTTAAAAGATAATGGCTCTAAATTCAATTTACCAGCAAAACTGATTTTTTTCCCACAAAAATCGTATGGGCAAATTAGAAAATGAATTCGCGACCTCTAAACCTTTACCAACTGAGATGCGCTTCACAGAAGGTGTTTCTGAGGTCAAATGGAAGTAGAAAAGCCGCGGACATCAAACACGATTATTTTTTTTTTTTTTGACACCCTACTAAGCACAGTAACTATACACTAATTTTTTTCAAAACGGGCTTTCCATAGAGACTTTTGGAACAGTTTACTCCAGAATCCCTTAAATTTAGACTTGTAACTTTATATTTTGATGTAATATAAGGATCAAATAAATATTTTACAATAGATTATGAACCGACTTATAAAACTTTTACCGAAAAAATAATTCATATAAATATTGGTTAAAGGAGTGTGACTGGTGGGACAGAAAGCCACTATGTTTTTAACGTTGACCCCTGCCATGAAGGCTTAATTCAACGGTGCTCCAAAGCTTGGGACAAATATGAAGCGTCGGCCAACGCCCCTTAGGAATTCAAAAAAGACCACTTTGAAAGGTTCCCCTAATAACATGCCACAGAACCCCCAACACTGATGTCAAAAAGGCACTATTCATGACCGTGACTCATTCAGCCACTCGAATTTAAACATGACTTTGTTATTTTAATAACCATGGGTTATCTCAGTATCAATACCAATAATACAACCCATTATTTTTGGCCGCTACAAAATCATCACATCCATATCAAAGGTCATCACTCTCTGACATGAAAAATTAAGGCAACTAACTAGGCCTGTCCCTCATGCAATCAGGTTCCTCAATCGCAGTGGACACAACTCAGACTATTTAGGTTTCCCCGTCACCTGTACTCAAATTCCAAAGGTCACAGTATATTGATCCGGTAGTTGCTTACCTTCCTAACATTTACTGTTTGAAATTAGCGAGATTCAATCTACCATCATTCTCTTAGAAATTTAAGGGAATCACCAGCCCGAGTTCAACTTAAGTGTAACTTACACCGGCCTTTCTGGCCTAACCACAGCCAGAGCGTTATGAATACCCCACGTGGGCCTAACCCAAACGACAGTCAATACCTGGGCTCAAGGCTCCACCTGACAAGGCTCTTCAACAATCCGTCTTACAGACCAAAAGTTCTCAGAACCTTTATATTTGACTGTGACACCTTCAGCCACTAGAATTGTACATGACTAGGTTAAAAAATAGCCATTGGTTTCCCAGTAAAACCGGGTAAACCACAATCCTACTTATGCAACGTCGTTCTCCTAATTAAGACTTAATAAAAAGCCTCTTTCGGAAAACTAGGAAGCATGAGCCGTTGTATACCAATTGGCTTATACAACGGTCCAAAGATTAAATGTTTCCTACATAATAACCTTTATTCTAAGATAAGGTCTGCAGAACAACGATAGATCAGTTCTCCTCATCATTGATGGATGACTGTCCCCACTCTTCAAGTTATGTTGGATTGATCGTCCATCGAAAGCATATTACAGATGACGGTGTTATGATAACTTTATATCAAAACCATGCTTTCTCCAAGAATTTGGCAGCAACAACCAAGGCTCAAGGTAAACCTTTTTCTTTTACAGATTATCAGATGAACATTCAAGAGCCGTGCCTCAAGAATGAACTCATTATGAGATCATGGGGCACGGCCCATGAACTGCCATCCAATAACAAACCCTCACCGCTTCTATTCCTGGCTTGGGACAGGCAGATTCCCCGAAGGTCCTCTGGCAGGTTTGACTGATGGGACAGTCAAAAATACCTCACCTCCGCCTTCCGCACTTGCAATCGAGATTTCAGTCCAAATACTATACATAGCCAGATGTCTTTTACTATGCTATGCAATGATTAAATAGACTTCAACAGAAACTAAAAATTAGCACCAAGAAAATATAGAAAGTAGAAATTGTGACTAGTGGGACATCGTGGTGGGAAAAAATCGTACTACTCGTTCACGATAAACAACAACTTGTCTTAGTGAAAAAAATACTTAATCTTGTGTTTTCTAAGTAATTTTTACAGATCATGTAAATTTGACTATTATATCATTTTCCCATTTCCAGTGGAATGCCCCAAAACATACTTTTTTAAAACGGGCATCATTACTGCAAACAAACTTATAATGAAGTTGAATTTGTATTGAAAATTCATTAACACTTAACGTTTGACGCCATAACTTCTGAACCCTGCAAGAGCTCACCTTCCAAACCAAGTTTTTGAAGGTCTCAACGGCCTTGTAGCCTTCTTTTGATTGTTTAAAAAAACTTTTGTTTGATTGACGTGATGGGCGATTTTCTTTCATCTACAATTGGTATTCTTCATCTTTTCGAAGACTTCCGGCAAATAAATGATTGTGTACCATTCAGCATTAACATTTCTACGTTGCTCAAGTGGTACAGTTGCGACAAAAACTATCTTTAGCTTATGTTGTACAACTTATGTTGGTTTTATCTCACTTCGAAAGACAACCATGCTCGCACTCATTGAAACAGCGTTTTACAGTCGCGTGGTGCAGTGCTTCATCACAAAATGTCTAATATAGTTGATCGATTTATCATTTTCTTTTTAATCCACGTCGTAAGTTGTAAAAAATCATAGCACAAAAATGTTTCATTACATTTTTTTTGTTGATATACAATTTAAAACCGCTGTAAGCAATACAATAAACGTGCATACAACGAAACGATAACCGCCTTAAATAGTGTTAATTCTTTCGAGTTCAACTAACTTGGGCTAATAACTTAGAGCTTAAATTTAAATAATTGCATCTTAAATTTTGATAAAGAACTTGCAAAAAAAAAACGTATGTAATTTCAAATATCATTTTTACAAAGGAAGAAATTAAATTTTTTTTTTGCTAATTTGCATTAAGTGTTTTCTGCTGGAAATTTTCAAAATATGTTTGATTGTTGAAATGTTAAAAATTTTGCGCCACTGTGTGCCAAATTGCCAAAACAAGACTGTCTGTTTGCCGGTTTGTCTGTCTGTCTATCGGTCTGTCAGTGTGTGCACAAAATTGTTGACCTCATTCTAACTTGGTCAACATGATTTTTTTGCATCGCTGATTCATGCCATGATTTTCAAGTAAAACACTTCTTTGCAAATTGCAAAAGCCAAACTTTTGCATTTCAATTGAATTTCCTTGCAGGATTAAAGAAAACTAAAAAACCAAATCCACAAAAAAAAAACAGCAGGAACTCTTTGCAAGTGTGCTAAAGCAATGCATCGGTTCACTGGTTTATGGTAAATATTTTTTATTTTCCTTTGGCCTCGTACTGCTTATTATCTCGAGGCTTTTTATTTTTGCATAATTTTAGCAAACAAGTTCGAACAAAGTTCGAATAGTTTTAAAGCTTGGCGCTCAGCGTTAATGCATAAAGTTTATCGCTCTATTAGTCGTAATATTTTGCAGTAGAATATTATTGAATAAATTTCTGAGTGTGGCTGTGTGAGTGTGTGTGTGTGGTTGAATTTTTTAATGAAATTTCTAGAAACTTACAAAACTGAATTTATTCCAAGCTTGGTAATGTATTGAGCAGCAAATACAAATCAGCCATAAAATATCACAGTTTGGTCTGAAATGAGTTAAATTTCCAATAAATTTCCTTTTTTTTTTAGGCAGAAGTAGAATTTTTATTAAACCTTTAAGAAATTTATGTGCATCGAGAGTATTGAGTATTTCCGGATTTTCTAATGTTGCCTACTTTGAGTCATTAAAAATTTCTCAAAAATCAACTTTTAAATGCATTATACACAGACACAAGGAAAAGACAGCTCGTGTGCGACGCACATGCGACAGAACGGCGAACAACGAAAATTTTCTTGCACTTAAGCAGGAAAAACTTTCAGCTCAGTTCTTGCCACAAGGCATGAATGAGACTCCACGTCTGATGATAGGCTCGATTACGCATGGGTTGGTTGCCTCAAGTTGTTATCTTGAGCTGAGTTCGAGAAGAGCGGAAAAAACTGCGCTCACTTCTGCGATGCACTAATTGCAAAAGTTTTATCCATGAAAGCAAACGCAACATCAACAGAACCACAGAGTCCCACTCAGCTAAAGCCAGACACACAACCACACACACACACACACACACACACACACTCGCATGCAAACAGTTTTCCTAAGTTTAATGTTGTTTTGCTGTTGCATCTGCTTACTTTTCACGCTTGCGACTTTAAATGAGAAGATTTAGTTCGCATGCGTTTTGGTGCAGCTGCTGCTGTCGCTGCTTCATCAGTTTACCGTCGAAAAATGCATTTTCCAGCTGATGTCGCATACTTTGTGAAGCAACTATTCGACAAGCATGATTAACCTTCTAACAACTCGTGACCAGCGCTGCGACTTTGGTAGAATTCTATCAAATGATGTATATTTTTTATATCATCGGATCGACTATTGGTCATTAGGTCATAATCCTTCAATTTGGTATATATTTTCCTTTATTAATATTTTTTCAGAAAATATACATATCATAAAAAAATTAGAAAGGAAACCACATCCTTTGGTTTGTTAAAAATACACATTCAATGTGATTGAACAATCAAAAAATTATACCTAGAAAATTTGTAGCAGTGCGAGTATTAAAAACAAAACCATAAGTATATCGTTATTTAACAATTTACCATAATTTGACATTTAAATGATAACGGGTGCATGTACACACAGAGCATATAAAAAGACCTAATTGCATTTATAATCAAATTGTTAAAAAAATAATTTTTAATTGCATATGTAATTAGATTCTATTATATTTTTATTGAGGGAGTCAACGCCATTACATTATTAAATGCTGATTTTATTTGTTATTTATTATATTGATTTTCTATGATTTAAGCGAAAATTCTAAATGTGTGATAGCTTAAATCAGCGATGCCCAGCGCCTTACTCTTTCCACTCTTTTACAACAACTTCAATATTTTCATGATTGTTGGAATTCACAGACTTCAGTTTGCAATTTCAGCCTCGCTTTTTAATGTAATTGTTTCTGTTCTTTCGAACCATCGATAGCTATTCTGCGTTTGCATGTTATTGTTTATGTTCATTGGCACTATCAATCGCCGCTGTTTTGCACTGTTTTTGGCATTCTCATTGTAAACGTTAACAGCATGCATCGTATTCTTTATATTTTTCGTTGTGCGAATACTTATTGAGAAAAAGTTATTGAATATTTGCAGGCGGGTACTTTTTTATATTGTATCAGAATAAATTATTTTTATAGGGGTTATACCCTTGAAAACTGGCAAGAAAAGAATTTGCGGAAAATTGGGAGTTTGACTAATTTTTTTCATAGATAATCAAAGATAAAAAATATTTCAATCTTAATAATAAAACAGTTCAATTAATAATGAAACAGTAAGATAATAAAAAATATAAAAACAATTAAGGTAAAAGCAAATAACAATTTATATTAGATATAAAAATGAAAAAGTGTATAATAATAAAAAAATTCACAAAAAACATAAAAAAGAAAGTAAAAAATAAATTAAAATATATAAAAAAATAAAAAAAGGATATCTGAAAACCTCAACGTAGTTTAATCTGGATAAATCAGAATGTTTTCTGACACGCAAAAAACTGAAACAATTGGAATTACTTGATTCATTATTTTTACAGTGTACATATACATAAGTTCGCTGTCGCCGGCTCTGCCAGCACTCGTGTTATTGGTAATTCGTCATTGCATCTAGATTTAAAAATTTTTTTGATGTTGCCGCCATAAGTTTCTGTTGTTTTTGCACTCTTCAAATAATTTTCGTGGGCATCGCTGGCTTAAATCATTCTTGATTCAAATACAAATTCTAGCTGTTTGATAGTTTAAAATTGGTTATTGAGCTTAGATCAGGTTAGAAAAATTATTTGCTCTAACGAATTTTTTCAAAGAAACAGCAACAACCTTTTCAATATGCAAAGGAAAACATCACTAGCTGATTTTATTGCAATTTCGGCAATAGAGTGCTAACCCACACTTAGAACAAAATTGAGTTTTGTATGCAAAAAAATCTCAGCAACCTCTTTTATATGTGTACCAAAGACCACAACTTTTACATTTATTACCTTTATAATATTTGTATTTTAAGAGGGTCATTCAATAGTATTCCTTGCATATAAAGAAACATGAAATCCTCTGTCAAAAAAGAGTACCAAGTTAATTTGGATTTCAACCTTCTATGGAGTTAGCAACCTATAACTTCTTATTAAAACAACTTAGAGAGTCCGGAAGACAATCAGGAAAACGATTTGAAAGAAATACGAACCCAACTGTATTTTACTCATTACAAAGTGACTCAAAAAACAGATTTTGGCAAAAGAACAGGATCCTGCTATATAGGTTCGATACTATGATCAAAGGTGAGTAAAACCGTAGCTGGGTTTCGTGAGTTTGGCGAACGTTTTCTTTTTATGGCCCATTATATATAGTGGTTCTTAGTGATTTTGACAAGGTCCGTCAGATTTGGAGATATCAGTTAGCTGTCTTTGGAAAAGTTATAGCTTACAGTCTAATGAATAAGTCTTAAGAACAAAACAAATTCATAAAATTATTTTTTTCAATCTTTTTTTTTTAAAAATTGTGAAATTTTTTTTTAATTTTTTCACTTTTTTGGTCATAACTTGAAGGGAGTTTAAATTTTTCCTATACTATTTTCAAAAAAATTGTAACTTTAAAAATACTTAAAAACTCTTGTTAATATGATGATGTGATTTGAACGTGTCTACACTACTTAATAAGCTTAAAAAGATAATTTTTTTGATAAAAAAAATACCGGTTTTTAGGGTTGTTTTCGCAGTTTTATGACCATAACTCCTAAACTTAGCATACTTTCAACTTTATAAATTCAGCTTGTTTGTAGCCAGAAAGATTGTTAATAATTCTTGTGAACATAATTTTGTGGTTTGAATGTGTCTACATTACTTAAAAAGCTCAAAGAGATTATTTTTTTCTAAAATATACATAAATGATAATAGATGTGTTTTGGAGCCGTTGCTTAGCTTACCTACCTCCAAGAACCAATAAATATATTCTGTATTTTCATAAAAATAAAACACACACTTTTTATAGTTGGAAACATTTAAAAAAATTAACTTTTATTCGTGTAATTTTTGGCATCATTCACATTAAGCAGCAAGTCTTACAAGTCTTCACTGCTCGAAAAATCATCATCAGAGTCTTGATGCACTTCAATGTTACTCTGGAAATCTTCTTCTTCACCATCCACTTTCATGTGGGCAACTTCAGCATCTCAAAACAAGTTTTTCGTGCGCCAGTATATTTCAGCCATAATAGCGTCAGGGGATCCTTTCCCTCGATATCTGAATTTAAGCCAGCCCGTTATTATAAAATTGATAAATATGTAAATGTATAAGTACAAAGAGATGTTATTACCTTAACTACAATGGCAACGCCGTTTGGTGGAATATTTCGCCTTGCTCATCTGATTCCGTTAATCTTCTAAAAATGTTTAACGGTGTGACCTTCGAAGGCTGCTTTGGCTGGCTTAGATGGTGATGCTATATAATTTTAGGATCCAAGTAGCTCTGGTGAGCCGTTTTGATGCTGATTTGATACTAAAGCCGTTTATTTTTTCTGTTGACAGTTGCTTTAGATTACTAAAGAAGGTCTTGCCTAGCGCTCTTAGTCTAGACCTGACTAGGATCGGGCAGGCGGGCAGGAAGGGAGTCAGTGTTGAAGGCAGTCCAATTTTTTTCGGCGGCTAGTCCGATGTACTAGTGACCCGAAATAATAGCCGTGATTATGTCTTTATCATTCCGGGATCGTGAGAACATCTCCTGATTTCTTCCTAGGTTGTAAAGGAGCCATAATGTGTTCCTTGATGTGTTGCACTTTGGCAAGCTTCTCCATCTACGACCGGCTACAACCACGTTGTTAGAGTAAATTCCTGCTTTAACGGTGTTTAGTGGAACTGCGACTGGTTCCACTCTTGAAACATTAAGGGAGGAGCCCCGCCTAGCCAGTTCATCCACCTTTTCATTACCATATATAAATTCCAGTTTGGAATTGGTACTAATCGCAGCTAAAGCTTTAATAGTGGCTCTGCTATCCGTAAAAATATCTTTAATTTAATACATAAATATAAATTCCTACCACCATCAGACGAAGTATTGAAATGAAAATACAAAATAGTGGAAAAGCTCAAAGATGTGTCTTTCAGGTGACATTAAAAGTTTAACATGTATTTTTTTTCGGCAAAAAGACGCTAACTCACCTACAAAATAAAGGGTGTCCCAACAAGAGCGCAATTTTTAAATTTTAAATAAAACAGATATTTGAAAAAAAAATCTTAAAACTTTATTATATCGTAAAGTAGACAGAATGAGGTTATGTATGGAACAATATATCGTGCAGATGGCCGCCGCGGCTTTGCTGGCATACACGCGATCTTTTAATGAAATTTTCAATGACCGTTTTGCATAAATGCTGCGGTATTTCATTAATGCAGCGTCAAATTTCTTCTTCTAAGGCTTGAGTCGTCGTCGGCTTATTCGCGTAAAAAAAAAATCGTGAATCGACTCGGAAAAACCATCGACTTCAAAAAACCCCAAAGAAAAAAATATAATGGTGTTAAATCGCACGATCTAGGCGGCCAATTCTGATCTCCAAAACGCGAAATAACACGACCGGGAAATGACTGATGCAGCAATTGAATTGTTTCTCTGGCTGTATGACATGTGGCGCCGTCTTGTTGGAACCACATGCCCTTCACATTCATTTCTTCAATTCTAGGCAAGAAAAAACTGGTTATCATTTCACCATACCGAACACCATTGACTGTTTGCGCTTGACCTGCCTCATTTTCATAAAAAAGGTCCAATGATTCCTCCAGCCCAAAAATCACACCACACAGTGAGACGTTTAGGATGCATTTGCTTCTCGTGAATCACTCGAGGATTTTCCTCACCCCAAATGCGACAATTTTGCCTATTGACGAAGCCATCAAGATGGAAATGGACCTCGTCACTGAAGATGATTTTAGCGGCAAAATCAGCATTTTCATGTTGTCTCTCCAATACCCAATTAACGAACTCCCTTCGCTGTCCATGGTCAGCTGGCTTCAGTTCCTGAGTCAATTGAACTTTGTGTGCATGAAGATGCAAATCTTTCGTCAAAATTCGCTGCATAGTGGATTTGGAGACACCAATTTGCTGAGCTCGGTGTCGAATTGAGGTGGATGGAGTTTGAGCGACATCATCACGTGCAGCTGCGACATTTTCGGTCGATCGACCTGGTCGAAGGAGCGTTGTTGTCTTTACATCACTAACAAACCCAGTTTTGGCAAATTTATCCATTAATCTCTTTACAGTTGACTCTTTTGGAGCATTATTGTGACCCTAAATTGATCGCAATTTGCGAACTGTAGCCGCAAAACTTTCACCATTTTGGTAAAACACTTTCACAATGAGAATGCGTTGTTCATTCGTGTAGCGCTCCATTTTTACTAACCTCGTACCTTCTACTAGCAAACAATAACAATTGTTCAAATGTCAAACAATGACACTTCGAATGGCGCCAAATTTAAAAATTGCGTTCTTGTTGGGACACCCTTTACTTGAATTTTCTACCACCGGCAGACGAAGGATTTCACGAAATTTTTGGGGCCCCCTCACCTCTTTAAAAAAATGATTAAATGTATACTCGACATGTTTATTAAAAAAATAGTTAAATATTAGATAAAACATTATTTGAGAACTGTCTTTTGACTCTTTTTGTTGTGAAAACGCATCTTTTATAACTGAAAACTATTTCACTTTTTTCACACAAAAAATATATTTTCAACCAAATATGTTAACCTATCTTCCGTGACATCCTGAACTAATAAAATAAACTCATCAGCTGCTTGTGTTGCCAGATAATTATTTTAAATTTGTCTTAATTTTTTTTCGCAAAATTGCCTCTTTAGTGAAGAATTTATCATATTTTATAACACAGTCACCGGGGTGACTGCGTCGGCCCATAATGATTTATAAACATTGTCGGCCGAACTAGGGTTAATATCAATATATTATTTTTAGTAGCGAAATAATTTGAAAAAAGGTATTTTAGGCATCAAAGTAGGGTAAGTAGTAAGTTGTTCAACGTAATTGTAAGAAGCGCTTTAAAAACATTTTTTAAAAGTGACCCTTTTGCCGCCGCAAGGACGTATGAAAAGTTTTTTTCGAAGATTAATATATTACAACTCTGGTAGTTTTTGACAAATTTTCATGTTTAATAACTCATTCTGAAGAAAAATTAATTGAAGAACGTGATGCGTACCAATCTTCTTCAAATTTAAAAAAAAATACTTTTGTCCATATAAATCAGATTTTCAACTTTAAAATCACTTCTGGCTCGTTTTTATATTAATATTTTTTTATGAACATTTTCCAATTTACTTCTGTTTTGTAAAGAAAAAAACTCTGTTTCGTTATTCATTACTTCTGAAAACAAATAGCGACCACACTAATATAAGCATGCATGCGCCGTCATCTAAAAATATGATATATTTCCTGAAATAGATTCTTCAATTCTTCTTAAAGTTGACTGAGTATATTCTTTTGTGAAATATAATTTTCTCTCGCGATTTTTCTTTCGAGAACGTTTTCTGAAATGTTTGTGCTGCTGACTGCCGGTCTTCGCAGCTCAGTTTATTACATTGACAGAGGAATGAAAAAGAATTTCAGTGTTTCAAATCGCTATCTTAGACCATATAAAATGGTCTAAAAACACGTTGACTCCATAATATATTTGACATGTCTGACTCAATTTTTATCGATCGGTTACAAGTAAATTTGAATGGAATTACTATTCTACATTTCTACATTTAAAAGTACAGTAGGAATTTTTTCTGATATGATATTCTTAATTTGGGGGCCCTTTTAGATGTGGCGCCCGTGGCTCGAGCCCCTTCTGCCCCCCTCCCCCCCTCTAAAAGGGGCTGGCTGTAATTGTGAAAAAGCACTTTTCATTTAGCATTAAAAACAATTGCTAACATTTTAATATATAATCTCCTATATAACAAAAAAAAAAAACTAACTAACTTGAGAACCTCCTCTTTTTTGAATACGGTTAATACAATAAAATTGAAATGTTCGTTGGTAGCTTCATCACTCATAAACGGCTCAACGGATTAAGCTGCAATTTTGCAGTAGGTTGTTTCCGAGTTCTGGATGGTTTACGGAAAAAATGTTTGTCACACCCCCTTCAACCGCCCACAAATCAATAAAAATGCTATATTTCAAACGGTTTTGGTCGCATTAGATTACAATTTGGTAATTTAGTTCATATGCTTACTTAAAATTTAGTGGGCTTAGAGCTTTAGTATTCTGCTGCTGGTAATTTTTTCAGTCTTTTTGACATATTTTGTAGGTTGCAGAATTCTAAAAAGCTTTGCGGTACAAAAATCAATGTTCAAACTATATCAACGCCCGCTTTTTCAGAAGTTATTGAAATTGACTGCTGAGCCGACTGACCTGAAATTTTTGCCATAGATTTTATAGGAGTTAGTTATAGTTTAAAAAATTTTTTAATTTAAAAACGGTTTAAAAAGCCATTTTTCCATTTTCAATACAATGATGCATTGGCTAAAGTCAAAATTACTCCCAGATTATTTGTAGTTTAGGGATCATTTTGAACATTCATAGTACCATTTTGATTCAACTATAGAATGCCATGTCAAACCAACGCTAACTCAAAATGAAATGGCTTAAAATCAGATATTTTTCATTCGACCCTTCAAGCCATATATAAAGAGTGTCATTAATAGAAATTGCGTTCTTAGCAGTAAAAGCTTCTTAGAAAGCTTCAAAGTTCTTTCATACCCCTTACATCTAAATCTGTGCTAAAGTATTAAAATAAAAGAATTTTTAAAAAAATCGCACGTAACTCACTTAATAGCTACGTGCATTTAACATGGTTTGAACAAAAACAAAAGAAACAAAACAAAAAAGTAAAACAAAATCAAATTTATCAATAAAGTTTATCATGATTAGCTACAGCGAAAATCCGACACGACTCAACAAAAACACATTTAAATGGACTGCAAAGCCGGAATTCGATTTCGTTTATTTGTTTAGATATCGATCAAAAGCAAAAGTGGGAGGGGGTGGAGTTGGGTGGCATCGATAAATTGAAATTTATTTGAAATAAATACCAAAAGTTCAATTTCCGCATCAATTTGTCTGAGAGGTGGTGCGATGGTTTTTGTAATACGAGTACCTAGCTGCTCCTGAGGCACCTTTGTACGTGTGCCTACCAAAGTCACATTAAGTCGAATGGCATCAAAATCAATGTCAGACGTGTATGTTGCGCGTGTTAAAACCACCACACATACATAGAGAATAAATGCGTACAAGACAAACACAAACACAAACGCATTCATTATAGTACATAATAATTTCCTTTGAGGAAGTAAAACAAAATATGACGTTATGAGTGATGTTTTTCCTGTTGCCATTGTTTTGTTAAATTTTTTAAGTCGTGGGCGTTGACAATCTGTCGCAGAGGTGTAGCTAAGTATGAATATATGTCAAAATCGACATGCACTCAAACAAACATACAGAGGCGTATTTGTGCTTAAGTGTGTGTGTACTTATATGTGATTTTGATAGATGTTGCGAAGATTACAACATCATAGAAACCACGAAAGACCCACTCAAAGCGAACTTTCTGTGACTGCATGTGTGAATGATTTCTATAGTTTTTTTACTCATTCAAAATTTATACAATTGCATTATAATAACTTTGTTCATCCCTCTTGTTTATTTGTATAGTTAAAACACACACACACACAAACAGTTTGATGAATAATCTTTGATCAAACTATATAAAATAATTTTTTTTAGCCATAGCTCAAATATAGATAGAAATATGATAAAAAAATGCTTAATTTACAATTTGTTGTACTTCTCTTCAGTAGAACAATAAAATATTTATTGCTTCTATCGTTATCCACACAATAACAATTTTTAATACATTTGAGAAATTTTTTGGGTTATTTTTTGAGTGCAATAACGTATACCAACTACCTTAGAGAAATATAGACAAGAAAAAAGTTGCGATAATTTGAAAATATTCAAGAGTAACTACTATAGCCAGTTCTTCTTCACTCACACCATACTCTCTCTTCACACCGTCGTCTCTTCAGTCTATTCAAGTGCTCGATTTACAAGTTGGCTCACAAGTGGTCAACTTCGATGCACGTACAGAAAGTTTAGTTTTTGTTACAATACGAAACCTATACAACAGAAATGCATTCGAATGCAGAAACAAGAACTACTGACCACATTTGCAACTTACAATAAAAACCACATACGTACTCACAAATAACTGAATGTTGATATATAAAAAAATTTGCATTCTCTCACCGGAGCAGGATATACAATTCAATACATAGCTATTCGATTCATGAATTTTCGTTAAGTTCAAGCAATCGTTGGTGAATGGAAAAACTGCAAAATTGTTTTTACAAGCCAAGCCAAAGACAAAGTATTTAGGTAGCAAAGGTATAGCAACAATAACTATTGGCACAATTTTGAATAGTAAAGTTCATTTAAAATTTTGATGATATATAACGCTACAAGCTTTTACTTTAATCGGGATTCTAAACGAATATGAATTTAAAATTGATTCAAATGTTTATATATATGATGAAAAATTAATTTCCGTAAAAAAACGTATCGTTAAAGTAGAAGTAGTTACACGTTGAAGTAACATACAGGAAAATAAGGATAAAATTTTAATCTAAAACTCTATTTGAAACACTGCCGCAAACGTTATTTCATGCCGGATCTTGGACTTTAAACTCAATTTCGAACATAATTGTACTCAATCTTAGATTCGATCTCAAACACCATTTCCATCAAACTAAATTTGATAGCAAACTCAATCTTGAGTTAATCCCAAACACAATCTCACATTCATTGCGTACTCTCACACAATCTCAAACTTGATATCAAAATCAGCCTCACACTCACTCTCAAACGCATTCACTGACAATCTTAGAATCAATCAAAAACTCAATTTTAAACTAAGATTTAAGCTCAATCTCAAATTCATTCCCAATTTAAACTTAATATCGATCTCAAATTCGCACACTCAGGGCTCTCATCACGTATGACGAGAATCGTTTGACGATATCGTTTCAACGATACTTTAACATCACGTAACCTTTAATTTTATGCATCGTCTAAACGATATCGTTTTGCTTGCTTCATGTATGGCAAACAACTGTCAAATGGTATCGTCGAAACGATTGCTTGGCGCGATAGCTAATTTGGTATCGTTTGGCTATTTTTCTGGTTGGAAATAATAAAAATAATTTTAAAATGTTTTGGGCGCTTCGTTGTTAAAGTAGTCCTTAACAAATAGATGGAATGTCGTTCCTGCACTATGTTTGCGACGCAATTGTGGCCCAGCTGCGGATGTTCATCAATAAAGTGTAGCAATATTTCCATTTACTTAGGTGTCGCTGCCGAATAATATATTTTCAAAACATTATAATCAAAATAACTTATTAAATATTCTTACATTTTACCTTAAATTTTCACTTTTGAAGCAAACAAATCCAAAAACAAATTCTACACAAAAGTAAATATCACTTTTGGCACTGAATATATGTTTTTCAGAGCCTTTCGAACTGTAGAAAACACAACGACAGACGAGACGATAGCGATGGACTTATATGAAGCAAACGAAGAACGATATCGTCGGATTCAAACATTAGTCGTTTTAAAAGTTACGTGATGAGAGCCCAGTCTTTAAATTTAATCTTTAACTTATTTTCAAACTCAATCGAAAGTGTGTCTCAAACTCGATCTTAAACTCCATCTCAAAAAGTCAATCTTAAATGCATCTGAAATTTAAATTCATTACACGTATCATAATCAGTCTTAAACTCAATCACAAACTCTTTCACAAACGCATTTCAACAAACTTCATCTTATATTCAACTCCAGCTTAAACTTGTGGCGCATTCTTTTCTGGAAAAAAAAATCTTCATTTTGACGTAGAATTACGTCTTACAGCGCTGTTTGTATTGGGGTCATTGGCCGCATTCAGCGCAGACAACTGTTGTGTGCTGTAATGGTGGCGCCCCCTTACACTCTAAAAAATAAGTGTAAGTTTACGACTATTATTGTAGTAATAATTTGTTGAAAATTCATTAGAATTGTAATTTTCTCATAACTTTTAAAGTAATCTTTAATTTTTTCAACTAAAACGTAAATTAAAGTAAAATTGAACACATGTTGTTTTATTTTGCTACACTAAAAATCAAAAAGCAATCTAAAAATTTTTTAAATTTAGCAATAATTTTAGTAAAATTAAACATCAGAAGATGGATTTTGCTATAATATCAATAGTAAAAATTTATACTAGTACATTAACTGTTTTAAAATGCAGCGATCGCTTAACTTTCAACATCGGTAACAGTCATGCATACATACATTTATTTCTCATTCCAGTTTGCTTATAATCGCGTAAGGACGTTTGTTTTTGGTGCCGTTGTTTTATTAAAATTAATTATGTTAAGCACAAATATTTTCATTCAGTTAAAAAGTCAAGTCAAGCAATATGTATTAGTAAAAATATGTAAAAAACATGGTATGTCTTAGTGCAAAAAGAACATAAATTTAATGAGTTAGCCCTTATTTCCAAAATGCCTGTTCTTTACTTAGAACTTTTATGAAGTGCACATATTTAATTTTACTATAACATCAATAGTAAATTCAGTGTTGAATTTTACTACAAATTAGTTAAACACATGTTGAATTTTAGTAGGTGTGTTAATTTAATACAGAAACAGCAGCAAAACTGTTGCCTACAAGTATTGTAGTAAATTTCAACAAAAACTTTTTAGAGTGTACTTAGTAAGCGATTTTTTCTCTGAATGTGTTGCTACTCTACACGTCAGAAATTAGATTTAATTCAATTATATATAATTTTTATGTAAATTTAATTCAACTGCAAAGGTTTCTCACTTAAATTTACTTCGTTCTTTCTATGTTTTTACTTTAACAGCGTCAGTAGCAGCATCTGACAGTTAACTCAACAGTGGTGTTCATGTAGCATAGAATTTTTCGCTCGATTAAATGGTGTCTGCCACCTGATCAGTTTGAGTGAGCGCTACCAAAATTTTACCATTCAGCGAATTTTTACACAACAGTTGCCAACTGTTGTCTGCGGCCATTGTCACAAATTTTTTCAAGTACATTTAAGTATCTTAGTTGACACTTTAGATAAGTCACAAAACATCAAAATTCATATATTCGTATAAGAAATACACAAACTGTTTCAGTAGCTGTTACAGTAGCTGCTTATGCTGTTGATATTGTTGTTGTTCGTTTGGTTAGCAATCGTGTCATTTGTTGTTGTGCTGCTTTTGTTTTGGTTGTTGTAATTAATATATATGTAAAATGTTCCTACACTCAAAGAAATATTTGTTCAAATTGACTATTTCCTAAGCTTAGTTGATAATTATTTTGTCAACATACAGTCAACAAAAGCCTTTGTCAATTGGATTTAAGGTAATAAGTTAAAATCATATAGACAAAATTGTATTTTTTTGATTTGATTATTGGATGCTTCAATTTGATGTAAGCCTTTAACAGGAATATCGCATTTTAATTATGGATTTGAATAAACAATCTGTCAATATAAATACAGAATATTTCAACATGAAGAAATGGTTTGTTGAATAGAAAAAGGCTTTTCTGTTGAAAACATATTTCTATCAATAATACTAAAATGTTTTTTGTTCTGATAAAAAGATTTTATTACATTTTATATATATTAAAGATATAACATTTTATATATAATAAGCACATTTCTTATAAATATATTTATGGAGTTCACAAAGGTTGATATTATCCATGCTATTCGTTATTAGCGTTGTTTACATTATTATAAATCACAGTATTGTTAACATTGCTGTTCACATTGTGAATTGTTTTAGTGTGAATAGCACTTATGACGAATAGCATGGATAATCACAACAAATAATTTAAATAAATAATAATGTAATGCAAATAAAAAAATAGCCAAAACTCCTGCCGAATTCATTGGAAAAGAACTCAATTTGTAGTCACCGCTAATGATAAATGCATTTAGAAACTAAGTCAAACATGTAGAAGTTCCTCATATGTCAAAGTTACATAATGGCAAAATTGGTGCACTTGAAAGCAAGAAAAAGTTATTTCACAATATCACATTTACGGTTGGTATAACAAAATAAAAGGATAATTAGCTTCCACACACTTAAAAAATAGCACCGGACTTTTAAGCTTTCCCGAATTTTATCTCTTAAACTTTATTTTGTACTTGATTTAAAAAGGCAAATGACGCCACCGAAATACAAAGCATTTCTTTCTGTTGTCGTGATTAAAAGTTTTTTGAAATTGATAGTCCATTTTATCATTATGAAATGGAAATTTTGTCCACTTGACTCAATCGATTATCAATGACATTAATTATTTCTTCAGTATAACAAAT
Source organism: Dichetophora obliterata (assembly GCA_963920525.1). Lineage (NCBI taxonomy): Eukaryota > Metazoa > Arthropoda > Insecta > Diptera > Sciomyzidae > Dichetophora > Dichetophora obliterata. The sequence continues at coordinate 1,864,773 of OY986435.1, forward strand.
CTATTTATCAAGCCAACTACTTTAGTTTGTTAAAATTATTTATTAAAATGATGAAATTTTATTTCGATATATTGACGAGTCTGTCAGCGTGAACAAGCTAAAATCAAGTTAACAAACTTATGTTTCAAGCTAGTAAAACAATTTCTTCAAAACAACGCATTAAATTTGTTGCTGTTTTTAATCAAATAGATAAAGTTTATTTTGAATTGACGAAAAATAATGCATTTTTGATAAAACTGAATTGATTAGACAATTTGGCTTTGTTAGGGATCAACAAAAGTTATGTATCAATTTTACCAAGAATATTTTTTTGAGTGTATATAAATACACATTAGATGCTTTCAGTTTTGTCGTTTGTTATTGGTTTTGTTTATTTTCAGCCAGATAAATATAATAGAGAATACAGTTGCGTGTAGCTACAGAGGCAGAGAAAAAAGTTTTACTTGTTTTTAACAATTACATTTTATAGCCTTTTCAGAAATATCTCAAACATGACAATCGAGTTAGCCTTGTTAAATTAAGCCTTGTTTAACTTGAAAAAATCTTTAATTTCTTTTTACTCAAACGAGTGCTTTATTTCATAAAAAGATTCAATGCTGAAAGTTTAAGAAAAATTGGAGATGGTCAAAGTTCTTGGTCTCCAAAAATAAGCAATATATCTCTAAAAATGGGTCTGAAAGTGAATAAATTTCAATAACGAATATCTCGAGATTTGGGCCTGATTAGGAAAAACTGAGTATGAAACAAAATTCGACGACCAAAAATTAAGTTCACTTGTCTTGTCGTCTTCATGTGTCTTTTTCACGTCCCTACAGTGATATTAACCCGCATGAAATATTTCCGGTATGAAAACTTGGCTACATTTAATAAAGTGATCATTCAAAACTCTACTAATAGAAAATATAATGATCGAAAGTCCCTTGATTAATCTAATACTCTAATGTTTTTCGTGATCGCTGAACGTGAAGACATTATTTCAATTAAATAAAAACATTAATTTCCCTTAAAAAATCATGACTTTCAATGCTTCAGAAACTTTAACATCGCATTCAATCTCTATTTTAGAAAAATTTTTGTAAAATGTTTAAAAAACATTTTTGTAATGTTTAAATGTCGAGATATAGTTGAAGCTATTTTTGGCATGACTCCAAAAAACATGGTCGAATTATGAAAATTATGGATACAATATGAATATGGTGAAGTAAATACTGGTGAAGAATTTGGGGGAAAATTATGAAAATGAATATGAAATTAAAAATTAAAATAAACAAATGAATAATATACAATGAGGAATGAGATATCTTGAAGTTAAAAATTAAGATGAAACTGGATGTAAGAAGAGAAAGCGTTAATTCTTCATCTATTAGATCAACACAACTCCACGTCCATACAAATATTTTACATTATCTATCCACAATGTCTATCCACATATCCGCTTCTTACTTGTAACTTTTAGTTTCTACCTGTAAAGTTTAAACTTATAAACCTAATAAAATTAACCCACTTGGAGCCATTTTGAATTGTACCTAAAATAACACAAAAAATACAAATCTTGTGATAATGTAAAAAGTAGGTAAAAGCTACTTTAGTAGGAAGGTACAAGTAATACTATTGTTATAGCTTCATTGGTCAGACTGCTTTAAAGTGCAACAATAACAACAACCTCAACATGAAACACACAACAAAATACAGGCTTGTGGGCAGGAATTCACAACAGTAGCAGAAGCAAATTATAGTCAAGCTGCCAGATTGTCTGGTTTATGCTTTAAGAGATGTGGAGATGTGTACAAAAACATCGACATGAGCAACATGTTACCAAAATGTGCATGTGTGGAACTAAAAGATTTAAATTGAAAAAATTTCCACAAAGCTACAACATTCAGTCTCTAAATAGCAAAAGTTAAAAATTCAATTTTCATTTTTTTTTTATTATTTCTCCTTTGCTGCATTAACGCCCACTTCAACGCCCGCGAAGAATTAAGAATAGAGAAAGAGAAATAAGCAAAACAAAAACACGAATTTAAAGCGTAAAGCTTGCAAATGGTAGCTTTTTGGTAGCGTTGGGAGATCCGCCTTTATTCTAGTTCTACTTTTATTCTAACTTTTGAAAATGATTAAAAGGAAAAATGTAAAATAAAAAGTAGAGTATAAGAAAAACTGCATGCATTGCCGCCTTTTGTGCGAAATTTTAGTTAAAAGTTAAAAAAATGTTTGCATTTCTCTAGCAGCATTGCGAGCCGTTTCCGGTGTGCCATTTTTGCATGTGCTGCGCTTCGTTGTCAGAACTTTTGCTGTGGTCATGTTGCAAATGTCCGCCTGTCGGCTATTCGCCCAACCGGTAGATATATTCTATCCACTCGTCCGTGCGTCCTTTTGTACGCTATTCGTTGTGCCTTTATGTGCAATGTTGCTGGGTTACGCTAGCAACGGATTCGCCCAGTTTCCTTGATGCTTCCGTTTGAACTTTTTCTCGTCTGTTCGTAGGCAAGAAGAGGCAGTGAGTGAGTGATGTATGCTCACAGGATGTTTTAAAGGATGTTCGCAGGATGTTCGCATTTGAAATTTATGGCAATAAGAATAATATTTGGAAATTTTTTGAATTTTTCGAGCATATTTCCGTTGGGTGGTGCTGGTGGAAAGCAGGCGTTGTACGCTTTTTGATGTGTTACTAAAGTTTGCATGAAAAATTTATGTCTTCTTTTTAGCCGAAAATATGAGCGACTAATAGCATTTCTTTTTCCCATCCTAGTAGCTCATATTTTCCCAAGCAGTTGGAAGCAAAAAAATTTTTTGCTTGAAAAAAATTCTTGGTGTGAAATATTCTCATTGCTCACAACTGTCAATTTGATATGCATGCATGTCCTGCCTACAGTAAGTAATTTTGCGGTTTGGGGTTTTGAAGCATTAATTGCCATAATATAGGAAAGGATTAAATATATGTTTGTATGATATGCAACTAATCACAAAGATACACACTTACATATGCGCACAACCGCTTAACTGACATGCACACAAACACACGGACACAGATGCTTTGCAAAAGCTTCGAATGATTAATTTGCAAAAGCATCAGTGGGGAAGAGGTACAGTGGTATGGTATTGCATTTTTTCAGACCAAAAATAACTATAGCACTTTGTTACAATATCACGCTAGAATATATGTCTTTGTTCTTTCAACTTAGCAATTTTTCATGTAAATAATCTCAAATATCTCAAAACCTTGACATGATGGGTAATGTCTGAGCTCTGATTCGGATTTAACGCAGATTATTACTTAAAAAATAATCATAAGCTGTCCAACTGCAATCACAACACCATTAAGTATTTGCATATCTGTGTTATGGGTTATTCCCGACCTTCATATCTATTTTCATTTACATCTGCATATCCATATACTACTCTGTTCATATGTTAACGTAGCGGCTCACTTTAACTGTACGCTCTTTATAGATATCACTAAATCTTTTTGAAGCGAAGCTTTTTACACCTCGTTTTGTGATTTGCTTGAGTGAAATCTCAAAAACGACACTTTTTTCCATACACCTTTTTCTTAGAATTGTTGTTGTTTTTTACTTGCGTATATTACAACAAGAGGATATAAAATTAAAAATATTTCTTTGTAAGCGTGATAATTGAACTCCATTTCTATCGAGAGCTCTACACACTAACCACTACTCCAAAACCCTTTGCGTAATGATGTGATTCATTCAATATTAAGTATTAACTAAAGCTATGTTGCAGTAGATGACAGGACTTTATTAAAAGGATTGTGCATGAGCTATCCTACATATTCTAATATGAATGCGTGAAGCTACGATGCAGCAGATCGCAACAATCGATCAAAAGCATTGTGCATTAAGGAGTTTTGGACTATCCTACATGTAGGATTGACATATAGGACGGCAGAATAACGGGAAAGTCTGTTCGAGCTTTCGGACTATCCTATATGCCTGATGGACTTCATTATTTTTTAGCGTTCAAGAAGATAGCATCGTGCAATGGCAAAGTAATTTCTTGCTGTCTTATAATTTATGAAGTTTATTTCTACAAAGTTGAATGAACTCCTTTCAAAAACAGTATGCGAACCACCTGCCATTTTTATATATTAAACTTTGCACTCTGTTTACGTTTTTCTTTATATGTTCACTCTACGACATTTTTTTAGAATGAGAAAATGTATGAAGTCGGAAGAGCGTGCGTTCACATATACTACATGTAGGATGGACCGCCGCAAAAAATCAAAAGTTTTTGATTACCAACCTACATGTAGGACGGGCCGCACTTTTTGCTTTCACATATGCTACATGTTCATCCGACCTGTCAAATCCGTCCTATATGTAGGATAGTCCAAAACCTCCTATTAGCTATTTTTAACAACAAAAGTTGCAAGGTTCCATTGAACGGCTGAAAATTATCACAAGATGCCAATTGTTTTAAATGTAGATTTTAATTGCGAATTCAGACATGAATGTTTATAGGCACTTAAGGCAAGGCCGGTGGTCTAGCGCTAGAAAATTTAAGGTATTTTTTGGATTTTTTAAAAAAGGTAAAATATTGAACAACGATATTTGAACATTTTTTTAACAAGATAGAACATATCCGTATCCATATCCATATCCATATCCATATCCATATCCATATCAATATCCATATCCATATCCATATCCATATCCATATCCATATCCATATCCATATCCATATCCATATCCATATCCATATCCATATCCATATCCATATCCATATCCATATCCATATCCATATCCATATCCATATCCATATCCATATCCATATCCATATCCATATCCATATCCATATCCATATCCATATCCATATCCATATCCATATCCATATCCATATCCATATCCATATCCATATCCATATCCATATCCATATCCATATCCATATCCATATCCATATCCATATCCATATCCATATCCATATCCATATCCATATCCATATCCATATCCATATCCATATCCATATCCATATCCATATCCATATCCATATCCATATCCATATCCATATCCATATCCATATCCATATCCATATCCATATCCATATCCATATCCATATCCATATCCATATCCATATCCATATCCATATCCATATCCATATCCATATCCATATCCATATCCATATCCATATCCATATCCATATCCATATCCATATCCATATCCATATCCATATCCATATCCATATCCATATCCATATCCATATCCATATCCATATCCATATCCATATCCATATCCATATCCATATCCATATCCATATCCATATCCATATCCATATCCATATCCATATCCATATCCATATCCATATCCATATCCATATCCATATCCATATCCATATCCATATCCATATCCATATCCATATCCATATCCATATCCATATCCATATCCATATCCATATCCATATCCATATCCATATCCATATCCATATCCATATCCATATCCATATCCATATCCATATCCATATCCATATCCATATCCATATCCATATCCATATCCATATCCATATCCATATCCATATCCATATCCATATCCATATCCATATCCATATCCATATCCATATCCATATCCATATCCATATCCATATCCATATCCATATCCATATCCATATCCATATCCATATCCATATCCATATCCATATCCATATCCATATCCATATCCATATCCATATCCATATCCATATCCATATCCATATCCATATCCATATCCATATCCATATCCATATCCATATCCATATCCATATCCATATCCATATCCATATCCATATCCATATCCATATCCATATCCATATCCATATCCATATCCATATCCATATCCATATCCATATCCATATCCATATCCATATCCATATCCATATCCATATCCATATCCATATCCATATCCATATCCATATCCATATCCATATCCATATCCATATCCATATCCATATCCATATCCATATCCATATCCATATCCATATCCATATCCATATCCATATCCATATCCATATCCATATCCATATCCATATCCATATCCATATCCATATCCATATCCATATCCATATCCATATCCATATCCATATCCATATCCATATCCATATCCATATCCATATCCATATCCATATCCATATCCATATCCATATCCATATCCATATCCATATCCATATCCATATCCATATCCATATCCATATCCATATCCATATCCATATCCATATCCATATCCATATCCATATCCATATCCATATCCATATCCATATCCATATCCATATCCATATCCATATCCATATCCATATCCATATCCATATCCATATCCATATCCATATCCATATCCATATCCATATCCATATCCATATCCATATCCATATCCATATCCATATCCATATCCATATCCATATCCATATCCATATCCTTATCCATATCCATATCCATATCCATATCCATTTCCATATCCATATCCATATCCATATCCATATCCATATCCATATCCATATCCATATCCATATCCATATCCATATCCATATCCATATCCATATCCATATCCATATCCATATCCATATCCATATCCATATCCATATCTATATCCATATCCATATCCATATCCATATCCATATCCATATCCATATCCATATCCATATCCATATCCATATCCATATCCATATCCATATCCATATCCATATCCATATCCATATCCATATCCATATCCATATCCATATCCATATCCATATCCATATCCATATCCATATCCATATCCATATCCATATCCATATCCATATCCATATCCATATCCATATCCATATCCATATCAATATCCATATCCATATCCATATCCAAATCCATATCCATATCCATATCCATATCCATATCCATATCCATATCCATATCCATATCCATATCCATATCCATATCAATATCCATATCCTTATCCTCATTATTATTCTTATCCATATCATACCCATAACAATTTTCATATTCAGTGAAAAACTACAATATTTGAAAACGGAAAAGAGAATTTTGCTAACATAAATTTAACTTTAACTAATTTTTCAACAATGTGACCACTGTGTTCCAGAGCAGGCGTTCTTTTGAGAAATGCACTCAAGGCGGCTGTCGATATCAATTGATTAGTTATTGGTATTTTACTACAGCAATACCCATCGTACTACAACTGCTACAGCAAGAACTGACCCATCATTTGTCCATTGCACTAAATTCTGGCAATTCAATGATTTCCAGCTAAAGCTGAATATCAATTATTTGCAACTCAAATAACGGTTTCAATTTTCCATACATGGCTTTTAGCCACAAAACCCAAATAGATGGATTGACAGAAAGCAAAATTCGACATTTGACAGATAGACAGATAGACAGACGTCTGGGACTGAGGATGAGAATAGCGAGAATGGCATTGCTTTCAGGCTAAAAAGTTACTGCAAAGTAGTCAATCGAGAAAATGCAGACCTTAAAGAAAACAATTAGAAATTACTTATTGCGAATATGCCGGATAACAAATAATGTTAAATCTTATTTTTCTATTACAATCGCACAACAGCCGTAAAAATACAAAAATTATAATAGCCAGAGGAATTATTATGATATGCCAGATGTTGGACGGGATACTATTTTTACAAATTTCGTCACTTTCCTTTTACGGCATTTCGTTCACAAACCTATAGGAATTTTTTTTTTTTTTATAAATATTTTTGAAGATGTTACTATCTTGCGACCTTTTTTATGGATCTTTTTGAACCAGTTAAGGGGATGATACTGTTTTAAATCCGTAAAAGGCATGTTTTTATGATTTCTTTTTTGGAGACATGAGTACTGTTGGTGTATTTTTTTCATATACATGTTATAGTTTGACTTCTTGGGTATATTTGGAAAAACAAAAAAATTAAAAGTTATCAATATATAATTAGCAATAGCAATTTTCAATAGCAATTGAAAAAAGTTCAAAATTACTTTAAAAGGTAATATGTTTCCCGAGGTAAAGCTGAAGAGTTTTTTAAATGTTTTTTTTTTGTTTGTTAAGATTAAGAAAGAAAAAAAAGAAAAAAACGCTTCGGCATTATCTGTTGATTTATGTGTAGAAATAGAGTAAAAAATTTAAAAACGATCGGTCAAAATTTGTCTAAAGCTCCAACTTTTATTTAATTGAATTGATCATTAAAAAAAGTTCCTTAAGCAATGCGATGAATATTTCTTAAAGTAATGAACATTTTTACAGATTATACATTTTATACACTTAGGCCCAGTGCTAATGGAAACTTTTCACTCGGATGATGAGTGTTGACAGCTGGCAAGATAATTTTAAAGTTAAGCTTAAGGGTTGTGTGTAACTCTTCAAAAAATTTTAGTGTTTTTCTGTGTCTTTTTTCTGCAATAGGTAGTTTTGCTATTTTTTTCGGATAAAAAAAAACAAAAGTAAACTAATTGTGCTTTGCTTTCAATATTGAAAATATATAAATTTTTTAAAAGCTGATAATGCAAGGCTTGAGGAGCAATTAAAAAGCATGGAGTCACATCAGTCGTCTTTATTTCTAAGAAATCTCATGATATTGATATTCTACTTAAGTTATTTTAGTGTCAATAAAAATGACTAAAAATTATCTTCAGGGTTTTGGAAAATTGGGCCAGTTTTAGGATCTAAAGGAAATATTTATGTTCATTCGTTATATAAATATTTATGTCTTGACATTCGCAATGTGTTAAGTTTTTCTATACCGCTGTTACTTAGCAAAACTATTTTAAAAGGAATTAAATTTTAAAGAAATTTTTTAAATATAGTGGATGAAGATAAAAAAGTGTTTTTGGATGTTAACCTTTTATTTGAAACATTTTTAAGAACGAAATAAGTCACAAAATTAGTTCTGTTATTACATAACTTAACCCACAAATGCGAAAATATACTTTTTTATATTTATAAATAAGGCCGATAAGGGGTTATTACGTGTTCTAGGATGTTTTATGACTGATTGATCGACTGAGTATCAACACTATTTACTTTAGTATTACATTCAATTGAGCTCAAAGGCAGTAAGAGTACTTCTGGTATTGCAACGTTTAGGCATAGTACGATTTCTATCCGCGCACGTGGCTTAGGGTTAAGATTTTCAGGTACGGTTAACAAAAAACTTTTAACACTGATTTTATTTCAGTATATTTTATAAGTGGAATAAAATCTTGATATATTATTAAACAATGTGTTTTCAATTTATATCATCTGTACGCTAACAGGTAAAATACAAACAATGAATAGAATAATGAATAAAAAGATTTTTTTTTGCAAGTTTTTAATGTTTACACAAGTTTTTTTTATAATGTTATTTTAAGCAAAAACATTTAATTTTTTTAAATATCACAACATAATTTTTAATAAAGTTTAGACTTAAATTTGACTGAAAGAGTAGCATTCAAATGATTCTAAAGAAATCTCGTATAATGAAAATGTATGATATTTAGCCAACTGAGTGTTTATTCGCTGAGAAGACGTCGAATTTCTGGATAACATTTTCATGCTTCATTTGGTACAGCAAAAATGACAGTTCAATTCAACAGATAGAAATTTCCTTAAACTCAGCAGTTTGATTCCTTCCCCGAAAAGTTTCCGATTGGCACTGGGCCTCAGTAACTATCTCATTTTATATGGAGTTTAATCATGAAATCATATCATTTAAGCGAAATTTTAATATCTTAATAAAAAATTGTGTATAAAAATAATACCACCACCTTCCCTCCTTCCTTCTTCATTCAAGAGGCAAAAAAGAAGTTGCCATATAAAGAAAGCCTAATAAAACGCAATCTAAAATCTTAAAGAATTAAAATTCTTATCTCAATTATGAAACCATTAACTGTCCTTAAGTCTACCAAAGAAACACAAAAAATAAATTCCAATTTAAAAATTATCCTGGTGAACAGCCCAAGGAAAACATATAAAACCAAGCTTTTTTCTATACCCAAACTTTTTTATGCTATGTTGGTGGGCTCTGCTGATAGAGTAGCCAATAGAAAAAAAAAACTCGAATGAAGCTAGAAAGCTGCTCAGCCGGATTAGGAATAAAATAACGCACACCTCTAGAATATTTCATTCATATTCATGCAAACGAGTCCCGACATATTTAAATACATCAGGAAGGATTTGCAAGTCCTTAAATATAAAACATTTGCCGCAAACCACAAGATATTAATCATTTTTAACATTATCTCTGTGCGAATATAAAAGGATTACAAGTTCTCATCGTCTCTCTATCGCTTTCTGTGCATCCCAAGCAGCAAACTTTTTATTCCACCCAACGAATGAATGAATGCCTTCATGAGTAAATCCGCAAGAAAATAGGAGGAAAGTGAAAAAAGTACAGTAATGAAAACCACTCGTTTGGAATAATCGGATGTGTCCATTGTGGACATTTTTATTAGATTTTCCGGAATATGATAAAAAAAATAAAAAAATATGTAAGCCTACAAAGTTCGACACCAACATAGAGCGTTCGTAGCATTGTTAGCTGAAATTGATCCTTTTTCTTTTTGAACGCATACTGACAGAAGTGCTTAAGTTGCTTAGGCTATACTTTTATTATCGTCCTTATTGAATATCCTGATAGTATGTTGATTTGAAGAGGATTCACGGCTGCAATCAATATCCTTTCTATTGTATTTGGTTGTGCTTTTGCAATGGTGTGGTTTTTACGGCAACTCTTTTGTCGCAACCCAATTTAGTGGTTGATGATAATAAAACGAAGCAGTTTTTAAATTAAACATTCATATTTTGAACATTTTACACAAGCATAATATACAAACGTAAATCTATAGAAAAAAAGTCAATTTCAGAAGCCTTTAAATTGTACAAACCGATTAATTATACAGTATTTCTTGTTTATAACAATGCAGCTATAAATTATTTGTACCATTTAATTGGCTACACAACAATGAATATGGAGTGCAAGCCATTAAGCGTATATCTTATCTCTACAATTCTATATATCTATCGCATAGAGGACACGCTAAACAAGACAGTCATCGTAGACCAACTAACAAGTAACCACAAAAGTGTTGTTTGTCCAACTTAAGCACCATAAAGCTGTAGCTTGTTTTTCTTAATATCCACAGACAGTAAAACTAATTGACATTTCAAATACCTGTCAGATATGTGCGAAGTTCGTTCGGGGCAATACATTATTTATGAACCTCATAAAATGCTACTACATTACAACATAAGACTTGGCTCACTTATTATAGATGCTATCGCGACATCATTTCGTTACCAGGCTCTTAGGTTGGAGTATCAGTTCAATGTGGGTGAAATAGTGTAAGGTCATGGACGACTATTTGTTTTCACGTATATATGTTTTCATTCACCGATACTGAAATTATAATTAAACACTTAAATATGTTAAAAAATTTAACGAAGGATAATTACTAGCTTAACTCTTGTTCTCAACTTAGACCAAGACACGGAGAGAAAAAATCAAGTATTTTATGCTTGAACCAAGCCAGAAGGCTATCAGTTCTCAATCATGCTTGCAATTTTCACTAAATTGTCCTAGTCTAAGAAAAGTTGTTTGGTCCAAGAAACATTTTCTTCAAACTAAAGTATATTTGACGCCTTTACAGCAAAACCGACTTGTATTTTTACTGAAAGCAATTAGGCTCTGTAAAAAACGTGAGAGCAAAAAGGAAACATACATACAAGTCGTGTACTATACTTCGAACTTTGTTGCAAGCAACAAAAGGTTGAGAGCGAACATCAAATGCGAGTAGATTATAGGAGAAAGAGTTGTGGGGAAGACGCTGCTCAGCATGAATGTTTGAACTTTGTTTGATCGTGATGATGCGAGTTGGACATATGCGCAGGGGCGAAACTAGCGGGGGTAAGGTAACTAGACTACCCCTTACTTTTTTAGAGTCGGCCTAGTTGTTATTTTTTACTGAAATTTTTTAAAATATTGATTTTTATAAACAATAATTACTAACGCATCAAAGCCAGTCGCACCTTTTATTGCCATTTTTATAACAAAAACCAACTTTAGCCGGCTATTTCATTTTACGTCATACCCAAAACTATCTTCAGTCGGATAATTCACTTTCAGTCGTACTTTAAACGAACTTCAGAAGGCCAACTCATTTTAAGTCGTATCAGCGTTAAAATGTTGTAAGCGAATCCAGTGTTCCTTTGTGACAAAATGCAGAAAAAGTTTAGAAAAGTAGTATAAATTTTGTTAAAAAAGTACGGAAATAGTAATGCATAGTTATGTAAAAGAGAGCAACGGACCAAATGTCAAAAATGGACCATTTTTAGTACAATTGTGCAACCGTGTCCTTGACCAAAAATAAAAACCGAAAATTATATATTTTTTGACCAAAAAAATATTAATGAAAAGGCAATTTTTATTTAAGATTTAAAAGATAAAATCAGATTACTATTTTTATATCTGAGCAGAAACTTGAAAATCATAAAATAATGATTAATGCTTAAAATTTAATGATAATAGTCCCCGATACAAATACCTTGTCAAAAAGTAAGTGGAATAAAACAAGTCCAAACGAGCAAAGGTTTACTCAGTCACCACACATAAACCCTTTTTTAAAACCTTATCAATACTTTTTTGTAGAACTTTCTCAGATTGAAATTTTTATCCAGAAATACCCAACATTTGTAATAAAAAATTTAATGACGATCGAAATTGGCCAACATATTTAAAGAAATTTTCTTAGCTCAAGAAATCTAGTGTAAAATCTTTAATTTCATAGGCTTAACATTTTAATTTAAATACAATTGTAATAAATAAGTAAATAATAAATTTAAAGAATTTAGTCAAACTATTGAAAAAAGTTTCGTTTTAACTTTTAAACTCGAAATGATGGCAAAAGGAACACCATTTTGAAATTCTATTCAAAAATTCATTTATTTTGATTACTTTTCATCCTGGTGCTCTTTTCATATCACTACTCCTCTGTATTACTTACCGATTTTGTTATCTTGTCTTCTTTTTTAAGGTAATGACTTTTATACCAATAAGTATAAGTGATATACTTTCTACTTCTTTTACCTATATTACTACTCTGTCTTATCACTATGCTACATAAACGTATACATAAATATTACTACTTATACTTGTAATTCAACTCTGAATATGTGCCTTCTATCTATTGTGAATATTACAATATTACAAATAAAATAAATGGCTTTAAGAAGAACATCAATCGGCTACTTCCTAATCTAATAAGCATTGTAAAGAACAAAAAAAATAGGGAATTGTTTATTTTTTTAAGAAAGGATTTCTTAAAACGGTTCCAAAGATTAACGAAAAAGTCCGTTTGAGCTGAAACTATTTTGCATTATATTTATTATTGTAAAATCTCTAAGATTATTACCTAAACTCATCTATTAAAACCTAAAACTCGAATTTTTAAAACGTTATAAATGTAAAAAATAGGGTAATTTTTTCAATTTTTTTTTTTTTGAAAATGGTGCCAAAAATAGTTATGAGGTTTAGTTGGCTGATTATACTTAATCTTATAGTTTTAAGTATTATCATTTAGATAAACTAAAAAATTTTCAGTTACCTGTTGTAAGAGCTGAGAAATCGTTGCTACCTTTTTGGATTCGAAAAATTATGTCCAAATTGCAATAAGCTTAAAAGAGCAGATAAAAGGCCAAACCAAAAAATTCAAAACATACTTAATTATATGAATTTTGATGTACACAATTTTTTTTTCGTCATTAAAAAAGTTTTTAATAAAAATAATTACAAAGTATTTTTCTTAGCCGTTCAAATGAAAAAGACCCCTTAAGATTTATGTATATTGATCAAACTGATAGTAACTTTATTTAATTCAGCTATGTTGTATTTAAAAAAACCGTCGGGACTTCAGGGTATCAAGTCGGCCGAAATACATTGCTACCCCCCAATCAAAATGGCTTCGGTACGCCCCTGCATGGGCGAAGGTGTTGAGGGGTATTTATGTTCGGAGCTTGTGTGACTGTGTTGATGTATTCGATTTTCAGCCTCGTTTTCGACTTACCGACCAAAAAAAAAATGTTGCTTCCAAATTAATGTCCTTGCACTAGTTCTTCTAGCTTAAAAGTTATAAGCATTTAAATTTTTAAATATTTTATTTTGTTTATTCAAAAAACTCCCAGGCCATACAAGGACGATTCATACACCAAATTGTTAGTACTTACTCTAAATACTAGATTGCATCCTTGGAAAATATTAGCTTTGTCGCATAAATCGAAATTTTCTTAGAGGTAATTTTTGGTGAATTTTGTTTTGTTTTTCGCTATAAAATCCAAACCATTCATCATTCAAAGCTTATGAAATTTAAAATGTCTCTTTTTATTTTTATTCAAAGATATTTAGGTTTTATGCTTCACTTTGTTATTTGCATCCAACAAAATTTTGTCATTATTAAAAATTAAAAAGGGTATTTATTCATTTATTTATAATTAAAAATTAAAAATTTATTTGCATATTTTAGTGACTGCAATGCATTTTAAAAAACTAACGAACAATTAAATAAAATCGAGTGAAATTAACGCCTCACTCCCATACAAAGTGACTTAATGAAAACTGTTAAATTTCTTCACAAAAATTGGTATGAAAGCTCCTAATTTTGCAAATAAGTTTTAAGTGCATAGATACACTCGATGTTTGGAATTTGGTAAAAAATGAAAACTCCACCTTCCTCTTATATAAAGGTGCTGTCATGATAACAGCAAAACCTTCATAAATTCCAACAGTGAGAACAACATCAAAATGTGAAAAAATCGAAATACTTGGCATAAGACATAGTGGATATTGTAGACCTGGTAGAATAAAAGATAACTGCATGGTAAAAAAATTTCAGCAAAATTGGCTCGTAAATCTGAAAAATAAGCAGGGGTTCCAGTGAAAATTATTTTACGTGGTTTCGTAGTGCAAATTTAATATAAGAATTAGTCAGAGTTTAAAATTTAAAATATTTGGATAAAAACCATGGCCTATACAAATGACGTCATCAAAATTATTCAACATTCAAAATTTCGAATATAGAAAAATACGGCTATGGGGGTATTTTAACTTCGATCCAGTCGAGAGTAATTTCTTGCAAGTTTTTCTTGGCTTTATTCTATTATTTTCTTGACATGATAAAAATTTGCTCGATCCCAGGATTTTGCTTGATATGAGAAACCTATTTTTCAAGGAAAAGGATACAGTTTTCTTAATACATGTACATTATTTTCTGAAAAGTACATTTGGCTTAACATAAGAAAATTATTTACTAGGCTTTATTTTTTAACGTATTTTTTGAAGAGATGCTTCTATAATCTCGTTTTTTTTTATTTGCTTCGGTAAAACTCACAAAAAATAACAAATTCAAAACGACAGATTTTTGTAGGAAGACTCTCAGAAGGTAAGCAGAAAGGTGGTAGAAAATGTTAGGTGTGCCAAAATAATAGGAGCGCATTAGACATTAGAGCTTTCATAAAGTTCAGTTCGGGTGAACTCTTTTATATATTTTTTTAAAATTTTTCGTATAAAATCCCTAGAAGGATGGCGGATAGGGCGTAGATACGGAAATAATATATATTGTGGGAAAAATATTAGAACCCACTTGTTCATTTTAACCCATTAAGGGTTAATTTGGAGAATTTGTGATATTTTTGTAAATTCTATGTATTAGGACCTCCAAAAGGATGACAGATAGGGGTAAATATGTTCAGTAGTGATGTAAGGAGTAAAATATAATAGGACTAGTTATACGTTTTGCCACTCCAGGGGTTAATTTGAAGAAAATGTAAACTGTTTACGACATTTTTTTATTATTTTATGGTGACCTCTAGAGTGTGGCATATAGTGGGTTCAATTTCCGATAGATATTTGGAGTTAATTTAATAGAAAGATTTTTTTATTAAGGCACTTATTAACCGCAAAAACTATTCATTTATTAACAGTTATACTAACTTTTTCATCTTTTCAATTCACTCTTGCCTTTTTTCTTGTCTCATATTAATCTTAGTGAAATTACATGTGAAATTCCATACAAATCTCCATACAAAAAGTGACAGCTGCTAGACAAGCGTGGAAATTTTCACAACATGTTCTTCAGAGCAGTACTCTGTTCCGCTGCGTGAAATTATCGCATCATATTTCTGAGCAACATTTTTTCACGACAATTTAATTCTACTGCCTATTTATTTTGGAGTGAAAAAAAGAGATCATATGAAATCTCCCAACTTATTCTCTGAGTCTTTCTGAGAAACTTTGCCATAGGAACTCCTCGCAACAAACTTTAAGTCAGAAATTTCACGCAACAAATAAATAGATGTTGCCGAAACGAACAGAGTACTATGCTTAATTTCAAAATTTGTGCTATATCTCGAGTAATGTCAACATTAAATGATTTCTAGTATTGTTATCTTAGAAATACATGAATATCCTATTGAAATTTTATTTCGATTTTTAATCGAATATAAAAAATTTTGCCACAAAAAAAATAAATTTGACTCATTGAAATACTTTTTGTTTTTCAAAATATTTGCAAAATTTCTCTGAATTTGTTATATTTGGATTAATTTATTCATACCTTTGGACCCTATAGGAGAGGTTTGAAAATCCATCTGCTTAGACATGTTCTTTTAAAACGCCGATACACGTGTTATATTTATTTATTTTGTTTCCTCTACTAAAATTCGATGATCGAAGGCTGTAATTGTTTTGGTTTTTGTACCATGTAATTGTTATTTTATTAATATTTTTAAATATTTTAATATAAAAAAACATATCATAACATTTCTCATAGCGTCTCTTTTAACGAGTTTTTGTAATTAAAATACATCAGACAGACACCAGACCTGGTTAAACAAAGTTAAGTTTTTCGACCACGAAACAGAATATTTATTGTCACTCTCACCGATCTCTTCTATGTGTGTGTGTGGGTGGTAAAGTGTCAAAGTTAGACAATGTTTTTGCTAATCTTTTTATTTACTTTAAATAGTTTTATTTCCTTTAGTACTTCCCTCCTTATCTAGCTTGCCAACACGAACACATTCACACTCATTTTGACTCTAGTCCTGCACTGATGCGGCTTTTTGGGCTAGTTCTTTGCTATTCTTGGTATTTAATTCTTGTTAAGATTTTCATATATTTTCCTTAAACTTTCGTACTCAGTTTCATTTTCATTTAATTCCGTTTGTCAATAATTACTTTGTGGCTTCCTTTGGTACTTTCATGGCATGTTCTACTCATGCTCCCAATATTTTTCGTATTTTCCCTATTCTATTCTAAAATGAATGCTGGCGGTAAGTTTGCCTTGGTTACAGGTTTTTTTTTTCTTTAATTTTCTGGTTAAGGAAAATGAATGTGGATGAAGAAAAGGAAGCTTTAGTTGTGTCTACTTTGTGCAGCTTCAATAGAAGTGTCTTTCTTTACACACGTTTGGAAAACAGTTTGGCAGAGAGAGGGTGAAAAGTAAGCGGAGAAGTTTGACTTTTGCTGTACACTGCTTAAAATTCAGACTCACTTTTTTAACTTCTTAAGTTATTTATAAAGTTTGAAAGTTAAAACCTTTTTCATTTAATAGTTTTAAAACAACAGATGTTCGTCTAGTTGGACACTCGACAGAAGTGAAGATTCTCTGCATTTTCATAGATTTGATAAAATGATGGATATTTTTTTTAATAGAATTTTCGTAATTAAATAACAACAAATTGAATTAAAAATACACTAAAAGTCCATGTCACTTAATTTATTTAATTTTTTTATCATCTTTTTACATGTGTCAATTATAGCTATTAAAACAGAAATTTAATAAATGAAGTTGTGCATTCATGATAACTGAAATAGAAAAAGTATATTATTGATGTAATGTATTGACAGCATATTTTCTCAACACACCTACCCTCAAAAACTGCCACCCTTCTGGTGCTCCCCATACAAAAAAAAAGGAGAAAAATGTCGAAAAAACATAGTTTACAACTGTCCTCAATTGAATCTTTAATAAATAGTAGAATCTTGTCCTGTTATTTTTTCGCCTTTGACATGGTAAACATATCTACTCCCCATCTGCCACCCTTCGAAAATAGTTTACATCTATACCGGACTGAAACCTAGTAGGGTCAAATTTATGAGCTAGTCCCACAATTTTTAACCCCCAATATTTACTCAAAACATACTTACTTCACTTCTACCACCCTTCAGGGTGGCCCCTTTAAAAATCTGTGGTTTTGAATCTGTTACTTTTTATGATTTTCATTAAAACAAATCAACAAAACGAGATGTAAGAAGCTTTGCTTCAAAATTTATAATATACTAGCTGATATACCCGGTATTGATAGAGAAGTGATATATCTTTACCTCAAATTTTTGACCTTTTTGATCCATCGCCAAGCACACAAAGGTCCTCAGATTCATCAAACACCTTAAATGTTTAAAGTAAATAATCTGCCATGCAAGAATTTTCAAAGTTATATTATTGCAATTTGACAATTGCATACCTTTGTGGTAAGTAAAATTCTTGGTTTAGATGTTTTTTATTAGAAAAATTTCGTTTTCTATAGGAACATGCAAGTTGCTTAAAATTTCCAAGAAATTGACACCACAAAAAGTTTTTAGTACATATATAAAAATAAACTGGCCATTTCAGCCCTTGAAAGGACTTTGACCTAGCTTCTATTGATCAATTGTGTTGTGCGTGTTATTAAATGTTTGATCACAAATGATCGAGAACTGGACCTACGTGTTTTATGCCGACTCCGAACGGCTTATGTTCTCAAGAAGCTTTACATGGCAATTTTCACTCTCTGAGGTTTGCCATTGTCTGCAGAGAGGTGACGACCGAACAGAAAAATTAATTCAATTGAAAAAACTTTCTGTCTGAGCTGGAATTGAACCCGGGCTACCGCGGTTCTTTAGCTTAGGGGCCACGCACTCTACCCACTAGGCTACGGTCGCCACTTTAGTACATACTAACTTTATTTTTTGGTTGTGACGTGGTTTTATCAAAGGCGGAGGTAAAACTCAGCCGCTCCAGGGTCCTGTGAAAAGGTCCACTAACTCTCACAAATTATTTTGAAAATAAAAGACGCAGGGTTTTCAGTAATTCACAAAGTTACTTTATTAAATACGACATCCTTATTATAACCTCTTAATTATGCAGCTTCGGGTTGTCGCTAGTGGGCTTTTAAATCAGTTGGTAATCGCTTTAGTACTCGGTCATCAGTTGGCAATTGCTTTAGAAGCCGGTAATCAGTTAGTTATCGCTTCAGTAATCAGTTGGTAATCACTTTAGTAATCAGTTGGTAATCGCTTTGGTAATCGGTAATCGGTAATCGGCTGGTAATCGCTTCGGTATTCAGTAATCGGTTGGTAATCGCTTCGGTAATTGGAAGTCTGTTGGTAATCGCTTCGGTAATCGATTGGCAATCGCTAAAAATAAATGCTAAGTTATTTCTTATACGACATTATAGAGTAGAGAGAGGTCACCTGTAGACGCCGTGGTGGCGTAGCAGAGAGTGCCTGCGTCGTAGTCCCGGTGATAGGCCTTGCGGCTAACCGGGATAGTGATGTGGCTTCATGAAACAACAAAATCTTGGTATAGACGACGCTCTAGTGGCATGGCCACTAACTAACTACACTTAAAAATAACCAAAAATTACCGTTCACCACCCTCCCCTGACGATAGACCTGACGGTCAGCCGAGGCAGTAGCTACTAGGCTTGAGCTCACCTAAAAAGGAATGCTACCTTAGAATGTTTTGTCGTGTCTATTTATATGCTTTCAGAAAGAACTACTTAGGAATTATATAAGTCGTCTGTTGTATGGCGTATGAAAAGAATGCTTGGTAGCTGTTTTATGGCTTCTAGACTGTGAGTCTTGTTGTTGTGGCTGGTAACTTATGTAGGTCACGATGTTGTTGTCAAAGTTGTCAAAGTTACCTACCCCATGCTGCATATATAAGTAACTATACTTAATTTATCGTAAGCCTAATTGTAACGTCTTGTTACATGGTGAAATAGAAAAAAAAATTAATCAAAAATGAAAATGCTGGCCTTGAAAGTGAATAAATCGGTCATGTTACAAAATATTTCATTAATTTTTTTTTTTAATTTTGATTAATTGTTTGTCCAACCGTGTTTCAATCTTTGTCATTTTTGTTTTCCTTCTTATTTTTATAATTTTGAATTTCTTTATTTCGCAAAAAACTTTGGTAAAAATATTTGTTGTTGAAAAAATATTCAAAATCAAAAATGGTTTTTTAGTGTTCTTTCATATGGTATGCATAAATGTAGGGTTGGCTTAAAATTTCTATCGTAAAAATTTAAAAGCGTTTTATACGATCGAAAAATCAATGTTATCATACAAAATTTAAAATTTTTTTCTTTGTTTAGTTTTATTCATTCTGTATTTTTGTAATTTTGTTTGCATTAAAATTAATGGTGTAGTGAAAGAATTATGACAATTTCTCAATTCGTTTCTGAGTTATACTCTCAAATACCGCTTTAAGCACTGCCACAGCAACAACAGCGCCACCTACTGGGTCGAACTTTAAACATAAACCATCTACAGACCCAGGTGCTTACTAAATTTCATCAAAATTGGTTTAGCCGTTTAGGAGAAGTATATCAGTGGCAAAGCCATGTACAGAAGAATTTTTTATATTTAAAGACAATGCATTTGAAACATTTTTATGCTATCCAAATAAAATAATTTGAAAATATTTTTTTAAATATTTTAAGACAGGAAAAATTTTGACTTCAACTTACAAAATTTCAATTAGGTTGCAAATGTAGACCTGCATTTCGATCAGTGTAGCTCTGATATTCTTTATTGCAAATTTTATGACACATTTTAAATTCAATTTTACAGTAGCAACAAATTTAATTGCACATGCTTGTAGTACTTAGAAACAGAAAATTTTAATAGTGCCTATACACCCTTAACATAAGTTTATTTGCTATCCTTAACAGCTTTTACGCTATCAATGTCAGTTCTTAACAGCGGCAGGTATGAAGACTTCCTGACTGGAACCACAGATTAAGTAGTTAATGCAAACGCAACATTGTACTTTGATATGCAACACTGATGATGATAACCTTTTACAGAATCTACCACCTGCAACTACTGCCTAAGCTACCACCTGCTACTACCACCCAGAGCCAACAACCCCAGGCATCAGCTCGCATCATTAGATTAAAACCACGATGAATTAAGCAAAATTATGCTTCGTGTTGCTCTTTGCTAATGTCTAACGTCTTACGTGTTGCCAGAGTCGCTTGCGAAATGCCAATATGTGGTCGACCCACCTCCTCTTCGAATCCTACCAATCATAAGCAAGCGTCTGATAACAAAGTTCATCGCTAGGTTGCCAACTTAATGGCAATAAACTTGGCGAACATCAAACCCGCATTCAAGTTGTTCCAACGACGACCTTGATATGGATCTGAAAATAAAAACTTTTCCAAACGAACACGCTTCGTCTGTTTGCCTGTCTGTCTGGCTTTCCAACTGTCTGCATACGTAAACGCATTAAAGACTACTTATTAATTTTTCCCAAAGATTGCTCTTCTAATCGAAACTAATTACCGTAATTGGATTAACTTTAACAGCTTCCATGTTGCTGCTGCTTCTGCTTTTGCTGAGATGATTTGCGAAACTTTTAATTGGCATTTGATACATTTAAGTAGGCAACATTGATTTGTTTGCCAAAACAAAATTCTACATATTTTAAGTTGTGTGGTATGTTTGTTCTCGAAACGTGAACAGAAAACTTTGCAATATTAGGATTAGAAATAATCTCCAGAGGGAAGTAAAAGCATTACAAAACAAACTTTTTCTAAAGCCCCAAAAGCCTATATGTTATTTTATATTACATTTGTTGAGCATGGCCGCTTAAAAACACTGATGACATCTACCTTACAAAGTAAGCGACCATGGGAGTAGGTATGCTGCTTTTGACGCACGAGATAGGAGAAAACACAAAAAAAAAATTGAATTAAACTCACCTTTATGCTAAGAACACAAGAAAATGTAAAATAACGCACCAAAATGTATGAAGAGATAATTTTTTTATTACACAAAATTATTATTGCTTCTTTTTGAATAGCTTCTATTGAAGTAGTCTTAATATATAAAATCCTTGGTGCGTCTGTTTGTTATCGCATAGCTTCTGAACGACTTCTGAAAATCGGTTAAGGTCATATCTGTACAGTATATTTCTATCTATACTTTAATATAAAATTGAAGTTCAAATTTAATGTTAAAGGTTTTTTTTTCCTTTGGAAATTTTAATAATAAGTATTTAATTAAAGTTTTAAATTTTATAAGAAAGAATTGCTAATTTTTTTATTTTTACGTGGTTGTCTTGCGAGAGTTTCAATAAACTAAGCCTACAACAAGGCAAAAAGTGAGAAGATACATGTAAATGCAGATTGGCGTACAGTGTAGCAAGGTATATGGGATGAGGGACAAAAATAGAAGGAATCATCGTAGGTACATGAAGTTTAGTATGTGGTATTATTATTTAATAAATATAAAACGCACAAATTTCCATAAAGATCTACCTCGCCCTTCGCCCTCCTCTAATACAACATTTACATATGTATATATGTATAAGGCAAGCACACTGCTCCGTGTCCAATATTTCTCAAACTGTTCAGCCTGAAAGTATGCACATCTTAATACATAAAAGGCAAGCATGCTGCTGTGAATTGTAATTATTTTTTGACAGTAAAGTAATTTTACAAGACACACTTTTCCAGTATTGCCAGAATGGCAGTTTTGCCTGCAAATGGCAGTTTTTTTAGCTCTGAGCAGTTTGGCAGTTTTTTTTTCAAAAAAAGCGGTGTTTCCATTATTTATGCAGTTTTTCAGGGTAAAATGCAGTTTTTATGAAAATAAAAAATCGTATGTACATTAAGACTAAGTCTTTTTTAGTACTACATTAAAGATGAGCATAAAGTTTATAAAAAGTGACTTAAAACTAACATTACATTAGAAATATTTCAATTAACTATAATGTTTATTGCGAAGCACTGCATTTTCACTATACGTTGATGAATCAACTGACATATCGACAACTTAGCTGTCATCTTTTTTCGTTAGAGTGACCAATTGTAATGCCATTTGAATTTGAGTGACCAATTGTAATGCCATTGGTATTTATACCATTTAAATAAACACTTTTTTTTAAAAAAAAAATTAAACCAACTATTAAAGAATTTGGTTGGATTTGCAGTGGATGGTGCAAATGTTTTGACAGGTGCAAAACATTCAGTTTCCACTCTGCTACAGCAAGACTGTTCTAATCTTATAATTCTTAAATGCACCTGTCATTCATTTGTACTATGCGCTAATCATGCATGTAGTTTCTTACCTAGGTTGCGCAAGAGATATACACAATTTTATACAAAATAGTCCCAAAAAAGTAGATTTATTTGTTGATTTGCAAAATTTATTGAAGTATAAACCACGGAAAGTGCTGCACCCATCACAAACGCGTTGGCTTTCTTTGGAAGCGACGGTTAACCAACTTCTTAGTCGTTTTGAAGTTCTCAAGTTAATTTTTTTACACCAAGACTTGGATGCTTTTGATTCAGCACAGAGAAATACAAATACAAAATATATGCTTATTACTAAAGTCAGTCGATTGTATTTATAAATACTTTGTTACTTTGTAAAGGATGAGTATTTATATATGTATATTAGGGCGGGTCGATTTGTAGGGAGTGAAAAAATTCACCAATTTCCCTATGATTTCCGTATTCTATGGGTTATTCCATGAAAATTTGCCGAAGGAACCATACCTCTATCGTTAAAATCGAGTCCCCTACTTTTTGTTGGTAGATTTGTTCCCAAATTGACCTTCGTATGAAATATTACCTACACGTTCACATCCATAACTCAAAAACTATCGATCGGGTTTAATCGCCAGTAGGCGCGTTGGAAAGGTGAGCTCATTTTGTTCAATTTACAAAACAAAATCTCTAACATTGTGAAGACATTGAAAAGAAAGTGTTGGGTATAGCAAATTTGGCCAATGTTACATTTGCAAGAATTAGATGATGAATGGCGGGAGTTGCGTCAAAAAAATCGACCTACAAAATTATACCTTGTTGGAGGAGTCCAATAATGAAATATTTTGGGAATATATTTTTAATATCAAACGTTATGATGGCGCTGAAGATTTTTCGTTTTTAAAAAAGATGGTTACCGTGTTAAGGACAATTCCTGTTGCCACAGCAAATGTTAAAAAAAATTTTTCCCAAAACAGTTTAAAAAAAATAAAAGTATATAAGAAAAAAATTGCAACCCTCTTTGGAAAACTAAGAACAAAAGCTTATTTAAAAAAAAATTTTAAGTATCTTAAAATGATTTCAAATGCGAACTAGAAGTTTTTCGATATTTTAAATACAACCATACATATTTTTATTTTTTTTTATAATTTTATATATTATTTCATTTTTTAATAAATAAAT
Organism: Dichetophora obliterata; assembly: GCA_963920525.1. NCBI lineage: Eukaryota > Metazoa > Arthropoda > Insecta > Diptera > Sciomyzidae > Dichetophora > Dichetophora obliterata. The sequence goes on from OY986435.1 coordinate 1,889,210, forward strand.
ACAAAATGCTAAAGATTTTTAAAGGTTTTTAGAATGGCAGTTATTGTGTTCAAAATGCAGTTCTTTATTCAGATTTAGCATTTTTTGAAAAAAATCTGGCAACACTGCACTGTTCTCAAAAATATTCAGCCTGAAATTATGCACAGAATATATTTTTGATACTTACCAGTACGGATCGGATTTTTATGCAAAACGTATAAAAAATTACTGCCAAAAATCTAAACTTTGCCAATTTTATGCAAAATTTAAGCACATTTAGATCAGTTATTTGTATTTAATCAATATTTTAAAAATAAACAATTCACGTTGTTATACTATCTTTACACAGGACTTGAATCAGTGACAATATTGGATTTTTACAATAATACTTTTTTTGATCTAACTACCTCGTTTTTCGTCCTTTAATAAAAATGTTATGACAAATTTAATGAATTTCTTTTGAGTCGATTTCAGTCGATTGTACCAAAAAACGTGTACCAAAAAATGCCGCAAAACAACACTTGAGTTGCTACGTTTATAAAGGTTGCAAAGCCAGTTTGTAAAGTTGTGTATGAATATAATTGTTACCAAACTCGACTTTTTGCACTTTTACACTTGAACTAATTTCTCAACACTGCTTCAATACGTAAAGTTTTATTTAAAGTGATACATTTGTATTTTGCATAAAATCGAGTGTATAAAAAATCTAGCTTTAAAAAGAGAAAAAAGGGCTTTCGTCAAAAAGCTCCAAAAAGGAAGTGTGCGGAGGACCCGTCATAGGACAAGCTTTTATACCAGTGAAGAAAAAAAGTACAATATCTCCAGTTGTATGAAGTGTAAAAGAAAAAATTAACTAATTTTTTATTTACTAGATTCACATAATTACCGTATAAAAATTTCATCAAGATATACATATAACGGCTTTCACTCTCCTCCCATACAAAATGAAGAGAAAATGTTGCATGATAAAAGTACAACATCTCGAGTTGTAAGAAGTATAAGAAAAGAAACTAACTAGTTTTTTATTTACTAGATTAACATAATTATCATATAAAAATTTTAGCAAGATCTGCCACACCCTTACAAAAAATAAAATTATACCACCTCCCATACAAAATGAAGAATAAAAGCGCAACATTTCGAGTTGTAAAAAGCATAAGCAAGAATATTAACTTGTTTATTTTTAACTTCTTTCACTTAATTATCATATAATTAGTTTATTCAGATTGGCCTCGCCCTTCGCCCGCCTCCCACACAATATTCAATGAAGTTTATTACTCCAAAAATAAGTTTATTTTAATGCATAGGTTTGTGTAAATTTAATATGAATCTAAAGAATGAGAGAAAATAGCAGAGAAAATAATTGACTGTCATCAGAGAGTCAAGGATGGTAGAAGTAGAGCTTTTAAAATTCATGTTCTTATAATAATTTATTTTTTAAATCAATTACTGAATGAATTGAAGTTAGTGAATAAACATAATTTTGTATAACTATTCATAATTTATAAGACTTATACAAATAATAAAGCAAATTATTCATTAAGCATAATGTAAAACCAAATAGGCTTAAAATTTTTTTTTTAATCTTGTTTATTTAATATATGGGCCACGACTGTATAATTAAATGTTACTTAAAATTTTATTAAAATTTTATATGTTACTTACAACATAAATTAAATTTATATTGTGAAAGTACTGAGAGCTGATCTCAATTTGAATTTAAAAAATGGCAGCAAACATGATGAATGACAACAAAAGTTAAAAAATGGTGACAAAAGTTGAAAAATTTTAACAAAAGTTGAAATTTTATAAGTATAATAAATACTGGTATAATACAAAGTTTAATTAAATTTTTTTTCAGTTTTCGATTGTAACTGTCCTGAATTACACTTTACATGATTTTCTAGTTCAATTAAATAAATAAAACTATAAAATATTTACACTTCTTTGAAGGAAAAGATTTGTCACATAACGTATATCACGTAACGTATCATACTATGGTTTGTATAAAAATAATGAAAAAAAGATTTTACAACGAAACAATTATGAATATGAAGCAATATTATTTCAGATTATATTAAAAAAATTTCATAAAAAAACTCGTGCAGATTTTTTCGTTTATATTGATGCAGGTAAAAACCACTTCTATTTTATGTCACACAACGTATCATTTTTGGTGGCTTCTATCTGAGACCCGAACTTTTGACAACTCTAAGCTTTCACAACTTGTATAGTGCGCTTAGTAAACTATTGAAAAATCATAATAAGAAAACTGTAAATTTAATTTTTCTTTATTTTTCTACTCATTAAAGTCGTACGACTGTCACGTGCGTAGCTACGGAAATGCCCATATGTATATAATATTTAGTGATTTTAAAAGTTTTTAATTCTATTTATATGTGTTTCACGTTTAAAATAATGATTTTATTTAAAAATGTTTTATTTATAAATGCCCAATCAAGAGATTTTAAAGAGTTTATTTTTTGTTTTTCTCAACTTTAACACAACTTCGTGAGTTAACACATACCTCTACGAATGGGTGACAATCTTGACGCGATGTAGAGGCTTAAGTTGTAAAGACACAATGGCTATTGAGTTAGGCTTTGTGGAGCAACGAACTAAAAGTCACCCCCCATTTCTAAGGTTGTAGACGCCATGCCGAGGGAGATAGCACCGATGGTGCAGGGTCTAGGGGTATTAGATCGCGAATGGTGTCTCCTCAGGGCAGCCCACTCCCTGTTGTATACTAGTAGGGTAGGGCGGATAATGGGGATCTCTGTCCGTCCGGTCCGTATACTTCTCCCCAACTCGTGGGATTTTCATGGAAAATAAAAATAAAAAAAAGGAAGGGTGCGCTGAGGTAACGAGTCCTGAAGCGGTGGAGTCCCAAAAGGATTTAATCGTGGAAGGGTGCCGGAAGCCGCAAGGTGACCTGCCGGGCCTGGTGGACGATAAAACTCCGAAAGGAGTGGAATTATCAGCCAGTCCCGTCGGAGCTTCAGCGATAGGGAACGACGCTGATTCCGAGGCAAAGCGACTTCGTGTTAGGGAGAAGCAGAAGCGGAGGAGGAAGCGAAAGAGGGCGGGCACAACCGCTGGGGAGAATGCTTTGGAGTCCCCCGTCAGTAAAATGGCGGACCAATTCCAAAGCATGTCATGCGATGAGTCCACCCCGGAGACGAACGAGCGGAAAAGATTCAGGGAGCAGCCTGGACCTTTCGGCGAAGTCGTTACAGGGACGACTCGAACCGGTGAGTCGGAAGGTGGACAGCTTACGGCTGTTAGCTCTTCGGCTAAGGATGGGGATGGGGAAGGTGGACATCCTGTAAAGGTTGATAGCCTTCCACATAAAGGAAGGACGATGGGAGCTGGTGGACGACCCTCAAAAGTCGATAGCCAGGGCAAATCGTGGAGGGCTGATAGCCAGAAACCGAGCGGTAGTAAAACTTTGGCAAAACAAAGGGTTGCGGACGCGAAGTCGAAGGCTTTAGCTGGAGGAAGATCAAACCAGGTAGGGGTTATTGGAAGCTGCCGGACATCCTATGCTATGGTAGCAGAAAAAGACCTCTTAATGGGCATCGTAGATTGCTCCATCGATGGTCAGTTGGGAGAGTCTCAGTTAGCGGTCTTTAAATCCGCTCTCTTGGAGTCTCTCGACACCATCGATGAGAGTGATGGCGATGTAGGTTTTGTGGGCAATGCAAACTTGGAGGATGGAATAATTGTACTTAAGTGCAAGAACCCATCATCCAAGGTATGGCTGTGCCGAAACGTGACAAAGCTCAAGAACTTATGGGAAGGGGCTGAGTTGCGGATCGACCGACTGTACGCATTGAAGGACGTTAGAAGGATGTTCATCTTTGTCTACGGAACTTCTGAAGGCAAGGAGGTCATCCTTAGGAGGTTGCAGACCCAGAACCGGTGCGTTGCAGACACTTCTAAATGGAGAGTTAGTAACGTAACGAAGTTCGGAGATGCAAAGAAAGGAGGCGTCAAGCTCACCGTGTGGTGCCGGAAGGATGAGATGGAGGCAATCAGGTTGGCAGGAGGGAAACTCAACTGCGGCCTTGATCAAGCTCTCATCAAATTCGAAAAGGATGCAAGGTGAGTGCGATGGAACCCCTGGTACGGGGCTGGTGGGGAATCCTGCAAGGGAAGAACCACCAGGGCGGGTGGTGGGCCCGTACCAGGAAAACCTCATTGTGTGTCAACTCAATCTACACCATAGTAGGGCAGCATCAGCAATGATGATGCGTTGCATGGAGGAGGATGGAATTGACATAGCAATGCTTCAGGAACCTTGGATTCTTCACAATAGAATTAAAGGTCTCTCAGAGCGAAAGGCCACGCTGTACCAACCAGTAACAGATGGCAGACGACGGACTTGTATCTTGGTGAGACATGGTATACTAGCGGTACATATGCCACACCTATGTTCCCCGGATCTCACCGTTGTGAGAATCGGGGATGGTACAGGTGCTTGTATGGTAGCTTCAGCGTATCTTCCCTACGACTCTCCAGACCAACCACCTTCAAAAGAGGTGGAGAATCTGGTAAAGTACTGTGAGGAAAGGAACATTGGAGTGATGATAGGATGTGATGCTAATGCGCACAATACTGCGTGGGGTAGCACCAACAACAACGACAGAGGAGAGAAATTGCTTGAGTTTGTGGAGAGGTACAATCTGTTGGTAGCAAATAGAGGAGCACAACCGACTTTCGTTGATGCGAGGCGAGCGGAAGTGATTGATGTAACTCTCATCTGCAGGAAGATTCTGAACAGAATAAAAAATTGGAGGGTCGTGGATAGGCTAACCATGTCGGACCACAGATCCATACAGTTTGAATTCAAGTACGGAATCCGACGCCAGCGGAATCGCAGGAAGGTCAGGATTCCCAAGAATACAGATCCTGCGAAATATAAGGCAAAGTTGAGGGAAACACTGACCCAAAAAGCGATAAAAGTACCAGGGAATACGGTGGAAGTAGAAAGTCATGTCAAACACCTTAGCTCGGCCATGGTCGAAGCCTACGAGGTGGCATGCCCAATACTTTCAGTAGACGATGGTGATCCAACGCCATGGTGGTGCACGGAAATCGAATCTCTGAAGAAGAAGGTTAGGAAGGCCTTCAACCTGCACATGAGAGGGGGAACCCCAGAAACATGGGCAAATTACAAGGCACGGAAAAGGGAACTGAAGTACCTCATACGACAACGGAAAAGGCAGTCGTGGAGAGACTTCTGTTCTGAGATGGAAACTATATCAGAAGCATGTAGGCTTCAGAAAATGGTTTCAAAAGACCCATTCTCCAAAGTGGGACTGATCCGAAAGAAGGATGGAACCATGGCAGAGAACCTAGAGGAGTCCATGGAAGTTCTGATGGAGGTGCACTTTCCTGGAAGTTTTAAGTCTGATGACCCGTGGAAACCCTTGAAGAAAGGAATGCACAGGGTTGACAGGCTGGAAGCCGAAAGGATGATCACTATGGACGGGGTGAGGAGTGCTATACGCTCATTTGCTCCGTACAAAACATCAGGGATGGACGGTATATTCCCTGCTATGCTGCAGTGGGGGGAAGATCTCATTGCACCTAGGCTGTGGGGTATATTCGTTACTTGCCTAGCGACTGGGTATGTTCCGAGGGTCTGGAGAGAGGCGAAAGTTGTCTTTCTTCCGAAGCCTGGAAAAAAAGATTATGCGGAGGCAAAGTCGTTCAGACCGATCAGCCTAACATCTTTTCTCCTGAAAACGATGGAAAGAGTGATGGTTGACTGTCTTGAGAGCACCTCGCTGACGCAAAATCCTCTGAGTAGATGCCAACATGCATATAGAGCAGGTAGGTCTACGGAGAGTGCTCTTCACGAATTGGTAAGAGTGACTGAAAAGGAGGTATTTTCAGGAGGCATTGCGATGGCCACATTTATGGACATCGAGGGTGCTTTCGACAAAATATGCTTTGGAAGGCTGCGGCAAGCCCTGACAGAACGCAATGTAAGCCCAATGATAGCAAATTGGGTGGACAATATGCTCAAACACAGGGCTGTCAACATGCAGAATGGTAGAGTAAAGACTAGAGGTAGAGTAAGTAGAGGATGTCCCCAGGGCGGGGTGTTATCGCCAACCCTGTGGAACATAACTGTGGACTCACTACTGGTTAGACTGGATGAATCGGGCATACACACGATAGGGTATGCAGATGACATTGCGTTGGTGGTCTGCGGCAAGTTCATTGACACCATCTCTGACATCATGAAGGGAGCACTCCGAATGGTGGAGAAGTGGTGTCGAGAACAAGGCCTTACCGTAAACGCAGGCAAGTCAGACAATATTCTCTTTACTAGAAAGAGGGTAGGCCTGAGTACAGAACCACTCAGACTTTTTGGAGCTGAAATCAACATGTCCACGAAAGTTAAATATCTAGGGGTAACCCTTGATAGCAAACTGAACTGGAACGAGCATGTAGAAGATAGGATTCAAAGAGCCAAGAGGGTTCTGTTCCAGTGCAGACGCGTTTGTGGTCTCAAATGGGGGCTAAACCCAGAGGCTATGAAATGGGTTTACACTATGATGGTTAGACCTGTCATCACGTACGCTTCGGTGATTTGGTGGACAAAAGTCAGCCAGAAAACCATTAAGAAGAGACTGGACAGAGTCCAACGGCTGGCGTGTGTTGGAATAACAGGTGCAATACGCACCACTCCAACAAGAGCAATGGAGGTTCTGTTAGGTATGCTGCCGTTGGATTTAGAAATAAAGAAAACAGCGGCGCTGTCAGCCCTCAGGATGTTGCGAAATGCTACGTGGCATGGGGCAACGGCCCTGCATGGTCATATTCGCATCCTTGATATTGTACAGAGAGATGTCAGGGAGGCGTTTATGCCTATGGATGGAAGGCAGAGAGTAAAAATAACAGAAAAATGTTATAAAACTCTTATAACGGATGGAGCAGTTTGTGAACAAATCGCTGGTAGCGATATCAGTATATTCACAGACGGCTCTCTGATGAATGGCCGGGCCGGGGCAGGCGTGTACTCAAAAGAGTTAAGCCTATCCTGTGTACTGAGGTTGGGGAGGTTTGTGTCTGTATACCAGGCAGAAATGTTTGGCGTAGTGCATGCGCTGGACCACCTGATAGATGGCCGGATCAGTGGCAAGAAAATTGTCATCGCTCTCGACAATCAGTCTGTGATTAGGTGTATGCAACGGACAGACATCACTTCCAGGTTGGCCAAAGAATGTCTTACAAAACTCAATAGGTGCGCCCAGACAAATGAGCTTACACTTATGTGGGTGAGAGGACACTCTGGCATAGAACAGAATGAAGAAGCTGATTCTTTAGCAAGAACAGGATCAGCAGAAGAATTCTGTGGACCAGAACCACGTATCGCCTTAGGCGACAATATGGTGGCAGGCCTTATTAAACAATGGACGGACTCGGAACACAGCAAAAGGTGGGAAGAAGCTGTTAATTGCAGGCAATCAAAGGCGGCCGTGAAGTGGTCTCGTAGTGAGGCAGCAAAAGTTATCCGATACAATCGAAGGACTTTAAGCTGGCTTACTTGCACTGGTCACAGGACACGGTCCCTTCATGTACCATCTCGGGAAGATGACTCTGACCGAGGACGATGCGTGTAGGTTATGCCTAGAGGAGCCGGAAACAGCAGCACACATTCTGTGCCAGTGTCCGGCGCTGGCAAGCATAAGATTGACCACTCTGGGACGCCCATTTATTGGCGAAGCCGAGATTGGTCAACTAACCTATAAGGATATGCTTGAGGTGACAAAGGATGCTTACACGAGGAGCATGCTCACGTACGAGTACTCCGAGCAGTAGTACCCTTTGTCCAATAGGGGACGAAAAGGGACCCACTGTGGTCTGCTTCGGCAAATCCCCAACTTATTATATATATTATATATAATACAACTTCGTTAATTCGTAAAGTCGAGGCTTACTCATGCTGTAAAGAAAAATGACAATACAGTTAAAATACAGATGACAAATATGTACAAAAATCTGAATGAACATGAGTTGATGTTAAAGAGAAAAGCAAAAAAATTAACAAAAAAATTTTGTATAAAAGTGAAAATAATAAAAAAAGAAAAAAAAAATAACTTGCAAGCCGTAAAGTAGACAAGAGACAAATGCAATAATAGCAAATGAAAAAATAAAAAAATTTATGAAAAGCAAAAAACATTTTAAATAAGTTAGAGAGGGAAAAGTAATGGGCGATTAAAAATAACACCGAATGATAAAAGAAAAAACTATAAATGATTATAAATAGCAAAAATAAAGAAAAAAAACCAAGACTGAATGGCTAGACTAACGATTGTAGGATTAAAAATTTATAGATAAGCAAATGGGGAAAAAAATAAACAAGAACAGCTTTCAAAGGTAAACAGTAAATGAGTCGCAATAATTTAAAACAGCAAACGTCTGAAATAGGGTGAGAGTTTGAACATTTTTTTGCCAGCTGTTGAGTGCAAAAATAAACTTAATTCCACGAAATGGGATCTTTGTCACAATAACTACTGGATCTTTTGAAATGGGTTGAAAACACTGGTTAAAAAACTCAAAACAATACGAGTGAAGAAGGGTCACTCTTTGGGGGTGGGGTCTTTAAAATCACTTTTATTTCATTTAATTATCTTTTGTTTTTAAAAAAATAAATCTAAAAATAATCCAAGTTTCAGGAGCTCTTTTTGTTGAATGTTGCCATATAATTTTATTTACAATAAACAACAAGTTCTAAAAAGTTCGAACTTTGATCAATTGCTGTATAAAAGTTTCTCTCGCTCGCTCCTATAAAAAAATAAAGCAAATTCATCTCTTGTCAAATAAAAAATTTTCTTATGCTTTACCAAATGTGCTTGTTAAGAACTTAATTAACTAAAATAAAATAAATTGTTCTTTTTTCTAAAAAAAAGTTTCTCAAAATCAAGCAAAATGCTTTTAATATAAGAAAATAATTGACTTGAATCAAACAAATTATTATCATTTTAAGAATATAATGAAGAAAAATCAAGAAAAAATATACTTAGGCTTAAAAAATATTCCTGAACTAAGGAATTCTTTCTAAAGCCTAGTCCTCTGTTCGTTTGCGTGAAATTTCGCTGGCAACATCTATTTATTTGTTGCATGAAATTTCTGACTTAAAGTTTGTTGTGAGGAATTTCTATGGTAACGTTTCTCATAGAGACTCAGAGAATAAGTTGGGAGATATCATATGATCTCTCTTTTCACTTCAAAATAAATAGGCAGTACAACTAAATTCTCGTAAAAAAATGTTGCTCAGACACATGTTGCGATAATTTCACGCAGTGAAACAGAGTACTGCTCTGACGAACATGTTGTAAAAATTTCTACGCTTGTTTTGCAGCTGTCACTTTTTGTATGGAGATTTGAGTATAATTTCACATGAAACTGAACAGAGTACTATGCTTAAGGCTTGAGCATTTTCTATTTTCTAAAAAGAAAAAAGACATACTTGATATGAGAATTCTATGCACGGATGTAAGCTTATAGCCTTCTTGCTTGGCATGAGCATAGAATTCTTGAATTTTTTCTCTCCTTGTTGCATTGAAATATCCTTTCTTAGAATTGAACTAACAAAAAGGTATAAAAATTATTAATTCTATTAAGAAACTGAAGTACTCATTTTGCTGATACCTATAAGAAAATTTTTCTAAATAAAAACAATATAAAATATGACTTATATGAAACTTTTTTAATTATAGCAAAGAATTTCGACTTGATTGAATTTAATAAATATTATCCCTTTCTCCTTTGATCTTTTTTTCGCAGAAAATAAATTTTGTTTGAATGATTTCTATCACAACTATCGCTCTTTCGAGCTGGCTATAAAAAACACTGTACGACAAAAAATTTGTTGTTATAAGCGCCAAATCCTTCATTATTTTCTCGAAAGTTCATGGGCTACTCAGTATCAAAATAAAATTCTTCGCTAGAATTCACAAACACTTTAAACTCTTTTGTTATCGTCTTTAACAACAAATGCCATTGACTGCTTAAACTATGTTACACAGTGTAAAAGCCTATACGAAAAGAAAAAAATGTGCTTGTATTCAATACATCAGGCAATGTTTGTTCTTCCTGCACACGTTTTCAAATTTATTTGTGCTTTCAGTTGAATTGCTGGCGACAGTGCGCGCAGGGACTTCCGAAGTATATCCTTTTGCTTGTTTCCCATGGTGCCCACTTGTATGAATTTTCCTTTTTCCTTTGCCCTTTTTTTTTGCAATAGGATACACCAAAACAGAAACTCTAATAATTTTGGCAGGGCAAAAAAGAAGCAGAAAATAAGCACTCAATGTTGAGAATTGGTCGTTTTGTACTTGATTGATTTGGCTTTTTTTGTTATGTGTGCGTGTGTTTTATATCATGTTTTTGTTTTTGTGTCACTATGTTGCCAACATGTTCATGTATTATGAAATTACTCCTCGAAAGTGTGTGTTGATGTGTGTATTTTGTATATTTTTGTTTCATTCATAATAATACAAATACAAGTTTAATAAACACATGAGCGAATCATTCACAAACATATGTACGTTAAATGCCTGCCCTTACACATACACGCACACTCACTCATACTCATACTAAAACACACACACACACACATTCACACCCTAAACTCCTTACAACTGTTGCTGTCACTTCCATTTGATGTTGTATTCGTGTGCTTAAAAGTGATGAAGTGTATTTTTCTCGAATGGCAGTTCGAAAGCATCCTTTTAAATGATCTCTTGTATTTTTTTTAATTTAAGTGTTACAAGTGTGCCAACACTTTGACAGCTCTTCAAAAAATAAACAAACACACATCGATATTCAATTTTCAAGTGACGCTTGTTATAACGAGTAGGGAGGTTAGTACCTATAATGAAGGACCTTTACATGCTTTTACGTACAGAAACAAACAATTAATTACAAATAGAAGGACAGACTCAAAAGTGGGGCTATTTAAAAAAAAACATTGTTTTTATTTAACCCTCTGTGTCTGACGTGGTTGTATGATATACACTTCAAAATCGAGAAACAAGAAACTGGTACTGCATAGTTTGATGATGATTTATGTCATATCATAAATGTTGTTTAATTTTATATGTTTTTTTAAGTTTTAATATTAGCGATTTCAAACATACAAGAATTTTGGAAATACAAGCAGTCAAAATTTTGTCTCGTGTACTATCACATCAGTAGGCTTGTGAAAATTAGGCCACGTCAGTCACAGAGGCTTAATCTAAAAACAAACTTCGATGAAAATAGTGAAGTTTTACTTTTACACAACTGCCCAAGAAGCAGTGGGGCTCAAGAAAGCCTTCCATATGAGGAATAAAGCATCATATTTAGAGAAAAATGTTATTGAATTTGCTCCAGAGAATACTTTTCTTTAAAAGTGATCCCAAAAATTCTCTAATAATGGTAAAAAGCTTTCATGATAAGAGAAATATTTTCTCATAAATAAAGACATCTTCTCTTTAACAGAAAAATATTTCTTTATAACAAGTTCAACCGTTTTCTTTTTTGTGTAACTTTTCCCAAAAATAGAGAAATACTTAATTAATTTTAATAAATCTTTTCTTTAAATAGTGTTTATAGTTTCTCACAAAAATAAATAAAACTTTCTTCAAAAGAGAGATATATTTTCTTCATATTAGTACAACATATTTCTCTATTGCGTAAATTTTTTCTCTAAAACTGATATGTATATCTGAAGTAGGATTAAAAATTTCTTTTATCTGTGCAACCTTTTATAAATATTCCAGAAATTTCTTCTGAAAAACGATTTTATAAATGCATCAAAGGAACTAATGGCAATAAGCAACATCGCTTTGTGTAGCTATGTTAATTAAAAAAAATCCCTTGAAGGAACAATCGGCAAATATGCAACACTTGCTTATCACAACATCAGCCACTCGCTCTCACGCTATGTTTTTTTTTTTTTCTTACCTAATTCCATGGCAAAATAACGAGGTAGATGTACTAGAAATACGCTCTCTCCGACAACAAAAGAATAACACAGGCGTTGTTATAATTAGTGTCCGACCGAATATTCGGTTTCGGTTTCGGTTACGGCCAGTTTCGGCCCATTTTGTCAGATTCGGCCAGTTTCGGTTATTTGGCCATATATCAGAAACTTTTGGTAAAAACTTCTTGCATCAGTCATTTAATTCAAATATAAAAATATTTAGAACGCACTGTACAAAACAAAAATTATTAATTCGTCTATAATTTGATTTCTCGTGTTAACGCAAAACATTTGGGTTTATTTTATGCGTTCGATACTATCATTTTCGATTCTATGATCTCTATTGCAATTAATATTAAAGTTATATTGGTATTGAAGCCAAAAAATGAAAAATAGACTTCAAATCGAATTCTGTGTGTGTGGAATAAAGGAAAAGAAAACGAAATATTTCTATTTTATAAAACTAAACCTTTAAAAAAACACAAAAATACTTTGTTTTGTAGTTCTATAAAAATATAAATTGTAGGTGCATACTATTTTGAGTGTGTACTGAAGATATAAAGTATGCAATGCTTTTGTAATAAAAAATTAAATAAAAAATTATCTCATTTATTATTATAGTAAACTTCAATTAATTGTTATAAACTTTAATATTCAAATAATACTTTTATATATTCAATTTTTTTCTCATGTGTATGAAAGTACTTTTGTTTCTTTTCAATAAAATAAAAATTATTATTAAAAATCATCACCGAGGTCGTGAAGTCAACGGTAATTGTGTTTGTGGTCCATCCGCTGATACGACTGACACATTTAAAGTACAGTTTTCAATAGAATCAAAAGATTCGTAATTTATGATGGCGTTATACATCTAAGATTTGGCCAGATAATTTCCTCTTCAGTGAGGATTCTTTTTGAGCTAGGGAAGCCTAGCTTTCGGAGTAATTTTAAATCAAAAAAAAAAAAAAATAACATATAAAAATTATTTGTAAAAACTTAAATTTTCATATTAATACCTGTTTCGGTTTTGGTTTCGGCCAAATGTTATAATATGGCCGAATATTCGGCTTCGGCCAAAATTCTGGTTTCGGTCGGACACTAGTTATTATGTTAAAATGAGCTGTTTTGAAAATGTTATTAATTTTTACTCTCTTATTTACTCAGGTTTGACAAGGGCTTCTCTGGACTGCCTATAACTTCTTCCCGTCGTGATAATTCGAAAACATTTCAACTATTGTTAGCTTCCGTTCCAGCACGATACAATTAGCAAACAATCGTCAATTTCATTAAATAAATTTTATGTTTTCCAATAGCAATTTCACTTTTCAAAATATATTTTGATAGTTTAAAGCAGCCGCACATAGCTACACAAATAAATTGGTTACTGAACAATCGAAATAAGTAGTCGAATAAAAATTATATTAAAAGTAAACTTTCATTTGCTTCATTTAAGGCCAAACTACAATTAATTATGTATTATGTCTTAAAACACGTCTCACTTTATGAAATTTTTAAGAATTTTGTTAAGTTTTTTTACATGTTCATACATAAAATCTGGGTACTCAATTGATTTATACGGTTACAAGTGAATTATACATACCTTTGGTTGAACGAATAAACTTAAATTGTCAAAAGTGACATTATAGTTACGCCAATGTTTTGCTCTTTCGTTTTTTGCTCTCCGAATTGCATCTACCTGGTTATTCTGCCATGCCTAACTCAATATAAAATAAATATATCGATTTTAGAGAAGAAGACTCCTTAGTTTTGATTTGTTTTTATTGAGGAAAAAATTTCGCTTGCAGTGAAAATCCATGAAACTAGCCACCTAAAGCAAGAAGTCGTCATTTTTAAATATATAATGGATATTATTTTATATATATAATTATATTGCAATTTTTTTCAAGTTTTTTTTTCAATAGGTTACAAAGAATTTAGTTTTAGTCCACTGTTTTAGTAAAATTAATTTTGCTAAGTTAAAATTTTTTGATTTTTGGGTCAAGTACTATTAATACACGTTAAACTACAAAAATAATTTTATTTAAAAAAAAATTTTTTCTTAAAAATTAATAAGTTTTTTATAAAAAAATTTAAAAAAAAAAACGTTTTGGACCACGTAGAAAATTTTGAAAATAATATTATTTATTTATACAAATGTAGAAATGGAGAAATAATACAAAAAAAGAAAAATTATGTATTCTCCATAAACAAGTCTGTTAAGAAATGTTTTAAATCTGCACTAACTGTCTTGTGTGAGCATACAGAGCACTGCACAATAGAATGCTTGGAACAAACTAGAGGGAATAAATTATTTTGATGACGTTTTTAGTATTTTAGGCACAAAAAAGTAAAAAAAAAAATTTTAATATTTGGACAGGTGGGCGTGGACCAACATATCAGAGGACGTGTGTTTAAATCTGATTAGAGAATTTTTGATTTTACTTTAATTTAGCTGGGTCTCGAACCCACGTCTCTGCTCACTTGCTTGCTTACTTGCATTCGTTATGATGCAAAATAAGCGAAACTATGTTAAAAACTGAGTTGGGCGAGTGGATAAGGTGTTGGACCAGCACAACAGAGGACGTGTGTTCAAATCACGAACTGGTTAGGAAAGTTTTTTATTTTAAGTTGATATTTATAAAGCTTTTTTTAAATCTTTTGAAAACTAAATGAAAACTTAAGATTTTTTGGATTAAAAAATTTTGAACTTTTCCTTGGATTAAAATGTAATCGTTTTTTGGTGTTGTCCTATATGTAATCCAAAAAAGTTTAAAATTTAGTCCAAGATTTTTAACAGTGTGCACATACTCATCTCTTACTTTGGAAGAGCCTGGAAATATGAAGAGCTTAAATCAGCGTTACAAATAATTGTTTGAATTTATATGAGTTATACAGTTTCCGCTTTAGCTTTTTAAATCTGAATTCGTGCCGTCATGTTGGTGCCCCAACTCATGAATCACTACTCGAAAGCCTTAAAATGAAACACAAATTCACTCTTTATTACAGCCAAGCTTTTTTGACAATGAAACCCTTTTAAAAATAAAAATTAACTCCTATACAAAGCGCATGCTAATGACGGGTTATCTGGGTATTTTTCTCTTTCTCTTTCTTGGTTTTGTGGTGTCTTTTTTATTTAATTTTAATCAAATGAAACCGAACAAGTTTCCTATCATTCCAAGAATAATTGTCTAAAAATTGCATCAGCAACATATTTTTTAAGGGAGTCTTTAGGTTTTATATTGCTTGAGGTTTCGATAACGTGTCTTAAAATTTAATTAAGATGATGACTAAGAAATTTTAATATTAAAATATTGTAAGATAACTTTTTTTAATTATAAAATTTCGAAAATAAGCTTAATGTAGCCATGCCTTAAAGTCTTGAACTGAAATATCACTTTAATGTTTACGGTGTGTTTTGAGACACCACCAATTTCTCACCATTGTTTTCACAACATCTTCAAAAGTCGTAGCATTCGAGCAATTGAGGTAACAGAAGTAAAGAAAGTGTCCTTGAAAAAGAATTTATTTTTACTCTGAGCTGTGACCAATTCTATTTGGAAAAGAAACAAGTTGATTTTCTCTTCTTTTGACAGCAATTCCATACTCCGAATTCTATTTATGTCTGCTTAGCGTACGTCGACTGCCATAGCTTATTTTCATGAGCTGTGTATTCGTCGAAAATCAGCGCAAATCCTTTAGTGGAAAAAGTGTACTGTTTAATCCTCTTGTGATGCCTTACAATTTAACAACAGCAAATAAGTACCTCCAACTGTACTCAAATATATAAACTTAATGATTTGTACCAGTTGACATACGTGGTGGAAAATTTTTTTCCCATTTCGATTTTGATATATTGAGAAAACAGCATTCAAGTGAGCTACTACAACGTACAGTATCAGATTTTGCCGTTAAGGTGCTCGAAACCATAAAATGCAATGTTTGAAATTTCTTTAATTTTATCACTTTTAATTTTTGCTAACGATTTTTTTTTTTTTATCTATGATACTCCATGAGATATAAGGGTCGAGTTTTGGAACTTTTTTATTCTCTACGCAACTGTTTTACCTTTGACAGTGTTTTGCAGGTTTGAAATGATGCTATGAAGAAAAGGTTAAAGATTTTAAATTTCGGTTTTCTTTTAAAACACAATTAGTGTAATTTTAAACAACAAAAGCTGTCAGAATTTTAAGATCTTTTGTGTTTTGATCGCAGAGACCAAAAGTGATAGACCTTAATTTTTCACAATTTTTTAAGCTTAGATACTCGTAGACTTTTTTAATGTATTTTTCAGCGTGGGTTCCAAAAATGCCAACCATTTTTCCAACCCAAGAACAGTTTTTGGGATATACCAAAAAAAACCCAAATTTTTTCCCGTTTTCTGAAGAAAGAAATTTTCAACCGTCTCCATCTTCTCTACTCTTCTATCCTCTATCTCAAAACATTAATTATATTATTAACCCCATGGGCTTTTAGTTGACCCCATATATTAAATAATGTTTAAAATTACTCTATTAATTCTACCTGCATTCGCCACTAATTTCTTGTGAATTACAGGGTTAAGTATTAGCATTATTATTACAGGATTAGCATTATTATGTTACAATTTATCAAATTTAAGAAATTGCTATTTTTTAAAGAAGATTTGTAAAAATTGTAAATTGTGAAAAAATAATACTTAAAACAAATTTATATCTAATCTAATCTAATTATTAAGACTTGAATTTAATTTGACTTATTAATTTTATTAAATCGATAAAAAATTCATAAGATATTGGCAAATTATTGAAAACAGTTGTGTTCGCGTCATTAACCTTTTTTCTATAAAGTTATTGCAATTGTTTAAGTTTCATTATTTTTCATTGTCGTCAGGGTTGAACCAAAAAAAAAAAAGACACACTGAATTCCAAACCCTTTAACACCACTTTTATATTGTTAATTGAACACAGCCTTCCGCTGTTGCTCCCTCCGAGCTCCAACCGGATCTCTGGTTCCGGTCTTACTCTTTTCAACCAGCGAACAAACAGGTTATCATCTTAATCTTTTATCAAATTATTCAATGTTTCTTTTCAAATACTTTCAAAACTTATATGAATTGTCAATTTAAATCATTTCATTAAATCAGTTCAATAGTAAGAACAAAAAAAATAAGCAATCATTATTGATTATAATCATTAAAATTAAATCCCCAACATTGGAGTTATATTCGGAAAATAAAGCATTATTGAAGAAACATAAAAGCGCTGTCATCATTTCACTGTCATTAAGCAGCGTTTCCAAGTTGTTTGATTTTGGTCCAATTTGAATGATTTTTTCTTAAATTGTTAACTAGAATCAGCTAACTTTTCCGTGTAAATATATCTTGTTTCTTGATTTGAGAGTTCATTTGAGTAACGAGTTAGCAACTCGTTATTTATTCATGATTTTAATTGGCTGCTTAGCCCGCTCTTTAGCAGTCTTGAGTGATTAAGGTTTTTAACCTACTGTTTAACCGCCTCATTTTGTATACCGAAAACGCAAGCAAGCAAAACACGTAAAGCAATATAATTTTGTATATAAAAAACTATTGCTTCTCGTGTCTTACTTGTCGTTGGTTTGCGTTTTCGATATATAAAATAAAGCAGTTAATCTTATAAAATTAGACACTTGTTCGAACACATTCGTAAGAATTTTAATGTTCTTACTGGTCATATAATTATATGACATTGAAGCAGTAGTTGTTTTCAAATCAAGCCTTTGAAAAATGTGCATTGAAAAATGTTAACAGCTTTGAAATAGTGATGGTGGTGTAAACACGAAAACCTAACTGCACAAGTTAAGTCCTCAACTGCACAGGCAAGTGCACTGAATTGTGAATACCCTTATTGTACATCGCTATTCTAAATACACCATACAATTGAAACGAATTTTGCTTCGCTAGCAGCTAGTGTTAAAACTGAAAGCTGGCTATTGGCACAACCAGATATTTAATTATTTATGACCTTGACCGAAATCGATCAGTTATTATAAGATTATTTAATTAATTTGACATTAATTAAAGACTCCTTATTTGGTCCGGCTCTACCATATAAAATTTATTTAGATAATTAATTGTGCTCCATTCTTTGAATTTTTACATGATTTTAAATCAAATATAGACTACAACTACAACACAGCAGACTAGACAGACGTTATTTATAGTGTTTTGGTTTTTGCTTCACTTGCTATTTTCTTTTATGTTTTCTGGCCAATTTAAGCCTGTCAAGTCTTGCCACCAGACACTCTACACTAAAAAAATTTTGGATGATATTAATAATTTTAACGAAAATGCTATTACCGAATATATTTTGAACTTTCTTGACAGCAAATTGAAACAATATTATTGAACGATTAGATTAATTTTTAGTTAATAAGAATAATTACAATAAAAGCTCTTGTTTGCATTTGATTGTTATAAATGTAACTCTTCAACTTATGCTCTGCCTTAAAGTGTAGGTTTGCTTACAAATAAGTTCAAGTTTATAAGCAAATCTAAAGTACTGTATTTGTTACAAATAAAATAATTTTATACAATTATTTAATATCAAGGCTGCGATAAGTTTTATTTTTGTATTCCATTTAGTTTGAGACAACTCTATTAAGGCCTTCTTAAATAAATTGCAAATATTTTTCGGTAGTGACATCGGTGTCCAACACAACAAAATAAAAACCGAAGAAAAATATTTCAACCCGCTCAAAAGTTAAAGATATTTTTTTACTAAGAGAGCAAAATTCGTTTTTTTTGTTGAATTTCGAGCAACCCTTCTAAGCTTACCCCAGCGTATTTGCAAACTATTTTCCTTTTTCGGTAGCCACATCGATTTCCAACACAAAAAAAAAATAAATTAAAATATCTCAACCTGTTCTAACACTACAGAATTTTGATCACCCAGGTAACGAATCCCGATGCTGCAACGTTCTTTAAGCTGGTTGTGATTCGTGCTGGAAGCCATCGCTTAAAAATTTCCTTTTGAATGTATGTTTCCTTTAATTCTTGATTTTTATTTTACATTCGTGATAGCTTCATAGTATTTCTAAAGTAAAGCAGTATTTAAAACAAGATTCTTTTCAATAAATTTAATCCAAGCAATATATTTCATGGTTCCTTTTTTGACTTGTAGAGCGACCAGGATTGATGATCATAATTTGAACCCAGAAACAATTTATGTTGTTTTTTGTTATTCCTATTTTTACATATCTATTTACTCATTTACATCAAGCTTTGGAACTCGCTTTCTTCAAACATCAAAAGTATTGTTAGCATGACCAAATTTAAGCTGTCAATTATTGCCTATTTCTCTAATCCTTAATTTTTTATTCCCTATCTTTCTCTTCTATACTGCTTTATTTACTTCCTTTCCTTATTCTTTTGTCTAGCTATGATAAGTTAATTTGTTTTTTCTTTTTCTTCTGTAAATATACAAAAATAAATATTTAAATATATATAAAAAAACCAAAAAAAAAAATTTTGCATTCTTAAATTTTTAGTTGTTAGCTTTAATCTCTATTTTATTATTTTTTTTTAGTATAATGTTTTTGAATTTTAAATTTTATATCTTAAATTTTAAATTAAAAATTTTTTAAATTTTTAAAATTTTTAATTATTAATTTTTATTATTAGCTTTAAGCTTTATTTTATTTTTTTTGTAGATTATAATATTTTTAAATTGTTGTACGCTAAAAGAATTTCATAGATCTTACTGTACTAATTTTTTAAGTATAATTAATACAAATACAAATACTTCTTACTGGGTAGCTCTTGATATTAAGGCAAACACCTCCAGTGCTTCATCAACTGTCAAGCGCATTGACAGTTCAAGTACAAGTTTATCGTCGATGTCAACGATGCAATCCATTCAATTTATTTTTTCCTTAATTTGTATTGAGTAGCTTGTATGTAGTATTTTAAGCTTAGTTTGGCGGAACCACTTTTCTTTTATGCAGTAAAAAACATGTGAGTGTGTGTGTATCTGACTGAGCTAAAGTGCATTATGTAAAGAGCATTCAGATCCACATTCGGCTATTGTGTTGAGTCTGGCAAGCTGCATTCTGCACTGAACAAACCCTGAGTCTACAAGGAACAGTAATCACTAGCAAAAAATAATACATTTTGTCGTCGATTCGAAAAAAACTCGAAATTAGCTGCAAGTTACAAGCGACTACAAGTGCAAGTGCAAGTTGATTAACAAGATGTCGTCGAATGCGAAGATTCCCGCTGCAATTGCAGTTTTATTTAATAATTATTTTTATATAATTATAAAATATTATAAATTTATTAACTATATATATTTAATTTTCTTTAATATTTGCATTGTATTTACACTCGCGTTCAAAAAAAAGCCGAGTTAATAACTTGATAACTTATATTATTTTCCTTGAATTATAAAACAGTGTGGCAAAAACCATAAATAAACAAGCACATCCAAACTTTTCTGAAATTCTTAAAGAAGGCCATGTTAAGAGTCCATCGCACCTGATTTGACCTCTCAAGGTTATAACATTTTTTTCAACTTATTTTTAAAGTTGAAGTGTTCAAATTTTGTTGTGCCGACATTAATTGCATTTTTACAGCCAAAATTAATTGCAAAGTTGCAATAGGCCAAAATTGCAACAAAAAATATAATTCACTATTTTCAATAGAATTTGATGTAAAATTAGGTTATGAGTTTTGAGAATATTTTGCCTTATTTTTATGTGCTACGGTTAGTTTTTCGACATCCGACTTAGTAATTCGATATGGCATCATCGTCTTTATTGGGTTAAGACAATACATATCAAAGAAATAAAAAATGTTTTTTTCTTTTGTTTTTTTTTTTTTTGGAGCGCCGCTCTTAAATTATTTGTATCTCACTTCGTTTCGCTGTGCTAGCTGAGCACAAAGAGAAAGAGAAAAATAAAGAGCAACATAGAGTTTAGTGAATCTCTCGCAACACAAACGCGTCAAAAGCCAACGAATCAAGGGTGAAAAGTAGAATGGGATTTTTTAAGGGTTTTATATTTTTAAGGGATTTTTTAGAAACTTATTGATAATCTTGTGGCGACCGTAGCCTAGTGGGTAGAGTGCGTGGCCCCTAAGCTAAAGAACCGCGGTAGCCCGGCTTCAATTCCAGCTCAGACAGATAGTTTTTTCAATTGAATTAATTTTTCTGTTCGGTCGTCACCTCTCTGCAGACAATGGCAAACCTCAGAGAGTAAAAATTGCCATGTAAAGCTTCTTGAGAACATAAGCCGTTCGGAATCGGCATAAAGCACGTAGGTCCACTTCTCGGTCATTTGTGATCAAACATTTAATAACACGCACAATACAATTGATCAATAGAAGCTAGGTCAAAGTCCTTCCAAGGGCTGAAATGGCCAGTTTATTTATTTTTATTGATTGATAATCTTACACATTGGATAATCTAATTTACTTCGAAGTTTTTGAATTTACTCCGATTTTGCTATGCATTCACTCCGCATTTTTTCCTTTTTTCATTCCCTGCTCGTTACCATAATTTATTTTATTTTTATTTTTAAAAGATCAAAGAACCAAGGCATGCGCCTTATACAAACAAGGTTTGGTCTTTGAACTGAAAGGAAAGAGATAGATTAATTAGAGGAATTAATTGGAACCATACGTGAATAATTGATTAGGCGAAACAACCGTGAAAGACAATTTGAACTGCTTTTAACCGAGGCTAGTGTTATGCCTTAACCCCAGCCCTTAGTCGTGTTCCTGTCCTTTAATTCCACATTTTCCACAATTGAAAATGTAGGAAAGAATAAAAAAAGTGATAAGACCCATTCCCGAGCCCGGATTCGAACCAGGGACCTCTGGGTTGATAGTCTAGCACACTCTCCACTAGACTACAAAAGTCCACAATGGTGTACGAAAACAAGGTTAACGTGACGTCTACATATTTTGCTAAAGCTGTCAAACTTGTGAATGAGTGAAAGAGGCAGAAAAGCTGATTTTGTATGGTTTGACAACTCAAGTAATTGATTTTTATAAAAAAAAAAAATCAAAATCGCGTTCACATTGTTTTGAATAATATAACCGAGGATACCTATTTTTTTTTTTGTAAATATTAAATCATTTATAATTAATGATTATAACGAAATGTTGATTGATCTTTTTTTTGGGGGGGGGGGGGGGATTTCCAAATAATTGTAGCGATTTTAGCGGTTTTTGACTAAACATTTAGGGATAAATATTTTTGGGAGTTGGTTATACTGCAACGAATAAGCAATGAGTGGCAGCTGGGATGGTTTTTAAAAAACTCAATACCTTAATTAAATACACTCATTATTAATATATCGAGAGAAAAATACCCCTAACCAAATCTTTAGCACAAATATGCTATTTTAAAATTTTTTTCATAAAAATCGGCCCAGTACTTTTGGAGTAAAGCTTAGTATGCTGTAGGAACGAAAATTTTTGGGCATATAACTCTACACGCGAAATTTTGGTGTAGAGTCTAAATTTTTTTGTGAAGAAAAAGCACTTGCTGTTCTGGTTGACAGATTCATATTTTTATTGCCGCAATTTTATATCCTATAAAAAGCAAGACTACACTATATAAACAATATAAGTGCAACAATAAATTTATTAAATAACGAATTCAACACTTAAACATACTTACTGCTTATTTTTTATAATTTATAAGCTTTTATTTAACTTGCTTCGTTCGTATGTATGTCTTCAAAACTTGTAAGCCATTTTTCTACAACTTATTGGTATCCGATAAAGTTGAAATTTAGCATACATATGTAATGTAATATTATGATAAAATGTTTTGCCACACCCCCTTTTACCGCCCACAAATCAATAAAAATGCTATATCTCTAAAACTTCTTTACCGATTCAGCTGAAATTTTGGCAGTAAATGTCCTTCGAGTAGAGGATAAAAAAATAACATGTTTGTCACTCCCCCTTTTACCGCCCACAAATCCATAAAAATTATATATCTCTAAAACTACGGGGCTGATTCAGCTGAAATTTAAACAGTAAAGTTTCATCAAATAAAGCATGGGTTTATGAAAAACATTTGGCCACACCCACTTTTATCGCCCACAAATCAATAAACATGCTATATCTCCAAAACTACGGGGCTGATCCAGCTAAAATTTTGGCAGTTAATTTCCTTCAAGTAGAGGATGGTTCAGGAAAAAATTGTGCCACGCCCTCTTTTACCGCCCAAAAATCAATAAAAATGCTATATCTCCATAAGTTTTGAAAATAAAAGGCATTAATAATAAACCTTTAAGACTAAAAAGTAAAAAATAAATAAAAAAGTAAAAAAAATTTTTAAAAAATAAGCTTTTATTTAAAAAGACGTGAACTAAAAAGAAAAAAATAAATTTAAGTGACATTTGTCATATATGTGTACAGTAGGTATATTCTAGGTGCAGAAGAAACCCTCTCTGGGTTACTCATCATCATAGAATAAACGTACGTAAATTGGTAAGTTCTAAGGACTTATATAAATTTAGAATTTTTCAAATACATTTATACTTAAAAGCTTAAGGCACTGATATTGTGTAGTAAACCTTTATAACGGATCGCGGACATCGGTGCCTTAAGCTTTTAAATATAAATGTATTTGAAAAATTCTTAATTTATATAAGTCCTTAGAAATTACCCATTTACGTACGTTTATACTATGATGATGAGTAACCAAGAGAGGGGTTCTTCTGCACCTATAATATACCTACTGTATACATATATGACAAATGCCCTTTAAATTTATTTTTTCTTTTTAATTCACGTCTTTTTAAATAAAAACTTATTTTTGAAGAAAAAAATTTTACTTTTTATTTTTTTTTGTTGAATGGCAAATTTCCGTTCCAATTAATGTACGGGCATATAATCGACAGCGAAATTTTGAAATTTTTACTCTCCACTCACGAATGGAAATTTGGCAACATAGCAATAATTTTCGCTTCTACAGCGTACTAGCTGGCGAAAAAAATTTCGCTGCCTGTCGTTGTCAAAAATCTCAATGTATTTCTTATGGAAATTTTTTTCTTTCCTACAGCATTCCTACTTTAAACTTTAAATTTCACTTTAAATTTTCACTTCAATTTTATATAATAGTATAGACATAGGTATAGATGTATCTCAAATGTTACAATATTAAATAAAATTCATATAGGAACACATTTCTGTGGTCACAAGTCTTAAGAGCTTAACTCAAACTATCGTAAAAAACGATAAAGTTTTTAACCTTTCCATGACGGATTCCCTGAAGTTAGAAAAGTTCTTTTTTGAAATAAAATTTCCTTCTTTAGTTGACCTCGTACCTGCAATGACTTGGTTGATAGTCTGTTAGATATGTGCAGAATGCACTCTTTAAACCGTATTCGGGCAAAAATGGGCAAAATCTTATTATTTTATCAAAAAGACAAAATTACCATCAAATTCACATGCAGCTGAAATCGATATAATGCCAAATAAATAACTTTTATCTATCTTTCAAAGCAAAAAAATAGCTCAAAAAAATACTCACATGTTCTCTGCTGCACTGTACTTAAAGTAAAATTTTTATAGAAAGGTAAACTTTTTAAGCCAATTTGTTGCAATATAGCACCAAATAGCTTTCCACTTTTTAAAATTTCCACACTTGCGTATTTATTTACAATAAAATTAAGTAAAGAGACACTAAAAACTTTTCGTAATAGTAGGACATATTTATATAATATATGTGAAAATACACCATTTATGAGAACTTTTATATTTTTCCTTTTTGTCCAGCTCGATTGTTAAAATTTCGCTCTGTGCCATCGTACGAGTGATTAATGAGACACAGAAAGTTCAACGATTGTAAACTTATATGTAAGCGTAGTTCAATAAGCACACTAAAACGTTTTTTACAAACCAAAATTATTTAAATCAGAAAAAAAATTTAGTTTTTTCAAAATTTTCATATACGGGCATTTAAAGAAAAAGTTATGGCGTACGACATTGTGCATTGATAAGTACGAAGTTTGACACATATTTCCTTTAAAAACAGTTCAATCGCCTCAGACTTGTATTATCTATACTCATTCTCAATAACTTATTCCAGAAGCCTCTCTAAATTGGCGTTATAAATGAGAAAATTTACATATTTTTTACAGTTCATGATGTTGAATGCACTCGCTTTATGTACAGAACTGTAGATAAGAGATCAAATTTTTCACTTAAGTTCTAAGCCAAAACAGTAATTAGTTAGTTTTTAAATGCTTGCCTTAAGATAAATGCAATACTTAAAATGTGCCACAGCTTCATTTAATACGATGTTCAGATGAAAACACTGAAGATGTCTCTTTTTACTACTCAGCCTATACAAAATAAATTTCGAAATGTTTTTTGAAATAAATTGTGTGCGTAGTTCAGTTTAAGTAATAATGTGTTCATTTAAAACCAAAATTACTGAAATCAGCAAATTAAATTTTTAGTTTTTATTAAAATTTCTTAAAATGTACCATGTAGTGACGCTGCTATAGCACATAAAGTTATTGATCAATTGACACTTAATGTGGCACAGCTCTTTTTTAATATTCGTCCATTTTTCTCGGATGCATACTTTTAATATTACCTGCAACAATACTGCCATAGAGGCTCTCTATTTTAGCACTAAACGAAAATAAATCTCTCTTTTATATTCAATGTCAATAATGCTCACGCCTTAACTATGATGTGACCTACTTACAGTTATCAACAAACGTGAATATGTATCTCTGTAAATACTCACATAAACAACAAAAAATAATCAACTAAACCAAACACCAGCAACAAAATTAAAATTAAAAATGTATTTATTAAAGGATAAGAACAAACCAACAAACAACAAATTGGCTGAAAAACGTAAAGAAGAATAATATATTCATTAAGTAGAGAGAGAGAGAGAGAGAGAGAGAGAGAGAGAAAACTGAAATAGCAAAGTAAAACTGTTCAAATTTGCGGTGAGCTAATAAAAAGTCCTCGAATGTAAAACAGGTTCGGTAAAGCTTAAATTTTTTATGAACTTTTAACAATTTAACTTTTAACATTTTTCAGCAATAACAAAGTTTTTGGCAATAATATTATTTGCTTTTTCTCCTTTTTTGGTTAAAAATTTATTTCGCTTTTTTAAACTGCCCATTTGAGCCACTTAATGTCCTTTACCACCACTTATGGCAATAAGTTAAAAAAAAAACAAAAACAATAATATGTCCACCCACCAACACAGCTACAGCAAGAGGTAAAAACGTGGCAATCGCTACGTTTTTGTAAAGGATACAAAATAGCATGTTTTGCCACATTTATTATTGACGTTATTGCTGCTGTTTCTTATCCAACTGCCACTGCTGTTCCGCTTAAAACGTTTGTCAACGACTCACGCGCCATTTTTTACGAAAAGGAAACGGATGTTACAAGTTCTTACGTACGCTAAACCACTTCTTGTCTTCCAAGAAGTTGCTGCTAAATGCTTGCTGTTGGCGCAAGATAGAAGCAAATTCATTCAGTGTTAAAATGAAAATCGATTTTTCACTTAAGGCTTGGCGCTGGGGCTATTTTCATTTTTTTTTTCTTTAATATGTTGTTACTTTGAAAAATAAAGACACCACTTTTTCTTTTGTCCGCCTGCTTCGTTCTGCCTTTATCTTTCTTTTTTTTTCCTTTCATCATTTATTTTTCATTTGAATTTTTACATTGCTGTCATTCTTATATCATTCCTTCGTTCTAGAACAAATCAAATAGATTTTTTTTTCTTATTTTTTCCTTTTTCCTTTAGCTTTTTGTTACTGCCTCTAAGTTTGTATATTTTATTTATTTGTTCAGTTCAAAGTTGTTTTTGATCACAAAGCTTTTGTTTTTCTATTTTCTTTATTTTTGAATCGCTTTTTACTTCCCTCCCTATTTTTTCATGATAAGCCG
The DNA here is from genome assembly GCA_963920525.1 of Dichetophora obliterata. Lineage (NCBI taxonomy): Eukaryota > Metazoa > Arthropoda > Insecta > Diptera > Sciomyzidae > Dichetophora > Dichetophora obliterata. The sequence continues at coordinate 1,916,071 of OY986435.1, forward strand.
TGAGCAACATATGTTTATTGCTGTTTATTGTGACATTGTGTCAGTGTCATTGTGCACAAAGCGTGTTGGCGTTGTCATGCTTATGATTGAAGTCAATTGAATATTAAATTTTTCGTTGTAAATTATGGCACGAAACCGTAAAATATGAAAACTGATACCTTAAAATAATACTGTTACTGTTAAAGTTTTCTGTTTTACTTTGATGCGATGTCGTTACTTCTGGTAACAATGACATTGTTGGTAACAATGGGGGAAATGAAGCTACATAATCAAAAGTGGGTATATTGCCAAACAATGGCAAGTTTTAGAACAATGAACAGAAAAGTTCTATATAATTATAGGTATAAGGAAGGAATCATAGAAGGAAATTTTATGCGATATTTAAAGCGAATAAAATAAAAACTAAGTTTTAAATTTAACTTAAAAAATACAAGCTGAAATGTGTTCCAAAACGTTTGCAAAATTTCACTAAACTTTGTCACTATGTGAAAAAGGGTTTTTTAGCACTCAGATGTGATTAAAAGTGCTGAGTTATGTGCACAGTTATTTAAAGCAATGAATATTAAATTTAAGATCAAAATTACTTAAATAAAAAAAACTCTTTTTCTAAACAAAATAGGGGTATTCTCTATGTCTAGGATATGACCGTTGCACGGTGAAAGAATAGGAAATATACAATATCTGCACCGCCACAACAACAAAATACAAATAACAAAAACCGTAGAATATTTCCTAAGTATGCTACACTGATACCTATGTATATGGCGATGCTATGAAGCTTAGCTTATGAAATGCAACCCTGTGTTTATAATGAGAGAGAAAAGAATGAGAGAGCAGCCATGCAGTAGGTGAAATGAGCGTGAAGTGAAGCTAATTATAGAGTTCTTTAAACTGTTGATTTTACTATGCTACGCAGGATTAATACAATCCGTGCTCTCATGCAATTATGCTAGACATAGAGAATACCCCTAATGTGAATTCTAGACACCAATCAAGAGTGAAGTTAAAACAAACGATGTTTGTCAAAAATGCTTCATTAGTCAGTTTTCGAAGCGAGAGCAACGCACAGTTTTTGATTTTAAGAATCATTGATTCTACATTGAATTCTAAGAAAAAAACTCTTGCGGAGCATATGGATTCAGTAAATTTATTTTTCCCTATATTTTGCTTAGTATATTTGTATATAAGCCTTTTGTTGCTACTTTTCTTTAGGCTTACATCTTTTTTCTGGAGTAATCGATATAGTTATTTTAATACTAACCATTATATTCTACTTTGATTTTATTATTCTTATATTTTGATTTCAAATGTGACTTCATTCTCATTTTGAGAATTTCGGAAGATGAATATGGAGTGGAAGTTATCCTTTTTATTATTTATAATTATAAGGAAATATTTCTACTACAGATTATGCATGCAAAAAAAAAACTTGTTAGGGCGCCTTTTTCTAAACTCATTTCTGGTGTTTTTGTATTAGAGGATTTTACGAAATAAAAAAAAAATTTGAGATTTTAATGGAAAATATTAGAGATGGTTGGATGATTAGAAATAAATATATCCGAGTAGAAAGAAATTAAGGAATACCTGATTGAACATTATTCTTATAAAATAGGGATAGCCTTTTAAAGGCAGACTTATCAAGATCTTATCAGATAGCAATCAGGTTTTCCTGGAGCTGTACCTTATCTAAATATAAATTTCCTGATAATTTTTTGACATTATCCTTACACTCAAAATACTTCGTTTGTAAATAGTACTAAAAACTGCGTTGATTCTTCAAATTTTACTCAAAGTTTTCAGCTACGAATAGGATTCGTAATGGAGGTAGTTTAGTTCAGCGATGCCCAGCGCCTAACTCTTTCCACTCTTTACAACAACTTCAATATTTTCATGATTGTTGTAATTCGCAGAATTAAATTTGAAATTTCAGCCTCGCTTCTTAATGTTATGGTTTTTGGTTTTTCGAACCATCGATAGCTGTTCTGCGTTTGCATATTGTTGTTTTTTTTGCATTCGCAATGTAGACGTTAACAGCATGCGTAGAATTCTTTATATTTTTCGTTGTACAAATAAACATTGAGAAAAGTTTATTGAATATTTGAAAGTGGGTATTTTTTCATATTGCATCAGAATAAATTCTTTTTACAAGGGTAAAATTATACCCTTGAAAAATGGCAAGAAAAGAATTTGCGGAAAACTGAGAGTTTGCCTATTTTTCATTGATAATAAAAGATTAAAAATATTTTAATCTTAATAATATAACAGTTTCATTTATAATAAAACAGTAAGGTAACAAAAAATAAAAAAAAAATTATAACATAAAAAAAATGTATAATAATATAAAATTCACAATAAAAAAACATATAAAAAATAAAAACAAAAAAATTAAAAACTATATAACAAAAAATAAAAAAATATCTTAATATCCCACGCGGTTAAAGCTGGGTAAATCAGAATGTATTCTGACCAGCAAAATACTGAATCATTTGGAATTACTTGATTCAATTTTTTTGCAGTGTACATATACCTAAGTTCGCAGTCCAGTGTTGCCGTTTTGGCTTTTAATAGCCATAAGTTTTGTTAATGCAAATTTGTTCAAGAGTTTATCAACAAATATGCATTAAAAATCTTCAAGATGTTTTTAAACTTTATCATAAACATTAAAACTCTCATTTTCGAATCCGCGTGAAAAATTCTTCCCGATAAAATTATTCCCGGCCAATCGATGCAAATCACGTGTCACTAAAAATTAAGCAACAATGTAGATAACTTCGATCACGAAAAGTATATTGTGAGAAATTTAAAAAGTTGCCCTAAAGCTCAATAAAAGATTTTAACCATCAAACAACTAGAATTTGTATTTAAAATCAAGTATGATTTAAACTATCAAACATGTAGAATTTGTATATAAATCAAATATAAAATCAACATAACAAGGTCATTTATTTAGAAAAAACTTTAAAAAAAATTAAGAACTAGCATGCAAAAGTAAGAATCTCTTTGAAACTAGTTTGTTAATCTTTTTGCTACTAGTTAGTAGAAATAGGTAAGTTAGGTTTGTTTCTTTTTTATAATACGTTGAATAAATATTTTGGTTATTTTTTTACATTTTGGCTATTTTTATTTTGCGTTCTGGTTACAAAAAAAATTGCTCTGGCAACCCTGTCGCTGTCGCGGACTTTGCCAGCACTCGTGTAATTGGTAATTCATCATTGCATCCAAATTTTGAATTTTTTCTTACGTTGTTGCTTTTTGTTGTTGTTGTTGTTGTTGTTGTTGTTGTTGTTTTTGCACTCTTCAAATAATTTTCGTGGGCATCGCTGGTTTAGTTCACATTACGAATATTTTATTCGTATTCGAACTAAAACAAATGTTAATGCGTATATTGTTGCAATATTAACCAATGCTCTGTTATACATTCCAACATTATAAAGTACAATTCGAATATTGTACGAATATTATGGTAGAACTTAACACCGTTGATTTTGTTCACTGAAATTGTTAACATAAGTTATTTGTTTTTAAAGTTTAACAATAGTTTAATGTTTCATATTCGATATACATACAACTAAATTAGTTACAAACAAAACTTAATGTGATTTTGAACAGCATGATTATTCGGTAATTGTTTCTGAGGTTTTTGAATGCTGTCTTGGCCGCTAAAAACACGAATGAATTCGTAAAGATATTACAATGCAAATACTTCGTAGAATTTTACGAGGAATCTTATAATGCACGGATATTTTTGCCACAAATGTCTTTCCATTGCCATTTTGAATTCCACAAAAATTATTACAATGGCTTAAGACTTTGCAAATTTGTTTCAACCTTACCTATGCACTGTTTGCAATTGCCACCTCCCATATAAAGTGACGTCATCATAATAGTAAAACTTTTATAAATTCCAAAATCATTAATGCTTAAACTTGATAATGCTTACATTAGCTTTAATATATAAAAAGGATTCTGAGTTTCAAATGTGAACTACTCGGATAAAGCCACGCCTCACAAAAGTGACTTCAACAAAATAATACATTATTCTAGATTTCGAAATAACTATAATACTGTCGTGGGGTATTTGAACTTCGGTTCAGTCGAAGATAGTTCCTTACTAGTTTTTACTGTTCTTATGTGAAATCAATGAATTCAATTTTAATATCCAACCTCCGTCCCCCCCCCCTCCTACACAAGGAGTTTCTTGATCCGCCACTGAATAAAACATATTATGGAACCATATATAAAAATCTAGATGAAGTATGAAGAGTTATTTATATGTCACTACTAGACCACGCGCTGATGTGCTACTGTCCTCAATGAATGTGAAATGAAAAACAAACAAACAAACAAACAATATCTATGACAAAGTGAACAACCGGTAATATTTTGATTAATCAAAAATCATATTTTCAATAATATTGTGATGCTTTCGCAAATCCAAGCGCAACCGCGTGAACACTAGATCCTTGCTCAACTTCAACAAGTTCGATTTTAAGCTGAAATGGATTAATTAGTGAATGCAAATGAATGGACATGTTGGTTATTGGGGGGTTTGTGTGTGTTCGTACAAGAGATTGTGTACTTGCGTCAGTTTGCATGCACTCGAGAACGCAGTGGATGGAGCCTTGCCGCAGTTGCGTTTTGTAGAAATCAAACAGAGGGCTTAAAAGCACAGTTAAGGGCCTTTGTGCGGTTATAATTTATTTTATCAGCAGCTAAATATTTTTTGTATTTTGCACGATAAAGCTCACACACACACACACACACACTCTTATGAATGCAAAGCAATTTGATGCTCTTCAAGTACCGCTAAATGAGGTTGGCAGCTCAAAACCGCGATATGCTTGCGAACTTTTGTTCAATCATCAGTTAATGAAACTGGCAAGTAATAGAGACATTGTGCGACAGAGAAAACAACAGGCAATCCGACAATTATGACATTTTAATGTAGCATACTTTTAGGCTCATGAATGTTATGGCCATCATGCTCATTACACACAAAAAATTTTGTTGTATATAAGCAAAAGTTTACTAAACCATTGATGTACAGTAATTTTGCATTTATTTATTTTATTCTATTTTTATTTATTTTTTACTAAAAACAGCCACCAGAGGGCGCTAGAGTGCGTTTTTTAAGCGAAGCTTTTTACGCTTCATTTTGTGATTTACTTGAGTGAAATCTCAAAAACGACACTTTTTTTCATACACCTTATTCTTAGAATTGTTGTTGTTTTTTGCTTGCAAAATATTTCTTTGTAAGCAGTGAGAATCGAACTTCATCAACTCTACCAAGCTTGCCATCTGTTCTAGTTGCTTCTTAATTTATTTCAATTTTCCTTGGTAGAGTTGATGGCGGTGGTCTATAAATAGCCTGCTGCTTTGAAATGGCATATGATGAGTTGTATGGCTGCTATTTCTGTTTCTTTGGAAAGATTCGTTAGAACTATTAATTGTTCTAACCTTGAACTAAAGTTCAATAAACGATTTTAAATAGTTTTTAAATAAACTATCAAACAGCTAGAATTTGTATTTAAAATCAAGTATGATTTAAACTATCAAACATTTAGAATTTGTATTGAATTCATATAAAATCAACATATTTAATAACAAGGTCATTTAGAAAAAACTTTAATTCTTTAAATATATACATATCTTTCAAGCAAAGAAAATGTTGCTATAAATTATTTTTCTGTGTGGACAAAAAAAAATCCTAAGCAAGACCATTTCCAGTACGTCACAACTGGTTCAGTCCATGTTGCATTGCAGTGCTTTAACATTGTCTACTGTCCTGAAAAATTATTAAACTGTAATTATTTTTTGCGACTATTACAGTGCTCTTACAACAAATACCGTACTCATAAATGTTCACCCTGAAAGTATGCAAACACTTACAGATTACTTTTATGCTGTACATGAGCAGGTTCCATTGAACTGGGTGAAAATAATCACAAGATGCCAATTGTTTTAAGTGTAGATTTTTGTTGCGAATCAAGGCATGAATGTGTTCACAGGAATGTTCAAACATAATTTACGAATGATCCAAACATTTGTACAACACGATTAAGGACTACTGTTGATGCAGTATTTGCTAGATATACCGATGACATTACATTTATTATATACGTTTGCTATTTTAGATATCATATACAAATAATTTCATTCATAAATTTCCATTATAGTAATTGAAAAAATTTACAAAAATAATTCAAAGTTAATGTTACATGTAATAAAATAATAATGTAATGTAATCAAATTTGCTGGTGTAAATATTAACGAGTATGTTTTTATTTAACTTTATGGTATTTAAAATTTTCAATCTAAACATTATTTTATAAAAAACCATTAAATTACCAAATCTATGAAAATGCTAAAAAGCTTCGCTCTTCTCGTGTGTCCAACGACGCAATTTTTTTTTATTTTGTGACTACTTTGAGAGTGAAACAGTATCAATATAATTTTTTGTTTAATTTATATGTGATATACACTTGGTCTATTATGCAATTTAAATAAAAATTTGATGCTATTTAATTAATTATAAAGATAAAAAAAAATTTAAAAATTTCCTAATTAAAAACAGGAATTCATTTCACATATCACATAACAGGAATTTCACGTCTAATGTAAGTCGTGGCCATTTTATTTTCTTAAAACTTTAATCGCAGATTCCATTTGTAGTTATAAGAACTTAAGTTTGTTCATTTTTTTTAACGCTATTCCTCTCAAAGTTATGGTGATGCAAATTTTGAATAAAGATGAAAATCGTGAAAATGACATAATTTTTAATTAATCATATCTCTGTAACTCATAAACTTCCTTACCGTTTGAGATATTCAAATAAATTGTTCAGCATAAATAATTGCCTAATTGAGACCATTAATTCGTTCAACAAAATTATTGACCTTAGAAGTGAACTTGGTCCAAAACTAAGAAGCGCGTAGTTTTAGTCAAATTGTTTTAATTTTTAATAATTAATTTCAATCTATTCCTTTGATTTTTCCACGAATTTAATTGTTAGCTTTTTTGATCTATTAAGTTTGAAGAAGGCAAAAACAGCAACAGCAACTCTGTATAGAGTCAATCACACAGCAGACTAGACAGCCTGTTTTTGGAAATCGCTACATTTCCTCTTCAGTAGTCTTGAGTGATTCAGCTGTGAACCACCCACGTTTTAAGTTTTATATGATTTAACACCTGTTTGAATAAACTTCTCTGAAGTACATACTCTCATTGGCCATTTTTATCATACGACGATTAAAGCCGGAAGTATTTTAAATCAAGCCTGATTTGTTTTTTTTCTCTGAAATACATATTGCATTTTATATATTATACAGGTAATTTAATTTGAAGCATAATTTGATTCAAACGGCCTTACAAGAAAAAAGTTACAATTGACACGTCGCACTTATGTCTAGTGCATTTTGTCTAGTGAAAAAAAAATTGATGTACAAAAAATCTCACAAAATGGGTATCGTTGCAAAGAAAATACTCCAACTAATTTTCAGTTCAATAAAACAATTTTTGGAGACACTACACTGGCTTAAATCCGATACTTTTTTACAATTTTTATGGTGTAATTTTTGTTTTCAAGCTTCTAGGCAAATTCTTTTTTTATCTCATTTTTTAAGATATTAAATTATATTAAATTTTTGTTTAAAGTTAAGATATTGTAAGAAAATTGTTCTTGTTATTAACCTGTCAGCGGGCCGCTGACGCAAAATTTTACGATAAATGCGCCTTATTGCTTTCCCACTTTTACCACTTAGTGGCTAGCCTCGAGCTATTCGACGGTCAGTGTCTCTCTAAACTACAGACGTACCGGATGTCCTTAGAAGCTGAAAAGTTAAGTAGAAAGAATAAAATTGAGGTTGTTACGAATTTTCAAAAATTAATAAGACTTTTTCTCATGTCAAGTTGAACATGTTTTAACTTTGTTAGATAACTTCTTCCAAGCTCCGCTGAGCTCGGCGTAGCTACTAACAAATATCGTAAGTATAGCTTTTTATCTTTAAGAATTTGTAAAAAATTCACCGAATTTTACCGATTCTTTGAGATAGCGTATTTTGAAAAATGGTCCAAAATTGTTAAATGGTCCAATTCATAACTTTGCAAAAAATAGGACAGGTTTTTGCAGCAATAAAAATTTAAGCAAACTTTTTTCTTAGGTCTTTTATTAAAAATTAGCTAAACCCTTTTTTTAGGATTTTTTTTTTCTTAATATTATCGCAAATGTATTAAAATTACTGCAACAAGAAGTATTACGTACTGAAAAAAATTAATCCATTTTTTAAATAAGCGGAAACATTAAAAAAATTTTAACGCTACACGTTAAAAAAGAACTTTAAAGTTCTTGCAATAATTATAAGGCTCAAAATAACAATAAAATAATATAAACATATATAATAAGTCGTATTTTTCGCAAAAACATCATTTTTATATTGCAAACAAATATTCTAAAGAGCTACTGTCGCTCTAGAGATACAGGATCAAAAAGGTAAAAAAAACTTTTTAAATAAAAGTACTAAAAATGTCAACAAATACTAATTTTTGTTCTTTTATCGGGAAACCAGGTAATGTATTTCTGTAGATTAAAACTTATGAGATAAAGGGATAATGTTGATACCAAATCGAATATTTCGTAAAAATCAAATTCAATCTACTTTTACGATAACAAAATATCTCTGTATGCTTACAAAAAATATTTTGGTATAACAATAATCAAAGCTTTGAAGACGTAATTATTTTAATTTTTAGTAGAAGAACAATTTTTTTAATTAATATTTTGAAGTCTTGTCTTAAGAATTTTTAAATATTTGCTATTTTAATACAAACTTTGACTTTGGTCTCTTAACGAGGTTTTTCTTATTTTTATATAACAAAACTGAACTTTAAATTTATAATTAGAAATTTTAAATTTAGATAAATTTTTTATATCAAAAATACTCTCATTGATAGTCAAATCCATTACTTTTTGTATACTGGCAACACTTATGTCTTTGTATTGAAAATATTTCTTTATGGATATTTTAGCAATATTCTTCTTGATTTAAAAATAGTTGTATTAATTTTACAAAATTCTTTATTGTGTGTGTTTATTTGCTGCTTGATGTTTTAAGTAAATGTAAGTATCTTGACATTTATATGTTTGCTTGTATGCGTTTGTTAAGCGTTGCAAACATGTTTGAAGCGCCCAGATGAAAAAGAAAGCAGGCCTGCCGATGGAAGGAATGTGGTATAGAAAGGATCAAATTTAGATTCCGCCGTTTGGGTTCTCAAAAGTTAGAGAAAATCATTAAAATGATTTCTGCATACTTTTTTCCAAATTGGAGAAAATCCGCCAAAGCAATTTTGATTCTCTTTTTTATAAAAAAAAACATGTTTTTTGCATTTAACTTTTTATTTTTCACACAACGCATACCCACATCTGCTAAAATGTTAAATTTCTTACTCATACCAACATTTTGACACAGAAATACATTTTTTTAAAATAGCTGTAAAAGACACATTTTTCATTAGATTTACGTGGAATTGTTATTGTTAGCATAAATATAGTATTAAATTCTTCTTTCTTTCTGTATATCGCTTAAATCAAAGCTGTGTGTGAAAACTGAAAGAACGTTAGAAATTAACTTTATAAATCTGATTAAATGATACATTTCTTACTCATAAAATTATATAATTATAAAAAATTTTTGACGTGATTCCAACTTTGTGTACGTTTCATGAGATTGTAAAGAACATAGCTTTGATTAAAGCGATACACAAAAATAAAGAAGATCTTAATACAGGGTCCACCATTTAACGTTTTTTTTTTCAACTAGTGCTTATTTCGTGAATGATAACACTTAGCTCATGTCTGATTTGACAGATAATTAGTTTTATCCTTCCGCTGATATAAATACAACGCTGGGAAATATTGCGACATTACTTTGAAAATCATGGTAGTGTTGCAGAATGTGTGCGAAAATTGCGTATGGATTTTGGAAGAAGAGAAGCACCGTCAGCTCCGTATGTTCGTTATCTTGTGAAAAAAGTGAAAGAAACTGGCATCCTCATCGATAAACCAAAGCGTGAAAAGCCAAAAACAGTGCGTACACCCGAGAATATTGCTGCTGTGGCAGAAAGTGTGCGTGAAGCGCCATCAACATCAATTCACCGTCGTTCTCAACAATTGAACATTTCAGAGACATCATTAAAACGATTTTTGCATAAAGACCTTGGTATGACGCCATACAAAGTCCAATTGGTTCAGGAGTTGAAGCCAACTGACCATTCAATGCGTTTTCGCTTCGCTGAGTGGGCCTGCGATCGACTTACAGAAGATGCCGGTTTTGCCATAAAAATCATCTTTTCAGATGAAGCTCATTTTGATCTTGGCAGATATGTAAAGAAGCAAAATTGTCGCATTTGGGGCACAGAAAACCCGCACGCATACATTGAAAAGCCGCTGCACCCAAAACGAGTCACTGTTTGGTGCGGATTTTGGTCCAGAGGCATAATTGGGCCATTTTTCTTCGAAAATGAGCAAGGAGTGGCCGTTACATTCAATGGCGATCGTTATCGGGCCATGTTGAATGAATTTTTGTTCACAAAAATTATAGAGGAGGATATTGGCAGCATTTGGTTTCAACAGGACGGCGCTACGTGCCACACAGCCGAAGCTACACTCGATGTTTTGCGCCCTGTTTTTGAAGATCGCATTATCAGCCGCAGAGCTGATGTCGTATGGCCACCTCGGAGCTGCAATTTGACACCGTTGGACTATTATTTGTGGGGTGCCCTCAAAGATAAGTGTTACGCCGACAAGCCAGAGACAATTGACGCTTTAAAGGACAATATTCGTGAAGCCATTGGTGAAATACAGCTGCACACAATCGATAATGTGCTTAAAAATTGGACCGATCGTGTAGGCTACTGCATGGCCAGCCGAGGCAGCCATTTGAATGAAATTATTATCCAATAATAACCGGAAGGATTGTACTTTCAAACAAAAAAATAAATTTAAGAAAATATTCAGTAGATTTTTTTTATAGAATTTTCAAAAAAAAAAAAAGTTATTTGGAGAACCCTGTACCTTTCCAACAATAACAATTCCACATAAATCTAATGAAGATTGTGTTTTTTACCTCGGTTTTAAAAAAAAATGTGTTTTTAAAAATAGCAAAAATTCAATTTTTGGTGGTCAATAAGAGTTATAATGAAACATTATTTGAAAAACTTCTTTATGTAAAAATGTTGGTATGAGTAAGAAATCTAACATTTTATCAGATGTGGGTATACGTTATCTTAAAAATAAAAAGTTACAAGTAAAAAACATGTTTTTTACCAAAAAGAACCTTCAGGAGAATCAAAATTGCTCCGGCGGATTTTCTCCAATTTGAAAAAAAGGTAAGCAGAAATCATTTTAATGAGTTCCTCCAACTTTTGAGACCCCAAACGGCTGAAATTTTTTTTTCCATACAAGAACGATACGGCCTAATGTGGTAGGTTATAATTTTAATGCTAAGTTAAGAAGTCTATTTTTTTTAATTTTAAAAAATTCCTCTTTACTTCTTAGTGAGGTGCATTAGCAAAAGTAGCATGGTTGCCAATGCAAAATTCTGGTTAATTTAAGGGACAATCAATATTTAATGATTGTTGTAATTCGCAGACACTTTGTATTTTCGCCGAAGCACTTTTGATAGTAACAATGTTATTATGTATATTCTTTCAACAAAATCACAACAGTGTGAATGTTCAGTTGGCTAGGGCTTTAATTTTTATTCATTTGTTTTTGGAATCTTGAATAGTGAGTTCAAATCCCATCAGAGACATAATTTTTTTTCTTAATGTTTTTTGTTTTGTTTTGTTTTTTTTTTTTTTTTGTTTTGTTTTTTTAAAGATTTCGTTCTGTTTTTTGCAAATAATAACAAAACGAACACGTTAAATTTCTTACTCTCTGCTCGAACGTTTATTCTTAATGAAGCAAATTAAGCGACGATTAGTTAACAGCTGCAATGGGTAAATGGATAAACAAATGCACTTACACTCACGCGGCCGAGGTTCAAGTCTCCGGATAGTGGTAATTTTTCAATTGCCGGCAACATGGGTTGAAAATTCCGTAAAGGACAGGAGGAGCCTCGAAAGGACAGGAGACATGCTCCCCTCCATACCCTCATATATCTTTTTTCTATAGTCATGTTCTAGGACCGCATGTCTGTCAAATGAACTGCCATAGCAACAATTCAGAATGCATCTCATGGTATGAATGCAGCATTAATGCCGAGAGATGCATGCAGCATTGCTGCTAGGGCAGTTCATTCAGCAGACATGTATGCCTTCTGCATTCATACCCTAACATGCATGCTGCATTGCTGCTGTGGCAGGTAATTTGGCAGACATGCCGGCATAGGACATGTCCTTCCTAGACATGTTGCTGGCAGACATACAGCAGGGCTCCGTTGCCAACTGGGCAATACCACATAGGCGGTGTATTTGTGTGTGTGTGCCTGTATGGGTATGATGAGTGTATTTTTGGGATAAAACAGATTTGTACCAAGTTGTTTTGATGTCGTTATTGCTTTTGCTGTTCTTATTGTTGTTGGTTGTTGTTGTGGTTGTTGTTGTTGCTATTATTGTTACTGTCGTTTTTGCAACTTCCATTCTCGGTTTCATTGTTTATTACGCGTTGTCGCCTGTGCGTTCGCACGTTCGCTCATTCGGCGGGTTTCATAAATCAACAGGGATTAATTTGTTTCAGATTTGCTAAACATAGATACACACACGCACACACGAGCACATGTAAACATATTAATATATGTTAATATTTCTCTGAATGTTGCTGCTGCGCCTGTATTTTTTTTTTTTTTCTATGTTATATCTATTGTTTTGATGATAATAACAACAAAAACAACAGTAAAAACATTCTGAAATTGCGTGTGCGCTTTATTTTAAGATTTAAACATTTAATTTGTATTCACATCGAATGCCCGCTATGGGATTTTTGCCGTTTATTTTTTTGTTTTTGTGATATTTATTGTACCCAGGATAAGTGTGAAAATTTCTAAAAAAATATTCTTGAGCATATGTTTAGTTGTAAAGTTATGTTAATATTATTAGCGTGCCCTGAATGCTTCTCTTTTAATAAATAAATTTACAAATAAGTGTTTTTTGCATAGTGTTCAACTAATTTGAGACATACAAAACTTTAAAACTGCAAATAGAATAAAAGCTAACCAAACCCATGTCGTAGCAAAGCGTTCCAGAATTTTAAAAAAATCCTCTAAAAACGAGTCACCCATTATGGACAAGAAAAGGAAAATGGATGTCAGTCCAGTTTTCGTTTAGGCCATAGTTGCTATTTTCAAGATCTTAAATGATAACAGATTTCACATACACTTGCTCTCATTATGGTATTTTATTTTGTTGATCATTACTGTGATCTCTACTGAGTCAAAAAAGGAAAGGTCAACTTTGGTTTTCCTTACTTAGTTACTTAGTTGGAAGGACTCAGAGAGTTGGTGTGAGCAACGGCCTGTACGCTTTCAATTTCAATCAAAAGTGAATTGAAATATAATTGATACAACTTAATTAATTATCGAATTCTAAATCATTTTTTAAAAGCACAAACTGTGCACTTGCAACTTCATCTGAGAGAGAACGAATTCAGTTGCCATAATTTTCAACACAAAGCATAAATTTATACACATTTAACAAAGTACTCTACTTCAAAATATTAACACTATTCGTTTAATTACATTTCACACTGATCCTCCCCATTAACTAGGCGCTGCCACGACTCTCTCACACACACACACACAACAGCTTGCCATGTTAAAAATTAAAAGTTTGTCTCATGACATAATTCATTTATAACGCTGTAGATTTGTTTGAGCAAAATGGCAGTTTGAGCAAAATGGCAGCAAGTGCTGTCAGTTTCTATTCGGGCCGTTAAGCATTATAAACACGCTGATTTCGCAGTTGCTATTTTAACTAAGTTTTTATAACATTCGCGTAAGAAAATACGAATAAGTTACAAAAACTGTTTCTAAAAGTGAATAAACAAAAAGTGGCAAAAAAGAATGGGAGACATAATTAATAAGGCTTTCGCCGACAAAAAGTTTTCCAAAGTAATTAGAGGTTATTTTACAAAAGAATATTTTGGTTTTTAAATGCTGTTAACTTTAGTATTTTTTACCTCCTTTTTACCCTAAATCTGTACAGTAGCTTTGCTTTTGTTGTTGTTATACTTTCTTATTCCAACTATGGGCAGTGATTCTTAAACTGTGTTTATTCTATCGTTCACTTTTTGTTGTTTCACTTCCCATAAATTCCAATTTTAAAATTTTTATTTTCAAATGTTTTTAAATATTTTTATCACTGAAATATTTTATTTCAAATTGTTTCATCGTTTTTAAAATTAAATTTTAATTAAAATATATGTAAAGGGTGATATAACAACAAATTTAAACATATTACAAACAAAATCGGACCTAGTACCGATACCTGTGGGACACCAATGTCCATATTAATTAAATTACTGCACTTATTTGTTACTTTAACTCTTTGCGTTCTGTTAGAAAGGTAAAAGGAAAGCCAATTATAAATATTACCTCTGAAACCACTTTTTTCCAATTTCCTTAATAGTATATTATGGTCAACTGTATCAAATGCTTTTGTAATGTCCACAAACAGTGCTGCATACAGCTTTTTTTTTTTTGTTTATGGAATTATATATGTCAGTACAAAATTTCAGGAGAGCATCTTCAGTTGACAATACCTGCCTGAATCCAAATTGACAGTTATTGAAAAAATTTATCTTTTTTAAGAATTTAATCATTCTAGTTTTAACTGCTTTTTAAAAAATTTTTGAGAAAGAAGGTAGAATCGAGATAGGCCTATAATTATTCAAAATTTTATATCACCATCTTAATATATAAAAGGCAAGCACGCTGCTCCGTGCCCAATATCTCTCAAACTGTTAGCCTGAAAGTATGCACATCTTAATACATAAAAGGCAAGCATGCTGCTCAGCACACAGTATTTTTCAAATAATATATAAAAGGCAAGCACGCTGCTCCGTGCCCAATATCTCTCAAACTGTTCACCCTGAAAGAATGCACATCTTAATACATAAAAGGCAAGCATGCTGCTCAGCACACAGTATTCCTCAAATTGTAATTATTTTTTGATAGTAAATTAATTTTACAAGACACACTGTTCTCAAAAATGTTCAGCCTGAAAGTATGCTCAGAAAATATATTTAATACTTATCATTAACAATATTGGGTGTTTACAATAGTACGTTTTTGATCTAACTACCTCTTTTTTTCATACTTTTATAATAATTTATGACGAATTTAATGAAATTCTTTTGAGTCGATTTGAGTCGATTGTACCAACAAATAGAATTGTATCAGCCGCAAAACGACACTTGAGTTGCTACGTATTTGAAGGTTGCAAGGCCAGTTTGTAAAGTTGTGTATGAATATGATTGTTACCAAACTCAACTTTTTGCACTTTTACGCTTGAACTAATTTTTCAACAATGCTTCAATACGTAAAGTGTTATTTAATGTGGTACATTTGTATTTTGCAAAAATCAAGTGTATAAAAAATCAAGCTTTAAAAAGAGAAAAAAGTGCTTTCGGCAAAAGGCTCTAAAGTGTCGTAGGAAGTTTATACTAGTTTTGAAATTAAAGTAATAACTTCAGCAGATTTAAGTGCTTTAGAAAAGATACCCCTACCCAAGCTTAAATTTAAAATGTGGCAAAGGATGTCAGATATATTAAAGACAATTGCCCATTATCATAGTCAAAATAAAAGTCGACTCTAAATTTAGTTCAAATATTATAAATTATTGCATATTATATTAAAAAATTGTCAAAAATGCTTATACTAAATTTAAAGAAGACTTTTATTTTGACTATTTCTTACTGTTTCTTGATAGTTTAAAGCAGTGTCGGGCAGCTTTGCACACTTGAGATATGTATTCATCTGACCTACAGAACGATCAAAGCTTCAGTGTTCAAGCGAATGTCAAGCAGATAAAATCTGCGCTTGCGTGTTCCTTGAATATATTATATTATATCTGTGTCAATAAGCAATAATAGCTTAAGTCGATTTAATACAGAACTGAGTTATTGATATAGTTGTGTTCCACGTATATATCATTATAAACACACAAAATCTAGAACTACTAGCATGACCTTAGCCAAAGATATGATGCAAAAACAAAAGGCCCTTTCATATAACTTATATAGCGATTGAAAACTTTGAAGCAAGAATTCTGGAAACTTTGAAACAAGACTTAAGCTGTTATTGCTCATCGACACAGATATAATATAAGATTACACTTTATAAAATTTTATGTATGCAAAATTTTTGAAAGTATTTATGAATTTTAAAAAATAACGGCATGGCGCGGCATCAAAGAGGTAAAATTTAAAAAATTATGCATTACAAGGCATAACGATAATTTGCATGGCCAATATAAGGTAATTGTGGAGCATGCGATGGACGAATTAATTAATTTAATAGCGGCATGTCCACATGTGGCGACCGTAGCCTAGTGGGTAGAGTGCGTGGCCCCTAAGCTAAAGAACCGCGGTAGCCCGGGTTCAATTCCAGCTAAGACAGAAGGTTTTTTTTTCAATTGAATTAATTTTTCTGTTCGGTCGTCACCTCTCTGCAGACAATGGCAAACCTCAGAGAGTAAAAATTGCCATGTAAAGCTTCTGGAGAACATAAGCCGTTCGGAGTCGGCATTAAACACGTAGGTCCAGTTCTCGGTCATTTGTGATCAAACATTTAATAACACGCACAACACAATTGATCAATAGAAGCCAGGTCAAAGTCCTTCCAAGGGCTGAAATGGCCAGTTTATTTATATTTTTTTTTTTTATGTCCACATATCATATTATAAGAGATCAGTACCAAGCAAGTGCAATGAAAGCATCTTACCCTTTCAGTTTGGCCTTGGCAAATAACAATAAGCAACATAAGCACAATAAAAAACATATTTGTTTTTTACTATTAGCCTGGCTTTTTACATTTCCGTTTGCTTATCTGTATTTCACATTATCCGTCTGTCGGTCTGTTTCCTTTTGACATTCCGTCCACTGCATATTTATTTAATTTCGCAATACAAATCCGAGCAAAAAATATCCCATAATGCCTATTAAGATTTCTGCAAAAAGCGCTTTAGCACTACTTTGTTTTCAGTGTGAGCTTTAAAGCGCTCGTTAATACATACTCAAGATGAGAAAGTATAGGTGTGCAAAGCTGCCCGACACTGGTTTAAAGTATTAAAGTTTTCTGATATTTATTTATTTATTTATTTATTTATTTATTTATTTAGATAGGTATACATTGTACAAATAAGATTTCTCTTTTTTAAGTTGTACAACCATTGAATTAACTTTGAAATTGAGTGATAATGATAAATACAATAATGATTTTAGAATTAAGGTGAGTTAAACATAAAAAAACTTAATTAATTATAAATGACTTGAACATTGACTTAAGCTAAGTTTACTCTTGAAACTTAATTAGACATGAAGATTCAGAGAAAGTTTGAAGAAAATGCAGTTGGAAAAGAAAGAAAAAGTTATTGAGAACTAGTAAAGTGTTGAAAAAGTTTATGTTTGAAAGTGTTTGCGTTATCAAGCCGTTTTAAATAAGTGGGAAGCGTGTTCCACAAATTTATCGCATGAACAAAAAAATGTCGGGAAGTGGTTAAATATTTATGTGATGGTACGATGAGTTGCGCAGTTCTTTGCGTCCTCGCAAATCTTATTATTTCAAATAGATAATTTGGTTCCTTAGTTTTTATTAAATTATAGAGCATTAATATGGTACGATAATCCAAAAACTCGTTTATCGAGCAACCAGTAATTTTAATGGTAAAGGTGGAGATGTGAGTTTGTCTGTTGATATTGAAAATGAATCTCGCACAACTATTGTAGGCTACAGTTAGTTTCCGGTTTGACTCCTGGTCCATATTCGAAAAAAGCTCACAGCTATACATAATTATTGGTAAAATGAAGGACTTCACGAGTCTAAGCTTTACTTCGATTGACAAATATTTAGACGTTGGGCTCAGACCACGCAAAGCACCATATACCTTCCCAACTACTCGGTTAATGTGAGTGTTCCACGTAAATTTATTATTTATATATACTCCAAGGTTTTTAAAGATTTCGACATATTCAATGGATGAGTTATTAAGAAAGAGTTGAGGGCGTTCCTCAAAGATTTTGCGCCTATCTATAAACATAGCTTTAGTTTTGATTGGATTGAGGCATAGCCCATTTTCTGTTGACCATTCAAAAATTCTGTTCAAAACTAAATTAACTTCGTTTGCGGCTGAGTTTTTAGCTGATTTAGGAAAGAGCTTATATAGTTGGATATCATCAGCATATATATGATGCTCACATGTAGAGAGACAATCAACGATATCATTAATAAACGTAGAAAATAACAGAGGACCTAACACTGAGCCTTGAGGAACACCGGACAAAACATTCAGACTTGACGAACATTTATTGTTAAGATATACGAATTGTTTACGATCACTAAGGTACGAAGTCATAAGTTTACACAGCGAGCCATGAAAAAAGAACTGAGATCTAAGTTTTTGTACGAGAAGGCTATGGTTGATACAGTCAAATGCTTTCGAGAAATCTAAGAAAACCATCAAACCCAGCATATCCTTATCCAAGCCAGACCTTATATCTTCGCATACTTTAAGAAGCGCTCTCGTGCAACTGTGTTTCGCTCGAAAACCGGATTGATGATTGGTGATGAGCTTGTTGTTATTTAAGTATATTTTCAATTGTTTGCTGATGATAATTTCAAAGGCTTTGCTTAAAAAGGGAAGAATGGCTATTGGTCGATATTCTGTGTTGCTTTGAGATGATGATTTAGGTAAAGGTAAGATTTTTGAAATTTTCCATAAAAATGGAAATTGTGATGTTGTTATTATTGTGTTAAATATGTATGTGATACATTGACCACAAGTTGTTAAATTTTATCTCTTTCTCTTTTGGAAATTTTGCAAGGAAAGTTAAAATCTTGATTTGATGAGAATTAAATTTTTTGTGGTTTTAACTGCTGCACGTGACAAAGCACGATACCAGATAATTGCACAAACAAATAAAGGCGCCTACATACATACCCAATGGTTTGCAATTTAGCGTCATATATAATCACAAACAGCCACAAAAACCGCAAAATACTATAATAAGCTAGATATAAATAATTGGTAATTAGATGGTTTTGGCTTTCAGTTGCAGCAGCATATCAGATAAACAACAGTAACACCAAAACAACAACGCTGAACATCAACAAGGGTTTAGATAACAAAACAAAAACAAAATAAAACAAATACTCCGCCACTAAAGGAGTTTAATTATCTGAATTACCGCCTTTTTTGGTGCGGTAGCTAAATTATTTGTTTTTGTTACAAATATAAGCTATTAGTTGTAAATGAATACCAAACAAACAATCAAACGAAATTCCGTTTGCAGTGCACAATTTAATACAATTTTTTTTTTTATATTTTTACCCCTTGTTTTTATTAATTTTTTATCCATCGAGCACTCTAAACAAACTAAATAAAGGATAGCGATCTTACTCATCAGAAAACTTTTCAGTAAATATCCGCTTAAAGAGCTTCATTGGCCTATTGGTCTGCCAACATATGCGACTCGTCGAAAACTACTTGGCTTGCAATCCTTAAAAGTTGGAAGAAGTTCGCTCCTATTTGTCATATTGTCTTGAACTGTCTTATTCTTTTGAAATGTTTGATGCGCGCACACTGTGTTGTCCCATAGACAAAAATCAAAATTTTTTATGACTCGAAACCTAACAATATTGTTATCAATCGACAGGTAAATGCATAGATAAGACAACAAATATTTGGGAGAAAGACTCAGTTTTGGTCACGCTGTGACACTTCAAAGTTGAGATATTTAAAAAAACCCATTAATGATAACGTATGATATATCATACGCGATAAAAGCCCTTTTCAAAACTTACTCAAAAAGCCAAAAGTATGCCCAGCTAGCACAAAATGGTTGTAAAAGTGTCGCAAAAGAGTCGCCAATACAGATAAAAATCGTAATTGTAACATAATTACATCTGAAATAGCAGATATTTTACGCTTATTTTGTAACAACTTAGATTGCAATTAGACGAAAAATTATTAGTTGCAATAATGTTATAAATGTGTTGTTTGTACGAACTTAAGTTGCACGCCACAACATACTTGAAACATTCAAAAAAGTTTTTATTGTGTTATTCCTATAATGATAGATTTTTTTAACAAGGAAGGAGTACTGATGACATAAATATTCCTGATTGAAAAAATTATGTTCTTAAAAAGTTTTAAAATGTTTTGCCTACACAATTTGTAACAGTGGTCTTATCTTCTGGCTGAGGTCAGCTCAGCTTTGCCAGGATCGAGTGAAAGATCCACAAACTTTCATCAAATAAGAACGCAGTCGGTGTTGGTTTAGTGCTATAATTTTGTATTTTATTGATATATTCTCCTTAAAAATACTTAATGCAGCGTGACGTCAGTAGTTTGGGTAAATGTGAATGTAGGCGGTCGAATGGTCAGAGGTTGTGGGTCCAGCTGACGGCAAAATCGGTATTCGGTTAATCGGTGGATTAGCAATCGATTATTCGGTAATCGGTATTCGGTAATCGGTAAATCGGTGAATCGGTGAATAGGTAATCGGAAGATCGGTAATCGGTAGATCGGTAAATCGGTGAATTGGAAATCATTAATTCAGTAATCGGTAAATCGGTAATTCGGTGAATCCTGCCAGGGACCCTAAAGCGAAGATCGGTATTCAGTAATCGGTAGATCGGTAAATCGGTGAATCGGTGAATCCTGCCAGGGCCCCTGAAGTAATGCTCACATTTAATATTTTTAGAGACAATCATGGTGGAAAAACCTCTATGAAGTTCGCACCACGCAAATATATATAATCAAAAAACAATTTAATAAAGGTATGCCGACTGCGTTAGACGAACCAAAGACTGGTTCTCACCGCAAGTGCGACGTCTAAAACAAGTACTCAAAGGGAAGGACCAGCAAGCTGGCTCGCCATTGAGCTACTGCGGCCGAGATAAAATAAACAAAACAACAAACAAAAGTATGCCGACTGCGTTGGACGAACCGGAGACTGGTTCTCACCGCAAGTGCGACGTTTCGAACAGAGACTAAAAGGGAAGAACCAGCAAGCTCGCTCGCCATCTAGTCCCGGCGCCAAAACCCAAGCAAACCCCCCTTAGAGTATGCCGACTGCGTTGGACGAACCAAAGATGGTTCTCACTGCCGGTGCGACATCTCAAACAGAGACTCAAAGGGAAGAACCAGCAAGCTAGCTCGCCATTGAGTCACTGCGACCAAAAATGTAGAGTATGCCGACTGCGTTGGATGAACCAAGTATTGGTTCTCACCGCAAGTGCGACATCTCAAGCAGAGACTCTAAGGGAAGAGCCAGCAAGCTGGCTCGCCATAGAGTTACTACTTCGAGCTTACCTGAAGTAATGCTGCTTTGGTTGGTTTTGTGTCGCCCTTTTATTCGATATGGACAGAAAACCAGTTGGGAATTATACGTTCAGTTTTGTCTTTGGCCTGCCTGGCTATGCATAGATAGGTGGTGTGCGTATTAATTAGCGGCTTATGCAGTAGTGCGGTTATGTGTTGTCTTTGGCCTGCCTGGCTATGCATAGATAGGTAGTGTGTGTATTAATTAGTGGCTTATGCAGTAGTGCGGTTGTGTGTTGTCAATTAGTTTTATTGAGTAGGTATGTAGCGTGTGTTTGTTTCTATGGTCTGGTGTCGTAGTGCGGTTGTGTGTTATTGCTGCTTTAATAATAATAAAAAGAAATATTTAAGTAATGCAATATGAATATCTATATCGATAATATTTAATATTATAGTTTATTTAGTGTATACAAAGTATATAATATTTGTAACGTCATGTTACAAATTCCTTAAAATAATTTTTATTAAACCAGTGATAATTTTTTGGAATATAGTTTAAAATTCAAAGACTAATTGGAATGAAATAAAAAGATGTAAAATTAAATTGAAAATATGAAGGGTTATACACTAAAAATTTTACAACTAAGGTCATTTTGTCAATGAATGTTTGTGTTTTACCTCTAGAAAACTCACGCGACACCCAAAAAATAATAATTTTTAAAATAATAATGAAAAAAGAATATTTCGAGCTTTTAATTTCGGCGTTATAATGTCTAATATATAGCTAAATATATTTTTTCAAGTTCTTTGTGCCATATTGAACTGAAAATTCTAAAAGAAAATAATAAATACTAAAGAAAATCGTATTTAAATTTATTCCAATCAAAATTCATAGTGTTGAAAAAATCAAATATGGCAAGTATGAAGTTTTTAGACACTTTTTTCCAAAGTTCTTACAACTGAATAATAACCTCAATCAAAGTTCTTGCAACTTACTAAATATTAGAAGTTACAAATACTTTTTTAAAGTTGTTGCAACTGAATAATAACCTTAATGCAGCATTTACTTACAACAATTTTATTCAAAACTTCTTGCAACTGAATTATAACTACAATACAACCTTCATGTAACTAATTGCATTATATAAGTTGTTATGGTTTTTTCTAAAGTTCTTACAACATTATAATAACCTCAATACATCGTTCTTACATCAGGCAAAATTGTATAAGAAACAATTATGTTTTCTAAACTTGCATCAACTAAATAATAACCTTAATACAGCACAAGTTTGTAATGATTATTTTCAATGTTCTTGCAACTTAATAAAAACCGTAATTCAACGTTATTTTTCCTAACTGCATTTTTTGAGTTATAATAATGTTTTCTAAAGTTGTAGCAACTGAATAATAGCCTCAATACAGCATAAGGTTGCAATGACTATTTCCAATGTTCTCGCAATAGAATAAAAATCTCATTTCAACCTTCTTGCAGCAAAACAAATTCTCATAATTTTACAATGATTCATTGCCATTCAAAGAAAAATTTGTTCAATTTGGTAGTCACGCTGCCAATATTTGGCCTTTTTATGTAATTTACGTAAATGAAGTTGATTTTTAATTTGTGAAAAAATAAAACAAAAATTGATAATATGGTAGCAGAAGGTTACACAAAGAAATGGACAAGCAGCACAGAATTTTTTGTGAACAATAAAATGTATATTTTGCTTATGGCATTTTAGTGCGTCACACCAAAATTGGAAACATTTAGTTGCAGTGACTTCCCTATAACTCAATTAAAACATCTTCAAACCGAAGTTTCTAACATTTAGTTGTTGAGACACTGATATAACTTAACATTACATTACAAACATTAGTCGCATCTAGGTTGTAGAAATGTTGTAATAATGTTAATTTAACGCAAGAATTACTTATTTTTTTCAAAACACTATGAAGCATTTTTACAATAAATGCATTTATTCGTGACATAATTAACACCGTAGTTTAACTTTTTTGCAACAAAACGAATGATTTGTTACAAATTACTTATTTGAAACTTAAATACAACCCATTTGTGACTAAATTTGTTTAAAAAAAACTAAAAAATTATAACATATTTTTGTAACAAATCAAAATCTGTGCTAGCTGGGTGCTTTTCCCAAACTTTTTAACTTTTGTTTACCTTTTCACGCCAGTTCGTGCAGTATTTAAAAAAAACATGTGAAAAATGCCACTCAGGTGAGCTATTTTGTTTTATAAAGTTCAAGAAAAAATAAAACACAATTAAAAAAGTGCAGTAGGTTAAAGTTGAATGCCTACGCTACGAAATGAACATTTTCCAATTTATAATTTTTTTTTTAATTTTTTTAAATTTTTCTATTTATTTCTCTACTTGCAGACCTCTTATGCGTTTATGATCATACGCTTCGAAACCCCCAAATCTTTTGAATTTTTTTTTTTTTAATTCAGAGTTTTTCGTCTAATATAAATACACATTTATGCTGAAAATTTCAAAAGCTAAACTGAACGGGGTCTGCTAAAGAGCATTATTGGGTTAATTCGTTTTGGGTTCTCTTAGGCAAATAATTGTAAAAATTTTGGTTATGATTAAAATGAGCCAAGTAAAGTTTCTGATCATAAAAAAATATTTGACTAAATAAATAACGTTAAAAACTTTAGAAAAAATTAAATTTGATATATATTTAAGTGATTTTAATACATGATATTATCAAATGAAAAATTTAAGAAATTGACAAATTTCGATGGAAAAAAACAAATGTTATACCAAAAACAAGTGTTTTTTATATTAATCTACTAGCATGGATTCTATAAAACTAAGAACTGCAAATAACTCTTGCTATTTCGTCCTACAAATATATGATTATTTTTTTTTAAATGCTTAAATCGATAAATGTACATACAAAATCAAGTAAGAAATCAATATAGGTTCAAGGGAGGTACTCCTAGCGAGTCTATCTGATTTTAACCATTTTCAGTACACATCTGCATATCTATTTCACTACTACCCTTCTGACGAGTTTTTGTTAAGATCGGCTAACCTTTGTATGTACCTCCCATACAAAATAAAGTAAAAAATTATATAGTTCCAAGGGCAGTGCCCCTAGGGACTAACTGATTTTGACCATTTTTGAAATTTTTCTTAATTGGCTTTAACTAATTAAGCATAATAAATAGCATTATCATAGGAGCACTCCTTCTGCTTTTGTCCAAATTTTGTATGGGACCAACGCACTGTGCGATTTTTTTACGCTCTTTAACTAGTTTAACCCTTTAAAACTTTTTTTAGATACACTAAAGCTAACGTTAGATACACTATAAGCCTGTTGAAAAAATTAAAAGAAAAGAGTGAAATGAAAGATATCATTTAATTCACATATCAAATAACTTAGCTTTTAAAAAACTAAATTTAAACATTGGCTTTAACAAAATTTACCAATCTTGAGTTGAATTCAAAAAACTTGTACAGGTAAATTGTGCATAAATATTATAAAACTCTACGCACAATTTTACTTAATAATCATGTGTAATGAAACTGCTTAATTTTCTTTTCATTAAGATTCTTAGATTTTGAAGAATTCAAAAATTCGATGCTGTATGTAAATTTTAGTCTGCTACTGAATATCAAAATTTAATTAAAATTCGAAGTAAAAAATTTTAATTTCATGGTCAAAATATTTCGCTTTGAAAGCTCAAAATTCATGCTCAAACCCGTAGTTATAAAGAACTTGTTTATCACACAAGCTACAAAGACTCGAAAAATATCCCTTTTTACAAGTAGACTCTTAAAACGACCCATTTATTTAATTTGATTTTGTTTGCTTTTATTTTTCTAGTTTTTCTTTTGTAAACTCTTGTAATTATAAAAGTATTTTTGGTCTTAATTGCAAAACAACATTATTTATTCAGCAAATGAAAGCATTACTGCATTAAGTTTTTCGCAAGAAACCCAAAGAAAAAAAAAAGAGCAATATTTATATAATTTATAAATAGCACTTCCGCCGTTCCGGGTATGCTATTAAAAACGACGGAAAATAGCTGTACACAAGTAACAGTTATTGTTGTTTTTGTTGTTGGCGTTGTTGTGAATTATAAATTTTATTAATATAACAGCGGGATTTAATGTGAGCAGCAGCAGCAGCAGTAGTGGTGGTGGGTGTAAAAAAGGGTCGGTGTCGTTATGGCCGAAAAACCTTTTACGAAAATATGTTGAATGCCATAACGTCATATTTTAGTGCATGAAAGAACATTTTAAGACTAAATAGAAATCGTTAAAAGAAAGCCGCATTCTTGCTTTCAGAACTTTCGTGTTCCACTTTTGTATGCTATTGAGTTGGAATTTGCTGTTGTCTTAACCCAATGCCAACTAATAAAGCTTGAAAGCACCGGGCTTTGCTTAAATGTCTGGATTGTGTGCTGCATTTTGCAAGAGAAAAATATGCAGCATTTACACGAATTTCAAAGACTTAACTTTTCCGCCAACGTCTGACAACATCGTAACTTACCAAAGTGCTAGCTTACTCCAACTTCCCCCTCACCACCCCCTCAACCACACACATTCAAAAATTTCTTTATTTACCACAGCATAAAATAGTTCCATTTTACTTTTTCAGCAGACAGAATAGACAAAATAGCGGTTAGAAAAATAGCAGTAACTGAAATAAATAAGAACACACAAATAGAAATACAAAGTGAACATTTAAAAGAATTCCATTTTGCCAACTCAAGCGGAACACAGCAAAATATATACAAATAAAAAACAACCAGAATTGCTTTGTGTGAATGAAAAACTTGAGAAATATCCGTGAGCTCCAAAGACCTTAAGACAGAAACTGAAAAAGCGTAAGAGCATAAAAATATTTCTTTGTATCTCTTTTGAATATTTGAAGAACATTTTTAACTCAAAAGGTTGGTTTTGTTCTGAAATTCGTGTACCGAATCTTAAATCAGTTGGAATCTGATAGCATTGGTTATTTAATTTGAAAAAAAAAATGTTAAAATATCCATATCTTCCATTGAGCCCCTATCCTAGTTATTATATTGTTGAAAAGGTAATTTTGCCAGCTTAAGGAATAAGATTATTTTCAATTTTTAACTGATGTTCTTCGAACCTCTACTTCGAAATCAATTATCTTACCACAAAGGATGGAGCCCCCAACATCCAATATTTTTTAAAATAATTTTTAGAATAAAGTCCGTTCGCTTACCTATCCAACGGTAGTCCAAACTTAAAATTCGGTTAAGAAACTCGTTTGTTAACCCATTTTACGCCGCTGTTCGACTACTCTAACAGAAAGGTCCCCTTATTCCAGCAATTCTACAAACGCTGCAGAAACACTTGATATATCATAGGAAAGGTTTTAAACTTTAGGTATGCCCAAAATTGTTAGATTTTTGATAGGTGATATTAGATTTTGATAGCAGATATGAGAATTTAAAGTTGAAAAAATGGCAAAAAGACTTAAGACACGAACTCGCTTTAATGTGAATGATAAAGCATGACTTCCAAAGCGAATATTTTAGCCATTTCTTTATCGTTTTTTTTTTATTTTTTTATATGTTTTTAAAATATTTTTTTTATACATATTTTACTTTGGTAGCAGTTCTTCAAAAATAGTTTTAAAGTTTAAGGTCTATTGTCAATAAATACTTTAAATATTTAAGTGAAAATAATCTGCTTTTATATTTATTTCAGTAAGGATTTTTCAGATGCCAGGATTGGTAAATGAGGTATCGAATGAAAGTGGTGAATGCGGAGGTGAACACAATTCGGTGGGTTTTTTGATTACTGACCTTTCACCAGAAATATAAGTGTGTAAAGAGAATTTATTAAACATAATCTAAGCTAAAAGAGATGGAAGAACATAGTGTATGAAGGCATTTTAGACATTGCTAAGATGTGCAACAAACACTTCAGACATTTTTCGCTATCTCTTACGGATACAATACAATCAGCATTTTTTTATGTAACATGTGTCAATATATATTGTGATGGCGAAATTTCTTCTAAATAATAAATTTTAAAAATTTCCGTTATTTTGGCATTAAATTTATGGGCGTATTGCGAAAACTATTGCTTTTCTCGGTATAACGTATTTTTGTAAGAAAAGTCGATAATATTTTCCACGAATAGTATGTTATAAAATTTTTTCGTTATTATGACATCTAAATTATTTCGATATCTCGAAAACTGTAGATTTTCTCAGTACAACACATTTCCTTGAAGCAAGCCATTGCTTTGGAATGAGAATAAAAGATTGCAATTTCAAGTTTTGATTTTGCAAGCAAATATCTCAGCCATTTTCCAATCGATTTCCATAAAATTTTTTTGTCTAAAAGTTTAGTTAAATAACCTTGGAAAAAAAGAAAAGATTTACCTTTACCTTACCAATCCAATGTATTATATTGTTTTAAAAAACTTCTGAAATATTACATTTTTGCTCAAAAAATAACCCAAAAGTTGTTTTTGTTATAAATTTTTTTGCTTAAATTTTATTTTTCCCGCACTCTTTCATATGGCATATCATTTATTTGCAAAAATTGCTTAATTTTGACACATAATTAAATAAACAGTTTCTATCATCGAAAATCATGAGCTACCTTCAAAATGTTGTTTTTATATTTTTTACAAAGTTCTGCAGCAATAATTTATGTTACAAAAAATTTAAATTAATTTAACCACTCCATTAACCTGGCCAGTAGTGTTAAAATATCATGGCCAGGAGAAAATTACAAACTTTCCAACATTGTGCGACAGGGGAAGTGGGGTGTCGAAATGTGTGACGTATACAGGGATGACCCATAATAAGCATAATTTAAATTATAATTTTTGTGTAACGAATTGAGAATATGTAAGAAAAACCCAAAAATTTTAGAAAATAAAAATGCAGAGAGACCTCGTGGAGAGGGCAAGGGGGCAAGATTTTTTGACAACGTGGGACATAAAGGAAGCGGGTCTTAAATAGACCTAAATCGTGTGAAAAATATTTGGAATATTATGATTTTTTTACGAAAAAACGCAGCTATGTTTCGAAAACAAAAACTATTATTTTGTTGTCTTAACTGAAAAGTAAGGAATGACTTAAAATTTACTATACATTCACACCTGTTTTTTACCCTTTATACAGCAAGAAGTTATTTTTCGATAACAAGTTTTTTAACAATGCAGATAGGGATAGTTGAATTGAAAACAATGTTACATTTTGTCAAATGTTTTTATTTGAAGAAAGATGGAAAATATTTTGGAAATAAGCATTGAGCTAAAAAAATTTTTTTTGTGACAGGTGGTCTTAAATTAAATGTTGGCTGTGAAAAAATAATACGATCAGTTTTTACATTTGATCTATACAGGTGTTTGTTGAAAAAAAAAAATAACTATTTGTCTTAGTTAAGTTTATTTATTTTTTTTTTTCTTATTGGGACTCCCACAAGGGGAACACATTATATTTTTTTTGTGTTTTTGTTGGGGACAATTAGAAGGGTGGCAAATATAAATGGGTATTTTGAAAAGAATTGTTAGAGATGAAAAATTAATAGAACCTTGTTTTATATTTGACACCTCTAGAAGTCACACCGGTCAAATTTTTGTGAAGAGCATTTAAGGCCTTTATTAGCGAGTGCAAAAATATTATTGGAATGAGGGAATGAGTTCATAACTTGGCAAAAACATCGTAAAGAGAAAAATTACATCAGTGAAAAACAGAAATACAGAAAGTATTGTTCAACTTAGTTTAGTTGAGGAGCTCAATCTTTAAGCGAAAACTATTCAAGAGGGATGAAAAACATTTGATCGCTATGAACATTTAACAAAAGAGCTCTCTTGTTTTTTATATTCACGAGTGGGGAAATTAAGGTGAATCGTTTGTCAACTGCATAATATCTAAAGTAGTTTTAGCAAACCCTGTATTAAGTCATGTAGTTGTTGCTTAAAACTTATTCGATCAGTAACAGACCTCAAGCACGGCTGTTACAGTGTTATCACTTTCAAATATTGATGTGAGGTTCATTTTATATTATAGTATATTTTATAGGCTTTCAGAAAAAAATAAAAACTCCCTTCGTTAGCTCCAGGTGGGTTAAAAAATACCATTTTTGCAGACCTATTTTCTCAGGATTACATTAAACATAGTTATAAATAATTATTTCACAATGCACTTTATTATTGTAAACAAATGTCGAAAATATGTAGCGAATGACTTTTACACCTGCACTTAACACTGCCAGGTTTAATGCAAACGAACATTTATTCGATAGATTTCAACAGCACATGTATTTTTTTTTTTATTGCTTGAAAGACATTGTGTGCATCCATTTCAGTGAATTTGTAAATATGTGAATATTTTTGGGGGATTTTGTTTAAAATAAAAAAAGCAATAAAAGCAACAAAGTAAGAATTAAATCATTTTTTTTATTCTAGCGGGTAAAAAGCAGTAAATTATCGATGAGTTACTAAAGAACGATACCGACGATGAAATAGAATCAGTGATCGCTATTCCTTTGAAGCTTTTGACGGATAAACTAATGAAGATATTGACGATGAGTTGTTGAAGCTGGAACATTTGAGATTGTTCGTTGTAAGGATAGCGAAGATGAAGCACCTGTCATAAAAATCAACGAAAATGTTAGCGCATAATGTTGAAGAGTGATATTAGACAAAACCTGGTGATATACAAGACGCTGAATCTACTGTTGAGCCCACACATAAGTACACATTGGAGTCAGAATTAATTTTTTAGCATTATCAGCGGCGCAATGGGAGGAAGTGCCTGAGGTGGCTTACCTTTCAAAATTGTGAATGCTTGAAGCCATTGGAACAGCTGCAACTCGAAATTCACACATGTACACAACGATATACAGTTTGCCCAAACGTTCAACAAGGTCTGCAAAATTTGACACTAACCAACACAGAGTGCGCTAGACTATCAACCCAGAGGTACCTGGTTCGAATCCGGGCTCGGGCATGGTTCTTTTCACTCTCTTTGTTCTTTTCTACATTTAAGAATTATGGAAAACTAAAAATCCACAAATAAACTCTGGAAAATGTGCAATTAAAGCACAGGAACACATTAAGGTGAATCAATAATTCACATATGGTTCCAGTCAATTCCTCTAAATAATCTATCCCTTTCCTTTCAGGTCAAAGAAATGGTCCTTGGTTGTCTAAGGCGCATGACTTGGTTCTTTGATCTTTTTTAAGGAAAAAAAAAAAAAGAGAATATGCTTTGATGCTTTACCACAAATGGTAAAATTTTTTAATAATGATGCTCTTGAATTCATATTATAATTAGCTTATGTTATAATAAATAAATGAAACACACAGCTGATTTCGAAAAGATTAAAATTCTTGACAAAGAAAAGAGAACAAATAAGAGACACACACTTGAAAGCTTAAGAATACAATAAAAACTAAAACAACGATAAACACTAAAAAAGACAAGGACTCCATAAATCTGATTTACTCTGTGGCAATTTAAAACTTATTTTGGTGCAATATTCAAATTAGATTTACTTGACAATTTCAAATAGTGATGCTTTAAATTTTTAATATTTTTATAATTGAATGCTTTAAATTGTGAGAATGTTTGTTAAATAAATAAACCATTTTTTTGTGTAAATTTAATGTAAAAATCAGTTTTTAATGTAAAATGTGAATACCATGTAAAAACCAGCGAAACGTCAGAAGAAAAATATGAAGTAAATTTTATTTATTTGCATGAAAAAATGAGAGACCATTTAGCCTAAGCTTCATTGGAGCAAATTTTATTATAAACTATTAGTCAAACTACATTTATTCAATAAACTATACTTATAATAAAACTGTAAAAAAAAATCTGTACATTGAATTTTTTTTTCGAAATTCTTTTTGCACTGAACATTTTGAACGTTGTAAATTTCAAAAATGTAATTGTCGATAAAATGTCTGTCTGTCTGAACGCACATCACGTGAAAACTACTAAATGGATTTTCTTCAAACTTCACATGTAGATTCCTTACGTCCCTGGTTGGGACATAGACTCTCTTCAAAATAACGGTTCTTTGGTACAATAATGGAAATTAAAAGCACTGAGAAGCGAGTTAAAAATTAGAGACACGTTTAAATAACCTATGAAAGAATTTTTGAAAGTTAAAAGGACTACAAACAGCACCTGGACAGTTTTCGTTTATCTCTAATGAGTACCCTACAATATGCATTTTTTTATCCAATATATGTTAATGTATACTAAATTGTTATATTTTCTTAAGGATAATAAAGTAAAAAAATTTCCGATCGTTTGGCACCAATAACATTCTCAAATCTTGAAAACTATAGAAAATCTTAGTACAATGAATTTTTGTATGTAACATCATTACCTACAGCCAAAAAAACTACACCAAATTCAAGGTTTTGACTTTCGACGCGAAAAGCTTCTTTGTGTTTTAATATATTTCATTCAATCTTCTTTTGTCTACAAGTTCAATTAAATTACTTTAACAGTTTCGTTAGCTTAAGATTTATATTTTTAATATTTTGTTTAAAAAAAATCTAAAAAAAAATTTTTTCTTCCAAAAAATGGTGCCAAGGGAACCCCCGTATGATTTTTATGACGAAATCAAATGTTGTTTCCCACCCACTCCTACCCCCTCCTATTTCCTCTAAAACATTTATTTTTACTTTTTTAAACTGTTTTCTTGTTCATATCCAGTGTTAATACAATCTTAAGAAATACATGGAATGTGCAGTTCTTTCTTATAAATGGTTGCTTCATCGAAAAAGTTATCATGAATTCTATATTCTATTACAAATTTGGAAAATCTTTTACAAAAAGTTTATTTTGTTTGTGAAAAAAAAGCAAAATTTGCATAATACAGTAGCTAGATGGCGTTATGAACCTATGTTTTTCGTAATAAACGCAGATAAATTTGTTCCAGTATTTAGCGTATACTTGCACCATATTTCGTAAACTTTAGACTCTTGCCAATGCAAGCAATTTTTTTTAACTGCATAGTTGAAACTTTTTCTTAAATATGGTTTGTGTTCAAATATGGTTTATCATTTGCTTCGTTTTTCGAACTGGTATTAAAATTAAATGCAAGGAAATGAAGTTAGTGAAATAATAAGAGTATTGACTTTAATGGTTACCTTAGAACTGTTTAAATTAGGTTCCCCTTATTTTTTCCAAACAATGTTATTTGTCGAAAATAACAAATTTATTATTTTTAGTTTAAATGATATTTTTTATTTATAAAAAATTTTACAAAATTTGATTCACGTTATTTAACATGCTTATCAGAACTTATCAGAAAAAAAAGCTTGCGTGTAGCTGTTAAAAGTTCGAATATAACTTTGAAATAAACCAAATCGCCTGTCAAACAAAAATGTTACAACATACTGCCAGATCGAAAACTTCTCTTCGATAGTGATGTTACTACATGTCGCCACTGGATATGTTAAAACAAGAGTGGAAATTTTCTGCAAGAAAATTATGTTTAGATATTTAAAAATCGCAACTGTTTTTGTTTTAAAAATGAGCTGGGCTAAACAAACATTATTGTTTGCTGTGCGTTTTAAATTACTTTCAAGTAATTTTTACTACACGGTCAGACGTTCACATTTTACACTACGTTTACATTGAATTCAAATAGGCATTTAGAGTATTCAACATGAAATGGTACTTTAAAAAATCATTTATGTTCTATGTGCTAATTCACTTATGAAAATTTAGTTTATACAATTTAAAGCTATAAATTTTATACTGCCATCATAGCTGAAATGCAGTGCATACGGTTAAAAATGTTTAATCTAAGCTCTGGATTAAAAAAATTTTTAGAAAAGTAAAGTTTTTAAAAAAATCTTAATTTTTATAAATAAAATCATATAAAACTTTTTCTGTCCGAGCTGGGTCTCGAACCCACGCTTCCGAAAGCTTGCACTTTACTACCCACTTGCATTCGTAATGATGGAAAATAAGTGCAACTTGGTTAACAACTGTGTTAGATGAGTTGATAAGGCATTAAGGTTTTTATTTATTTATTTATATACGGTCTACAGATTTAGAATCTTACAGACTAATACAGACTACGTGCTAAATTAATCAATTCATTAATAAAATTAAACTTAATTAAATAGTATAAATAATTTTAAATGAAATTCATTAAGACTAAGATTAAAATTGAGAAATGGTGAAAAATTATTACATAAACGTATGCATCTGGCAATAGGTTCGTTTAAAGCATAGTTAGTTCTAAGAACTCTATCATCAAATAACCGATGATTTCTTAAAGTTCTTGTTGGAAGATGGAAAACGAATAGACTTCAAATACTTTGACAATTAATTTTACCAGATAAAACATTATGAACAAATAGTAATGCAAAATATGAACGTCTATCATTTAAAGACTGCAACCCAAGAAATTTACGTCTAGCCTCATAAGATGGGAGACCATCAGGCCAATGCATTTTATTAAGTGCATATTTTGTAAAATGTTTCTGAATTTTTTCAATACGATTAGAATGTTCCGCGTAATATGGATCCCAAATAATTGCACAGTAATCAAATGTACTACGAACTAAAGACACATACAGAGCTTTAATGGTCATTGGGTCTTTAAAACTCTGCGAATTTCTTTTTATGAAACCTAGCATAGCATAGGATTTAGAAACCACATATTGGTAGTGAAAGAAATTTTAAAACTAAAATTAGCATCGAAAATGACACCTAAATCTTTATTTTCATGTTTACGGACAAGATCACAATTATGAATTGAATAGTCAAAAGCAATTGTCTCAATACACTTTGTGGAAGAAACTACACAGCATTTATTAACGTTCAAGTTCAAATTATTTTTTGAGCACCATTCACTAAAAATATTTAAGTCACTCTGCAACAGCACACAATCAGAAGTAGTAGAAATCTTTTTAAATAGTTTGACGTCATCGGCAAACAACCGAAGAAGAAATAAATATTGTATGAAGAAATAAATAAAAAACGTTTAAAAGAAAATTTTTTAAAAGAAATCTTAATGTAAAAAAATAAAAAAAAAATAAAAAAACGTTGTTATCAACTGCGATAGACGAGTTTGTAAGATATCGGACCGGCAGACGAGAGGACTTGGGTTTAAATTAGGAAATGGTCATTGATAAATTTGATTTTAAGTTAATATGCTTATACTATTTTCTCTTATCTTTCTTATCGTTACTTATCTTTCCAAAAATATATAAAATGAAATTTTTTTAATCTAAAATTGTTTAAAATGTTTAAACGGTGATTTGTAAATGGTGACTGAACTAATATATACGATAATTTCAAAAGATTTACTTTTAATTTTTTTGTTTAATAAAAAAATCAATGAATTAAAAGCTAATATAGGATAGTAATAATTATTTAAACGAACTACTAAGTAACAATAGGTATATCAGCTAGTATTTAATATTAATAACAAAACAGTCGTGTTTTTCTTATATTTCGAAATATATTTTGTCGATAGCAGCAGAAGATACATATAAAATATATGTTTTACTACTCGAAAACCACCCCCTGGCAAAACTATTAAAGGTAGAAACATTTTTACCACGGATCCGAGATTATTGGGTCCTAATTACCCTAGAAAAGTTACTGTCAACTGTTGGTACGGCCGTTTCAAAACTTGGCATAAAATGGGTTAATCAAAGAAATATTTTTGCTTAGGAGGTAAAAGACGATATTTCATTAACCCATTGAGTGCCCACCCTTATTATTGTGTTGTTGAAAATGTAATTTTGCCAACCTAAAGCAAAAATGATTTAAAATTATTTAAGTTCTTTAAATAATGTTCCTCGCATACCTACACCAAAATTAATTTACCTTACCACAAGGGATGGAACCCCAACCACCAAAATTTTTCAAAATTTTTTTAGTTTTAAGTCCAAGTAATTACCTTTCCAACGATATATTAAATTAACATTTGTAAATGTTTGAGATACAAATTTTAGTAAAAATCGATTTTCGACTTTTTTGCCGATTTTTGTCCATTTTTTGCACCCTGTAACTCCGCCAAAAATCATGCCAAACTTTTTTCCTCCAAATTAAATTTCCGTCAGTGATGCTTCATGCAAAATTTTACTTAAATCAGAGATGGTCATTCCGTAAGGCCGCTACGTTCAAAATGGAATTGCTGCAAAACTTATTTAATCTCACAGGCGTTATGAAATATTTTTTTCAATAGAGAAACCTGCCCAGCCGGAAGGTAGGCGAACACGTCACTAAAGTGATCTTTCTTTTCTTATTGCCTCAAGTATTAAAAAAAGGCACTAATACCTTAGGAGATGAACACGGCAGCTGCAAAGCAATGTGTTAGAAAGAAAATTCGACAAATGCAAAAGTAAAAAAAAAACAAAACGAAACACCTTTTCGTGGAATCAGCTTGTCACTGCAGTTAATGTTGTAACATTTTAGTGGTCATTATATCATAACCAGAAAAAAATTAAATTTTGAATAAATCAGGTATCCAGCTAAAGAAGACACATGTAGGTATTCAAAATCACAAAAGATTTTGAAAAGTTAGCAAAAAATTTTTTATGGCCATTTAAAAGTTTTGAGATTCGAATGAAGTTTTTAAAATTTTTTTGAAGTAATTTTTTTTGTACGGTCGAATCTTAAAAAAGGTTTGAAGTTCGTCCATAGCTTTTTCGGCAAAGTTGCTCTGATGGATTTTATCTGTAACCTTCCAGAAAAAATATGCCAAGAATTACACTGGCAACTTTTTAAATTTTTTTATGCATTTTTTCAATGTTTTTGTGTATGGGATACAAAAATTAAACACTTTCATAAGGTTTTGCAATAGGACTATTTATTTTAAAAAGTTTACGTAGTACGAACTTTTTGAGCTGGCAGTTCGTAATCTCGTCATCTCTTTTATTGCTATCGTCGCTATCAAAATCCTAGTATGAATCAACGGGATATTCATCTTCTTCTTGTTTGTTTCCGCCAGTAATTAATGAATTAAAGAATCATTTAAAGATCTCACAATTAGGCAATACATCATTTTAGAAACATAAAAACTAAATCAATTCGATTTAGTAAATCTTAAAACTATGTTATTAAGATTTTTCAATAATAATTGAAGAATTTGTTAACGTATGCGTCAATCTTTTTTTTAAG
The DNA here is from genome assembly GCA_963920525.1 of Dichetophora obliterata. Taxonomy (NCBI): domain Eukaryota; kingdom Metazoa; phylum Arthropoda; class Insecta; order Diptera; family Sciomyzidae; genus Dichetophora; species Dichetophora obliterata. The sequence goes on from OY986435.1 coordinate 1,952,676, forward strand.
CAGCAGTAACAATCGGTGAAGTGGGGTATATTTATTAGTGGTTTTAAACGGTTTTTGTTTACGACCGCGATTAAAAATTACAACAAAACAAATAATTTTTTGTGCTCGTTTAACACAACGCTACCATTCTGTTTCGGCCTCTCTCTTGGACCTGCTAGAGGAAGTGTTTAAGTCGAGGAGCGATATACGAACTAAGCGGAATAGAGATTGAGCTGTTTAAAAAATACAGATCAGATAAAAAACGAAAAATAAATTAATGTCAATTTACATTGCCTGCGTTCAAGTGTTTACCTGTTTAGTGTTTTTCCTTGAAAAATTATATAAAACATATAAATAACTTCAATGAGCACTTAATGGTATTGTATGCTTAGCAAAGTTGTAGACCACGTCAATCAGGACAACTTTGTGGAATAAATTTTGAACAAACTCCCAACATCTTTTAAGATACAACCAGCACAAGAAATTTAACTTCCAAAAAATTTTAAAAAATTTCCCTTGATCTAAATACTTTTGAATGGCAATAAAAAAAATGTAGCTAACTTTTCAAAATCTTTTGTGATTTTGAATACCTACATATATGTCTTCTTTGGCTGGGTGCCTAATTCATTCCGTCCCGAAAAGTTTGTCGCACATTGGTATTTACTTTACACCAAAAATTTAATATTTTTCAGAATAGTGTAACTTAATTACTTTGCAGTATAGTGTAAGGCGAAATAGAAAACAAAAGTGGAAAATGAAAACAAAATAGGAAAAATGTGTGTCCACATCGACGTCCATATCCTTCCTTCACTGCCAAAAGAAGGTACTCGGATTCTTGACTAATCACTTTTTAAGTGCTCGAAGATGTGACGAAGGGATTAATAAACAAGATATGGGATTTAGAAGTGAAGGGGTATAATTGCCGAGTCTTAGAGGATGTGCCAAGGAGCCATCTTAGGATGATCGCTTTTCCTACTGGGTGCTTCAAACAACAGGTTTTTCAATAATTATTTACAAAAACTGAGAGTATTAACATTGAATTAAATTACATATTACAAATTGTACATATTACAATTATTACATATAACATATACAAATTGTACATATTACAATTACAAATTTTTTCATAGGAAAAGAAAACAAAATGGCGGCGCTACAGCTGCTCAAACTTGGATCCTTCAATTTGCGCTATGGAATGCCTCGCCCCTTGTGGTCTACTAAAATCAACGAAACCAAAAATGTTCATTAGAATAAGATATTTCGCTTAACACATACCTATAATATAATAATGATAGATAAAATACAAATAATACTGGTGGCTTGACTGGCAAGTAGGCAACACTCAGCCTTAACATATTTTTATTTTTTTTATTGTTACGACTTTCTTTTTATAATCATAACAAAAACAATTTACACTTTTTAACAGTTTTACTGCCTTTTTGCTGTTTATATAATAAATGTTAATATTATAATTTAAAAAAAAATTAGATTGATAAATAATATACTAAAAAAAATAAATATTGTATGTATCGAATACCGGTTGAGGGCATTTACATAACTGTAATTTTTTTATAGTAAGAAGTTAGCATTGTTCTACTTGTTTGCTTTATAAATTATTAATTTTGGGATTAATAAATTAATGTTAAAAAAAAAATTAACACAAAAAGAACAAAATTAAATTTTTTTATAAACACATTGTTAAAAAAAAATATTTTTAGATATATAATACGTTAGAAAATGTCTGTGCAAAATTTCAAGTTGATATCTTGATTACTTTTTAAGTTATAGTCCACACCGCTGGCAAAAACATGTTTTATGAAAAGCACAATTAAAATTTTCGTTCTTGTTCTCGGTACTACTTAAAAATATTTCTATACGTTAAAAATTAATTTTTAAAGAAAAAAAAAACAAATTAAAAAATTCAAAGTTCTGGGGCAGGTTCCCCCCTTGAGTGACACATGGATTATAATAATTATATTAGTCTTTAGCAACCCTTTATTAATTTAAGAAATATGATTTGCATTATATTACAAATAATTTTGGTGATTTGTTTTTAAGTGCAATGTTAATTAAACATTAGCAGAGATTCATATATCGCAAGAAGAAGACTTTTCGGATTGGCGGAGTTTTATTCTGAAAAATATTTAGAAAATATATAATAACGTCAACGGTTTTCGTTAACAATTTAAGCAATCCTGAGTCTAGTGCAAGCGGGTTGTGCATAATTTCATTGCCAAAGTCAACCAAGTTATTTCCACAGAGTATTTCTTCTCAACATTATTTACAGAATTCTTAATATTCTTGTTATTAGAGTTAATGTAAATTTTTATTTATATGCATGCTTCTATCGTATCTTTCTTCAATTCTATTAATTAAGATGGTTTCAATTTTCCAATCTAACCGCATTTTCATGCGTAATATAAGCATAACATAAGTAAAGTAAACATAAGAAAATTCAAATTTAATTAAGCACTTTAAGCTGTAAAGCACCAATATTTATGCAACGACAGATACATGTAAGAACTACATGCTTGTAGCTTAATGAAATTTACATTTATAATTTTGAGTATACAAATTTTGATTATAAAATTGGAAATATTGTAATGTGTACATTAGAGGTGAAAATGTTACAAAGCAAAAATGTTTAAGTCTGTGTTTTAAAATGTTTTTCATGTCTAAAGTAAGAAGATATAAAATTTTAAGCCGATCGGATAACATTTTATAGACTCGATTTCGACTAGAAGCTCAAAATGCTGTAACTTTAATTTACATTGATTTTATGTCATGAAAATTGAAAATTTATATAAAAAACTTGGTATTATTTGCATAACATACAAGTCTTTTTTACATTTACAAAGCCTCTTTCCAATTACATATATGATTAGAATGTGTTCCAATTAAAGAAATATAATTAAAAAGTAGACAAAAGTGTCAAGGAAATGAGAGAGGCTAGAGATATCATACTCTATAAATCATTTATTTAAGAAAAATTACGTCTGTAAAAAATAAATAAAAGTGTAACGAAATGGCGACTGTTTGAAAAAAAGTAATTTTTTGGTAATTTTTTCAAAGTTTTGAATTTTTTAAAAATATTAAAAAACATTTTTACATAATTGTAGGCTGGGATAGAGGGCCATAGCGGGATGTTTAAAAAAGGCCCTTACCAAATTTTAAATTAATCGGTCCATCAAGTCTCAAAACTTGAGATATCATGTCAATCGTGTTGAAAAAGTAGTTTCGGAAAAAGCGCGTTTTTTAAAGTTCTTAAGTTGAGTTTCAGGCAGTCTCTCTGATGACACTAAAAGGGCTATTACTTTTAAAATAATTTGAATTTCAAAAAATCCTTTTAAGGCGATATTCTTGAATATAAAAACTATCGAAAAATTGAAGTCAAATTTTCAATATTCTAAACTAGAATACTGCCTTAAAAAATTCTATCTTACCAAGAACATTGTTTTGTAATAAATTGAAATTGAAATTTAGTTCCGAATTACTTTTTACGAGTAGATCTTATTTAATTAAATTTTGAATTTACAATTAATTTTCCGAGTTATTCCAAGCATTGTTGTTTGAGCATTGTTTTGCATCAGGAATATCTGCTGCTGAACAAAAAAGTTTTTAAACTTCAAGCTTAACACCTTAAGTCACTTGTCCAAAATTCATCATCACTTGTCGCTTGGCTCAGCCACTCATGTTTTCTTCCTCTTTATGATTGTGTTAATTTTTTTTCTTCTCACATTCCCAGAGGCCAGTTCAAATGTTTCTTAGACTCGACCATAGCGAGCGGTTTGGATGCAAATAATTTGCATACAATTTGAGCGCAACTGATGAGGAAATTTAATTTATGCATATATGCAACAGCAGCAGCAGCAGCAGCAGCAGCAGCACAACTCATGTAGAAGAACCTACAAACTATCACGGGGCTATTCCAAAATACAATAACAACAAAAAAGAGCAGCAACGATGCAGTCAACTTGAGATGCAATCAAGCGCACAACAACTGCAACTCAAGGAATTTTCACATTCACATTAACAATGCAGAAAGGATTTGTTGCTGATGTTGTTTTTGTTGGAGGTGTTGTTGCTGCTCGTATAGCGGGTGCGCTGCTCTTGTTGCAGTCAACAGCCAAGAGCCACCACAAGCCATAAGTTGGTCGGGTTAACTGCTTGACCAAGTCATAATTTGGTAATGTTGATTTGCATGCAAGGCCAACGTCGCTGTACTCCCTGGAAGGATGTTCTCCGAACATGTTGCATGAATTCGGACGCTTAATTGAAAATTTCATTGCAGTGGCAACAACGTGTTTAAAGTATGTGTGTGTGAGAGTGTGTGTGTGTTTTTGTGTGAAGGTTGTAGAGGTAGATGGACAAAAACTGTCATATTCTCAGCAAATATTTGGCAAGAAATGTCAGAGTTTGAGGCAGAGAGTGGTGGTGTGTGTGCTAGTTGTTTCCTTTTTTCGTTGTTCCTTCTACCCTGGGCAGATATTGCTATTGTTAAAGCACCCACTCCTTTCCCATGGCTGCTGCTTTAGGACATGATAGGTATGTATTTCAAAACTTGGTATTAAGTCTAGAAATGTTGCAGATGTTTTTGTTTGACCCAATTTAGACAGATTATGCAGGGACATGATGTCCTTAAAGGCTATCAACACACGGGTAAGTAAAATAAATTATACTTCATTTCTCTTTTATTTATACAAGAAAATGTCATTATTAAAGGATTAGAAACAGTTTTTCGTCATAGGAATACATTACAAATTTCCAATGTGTACAATGCAAAGAGAAGAAAAACTTGAAGGACTATATGCAAAAATTTAAAGTCACAGAACGAGAAAACTTGCAAAATTTTGTCAAATTGCACTTTAACAGTTTCTATGTTGAATTAGTAGAAAACTCTTTAATATCATTTTTAAATAAGAAATATTTAAGAAAAAGATATCTGTAGATTTTGTCATAGATTTTTATTTTAATTGTCAGCGAATTCAATGATACAAGAAACATTAATTAAGATACTAAATCAAATTTGAACTGAAACTGAATTGATATAGTCCATATATGAAAATTTTGTCTTTGTGACTAAAGTTATCACTACAAATATTTACAGAACTTCTCAATTTTATACTTGTCATAAAGAGTGAAAATTAACAAGCAACTAAAAAAAGTTATTAAAAAAAGAAAATCATTTCGTCTGGTAGGATAAATAGTCCATCCAAGGACGCAGTAGATAAGGGGAGGGGGTTCAGGGGGCTCAAACGCCTGCCTTAGCAATCCAGAATATTTTTATGTATTTAAAAAAAACATATATATTCCAAATTACTATATTGTTTTTTATAATTCTAAAAAGTAATAATTTTTTAGAATTATATTTGAGCTTAATGACAAATTAGTTCATAAGCAACACGTTTCATGAACAACAAGTTCTTTGCAGAACAAACCACCAAGGCTATGTGGTTTCTGCAGTACCGTTCACTTTGATAAGCTTATACAAACACTTTATGTTTAATTAAAACAGAATTATGTGTTGCATTCCGCCTTTCAATGCAATATTTTCCTATAATTTTGCGAATTACTGCATTTTTTCATAACATGAAGATAAATTTAAATTCTATTTTTGACTGGCCTTTTCCAAGAATTTTCAAAAATTACATATATGACTAGATAAAAACGTGAGGTTTGGGAAAAAACCAGCATGTATTAATATTAGTTCCAGAGTTCATCGGTTTGTTGTAAATGGAAAAACATTAAAAATGTATTGACTCTTTACATATTTCTCAATTTTTTGCCCATATAACATAATTTTGTGCTGTTACGTATTTCGTTTTTAATTTAATTTTTTCTTAAAATGAGCTATCAAACGTAAAAATCGGATAAAGAGTACAAGAGTTGTGATATTTTACTTTTCGAAAAAAATTAATTTTCTTACTTGTAATAACAAAAATCTTAAAAATTCAAACTTAAAAATTGCAATGAAATGTTGTTGAAATGCTTTTTAAAACAATATTTAATAAATATACAAAAAATTCTGTGATTATGTTCAAAATCGTTATGAAATTTTGTACAAGAAATGTAACATTTTTAATATTTTGAATTTGGTTATTTTATGAAAAAATTGCAAAAAATCAAAAAATTCAAAATTTTTAAAAACATCATTACACGTAGCTATAACATAGTCTTAAACTATTTTGTGGAAAAATTTACAAAAACCAAGATTCACATAAAAAAAATTGTAGCTGTTGAAACTTGACTTTTTTTCAAAAATGCTCAAAGTGCCTGTTTTTTGCATTTCAAACACAAATATACTACCCGAACAACACTCAGTTCGTACGCCTGAATATTTTTTAATATCAACACTTTCAACTTTTATTTATATTAAGAAATCGATGTTTTTGATACAATAAAGTTTGTTGTATTCTTAAAGCTTGAAACTTAATTTTTAAGGCCGCGTTCATGCTTTTTTTCAGAGCTGAGAGGTTTTGTTGAAAAGTGCTTTGTGTAAAAACAAATGTAAAAGCTCAGTGTTTATAGTGCAAGCTGACTCCGAGCATAAAGCTACTTTTTAAATGGTTTTCAGCGCTTATATCTCCATCTCGCTTGCTCACACAAGCAGAAAGCGTGCACTATAAACACCAATAAGCTCAAGCCCAAAAGCTACTTTGTGAAACGTAGAATAAGTGTTCACTATGATCAAAAAAAGCTCAACGAAGCTGCTTTATGAATCAGCCTCAGCCAAAGCGTCCACTATGAACACAGCCTGAGAAGTGAAGTTCCATGCTTTAAGAATAAAACAAAATCTGTTGTATCAAAAACATTGATTTCTTAATATAAATAAAAGTTAAAAGTGTTTATACTAAAAAGTATTCATGCGTACGAACTGAGTGTTGTTGGGGTAGTAATCATAAAGAAATCGATACAACTATGATTCGTATTTAAAATTACTTCTGTTATTTAAAAAAATATTTCTCAAGGTGGTTAGAAAAAGTTTTTGAATCCCAGGGCTGCCAACATATCAGGCCGACATATCTTAGGTTAAAAATATTTAAAATACCTCAAAAACAAACAAATTTAATTTTGACCACTGCAACTTGTGAATTATCTTTTTTTACCATTCCAATAAGAGCAATACATCTAAAAATTCGGTCAGAAACAAAGTCATGAAGTGGTCAACCAAGTGGTGAAAATTAAATTTGTTGGTTTTTGGAGTATTTTTAATTCGAGGAATCGGAGAGAATTGTTTGTATTTTAAAGTCTTAAATTAAAGAGAGATTTTTTGCATTGAAAAAATATTTATGTAGAACTAGTAGGATAAGGTCATATGAAAGTTAGCCCTAAGCCCGTCTATATTTTTTAATTATTACATTATCGCTTATATGAAAAAGTATAATTATAATCTAGTTGATTTTTTCGGTTTAACTTTAATGACCTAACGGTTGATTCGAAAATTGTGAAAGAATTACAAGGATCATCATCTGGAGGTTTGGATGACCTTCCAACAACATCATCCTCATTGTATTAAGTTCTATGAGAAGGCGTTGGTAATTTTTAAGTAAAATCAGTCTGACGGACATATCAACTTACAAGTTTCCTATCTGGGAAAAGAAAAATAGGAAGTTATCTTTTCAGAAGAACTGGTTTAGCGAGAACCGATGGCTCACGTATTCAGAAGATGAAGTTGGAGCATTTTGTTCTGTATGTGTTTTCTATGGTAAGCAGCTTGGAGGTAGAGTTGACCAGAAATTAGGTAGCTAATTACAAAGCCATTCATAAATTAGAAAGATGTAAAAGAAGTATCTTCACGGTTAAAACAAATATCACAAAAAATTAAATTATTTTCGCAGGTCAGTTTTAAAAATTATATACATATCTTGATGTTGTCAAAAAAATTGACATAAACAGTTAGTTTAGGATTATGGAGCTAAACTTGTAATTCTTATTTAAACAATAATACTTTGCGGTAGACAACAACTACGCAAGATTCTTGTCCTATTGGACTTGAGGATAAATATACTTAGAATAAATAAACTTTTATTAATTCTTTTAACTTCGATTGTTGAAATCCCTTAAGAAATTTGGAAAGTTCTAAGACGTTCAAAAGTCCCTAGGGAAAATTAAGTCTTAATATTTTTTTTGCTCAAGTAAGCCCCCACCCCCCTTATGAAATACCTATCTACGGCGTTGATTACACTGGTTTACAAATTTAAATTTTAAAGAAATACCAAGAACAGCATATATGTGGGTATGTTAATTTGAACCCCCTGAACCCAAAGATTGCTACTTTTTTTTATTTATGGGTTTTTTTTAGATAACAGTACTTTTGTGGTTTTCATGAAATAAGAGAAGCCAGGAACATTTTATTTTTTGAGCATATATTTTGTTTAATAACAAACGTTTTTAGCTTAAGAAGATCAAAATCACTATTTTGTGAATCAAGTTATCTTTGTAAATAAATAAGAAAGAATACTCCTAACGCTATAAATTAAATGTTTATTCGAAATATTACAGTAACTTGTATTTTTACTTTTTTATGAGAAACTGAACTTGGCTATTTTCTGCTCCATCGAAACAAATAATATATGGATGGAAAGGTAAATAATATACCTTTCGAACAGTATGCTTTTTCTTTGAATCGAACAGATAGTTTAAGCTACAAATGAAGTCATGTCATGAAAACCACTAAAGTGCCGTCATCTAAAAAACCTCGCAAACGAAAAAACATTATAGCGATAATTGTGTTCAGAAGGTTCAAATTAACATACCCACATATATGTATGCTGTTTTTGGTATTTTTCAGCTGTAAGCGATTACCGTTCAAATTTTGGTGATGATCTCACAGAAAAAATTAAAAAACTTTGTTTGAATTCGCAAAGTTATTTACAGCTTTTAATTTTTACATTTTTTAATAAACATTAATTTTACAAAATCGCTCAATATAAGGGCAAAATGTATTATACTTTTGACAGAAATGCACTTCGACTCATAGATACGATAAGGTTTTTTTTTAATAGGTCTGTTTCCAAACATTTTTAACTAAAATGGTTAAACTGCAAAAAGCGTAAGAATACGAAAAAATCTCTCAAAAATAGATAAAAACACAAAAAAGTACGGGAATGTTTTTCGGACTAAAATTGTGTAAGCTGTCAAATAAAATCGTTTGCCGAAATGAAGGAAAATTGTCACATTCAAATGTATTACAATATTAAAAAGCTTTCGACAGTGTTAATCATAATCTTCTTTTGAAAAAACTCCACCTTATTGGGTTTCCTGTCACATTATTAAATTGGATAAATTCGTATTTATCTAGACGTACTCAAAAGATTTTATGTAAGAATTCTCTTTCAAAAAGTATTTCGGTCACTTCTGGCGTTCCTCAGGGCAGTCATCTTGGACCGGTTTTGTTTTTACTATTCATTAATGATCTTCCTTCGGTAATAAAACACTGTAACGTCTTAATGTACGCTGACGACGTGAAACTTTTTCTTTGTTACAAATCACCCGAAGAACGACATCTTTTACAATCTGATCTAAATAGACTTGTGGACTGGTGTAGTTAAATATATTAAATCTCAACTTAAAAAAATGTAAGCAAATGACATTCTCGCGAAGATCTGCTAATAACATAAATTACACAATAAATAACACTAACTAAGAAGTAGTTTCCAGTTTTCTCGATCTTGGTGTTATTATGAATTCAAAACTTCGCTTCAATCTCCACGTTAATATGGTGATAAATAAGGCAAGAGGAGTCCTTGGTTTCATTAAAAGATGGGCTAAAGAATTCAGTGATCCCTTTACTACTAAATTATTATATACCTCTCTCGTAAGGCCAATTCTTGAATATGCATCAGTTGTATGGAACCCACAATATAATGTCTACATCGACGCCAGAGAATCCGTTCAAAAACAGTTTTTACTTTTTGCTTTACGTCATAGTCGTTGGAACCCCAATATTATGCTTCCATCGTATGAAATACGCCTTAAAATTATTTTACTACCTTCCCTAAGAAGCAGAAGAATGATGCTTAATGTCATGTTTCTATATAAATTACTTCGTGGCGAGATTAATTCGGAATATCTCATCTCAGCTCTAAATCTTAACATCCCAAGGAGAGGAACTAGACATTTTTTGTTTTTCAAGTTGAGTCAGTGCAGTTCTAATTACGCTATTCATGAACCTTTACGATGTATGTGCAGTGATTTCAATGATAACTTCAACATGATTAATTTTTCTGATTCGGTAGACGTCTTAAAACGGAAAATTATATTACATTTAAATAATTAAATCAATTTAACTTCATCCTATTATACCTAACGGAGTTTTATAACAATGTAATATTGGTAATTGAGATTGTTTTGTTTCTCTTTTTTGTTTCGATATTATGTTTTATAAAGTAAGCACCATCAAATATGAATCGTTTTTAAAACTTACTTTTTATTTATTCAATATTTTAATTTTTAATCGAATTGGGATTTACGTGCTCTCGTGGTTTCCTGATTTGAAATTAGACTGAACTCACACTATCACCTGGATTGGTGTGCCAGAGTATATCTCTTTTCCACACAAGTTTATGCCTGCGTTGGCCCAAATGCATATCCAACTAATTGGGATTTTGATTTGGCGGGTATGAGATTTATCTCATTTCCACGTAGGTCCTTGGGTTGGACAATGGCCGCAAACCAGTTAAAATGAGTTTAGTGCTTTGGATTGTTTTTGAAATCAGGATTGTTTTTCGGGTACCTAAAATTGATAATTACTATTATTTAATTCGATGTTGCTTTTGTATATAGAATCAAGTTTATTTAAATACTCATTTATACATATAATATATTAAATTTTTAAATTCCGCTGAAAAGCCACTTAATGTGCTTAGTGGAAAATCCTAATTGCCAATAGGGGGTATGTTTTAGTACGTAGATACATTCGGTCTATCCCGGCTGATTCGGGCAGGATCTAGAATGTAAATCGTGCATGCGTATAGGACGGGTATACGTATTTTTGGAAGATTTCATAACTCCGGGCGAATCCAAAAAAAAAAACTTATTCTCAAACTAATATTTACATTTAGTTTTTCTACAATTTCAAATATTTCTGGCTTCATTCCAATAGTTTTTATTTATTTCAAAACTCTTTGTTTTTCAATTTCTTTGCTAACTTGTAAACAGCTGATCTTAAGCAATTTTTACCGAAAGAAATTTCTCGAACTAAAACTTGCAACTTTTGACAGTGAGGGGAAATTTTTTACTCTCTCGACTACACTCTCTTTTACCATTTTTTCAAGTACGGGAACGCTTTTCGGACTTAAACCTGCAAAATTGGTAAATTGGACTAAGACTTTAGAGTACGAGAACAGTCCTAAAAATTTTTCAACGAAATTTTTATTTTGTGATAATTTTGTTTTTCAGCAAAACAAAATTTGTTTTGCTATTTTTTTTATCATTTTTATAAAAACGTAATAGTTCTGATAGTTTATTTTTCATGCTCAAATACTTTTTTGATTGCGGTGTGCATGTTTAAAAACAACGTATCGATTGTATAAATTTGATATATTGTTCAAAAGTGTTCAAAAGCTGATTAAAAATAAAAATTTCTGTGGAAAACACTTGTTCCAGTCTTTTGTCCAACGGTTCGTCAAAACGACAACAAACTATCGAGCCAAACAGCGCACATATATCCCGAATATGTTATTCCTAACCAGAAATAACTAACTACTCTGTAGTTTGTCTGGTGGCAGCATATCCCTTTGGGCATGTCATTTCTCAAACCTTTGCAGGTACGGCCCAATGCGACAGGAGAATTGCAAAGCCCATGGTAATACACGTTGGGTCCGTTTGCCCCTGTCAATGAAATCGATGTGTTAAAAGGACGTACAAGATAAGATGCGAGGGGCATGCCCCTACCTTTGGGGATATATGGATTCTCATGCCAAGTAGTAGGTCCACGTTTCAACTTTGAACTACTGGGTAGGTTTATATCCAGCCATCAAAAGCCGGGAGCAATTTCTTGAAGCTTTAAAAACAGCTTTATTTTTAAGGTTCGATTGGAACACCCACTCACACAGAAAATGTTTTAATGTCTAATTTGATCAAAAATGCGCTGTTCTTGAAGTTATATTTGTAGAACGTTTTCAGCTAAAAATTATTGGTTCAACTTTCATACATAAAATTCTTTCCGGGATCTTCTAACTGCAGAATTGCGAACCAGTTCTTTTTATATAAAATTCTTTTTAAACAATAGAGTGATTCACAGCTGAAAATCTTTGGCACAACTTTCTTACATTTCATTTGGGTTATTAGCTAACAGTTAAATATTAAGCTCGAGTTAATGTGTGAGGTCCATAGTCGGGTGCTTGGTGCTACCAACTGCGAATCTTGGCGCTAAAGATTCAAACCACGGGCTTGATTTTTTCCTTTAGGTGTACCCGTGTATCTTTTGGGTTAAATAAAGTAGTTCAAACTAATTTAGCAAACAATAGCATTGAATCAAAAAGCAGGAATACTCAATTTATTACAATAATAACGTTTTACCTCCAAGCATATTTCATTTTATTACCACCCACATCCAATCGTTCTCCGACAATATGAGCCTTTCTTAAAATTATACAATAATTAAGTTGCATACTTTCAGGCAAGGCCATAAGAATTCCTACCATTAGCGCCGACGAAATATTTTTTAAATTTTTTAGTTTTCTTCTCGCCACCAAAATAAAGCCACAAAACTTAAACCGTGGCAACCAGCAGCAGCTGCACGCTACTGGTAAAGTAAAATGATGTGACGTGCTGAGCTGAAGAAGAACCGCAAGTGGATTAATTTGACCCCAAACCCTGGAGGCGACTTCGATTAAATGGAATAGAAACCACATGAAGAGCGAGGGCTGCTATCGGTATTGCTTGGATGGAGGAAGCAGGTTAAAACAGTTACTTTGGTTGAGCGAGTAAGTTGGAGCGTAAAAAAGGGAGTGGGGAAAATAACTTAACTGCCAATTCGATTAAAAGTGGAATTTCCGCAGCAGCAAGTATTTTGCCATAGCAACGATATACTTCTTTCCGATATCGTATTACAACAAAGAAGATGCGGAAGTTTGGAAGCAGTCGTGTTGAGCAACAAATTAAGCAAATTAAATACATTTTAAAGTGTAGAACACCGTAAAAATTAATGCATTGCCCCAAACAGCTAAGAGCTGCTTCAATTTCTGCATATTTAAAAGAATATTTCAGAGAGTTGTCTGTAATTTGCACTGTTTTATCAAACATTTTAATAGAAGTTTGTTTTTTTTTTTTGGCATTCGGTTGGTAGAATGCTGAATCATTCAATTACATGAAAACAATCTTGATATTAAGCAATGCAGTAAACGTTAAGCTGTAAATGTACGAAAACCATATTAAAACTCCATCAAATTTACTTGCTGTAAATGTTTATATTATTTCATAGTCAGATGTTTAAAAAGAGGGTGTGGTTATAATTGGAGCAGATGATGCAAAACCTGTGTAAGCTTTAAGCATAGCTCACATGTAAAGCAGGAACCTCATTTTCCACCACCTGCGATTGAAAGTGCGCAAATGTGTTTCATCCAAGTTTGCTGAATATTTGCCTGAAAAAACATTCTTTTGAATATGTTGCTTCCGATGTACTTCTTAACATGCGTGAATTCTGAAGTCGTTTTTGTCACTAATTGGAATTTGCGTTCGAATACGCACAGTTGTGATGGGCGAAAGAAAACACATTTACGCATTTTTCACATGCAGCGCTTTTTATAAAAATGTCATTAAGAAAATTAAGTAGATTTTCACAACTCGTACTCGATAAATTTTTTGAGTATATTTCTTAATGGTAGAAACTAAAAAATCTGATAAAGAGAGATGTTGGGGGCATACTTCAAATCAAGTTTATATGTTGAGTTTTGTCAAATACACTTGAGAAAAGACTTTTTCTTATACGAACCAAGATTTGGTTATAGTTAACAAACGACTTACTTGACGATGACGATGACGAAACGATGACGATGACGAAATAATTATTTAACTACTGGAAAAAATTGTTTATTTAAGCCTTCAAGTTCTACCAGCAAATGCTTTTTTTAACTAACGTTTGTAACGCCCTTAAGGAAGCGCGGTAGGTACATAAAAGAAAAGTTGGTAATTAACAAAAAATAATTTTGGAAATAGTGGCAATTTTAGATTTAAATGTCTCTGTTAAACCGAGTACTAAAGTTTTTTGAATTTTCTTTATTATAACACCGTGTTACATACATTCTGTCCTATGAACCAAATTTACTTTTTCGAAAAGGGGATAAAAAATAAAAATATATTTTTTTTTAAATGGTTATCGTTTTTTTTAAGGTTTCAGTTCGTTAAAAAAACAATTTTTTTTATTACTTTTGTTTTATAAAATAAAGAATTGTTTCATTAAAAATTTTAATGTTTTTAAAGAAATTTAGGCCTTTTATTTTTGCGGTTGTAAGCATTTGCTTCAGTATCGCGACAAATAGACCAACAGTATTCGCCAAGCATATGCGTAATGTCTTTTCCTTTAAAGCGCTTTTCAATAGCCGCAATGTCCTGATGGAACCTTTCGCCATGCTCATCGCTACAAGCTCCTAAATCATCAGGGGGAAAATCTAAATGATTGTGAAGAAAATGGATCTTTAGCGACATTAAAATGCCCATTTCGCCATATGCCGAAATCATTTCTGCGACAATATTTTTATAATTGGCAGCTCGTTTGTTGCCAAGAAACTGCTCAATAACGGCAACTGTACCTTTCCATGCACGTTGTTCGATAGCATTTAATTTTGATGAAAATTCAGAACTTGCAATTATTTGTTTTATCTGCGGACCATGGAAAACACCTTAAATCAAAAAATCATTAAAAAACATAAAGTTACTGAATGAATTCCTAAAAAAAATACCTGCATGAATCTTTGCGCCGCTCAATTTCGGGAAAATGTTTCGTTCGTGTGCAAGAAATCAAGGCGGATGGACATGTCCGATGGAAGTTGGATGGACATGTAGTATCGTTTGAGGGCCCCTAGACCAGTTGTAAGTGTTGTAAAAGTCAAAAACTGTTTAGTGTTAGAAGGTTACTATTGATTAACTACAACTATATCGAGTAGGATGGTTCAAAAAACATTTTTTTTTTTCCTAACGCTTTAGTAGTTTAAAAATTTGGAGTCCCTTCAAGTTATGCTAAGAAAAGTGAAAAAAATATTTTTTTTTCAAAAATAATAAAAATTGGGGAAAATCTGAGAATTGATAAAAATTGTTTTCAAAAAATTTGACGTGCTACAGACATTTCCACGAGTCTGCCTGCAAAAAATCAGCTCGATTAGATCACTGAAAAAGGGTTAAAAATCGGTTCAAAGGCTTTCACACAGGCCACTACGAGCTTTATACTTCAAACTTAAAAAAAAAATTCTGACGTGTACATGAAAATCGACGATACACGTGTATTTTTATTTTTTCCCCTCTTTCCAAATATGTGCGTTTGGTTCATAGGACAGAAAAAAATTCATTTTTTGTAACACCGTGTAATTGATCTCCCAATGTTAGTGCTTCACAGCGTAAACCACGGGAAACAATGCAAGAAAATATTAAAAATCCACTGTATGAGTTTTGCCAGAGGATAAAACGGTATGTGGCCTACAGTCTACACTATAAGATAGAGGGTTAAAAGTCAACATTGGACTTGACTAGATTACAAGTCAAGCAATAGGTTTGAGGCATTTTATCGTTCAATTTTCAGATCGGTTTATCTCCTTCTAAGGTATAGCTTACAATTCATTGCAAACGCATTTTGTAGTTTTTAACCTTAAATTGGTTCAGTGGTTTTTAAATGTGCTACTTTGTTCATGTCTACCTTTAAAATAAAATTAATGTTTCAGAAATAAATTTCAAAAATAATCTAATCTAGAACTAAATAACCAAAAGTTGATTTCTCTTTATGTATTGGACATAGGAAATTATTAAATTTGTTATTGGAAGATAGACGTGATTTTCATGTTTTATCAAAGATAAGTTTTTAATAAATTATAGAAGGTTTTGGATTAAGTATCGTGGTCTTAATCCGACTAAGTTAATTATTTTGCGGATTACCTTTTTTGAATTTTGAATTTGAATGCATTAAAAGTTTCTACAGTAATCACGTCCACTGAGACAAACTCATACACCGAAAAAAAAAGTAGTAAGAAACAACAGTATTTTGCACTTAAAGAATTCATTACAATTTTTGTTGTTACAACAATAATCGTGTTATATTAAGAAAAATATTAGGCGTTTTTCTTTGTTACGTTCGAGCTGAGCAAAAACTGTCAAAAACAGACCCGCGTTTATTTTTCACCTCTGGCACAGCTGTGTTCAATATATGCGTTTCTTTTCATAATGTAATAGCGCATTCTTTTTGGAAAAAAAATCTGCATTTTTTCTGTATTTTTTCCCAAACATTCTGACCGCAAAATTATAACAAATGCAGAATTTTCTGACCTGTCAAATTTGGCGGTTCTGCATTCTGCTCTCTAGTAATACCAACAAAAAAACAAAAAAAATAATTTTGACATTAATATTATTATTTTTTTATATTATTTCAGCTCGATGAATATTTGTTAAACATTCCATGCAGTCGGCACTATAACTGTGTCGACAAGGAATAACGACTAAACTCAAAATATCGTAAAAAAGTGAGATGGCATTTTCTTCAATGCTAATCTTTGATACAATGCAGGAAAACATTTTTGCACAGAATAAATAAGCACTTATTCCTATTACCGTTTGTACATTAGTACAAACAAAAGAATTAGTACAATAAAAATATCGTTTTTTACGATAATTTGAGTTTAGTCGTTATTCCTTGTCGACACAAATATAGTATAACCAATCTTAAAAGAGAAAGTTTTCAAAATTCTAAGGTTTTCATGATAATCATCTCTTTTGCTGGGCTAAAAAGATGGCTATTTTGGATTGGTCAAAAAAAAAAGTTAAACCACTTACTGTCAAGTATTGAACGTGAAAATTCATAATTATTTTTTGTCAATTTATTATTCTTGCTTAAATCTGTGGTCACAAGGAAAAGCGATATGGAATTTACTTTATTGCCAATTTTTTTAAGTATGCAGATATCCATTTTTTGCCCAAAATTGATCAAAACTTATGTTTGCACATATTTGTTTGTAACATTTCATATATTTAAAAGAAATGGGTCGTAGTTCGTGCAATTAAAATATCGTTTTTTACGATACTTTGAGTTTAGTCGTTATTCCTTGTGACCACAGAAATATTAATAGAAACCTGATCGGACATAAAAACAAAAATAGTCCAATCGTGTTCAACGACCTCGAAAACATAAAGTTACATCATGAAATAAACCATTGATCATCTATTGATATATTTTTTAAAAATAACTTTATTTATGTTGCATACATTTTCAAAAATTGGAGACCAGCACTGCCAAAGGGTTAATATTTTGCGTCAAAAACTGCAGTAAATGTTTTTAAGATTTAATATAATTCATTTTTAAACATGCTCTAAGACATTTTTTTTTTGGGTCGGTCTACTAAGCATGTCTGACTATTGGTCAGATGCTGTCAAAGAGCTCAGAAAATTTTTACTGATCACTAAGTAATCGGCTAAACTTAGTTATTTATCTAATAAAAAACATTTTTTAGCATTTAAGTGGGCAAAAGACCCAAAAAGTTTCATAACCAAATCAGACCCATTTACGTTTGATCTGATGCTGTCAGCTCAGGTGATGGCCGGCTTGATCAGTATCTACTAGTAATGAGGTCTGATCTTAAAAAGAAAATCGCCTATTATTGATTTTCAAATTTAAGCTTGGTAAAAGTAACTATAAAGTTGCTCCTTCTAGAGTTAAACATCTGTTAAACCCTTTAAGAAAAAAATTGAGTGTAGAAAATGCAATAATCTCCTTTTAAAATATTTGCATTTGTTTTGGCTAACAAAAGTGACACTCTTGACGGTAAAACTTTTCTCTTGATACTATCAACATAATTGTTTTTAAATGCAACCATTCCAAAACGAGTATCATCTTTTAGCTCCGATAGCTCTGAAGAAGTTTGATGGTCTCAGATAACATCAGAGGACCTGATTCATATATAGTTACTGTTAATTTCAAATAAAAAAAATGCTAAATCAAATCCAAACTAAAAAATTCACATTTGAATCACTTCATCAACAGCTATTTGCAAAATATTTTTTTATTGAAATAGATTTATTAAAAAAAAAGATGCAG
The DNA here is from genome assembly GCA_963920525.1 of Dichetophora obliterata. Taxonomy (NCBI): domain Eukaryota; kingdom Metazoa; phylum Arthropoda; class Insecta; order Diptera; family Sciomyzidae; genus Dichetophora; species Dichetophora obliterata. The sequence goes on from OY986435.1 coordinate 1,970,890, forward strand.
TTTGGATAGTATCGTAAGAGTAGATATTGAACTCTTTTAACGCAGTAATAGAGAAAAATTCTGTTTTTTTCGCATATATTTTTCAAAATCACTTTAAAAACATCTCTTCTACTAAATAAAAATCATTTAAAAATAAATTTTTTTGCTTGAAATTTTTTGTGATAAAGTTGTTGTTGTTTTTGTAAATTTTTATTTTCGTTAAAATTATTTGCAATTGAATGTTGTGCTTAATAAATGGAAATTATGTATCGGAAAATCATAATTTTTTTATTTTGCCTGTAGTAAATAACTTATGTGGACATTTCAATTATGGCGCACATAACGTTTGCAAACAAAATCATAGAAAAATTTAAACTTTTTTTCCTGTCTTCATTTTTGGAGTAACACTGTAACTGTTAATGCAAAAGGTGGAAGCAATGGAAAGAACGGTCGAAAGATATAAGCAAACAAAAGAGGGCACGTTACGTAACAGAAAATAGAAGTGGTTTTCTGCGAAGTGTACGCAAGATTTTTTATGAAAGTTATTTTAATATAATCTTTGCTGCGTATTCGAAATTGTTTCGTTGAAAAATGAAGTGTTGAATACAAACCATAACATGATAAATTATGACACATACGTTACGTTACATTTTTTTATCTTTATGATAAACTTAATAAATTCTTAATATTATTTTGAAGTTTATTACATAAAAAAACACTTAATTTTAGTTTGGGTCATTAATAATGTCAAAATAGTCTTTTCTCTATATCTCTCGTCCCATTATTGACGAAATGTTGTGACGATAATAAGCTTTTGCCTGTAAATCCTTAACTTGAGCTGATGCCAAAATGAAGAGCAATTTCTCGTTCAATTGAAATAATTTAAATAATACTTAGCGATTTTAAATTTTGTTTTTTAATGTTTCAGCCCAAATAATTTGTAACGAAAACGACGAGATCAATTTTTTCATTTTTAAAGAAAAAAAATGTAGAGAATTTTTTTTAATTTTCGAGCGTCTGGCTGGGGGCTTCAGCGCTCATAGGTCCCCCTGGATCCGCGCCTAAAGCTGTGTCTCAACTTGGACAATGAAGGGGTAAATACTATCGGAAATTTCTTGCAATTTAAAACTAAGGCTTTATTCATTCAGTTAGCTTTACTTAGATTTCGGCTTAAATTGCATTTTGAAATGATTTTAATTCAAGTCAGAGGGAGAGAAAAAAAATAAAATTAATTTGCTTTTGCAAAATCATGCAACTATTTTTGTTGCTTGCCATATTGCCAACTCGTTTCTTTCCTCACACACACTCGCAAGCACAAACACTCATACCGCCATTCACCCATCCATAAAAACGCACCGATATGCAAATTGAAAACGAGCATGCAACTAAAAGATAATAAACGCTACGGAAAGCACCAAAGAAAGAGCGAAAATGTGCAAGAAAATTGTGCAAATTAAAAAGCAAAGCATACTTTTAGGCATGCTTAAGTGCAGAGCGAAGCGTTCAGATTGTGTGCGCATAGATTAAGGGCATTAATCTGTATCACGAAGCAGCACACCAACGACAAGCAAGACACGAGAAGCAATAGAATTTCGTATAGAAAAAAGTATTGCTTCTCGTGTCTTGCTTGTCGTTGGTGTGCTGCTTCGTGATACAGATTAATGCCCTAAAGTTTTGCAATTAGAGATGTACACAGGCAGACACTCACACAAGCACACAGACATTGTGTGTGAGAAGTTTAATGCTTTACTCACCCCCTCCTACCCCCACCCCCCTTTACTATAATCCAACCCACGTATCCAAAACCAACTGCCATTCGAGTAAGAACAATAATAACACCATCATGACTTGAGCTGGAAATAAACGCATCCTTCTTCACCGTTCTTCTGGTCCTTCTCATCCTAGCATCACTGTTCGTACAAAACTTTTCAGTATTTCCTCATCTATTGTGGTTTCTTCGAGCGAAAAACTGTTTTCAATTGAAGCTAATTGCCTAAGGTGAGGAGGGCGAGTGAGAATTTTTGCTGCTGTTGCCTTTGTTGCCTTAAAGGTCGTGGTAAGGGGTAGCTAGAAAATTTGCATCAAGCTCTGTAAGGACTCCTGACTAGTGTAAAGCATAACTTATTATTTTTGGTATTATATAGCAAAGCTCAAAGCAACAATAAATGCGTCTAATAAAAAATAACGTCCTGAACGTTTACCTGATCATCGAGGAGAATGGTCGCAAAAGCAAAAGCAGCAGCAAAAATAGCAGCAAAAAAAAAGGGACCAGAAATAGGATAAAACTAATTCATAATCCGAGCATTAGGAGTAGCATATTTGTGTGTCGTTTCCAATCTCTACAGTAGACTATGTTATCTGTGTCTGTCCGGTTGCTGATAAAAATTGCTGTCATTAGAAGCAAATTGCAAAAAGTGTTGCCAATGCATGAGTTTAACACCTGCACAGATATTCCCCAAACCTGGTTAGAGTGTGAGTCTTTTTTGGATTTGGGCGCATGGCGTGAATAGCAAATTAAGTGATGTATTGTAGTCGAGAGTGGAGCATGCTATTCTGTTATAGGCATAGACAAAGTGTTTTAGAAGTGAACTGAAAGAATTTCAATTCAAATTGGTATTTGCTCACACCATTTTAGGAAACATTAGAGCGTTTAAATCATCGGAAACTTTTGCAAGAGCATTTTCCAAAAATTGTAGACCAATTTGCATGCTACATCCATACCATTACACCTAACACACTCGTCAGAAATTTGGTTTTTTTTTTCTTTAGTCTTAATTGTGGTGAGTGATGAGTACATGGTTTGGCTCTAGAGAAATAGTAATGGGATTTTGTGCAAAATAATGAATGAAAAATAGCAAAATTTATGCCAGTAAAAATTTTTGTTGTTGGGCATCGAAAATACTCTACCATATCTAAATAGGGGAGTTGATATTTCGTTAGCAATACAATGTCGAGATAGGTTTTTGGCTTTGAATAAAGTGAAAAAGTTAAAATACCTCATTTGTACTTACTATAGGGGTATTCACGATCCAGTGTATTTGGCTGTGCAATTGCAAATTATATTATGCATTTAAGCAGCAGGAAAATCAGCTAATTCAAACATTAACAAAGTGTGGGTCAAATTTGTGGGTTAAAGGTAGATATACCAAGAAAAAGTGTGCAGAGCGTGGATGATTTAGTGGAAATCGCAGCAAAGGAGATATCATGTAACACATTTCTAATGCATACATATGAAACTTTTGATGAACTGATAATTATCAATAAACCATAAACATACTATTTCAACCATACCATAAAAACCTCAGACTCATAAATTTCATTAATGGTCCATTTCTTAATGCACTTAAATTTTTTGTAACTTGCACTTTCACGTGCCAAATGTCAGCTGTTTGATAAGCACATGCACGAAACCTGTTAATGCATTAGGGTCGACACTGTGCATTTATGGAAACTAGAAGCATGTAAGAGCAAAAAAGCATAAATATTTTCCTCATGCCCACCAGAGACCTGCAATGAGTATCCGACAGAATTCAGATACTCAAATCATACCCGAGTGTTGTGCTGTTCTCAACTCTATCCATACTTAATAATATGTGTAAAATACTTATAGGCATTCTGCTCATTAGCATTTTTTCGGGTATAAGTACATTTTCATATCCGAGAGCGGCGTGATCCGATCCACTTCGAGCCGTTTTCAATGAGTGCGTTGAGTCAGTTTATTACAAAGGCGCTCGATCCGAATGTATTTTGAGTGTACTCTGAGTACTGCTCCTTCTCTGCCAACGTCTCTTAGCGTTAATTGGTTTTTTTTTTGCGTATGCACTTTTCGTAAGTACTTGTCTGCAGGCTATGTGAGCTCTCATTTTTTGTTTGTTTTTTCTCGAAAACTCGTTCTTGGTATTTTATTGTTGCACTCTATGGAAAAAAAAACTAATAACAACGCTTGTGATTTTGGTTTGTTAGACATAAACAAAAATAAAACAAAATCAAAAGGCCGGCGCACAGTGGTTGAAAATTGGAAATAAATACCAAACTGATAACTTCTTTTTGTGAATTTTTTTCTTTGCGATGTTTACGAATATTCTAACTAGCATGATTCCAAACTAGTTATCAGAAATATATATAGGTTTTCTGTGTAGACGCCTTAAAATACGATTGATGTAAAAATGTTGAAAAAATTTCGTAAAATATTGATATTTTTCAAGAGTTATTACAGACAATTGAGAAAACGTATTGCACTCTGGTTTTTTTAAGTACAAAAAGCATTATTGAAAAAGTTTTTTGCATACTTGAAAATCTTTTTTTATGTTTGCAATCATTTTCTTATGCAAAGATGATATGACAAAAAAACATAAATTTCTTTTTTTGCAGAATAAAGCATAATGATCTTCGGATGTCGACGATATTTTAAATATAGAAATGCTTTTATTGGACTTTAAGTTGAGCGATTAAAAAAAAACTGACAGAATTTTTTGCGTCCTTGAACAACATTTGGTAAAAACTAAATGCGTTTCAAAAAAAATATAGATTTGTTTAGTCTCAAGGTTTTTTGCTATAGTCATTTTCCTTGGTATGCTTTTAGACATTTCTTCATTAAACGATCACTTCTTACGAAAGTGTGGCATATTAATACATATGTATATTTTTTTTATTTAAAACCGTTAAATTTTTTATGTAAATAGTAAAATCATTTACTTACTAAATACGATCAATGGTTTAAAATGTTATAATTTTTCTTTTGCAATACTAGAACATATTTACAGAGTACTTAAGTATTCTATAGTGTGTTTGTCAGTCTATTAATTTGCTATGTTAATACATAGTAAATATTTTTTAAATAACTACAATTAAATCGAATTAGTAAAACAGTAATGTGATATGTATAAAGTTAAAATTATTCACATTATCTTAAAGCTGACTATGAATCATTTTAATGAATTTCGCAATAAAATGCTTTCACAACTATTCAAATATTCAAATTCCCTTGTCAAGAAATGTTCTTCAAACATCTTCAATTAGCTGAAAGTGAAATATATATTCTTTGATTCTAAAAAACAGAATTAGAATAAGTACACGGAGAAAATTAATTTGCTAGAATCAAGCAAATGCTTTACTTAAAAGCAAATCAGCAAAACTTTGCTCAATCACAATGTGATTTAAGAAAAAGATTGCTAAATTGTAATCACTCCTCGTGTATTTAGAAAAAAGCAAAATTTTGATTAAATTCAAGCAAAATTTTGCTAAGTTGTTATAAACCAAAAAACAAATTATTACTTAATTCAAGCAAATATTTGCTTAGTTATTATAAATTGGAATAGCATATTTTTATTTAATTCAAGCAAATATTTGCTTAGTTATTATAAATTGAAATAGTACATTTTGATTACTTTTTGCTGAAATTTAGCATAATTTTGAAGTGACTGAGAACCAAGCGCAAGTTTTGCTTAACCACAATACTAATTTAGCAAACAGTTTTCTACGTGTATGCAAGCCATGTTTTTATGCTACACGACCTGTGCTCACTTCATCACAATGCTAAAAAGTATGCTATTATCTTTTTTAACTGTTGATAGTATCACATTTACAACCAGTGCCGACAAAATCCATTTGTGGCAAAAAGCATGAGGTTCACTCCTTTTTTTTTGGAATAAGAACGAAACGATAAGCTTTTTTTGATGATTTTTTTTTTCTGTTTTTATAAAAAGCAAACAAATAATATCTTTGATTACTATAAACCACTATTTTAAACAGTTTAGATGCTGCGCTTCATTGAAATTGGAATTGGGAAAAACTATTTTTTTATGTTAGACATATATTGAAGATTTCTGACAGAATGGTTCTTGTATTGGTTCAATACAAAAAATATGGTGTTTTAAATATTTGTGTTATATGGGAGGTAGGCGTGATTGGGGGGTAGGCGTGATTGAGGACGGATTAAAAAATATTTTTGTGTGTATTCTAATAAAGCAAATTCCAAATATTACACAAATTTAGTTGGTTTACGATGAGTCCTTCTATTTATTGACAACTTTTGTATGGGTCTCAACTACTGTGCGGAGTACGTGTCTGTTTGCTTCTTGTGCGTTAACACGCGCAATAGAAGTTTAATTGAAATTATGCGCATGTGATTTGGTAGCTTAAGGTTACAGAAAAATAAAAAAAATACTTTACAAATTTAATAATAATTGCCGATTGCAGAAAAAGAATGACACTTATGTTACTATCGAAACTGCGTATTATTTTTAAGCCTCAACAACTTTACCTCATGCGCAGCTTTCACTGTGTAAGATAAAAACAAAAAGCAACACAAGAATAACACATCTGTTATTCAGCATTTAGATATGCTTAGGAAAAAATAGCACAACAAAAATACAAAAAACTCGCTCACTATTTACTGCTGCGATCTACTGCGCTCTCTTTCATATCTGTGGCAGATGAGCCGAGTGATTCGGCTACTTGTGTCGATTATGTGTATTTCGGCAAGTAGGATAAGTATCAACAAGACGACAACAACCATAAGTATTTATGAACCGAAAAAATTCGATCTTTCCCGATCCGACTCATGACTTAAGATACTTATATTTATTTGAGCTGCCGCATTCACGTTTTTGTACTTATTTTTTTCGGATATACTCAGAATCGCAAAAAAGCTATCCGTTGCAGATCTCTGATGCCCACATGCGCAGCCAAATGCACTGGATTGTGAATACCCCTTATATATAGTATACTTCTGAAGTGAAACATCTAATGACTCGAGGTGTTAGTACAGAAAATGAAACAGAGGTGGACTAAAAACGTTAGAAGTAAGGCCCTTTCTAAACTTTGAGGATGGAACCCGGTATATTGGTATTAGGTAAGTCAAGCCGTGATCACGAACGAATTCAGAACCATTAAAACTTGGGATCATTCGTGTATTAAAAACCTGCAGAAGTTTATTTAAATATTAAGAAAAAATTCAGCCTTTCGTATCTAATCGAATAAGAAACTATTTCATTTTCAGCATTAAAAAATTCTTAGGATAACGATAATGAAAAATTTAATCAACTTGAGCAAAACTCAGCTTTTATTTAATTTAAGTTATCATTTTGGTTTATAATTTTCAAAAAATTTACTTTTCTCACATTTTTCAAAAGCATCAGTGATCGATGTTGTAAGTTAATTTCAAGAGCGTTTAGTGATTTTTTCAAAGAAATAATTATGTAAATTTGGTATTGCAAATGGATTTTCGTGAGCCATATTGATGAAATGTAACAGAAAACTAAGTTCTGTGTCTTACGAATTAATTCGTACTTTTTTAAACGATTGCTTGAATAACAAAATTTTTTATTTATTAGTCAAAAATACACGGTTAAAAATTTTGGACTACTTTTTAATCCAAACTTTTGTTTAAAATAATTTTTAATCCATAAAGTACTACTTTTTAATCCAAACATTAGTTTAATTTAGCTGGGTCTCAAGCCCACGTTCCTGAAAAAACTTCAAAACGTCAACAAAAGACGTGTGTTCAAATCATGAACAGGTCAGAAAAGTTATTATTTTAGGTTTGTATTTATTGCTTTTAAAGAATAAGAGAACATAAGCCATTCGGAGTGGGCATAAATCACGTAGGTTCAGTTCTCGGTCATTTGTGATCAAACATTTAATAACACGCACGACACAACTGATCAACGAAACTAGGTCAAAGTCCTTCCAAGGGCTGAAATGACCAGTTTATTTTTTATTATTTTTTTTTATTTATTGCTTTTTTAAACTTTTTTCGGATTGAAAATTAATCTTTTGTGTATTGAAAAATTTCAAAATTTTCCTTGGATTAAAAAGTAATATTTTTTTGGTGTTGTTCTATATGTAATCCAAAAAACCAGAGCTGTAAGTTCGGCATTCATATTCAATAAATGCAAAATTGATTTATAAATAAAATTTTTAATTCACATTCATTTTTAAAAAATGATTAATTATTTATTTTAATTATTCATTTTCGTTATTCAGAATAATAAATAATTTTTTTTATTTATTTGAATGCTATTCACAAGGAATGCAATTCACAAAGAATTTCAGAATTTTCAATTATTCTTTTTTTATTTATTATTCATTTTTTATTTGTAATAAATTTTTTATTCACTATTCATTTGTTATTCATTATTCATTTTTTATTCATTACATATTTTTTCTTCATTATTTATTTTTAATTCATTATTCATTTGTTATTCTTATAAATAAATAAAAATAAATAACAATTGAATAAAGAATAAAAATGAATAATGAATAAAAAATGAATAATGAATAAAAAATGAATAATGAATAACAAATTAATAATGAATAAAAAATTAATAATGAATAAAAAGTAAATAATGAATAACAAAAGAATAATGAATAAAAAATGAATAACGAATAAAAAATTAATAACGAATAAAAAAAGAATAACTGAAACTTCTGAAATTCTTTGTGAATTGCATTCAAATGAATAAAAAAAATTATTCATCATTTCGAATAACGAAAATGAATAATTAAAATTAATAATTAATCATTTTTTTAAATAAGAATGTCAATTAAAAATATTATTTATTAATCAATTTTGCATTCATTGGATGCATTCTTATTTCGTTATTCACAAATAAAGCTCTGGTAGATACTAAATAAATAATGAATAAAAAATTAACAATGAATAAAAATTATTAATGAATAATAAATATTTATGATAATAATCTGTCGACCAATTTTTATAAATCTTGCGATATCTTGGCGTATTGCGCTTTTTTGGTCAATTTGTTTTTAAATGTTAAAAAATTAAAAATTTCTATTTCATTGTTAAATTCATTATTCAAAAGTGAAAAGCAAAATTGTTTATTCATTCATTTTATTTATTATTCAAAAAGTAATAACAAATGAAAAATTAATAATAAAAAAATTAACAAAAAAGATATAAAAAAAATCATAAAAAACTAATAATAAATGAATAATGAATAAAAAATTAATAATGGATAAAAAAAATAACAACTGAAAATTCTGAAATTATTTGTGAATAGCATTCAACTTAATATATAAAAACGTTGGTGCGTAGTAGGGATGTCAATCCCATAATTACGAAATCCCGGGATCTCGGTATACCCATCTTTTTATTCATTAATCGATTCAAATTCCGGGATTGCTGAAAAATATTAACAACTACAGACCCATATCGCTCCTTCCGGTGTTTTCTAAAGTGTTTGAAAAAGCTATTAAGGCTCGTATCATAAAATTTTTGGAAAATAATTGTCTTCTTAGTAAATGTCAATATGGCTTTAGATCTGGTCTGTCAACAGAAGATGCTCTTTTGAATTTTTGCTCAAATGTCTACTCAGGTTTAAACAATAAAAAGTTAACTGCGGCTCTTTTCGTTGATATAACCAAAGCTTTCGATACAATCAACCATGATATTTTATTAAAAAAACTGCATAATTTTGGCTTTAGAGGCTTAATATATAACTGGCTTGGTTCTTATTTATCAAATAGACAGCAGAAAGTTAAGTTTAAAGGTAACTTTAGTTCTTCATTGCACGTTAAATTAGGTGTACCACAAGGCTCGGTGCTAGGTCCTATTCTGTTTTTAATCTTCATTAATTCACTTTTTTCTCAGAAGTTCAAAAGTAGTGCAAATGCATTTGCTGATGACATGGCCTGTACGTTTACGTGTAACTCACCATTAAACCTTGCTATAGATTTAAATCATGATCTGGCAGTTTTAAGTCACTGGTTTAAAGTCCATCGATTGGTACTTAGCAATAAAACAAGAATTATGTTTTTTAGTGCTTTAGGTAAAGAAGTTGCTTTTCCACAATTTTACTTTCATGATGGCAGTTGTAAAAAGTTCATGTCTAGTAAAGATATCTGTTCTTCATCTGATGTTTTTCATACTTATTCTGAGGCTTTTTGTTGCTCTTATAAGTGTTTTAGTATTGAACCTGTTAATTCTTTTAAATACCTCGGATTAATGTTGGATAACAAGATGAGTTGGTCGGAACATACTCGAGCTCTAAAAAATTATCTAATGGCTGCCACTAGACATTTATTTTTGTTAAGACCTTATTGTTGTTCTGAACTTCTCAAGTCAATTTACTATGGTATTTTTCAATCCAAATTGGAATACGGTTTAGTTTGCTGGGGCGGCGCTTATGCTAACAAAATTACTCCTCTTTTTATATCTCAAAAACATGCAATACGTCTGATTTGCAATAGATCTCGCCGTGATAGAAGTCTGATTCTTTTTAGAACATTGAACATCTTACCATTAAAGCATTTATACTGTTTCAAGGTGTTAAAGATATTTTTTATCAAATCTGGGTATCTACTAAGTAGATACTCAATAAGCTATAACTTAAGAGTTAATATTCAGAATCTTGTCACTGTACCACAGTTTTCACTTCAATTATTTCTGCAGTTTTATACTTCAGTAGCTCCCAGACTCTTTAACAGCTTACCTTATAGCATAAGATGTATTCGTAATAAATGTATGTTTCTTCGTAATGTTAAAACTTGGCTTTTCAGTCTTAATTACAATGATGTTGTTTGTTTGTTCAGTGTTGGTTAGTAGTTAATCCTTTTTTGTTTTTTGAACTTCTCCACTTTTTTTTTCATTATATATTTATTTTTATTATATATTTTTATTATTTATTACACTTCTTTTTTTTTGTGATTATTTAAATTATATATTTATTCTTTGAAACCACTTCACTTCACGTTATAATAATATTACGATTATGTTTAATTATTCAATTATTTACTTTTGTAGCTGCAATCGTCTCTAGTTCTTTGTGAGCTATAGATTGCAGATCTTTTTCATTCCAAACTACAACTTCTTATGTAATGTAATTAATGAATTTTTTGCCTATTTAAGTTATGTTGTGTATTTTAATGAAAAAGATATAATAAATGTTACTACTAAACAATTTTTTAATAACCATTAAAATTTTTCAAACTATCATCAAACAAATATCCCTCTTTCAACGATCAACGATCGAGCCAACAGGCGTTATAGGTCTTATATGCAATAAATTTAGGTCTAAACTAGATATCCTCTAATTAGTGCTTTATCTATATACCATTAATATATAATATAATCTAATCTAATCTATAATCTAATATACCATTAATGCTTTAATTTCTTAAAGATCGTATTTTGATCAAAAAAAGGAATAGTTTTGCTGAGCTCTAAATGGAAAGGGTGATGTATTTATTTTTTACTTGAATGTATTGATTTTTTTTTCAATTTAGTTAAATTAAATTTAAATGTACCTCCTAATACAATTAAAGGGAGGTTTTAGGCCAAAGCGGTTAAAATTAAGGCATATTTTTTTAAATTTTTTAAAAATAAGCTTTTATTTAAAAGAAAAAGTGAACTAAAAAGAAAAGCCATTTAACTGCCATTTGTCATATATGTATGTAGTAGGTATATTATAGATTCAGAAAAACCCCTCTCTTGGTTAATCAACATCATAATAAAATCGTACTTCAATAAGTAAGTTCTAGGGACGTATATCTATTTATACTTTTTAAAGTATTTTTGTATACTTATTATATATTATATTTATACTTTTATATAAAAGATACCGTTCGTGGGAATCGCTGCCTCAAGTTTTTTAAATTGAAATGTATTTTACATTTGGATAACTTCTAAATAAATATTCGTCCCTAGAACTTACTTATTGGAGTACGCTTTTATTATGATGATGAGTAACCTATATTATACCTACATACTCTTCTGAGTCTATAATATACCTACCATATACATAAATGACAAATGTCAGATAAATTTATTTTTTCTTTTTAGTTTGTTTTAAATAAAAGCTTATTTTTAAAAAATTTTGTACTCTTAATTTATTTACTTTTTAGTCTTAAAAGTTTATTATAAACATCTTTTATTTTCAAAACCTTACGTTTTTGTATTTGTGGGCGGTAGAAGGGGGTATGAACAAATTTTTTTCCGAAGCCCCATCCTCTGCTTGAAGGAAATTTACAGCCAAAATTGCAGCTTAATCAGCCTACACTCAAAAAATGTATTAGTAAAATTTCTACGAATGATATTAGTAAACAAAATATTCGTACATTCTACAAATATTCGTACAATATACACAGCATTTTTATTGTGATATCCTTACGAATTCATTCGTAAAACATTTCTAATACTTGATGTGGTATCTACGAATATATTTGTTTTATATTCTAATGATATTCGTAAGCAAAAATAAATTAATTCGTATTAGTGCATTGTACGAATGATTGTGTACATATAAATAATAATATTCGTAGATTTCTCGCACGAATAACTTCGTAATTTCGTTCATTATATTCGTAGTATTTACTAATGCTTTCGTACTATTTACGAATGAAAAATGATATAAGTAGAAACAATTCATTCGTAGGCTGACCGTACGAACTATTAGTAGAATGTATGAATTATTAGTAGAGTCTAAAAAATTGAAAACTGAAATCGTTCAGCATTGTTTATCGAAAATAGATAGAACATAAGGAACTGTATGATTCTAAAGTGACTGTAGTCTACTAGTAGAGTGCGTGGCCCGTAAACTAATGTGCCGAGGTTCAAACCCCATCTCAGACAGAATTTTTTTTTAGAATACGAATAAAATTTTCGTGATATGTAATAATATATGTCGATTCTACGAATCCTATTCGTGGCTGAAAACTACTAATAAAATTCGTAGAATGGACGCAGTTATTAGTAATATTTACACACAAATATTTGTGAGTGTAGTTGTTTTGGTGATATAGCATTTTTATTGATTTGTGGGCGGTAAAAAGGGGTGTGGTAAAAAATGTTATCATACAATTGCATTGTCACCAAACTTACATATGTAAGCTAAATTTCAGCAAAGGATTTTTACACTTAACTCTTCCTAAACTATATAAATTTTTCTTTAACAATTTTTTAATCTTATTTAAATATATTTTTTATAAACATTTTTTGAAAATTTAACCAAATTCCGGGATCCCGAATATTCCGGAAATTTAAATTTTAAGTCCCGGGACTGTCGAGATCGAAAAAACTCCGTGATCCCGGGATTGCATCCCCTAATCACCTTCATTCATGAAACGAATTGCAACCTGTGATGCCAGATTAAGTGTACTTTCCCTTTTTGAGGGATTTTTCAATCGACTTTTGAGCTAAAAGGGAAAAAGGGAAAAATTTAACTTGGTAGTACAAATAAAATTGAATTTTCAAATGGAGAGCAAAAAGCGTCATTCTGGTAATTTGCGATTGTAAATTAATATACTTTTTTTGACATGGAGTTGGAAAAGTCACAAAATATCATATAATTATTTCTTGTGCAGACCTTTTTGTGTGTTGACAGTTTTGTCAAGTAGCTTTCGATATCATTTTATACAGAGAAATTTTTATAATTGTAAATGAATTTGCAATTGTCAATTTTTAGAATTAGTCGATAGATATAAGTAGTACATATATTGCTATGCATGTTGTTTTTTTATTGCTTCGTTACTTTTAATAAAATGTTTAATTAATTTAAAAATACTACATATTTTTATTGTATCTACTTAGTTTCAAATAATGTGTTTGGAAAAGACTTTTTTTATAACAATGCTTATGTATTAACCAGAGAAATTAGTTTTCAAAACAGATTCTATACTAAAATTCTTTCAGCTATAAAAATTTTGTTTGCTCATGTTCTAGAATATTTGCTATATTATTAAATACTTTAATGAACTTTTGTACATAAAATTTTATACCTAAATAAAGTTAGGTTTGAAAGAAATTTTTTTTAGATTTTTTCAAAATAGTAAAAGGAAAAAAAGGAAATTTATTCCTTTGTGCTTGTGGAAAATTATAAATAAATATACTGGCAACACTGATTGCAACAGGCGATGAATACATTGCTTTACTAGTGTGACATGCTTTGGAATGGAGTCTTCGATTTACAGACAAGGTAATATTGACTGTTTTCTTTGATTATCGCGGGGTTGTGCACTCGAAATTTTTGCCAGATGATCAGACTGTAAATAAAAAATATTATTGGGCCGATAGCCTTTGTTGCTAGTGCCTCTTCTCATGTTATATTATTATTTATAAGGATATTTCGTTTAAATAAAAAATATGATAACGCACCGTCTCACAAAGATATCTATCATTGTGAATGAATTTCTAGAAAAATCTTAATAAATACCATCGATCCACCATTTGTTTCTGTTGATCTATTCTGTTGATTTTCTATGATTTAAATACAAATTCTAAATGTTTGATAGCTTAAATCATTCTTGATTTTAAATAAAAATTCCAGTTGATTGATAGTTTAAAATCGTTTATTGAGCTTAAGGTAAAAAACTGAGAAATTGGCACTGAAATCTCATCGCGCCTCTGTAGTGTAGTGCGCAACCACGGCAACCACGGCCCGGGTTCGATTCCCAGCGATTTCTGATGAAGCCTGTAGCAGGGCCGAAATTGCAATAAAATCAGCTAGTGATGTTTTCCTTTTCATATTGAAATATAAATTATGTTGTTATTTCTTTGGAAAAAATTGGTTAGAGCAATTAATTGTTCTAACCTGACCGAGCTCAATAAACAATTTCGAACTATCAAACAACTAGAATTTGTATATAAAATCAAGAATGATTTAAACTATCAAACATTTAGAACTTATATTTAAATCATAGAAAATTAACATAATAAATAACAAGGTCAAATAGAAAACTTTCATTATATTAAATATATAAATGTTTGTGACCAATCAGCCTCAAGCTATATTTACCTGAACAAAGCCATATTAAAAAAGACATTTTCAACGAAAATCGCAAAGTAGATATTAATTTTTCTAAGTGATATTTCTCATATTCAACAGAATAACGAGTTTCAAGTTAATAAAATTTCTACATTTTCCTTTCGCTTGCATTTGACTAGAAAAACAGTTTTTAACTTTGTGAAGACTACAAAAATCGACTTAAATGTTTGAGAAGAAGAAGGGAGGAATGACGATGGCAAGAGCACGACAAGACATCAAAAAAATTTTCCGTTCACTTATACAAATACTACTGAAACAATTTTCCTCCATGTTCAAAAGTCATGAAATATTAACACAACGAAGAAAGTTTACTTTTGAAAACGGCGGATAAGTGGTGGAAAAGTGATGATGGGAGGAGGAAGTGGAGGGGTAATGGTTAAAAAAGTGTAGAAGTCAGTGAAAAAATGGAAGCAGCCAGATCAGACACGAAGCTTAAAGCAAACATTTAAGCAGATAAATGCCAAATTTTCAGCAACAACCCAAGTCATTTTTTAAAAATAATATTAGATGTAATGACAAACTTTTTATTTGAAGAGCAATTTTTGTGTATCTGTATGTATAACATAACACTGCTACATAACACTGTTTGCTATTTTTTTGTGGAAATAAATTTTGATAAGATTCACCTCTTGATTAAAATTTAAAATTCGTTCAAATTTAAAATTCAAAGTTGTAGAGTCTTGTTAACTTTCGATGTTGAGCGCCACCTATCGGAAATATTTTAAATAACTTCTATGCAACGTGAATAGACAACGATGCAAACACATGCTGTAAGTTTGATCTTAATCGAATGGTTAGTAATCGCGATCTGGATTTTGGAGTTACATGGGAGTTGGCACTCCCACTTTTACAATCTGTTGTATATTTTTGTGGTGATCAGTCTTTATAACATTGATCCTTGCTCCAAATTTGAAGGCTTTAGCTTTTGTGAGTGCCAGATATGCCATTTGAGGTGTTTGAGTTGTATGGGAGGTGCCACACCTCGTTATGCCAATATACATTTCGTATATACAATACTACATTTCATTACTGCTAAGCCATCTTATACTTGAAACATGTTTTTCAAAACTTAAGCAAAATCGACACATTTTGAAGTCTAAAGCAGACAGATATCAATTGTTTTTTATATAAAAATTTGCTATTATGATGGCGTCACTTTGTATGGGAGTTAGACGAATTTTTTATTTAATTTTTTTTTTACCAAATTCCCAACGTAAGATTAAAACAAATTTGTAAACTTTTTAGAGCTAAAGAATTAATTTTTAAATTTAAGGTTTAAGGTTAAAGCATTTAAGCAATACAAAATTCGAAGTCATTATTTTAAATTATGTGGAATTTAATGAGATTTTGTCGTTTTAATTATGCCACTTTGTATGGGAGCTTGGTCTGTTTTTTTCTTACTTGTCTCATTTACGAACTTGATCGTTATTTTTTATAAATAAGTTTATATACTGACTTCGATACGATAACTGCGATACTCGATACAATAAATTATGTCTGTAATCGTGATAACAGACGGACATGGCTTAATCGAGTCAGGAGGTGATGTTGATCAAGAATATATACCTGCCACGCCTTATATACCTGCCACGACAACTTATAGGCGCAACAAATGGAATGCCAGAGTTAATATTCCTCTTGCGCATTAGGCGTGGGAGTATAAAAATATTATTCCTTTATATTTAGGAGGTGGAATATTTAGCCATTAACGGTTTTGTAAATATCTTTATGTTGAGCGCGGTGAGAGACAATTTTTTTATGAGGCTTGCTTAATATGTAATTAATTAAATATATTATTAATAAGTTTACTGTTTAATAATAATAATAATTCTAAAGTCACGCACAAATCATGAGCAAACTCATCTCATTTACATATAATTGATTAAATTCACCAATAAATGTAAATATTTTAAAGAATATTCATTTCTTGGTTATAAGCTATTTTCAGAAGTTTCACAGTGGTTGCAGATTTTATGAACAATCGTAATATTATTCAAATCATCGATGTTTTTAAAGGCATTAATACCAACTGTATTGTTTTGTAAAAACGCATTGGGAAGTGCTTCTATTGCATATATAACTGTATTACCAAGTATTGTATTGATTGCATCAGCTGAAATAAGTTTTCTAAATTAATGATATTTAAAAATTTTCTTCGAAATTTTATAAAATAAGAGCATAAAGAAATTTCATTCGATATAATCAAATCATCAAACGCAATCTGAAAATACAAAATTTGTGTTTCGTACACAAATTTGTTTTTTTTTTTAGTGAAAACTTATTAAGGCGCGTTGAACGATTTTTGGTAGAGGGTAAATCTTTGGTTTGCGTCATCATTGCAGCGAGTAGTTTTCGTCATCAAGACAGCGAGTTGCTTTCGTCCTCAATACAACGAGTAGCATTCGTCATCAATACAGACAGCGAGTTGCTTTCGTCAATAAGCTTGACTCTGATTATCCCATGGAAAGATAATCTGCGTCAGATTTACGCATGCGTGTACGAATTATTTTTGTTACTTATAGAAGACGTTTGAATTTTTTGTTTTTTTTTTAATAAATAAATAAGTATAAACACATAAATTGTGATATTTATTATTATACCTTTGTGTACATATATAAAAATGTTTGGTGTATTCAAATCAATAAATAAAGCTTGACGTTGTAGCTAAACTCATGCGTCAATTTGGCTCATGACTATTTTTTATATATATCAGAATATGATTATCTTTCTAGTGTTATTACAGTGCTTCCACAACGTAGATTGTGTAATTACTCCAGTGCTTCTATAACTTTTCTGGTTCGATTTATTTCAGTGCTTGTCAAACTGTTACTCCAGTGACTTTTGAACTGTTTGTTGTAGTGACTCTCAAACTATTGGACTTTTCACTTTGTAAAGGGTGTCACGGTCTAATTGACGCACTTACGTTTTTGAATTGTTTAGGGTTCTTATTGTAGTGTTTTTTGTCCTTCCCTTTCACTTTGTGCAGGGTGAGTAAAATATGCTGCTTAAAGGCGACATCAGCAATTGTCCAGGCAAACCTTTAATTGGTATTAGTATGGGTGTAAAAGGGCTTTACTTAGTGTTAGTTGATGGTAAATGTGGACTCGGGTTTCGTCCAGGTGTGGGAGAATCCGGCATTCGGACGGGCCCAAAAGTAAGAGGTGTGGGTGTGGGTTTTAGTGCTGGTACTTTTCCAGCAAAGGATGCCCCTAAAAGGCAACTTAGTGTTGCTGAGGAGCCCATGGAGATAGAACGTCTAAGTCCAATAATTCGGTTGGAAAGGAAAAGGCTGTAAAAGGAGTTTTTAGAATGATCCGGTCAAACTCTGCTGGTTCAATGGTGGGTAAGACCCCAAAAACCAAAAGACATTGTGAATCGGCGGAGAAGACAAGATAAGAGTGAACAAGAAAGGCAAGAAATCTGTGGTTTCTAGCATGGGTCATGTTAGAAAAATTAAATTAATTTCGGGTGACCTATTTAAAGTAGCACTCGAATGTGGAATGAGAGAAGAGCATTTCCAGGTGCTTACTGTGGTTGCTAGCTGCTAATGAAGAAATGATCTTAGAGATCATTCTCGAAAATAAGCGTCTTAATGAACGTTTGGAGCTGTTTCAGACAATGAAATGTTCTACTAATGTCCTTGCCAGCTGCTCAGCAGGTAAAGCCGATTGAGGCATGGTCCTCAGTTGTGCGCATCAATACAGCTTGTGCAAAATCAAATGAGGTTGTTGACGAGGTGGTTATGGAGGTTTGTCAAACTCTCGGAGTAACATGGTGAGGCTAGATGCAAAAATGCATTACATTCCTGAAATTACTCTTTCAGAAGATTGCCATCGGCTCATTTATTGTTATAGATGGATTTTTCAATTTATAGAAGCATAGTTGAGTGACAGAATTCCAAACATTAATGAGCATAAAAATTATGCAATTACATTGTCAGGGAGCATATGTAGTCATGTGTGACCTTGGACAGTTATTGTTAGAAAATGGTGTTAGTGTTTCACTGATTCAGGAGCCATATGCAATCCTAGGTTGTATTAGAAGCCTTCCTGCTGGATCTCAGAGTGAAGTCTGCTTTTTTATGTTAGACCTTCCTAGGTTGCGCTGGGGTGAAGATTTTTACTAAAGCGTAGTGCTTCCTGTATTTTATTTTTATATCAACAATATTAAATTTAAATGTAATTATATAGTTTGGTATAATTACAAAATAAAAACACTAATATATATATATAAAATATTTTAAAAGAAATAATCATACTAGAAGAGGGTGAAAATATCAAAAAAAATTTTCCGATTAGCATGAAAATTCGTATATAGCAGGATGGCGGTCCGTGGCAGAACAATGTCTGCCCGGGAATACTAGTATTTTATGTATGTATTTTCACTTCGATAGATAGTCTCCTCACTGCTTTACTTTTTTTTAATAAAATGTAGGGTATTACAATTTTTGGGCCACATGACCGAACTCGAACGGGGCATCTAAAGCTCTTGGACAGGCGTTCATCTAATCTGATATTTAAACCCTGATAAATCTAAAGTACTATACCTTTATTTAACGATTACAATAATTTATCAATTTAAAAAAGAGGCAAGTCTATTTAGGTATAAAAAAAAACCATTAATATATAAGGCATTGCCTAATGCTACAAATATTTACAAAATATAGTCTATTTGTGTTTAACAATTTTTTTTAAATTTATTAAATGCAAACCTTTAAATATCTCATAATAACAAAAAATTAATGTTAGAAAGAAGGATTACAAGATAAAATTCCAGCATATAAATTATAATAAAACACAATTTAATTTTATTACAAGAACAACTATTCTCGCATTATTATTTTGTGCACAAAATATTTGCAAATTTTTTAGTCTTAAAGTCAAAGCCAAAAATATATGATATGCCTTGCAGCGGAAATGTCAAAAACATTATCATGAATTCCATGAATAATAAATAAAATTACTACTTTTTACTCGCTAGCGCCATCTCTGTCAGTTGCACTGTCGAAAGCCGCTTCACAACTTGGCACTATCTAGTACCGACTTCCGCTTGACATATTAATGTTTCCCAAATAAATGCAAATGAAGTTAAGCTGGTAGTGTCACGAAGAAGGAAGATGAGCAAAACAAGAGGTTGAGCACGAAAAATCTGGGCAGTAGGCCAACAAAATAAGAAAGAGTATAACGCCTTAGACTATGCAATGTAAAAGTGAAAACCATTAAGTAAGCTCACGAGTTTCTGAAATCAGACAGATATGAAACAGGAAGGCAGACAGACAGACTGACAAGAGTTTTACATTTCAATAGCTTTTTTACAGTTAAACTCGGAGTTCAACCTCAACTTTAACCAAAACCACTCGTCTTTTAAGTGGCCTCCAGCATTAACGTTTTCAACTGTTCTATTGTTAAGATTCCTGAGTTGTTGCTGCTGCTTTTGCTTTTGTTGTTGTTGTTTGTTAAAGTAGCATGGTGTAGCAGATGTAGAGACACACAGATACTAAATGCAGTCACTGTCTTTGACTTTGCTACATACTAGCCACTTATTTTAAAACTACTGCATATTTTCTTGGAACATTTTTTCCACTGAGCCCGTTGCCATGTACCGGAAGTAGCAGTGTTGCATTTTATAAATTGCGCGCAAAAGGGGATGATACATTTTGATAGTCTGCCAAGTAGGACTTCCAAATTGTTTTTATTGTTTGTGAATATCTTTGTCAACATGGTATCTTTGGCAGCAGAAAACAGCGTAAACAAATATTTTATTAGCTGAAAATAGTCAAATTCTTGCATTCGCACACAACGCATCAAAGCTTTTAGGAAAATTATACTAAGCTCTGTTTTTGGCATAAGCAGAGAATCTTCGAAGGAGTAGATATGGTTGGAAAAGATGCGGAAATAATTGCTTATAATATCAGTTACCATTAAATTTAATATTTTGTTTTTAAATATTATAATCATAGAGATTTTGTTATTAGGAAATAAGCCGAGTTTAACTGCAATGCAAAATTGAGCGAATACATAATTTCGTTAATATGTTGGTATTCCATAATTAAGTTGGTTTTGCTTTTGTTCAAAGCCTGATTTATTTTCTCTGCCAAAACTTTTTGGAATTGTAACCGAAGCTTTTAGTAGAACTAAAAGCTGTAGCCTCTTTTATGCAGATCATATCATCTTTTAAATCATATTATGCAAATTATACAGGACTTAAGACCCGGTGCTCAAACGCGTTTTTCTCGAATCATACTTTTCAAAACGGGCCACACTCCTGCAAACAAACTAATCGACCGATTTCAATATTTTTCTTTTAAATTTTAATATGAGGAATCTCGTGGTAACATCCGTTTTGCCAGTTTACAGAAGACTTTAGTGCAAAAATTGTTTTTTAATTACTCCAGACATGCACTCATTTGAATGTTGATAGCTCTTGAACCAATAGGATTTTCATTTTGGTTTTTTCAGCAAAGTTATTCCTATTATTCTGCCCAACAACTTGGCCGAACAAATACACATAAAAAAATCGTCTCAAATTGTCTTAAAACCTCTAATAAGCCCCATATGTCTTGCCCGCTTTCAACTCTTCAAAGCAAATAATGTTACTCATACGCAATGTTGTTCCAATTTTTTCGTTGGACTTTAACCAAGACTTTTTGTAAGACTGGCTCGATAAGACCCACTGGAAGCGATTTTTTCATACTTATTTGTTCAGCAAAGTTGTTGACCAGAATAATAGAGAGAACTTATCTCAAGAAACCAAAATTAAAATCCTAATGGGTCAGGAGAAAATGAGAGCATATCTTGAGTAATTTTTGATATATCTTAAAAAAAAAATGTTCTAAAATGTTTGGTTAAATGGTAAAACAAGTGTCACCACGAGATTCCTCATAAAAAAATTAAACGAAAAACGTTTAAATTATCAAATACAGATAAAAAGGTACAAAAAAGCGCACAGTGTTATTTATAATATAGTTCTACACATCATTTTTCAAAATAAGCTTCTTTGGAGAATTTGTCCAGTTTTTACACGAAACAATATGCTCAAAAATTACGTAAATTTTTTATTTTTGCTTCCACGCTTCATAATTGACTTAATTTTCTATATTTTCATTCCATTTTGGTAAAAGATGTGCACATTACGTTACTACTCCAAAATGGTACTTTTGTGAAGCAGAAAAATAGCACAAAAATAATTTTAATGTAGAATTTGGTCATTGACCAAATGAACCAAAATAAGCTACAGAACTGGCTTACACCAGTACATTCATTATAGACCACAAAGTAATAATAATGTAATTGAATTTTCCACTCATGCGAGTTAACTTTAGTTAGAAGCCAGTAAAGAGTGAATTTTAAAGCTCAAAACACACAACACACTATCATGTAACGAGCCAACGAAACTACAACATATCATTTCTAATAGAAGTAAATACAAACAGACAAGAAGGCAGTGGCGGAACGGACATTCCAAAGGGAGGAAACACATTTCTAACAACATCTCAGGTTGTTTGGCTTAAATTTTCCACGGAAGACACCAGTGCTTGTAGCTCTAACTAAAACTAATGTATAAGAAAACTCCTATGAAAGTACGAATTGTAGATGACTAACGAGAATGGAGGGGAGGATGTGAACGAGCTCTGTTGCTGGTAAACTATTTTTATTTATCTGTCAGAAAGCTTTTTTATGAAGATTAAATTCAGTTCAGTCAAGCTTGGGCTAAAACTTAGGTCAGCTGTAGATATTAAGTCGACAACGTAGTCGATTACGATAGTCGGATTTTGCACAAAATAAACGTGCTGTCAAAGAAAATGTGACATGATGAGGAAAATTGAATTAAAAAGTGAAGGAGAAAATGTGAAAATGGAAGCAGTAAAGTTTTGTTACACAAAATTAGGGAAAAGTTGAAAAATTCATTTGGAGAAAATTATTATCATTAATTTTCAGGGAGCCTCATTACTATAGGTAACTCAACTTTCTCAGAAAAAAAGAAAAAACAACACTTGAATGAAAAACTTTGGCTTAACAAGTATGCAAGAGAACAATTGCTAAAACGAAAAGCAACCGTGAAGCTGTGTCGAAGCATCATTAAAGCTTTGAGTTTAAATACGTAATATTAGAAAAACGCAATTTCCTTCAGAAAGTAAAATATTTCCCTTACTTCTTATTACACTCAGCGTCAGCAGAAAAGGCTCACTTTTGCTTGTGTGATTCACCAGAACAGGTTCAATAGCAGTAATATAAGTTTTTGCTGCACTATGAGATCAAATCGTGAAGGTTTTTTTTTCGAATATTTATTTATTTATTTTTCTACCCCCTCGTTTAAAAAACGTAATAGGTAATTGTAACGCCGATAAGGAGGCATGGCTGGTATAGAAAAGTATATATATTCTTGATCAACATCACCTCCTGAGTCGATTAATATTTTTCCATCTGACCGTATTTTCGTCTCTCTAATAACAGCCGTAATTTTATAGCTGTCATAACGAAATTAATTATATAAGCTTTTTTTTTAAAAAAAATGTAGGTCATGTTCGAAAATGAGCAAAATTGGATTAAAACCACGCCTACCTCCCATACAAAGTGACTTAACCAAAACGGTAAATATCTTTAAATTCCACAAAAATTAATCTAATGACTTCAAATTTTGCACATAAGCCTTAACTTTTAATATGCACTTTGAGTAGAAAATTTGTAAAAGTCGAAAAAACATCACCTCCCATACAAAGTTAGTTTACCAAAACGGTAAAATTTCTTTCAATTCTGCAAAAATTAATCTAATGACTTCAAATTTTGCACATAAGCTTTAACAACTAATACGTTCTTTGAGGGGGGTAAAGTTAATTTGTATAAAGAAAGGCATGTTTTTGTGAAGACACAGTTAAAATCGCTTTATTAAAACCAATGGTACATTAAAGTATGACATTTGAAGAATATTGTATAAAATTTTCATGACAACGGCACTGATGTTAACCTTGCAGATATACATATTCTTATACAGATACACTAAGCAAAAATTTGCATTTTAACCTTTAAGTGGTGACGTGAAGTCTCACAGGCCCCTACCGCTAGTCGCTATTTCCGAGAAACCATGAAGATTGCAAAGTTCCTTAAATGTTTATTTCTGATTAAAATTGGAAAAGACTATTGTTTAAACATTTATTCTTTTAATTTTACTTCCAGAAACCAACATTTTCAGTTTAATTGATTAGTGTTTACTGAATAATCAAACAATGAAGTAGAGGAGCCCGTGAGATCCCTGTGCAAAAAAATTTACCTCACCACTTTAAGGTTAAAATCAAGTCTGATCAATTTCAATTTAAAAATGCTAATCTTTTATTTATCATTTTAACACATTTTTATTAGCTTCACTTCATGTATGTATGAATGTACTATGTCCTGTACAAATCTTGGGATCCATTTTTAAGCTACTTCCCGATAAACTAGGGTTTTGAAATTTAAAATATAGCTCAGAACTGGATGACAACACATATAATTTAGGAAAAATTGTTGCCACTCCCCCTTTACCGCCCACAAATCAATAAAAATGCTATATCTCAAAAACTACCGGGCTGTTTCAGCTGAAATTTTGGCAGTAAATTTCCATCCATTAGAAGACGGTTTCGGAAATCCTATATCTCCAACACTACTGGCCCGATTGAGCTAAAATTGTATCAATACATTTATTGCGAGTAAGAGGTAGCTTAGGAAAATGTCACAGAATGAGATATATTACTGGACACGTTAAAAAACGAAATCATAACATCAAATAAAAATACTGAAAAGCTCACTGACAATATTAAATTTCACCTTCAGTGGAAAATAGAATTTTTAAAGTTTTTGACGGAACTCAAACAATTTTTTATAAATTTTGATTTATAAATTTTCAAGAAAATACAGCAAAAAACTGTGTGTGTGTGAAAGTGTTGTGCGTGTTAGAAAAGCCTGAAAAAAAGAAAAAACAAATACAACAGTTTAAAAAAAAGTGATATAGAAAATATTGCAATGGTCAAAGAGACGAATGTAATTAAAAATATAAATGAAATTTTGTAAACAAACAAAATGAGTAATATAAGACTAAAAAGTAAAAAATAAATATTTCAGTAAAAAAAAAATTTAATATAACACGTTTTAAAAACGAACTAAAAAGTATAAAATAATTTCTCCTAGAGTGGGGCTTTTAGTTCAACTAAAAACGTGGGGCACATGCGCCAGAGAATATTAACCCTGCATCACTAACCTTAGGGTAGAATCCACCAAGTCACTGTTTCTACGAAAGATTTCTAATGCAATACATTCCAAGTATAACTTACTGGACTGAACACAATAGATGACTGCAAACTTGAATCTATCATCCATTCAAAGACTTCTATCCTGACACTCAAGGGACTTGGATTAAAAAATCATTCGTTCACTAACGTATTAAAATTGTTAATAACACTTTTTACTATTCTCTATAGCATGCGCCAGACGTTTTTAGTTGAACTAAAAGCCCCACTCCAGGAGAAAGTATTTTATAATTCTTAGTTTTTAAATCGTGTTATATTAAAATATTTTTTTACTGAAATATTTATTTATTTTGAAATTGTTCATTTTTAAAATAAAAATTCATTTTCAATTTAAGTTTGAAACAAATACAGAAAAATAACAACGATATTTGGCTTTCTCCGCATTCACTGTGTCGCGTCGTTTAGTGTGCAATAAACGTGTGTGTGTGTGTGTGTGTGTGTGTGTGTGTGTGTGTGTGTGTATTTATTAAATTAAAATTAAAAAAGGATATATGGAATATTATGATGAAGACACATTCCTGAAGAATGAGTCCTCACCTCAATTCATCACATAGATCTCGACCATAGAAATACTCAACTCAAAAAGTGGATGCCAACGAGGATGGAGAAAAACTCGTGAAACTTCTAAAGGAATTTAATACGTAGTGCATAATGGAGCACTTGAAGGGTAAGCTTTTTACACATAATTGTATTTTACACACATATTGTACTGATCTGCCTGATAAACTATTGTTTATTTTGTATTTAATGGTGCCGGGACATAGCCCCAAGGGACATAATCCCAAATTTCAAATTTGGGATTATGACCGCTTTGAAAGAGGACATTATCCCAAATATGGGTTCTGACCCCTTGGGATTATGTCCGATTTTAAGAGGTCATAATACCAAGTGGTTTCAACAAATACTAATATCTGTGTCGATAAGCAATAACAGCTTAAGTCTGATTTCAAAGTTTCGAGAAATCTTGCTTCAATGTTTTCAAACTCCATATAAGTTATATGAAAGGGTCTTTTAATTTTGTGTCATAACTTTGTCTTAAGTCATGCTAACAGCTCCAGATTTTGTGTGTCTTTAGTGCTATATGCGTGGAACACAACTGCATCAATAACTCAGATCTGTCTTAAGTCAACTTAAGCTATTTTTTCTTAATAGAGATATAAGAGGAAATGATTTGCCCTTGTATGAAATTGTGATAACAACACCGGTAACACCGATAACACCAAGCCGGTGTTGGACTTGCTGAGGGTTGCAATCCCTAAGCAGCGGCCGCGGACGTAATCACAAAAAACCGCTTAAAAAGAGAACATAATCCCAAATTAATTTTGGGAATATGTCCTCTTTTTTTGGGACTATGGCCGCTTAATAAGCGGTCATAATCCCGAATTCAATTTTTGGGATTGTGTCCCCTTTTTTGAGTACATAATCCCCAATTTTAAATTTGGAAATTTCAAATTTGGGACTATGTCCCGGCACCGTATTTAATAACTGAATAATTAATAAAAAAATAATTATAAATGTAAAATATTTTGTCGTATTTTGATGTGTGCATCCAGTGATGTGATTTGGTGGGATTTTGCCCTTTTTGTGGGATTTTTAAACCAAAAAAGGGCGAGAGGGCGTTTGAGTTTTTTGGCGGAATTTTTTACTGTGTCAAAATTTTGAAAGATTGAAATCCTTTTAAATTACTGTTTGACACCACTTTGCCTATAATTTTTTACAATTGCCGATTCAATGTTGTGTTTCATTGAGTTTTCGTTGTAATTGGTTAAAAAACATTCTCAATACATTTTAATTAAATTTATTTGATACCTGATTTTTGCCTCATTGTGGATTTAAGCTTTATTCAGCTTCATTCATACCTCGGCTTGAATAAATACAATATTTTGATATGTATAATAAGATGCATTGAAAAAAAGTTCTATTTGTACCCCCTAAAAATGAACCATTCGTCAATTTTGTGATATTACAAAAAATTTTGGATTTTAGAATAAACGTCAGTGAGCTAAAACTTTTTGCAAAAACTTAAAAAAATCATGTTTTTCGTAAATATATTTTAATTTTAAGATAGTAATTTTTTTATTTTCATACTAAAACCTTAAAAATTCAAATAACATCTTTACTTTTATTTATTTTTTTTTTAATTTCTTACATAATTAATAATTAATATTTTATCTTTAATATTCTTAAGCAATTCTGACCAAGAAACAATACGAGCACTTAAAACCTTTCCAACGAAATTTTGAAAGTGAGGATCGCATTAGAAAATTATGAAGGTAATAATTGATATTTAATAAAAAAAACTTGAAAAAAGTTCAAAAAAAATGCAAGAAAAACAGCATTATCCTTCATTCGATAGCAAATATTTAAAATTGTTTGATGCAGATTGTAAGAGATTTTTCCAGCGTTTAATTACTGACAGTGTATTTTTTTCCAACAATTAAAGCAGCAGGATTTTGCAAAAAGTTGAAGCTTACTGACGTCTTTTTTCAGCCAAAATATTTTGGGAATTATTATAAATTAGATCAAGGTTAATTTTTAGAGGGGTACAAATGGAACTATACGTAGGAAAATATACGTATAAGTTTTTTTTATCTCAATGAGTTCTTAAAAAATAACTCTATAGGACGGCTGATGACAACATATCCTTTTGGACATGGTATAAAGCCTTTACTGGTATGGACCAATGGAACAGGAGAATTATAAAGCATTTATTAATGCCGTTCGCTCCTGTCAATGACATCGATGTGTTAAAAGGACTTACAAAATACGTTGCCGGGGGCCTGCCCCTACCACTAATGGTATGTGAATTTGCATATCAAGTAATAGGTCCAAGTTTAAACTTTATTTCACTTTATTTATTTCACAACTTTATTTATCTATATTTCACTTAATTTGTATTAAATAATCATACATATAAAGAAACAAAAAGTATTTATTTTGCTTATTTTAACATTAAAATTGGAGGAGTTTTTCGCGGGATTTCACAATCTTTTGGGAGGGATAAAGTGAGCATAAAATTAATTTTTACGCGTGCATTTGGGATTTTTAGCAAAATGAAATTCACATCACTGTGTGCATCATGGGAAAAGCTATAAAAAGGTAAGAAAGAAAAATTGTAAATCAAAATTTTTCATTTTTGAAATAAAAATAAGACATTTTCAAAACAAAAATGTGCATTTTCAAACAAAAATGTGCATTTTCAAATCAAAATTATGTATTTAAAAATCAAAATTTATAATTTCGTATTAGTTACGAATCCTTTTAAGGTACTATTACAGTGTGTAAAAAATT
Organism: Dichetophora obliterata; assembly: GCA_963920525.1. Taxonomy (NCBI): domain Eukaryota; kingdom Metazoa; phylum Arthropoda; class Insecta; order Diptera; family Sciomyzidae; genus Dichetophora; species Dichetophora obliterata. Next base: position 1,999,222 of record OY986435.1, read on the forward strand.
AAAAATCAATTTTTGTTTTTCGTTAGAATGTGATTCTGTAAAGTCTTAAGAATACGTATACAAAATTTTAGAAAAAAATTTCAAATAGAAAAAAGTTATAACATATATTATAATCGTATGTCGCGTGTTATTCAAGAAACTTTAAATCTTTAATCGCGTTTTTCTCGAAACAAGGTTTTCGAATCCGCTTCTAAGATATCTGGAAATCTACTTGATCGATTTCGATAAATCTTGATCCTTATAGACTCTGTTAAGCGCTGGACCTATAAAAAGCCTTTTATATTTTATTTGTTTGTATTGCTGAAAGTTTCGCAAAAAAGGATGTTTATTGGGTGTTTATTGGGTGACATAATCTCAAATTTGAAATTTTGACATTTGAAATCCCCTCAAAAAAAGGGGACATAATCCCAAAAATTGAATTTGGGATTATGACCGCTTATTAAGCATAAAAAAGAGGACATATTCCCAAACTGAATTTGGGACTATGACCGCTTAAAAAAAAGACATACTCCCAAATTTGTGATTACGTCCGCTGCCTAGGGATTGCAACCCTCAGTAAGGCCAACACGGGCGTCGCTGTCTACAAAGGCAAATTATTTTATCGTAAAAAAGGCCATAAAAAAATTGATTTGGCCTTGTTGATGTTGTTATCACCATTTCGTACAAGGGCAAATCATTTTTTCTTATATCTGTATTAAGAAAAAATAGCTTAAGTCGACTTAAGACAGAATGAGTTATTGATGCAGTTGTGTTCCACGCATATAGCACTAAAAACACACAAAATCTGGAGCTGTTAGCATGACCTTAGCCAAAGTTATGACACAAAATTAAAAGACCCTTTCATATAACTTATATGGCGATTGAAAACTTTGAAGCAAGATTTCTCGAAACTTTGAAATTAAACTTAAGCTGTTATTGCTTATCGACACAGATATTGGTATTTGTTGAAACCACTTGGTATTATGACCTCTTAATAGCGGATATAATCCCAAGGGGTCAGAACCCCCATTTGTGATTATGTCCTCTTTCAAAGCGCTCATAATCCCAAATTTGAAATTTGGGATTATGTCCCTTGGCGCTATGTCCCGGCACCATTAAATACAAAATAAACAATAGTTTATAACACATTTTTTTCAACGCATGTTATTTTTTATTTTTTTTTTTCGTAGGTTGAGTGCTCAACTACAACCCTTAACTCAAGAATGCACTTTGATTTTTTACTTTCAGACGTTTTGTAAAAGCTGGAGATGAGATGCGAATTGCAACAATTTTTTAAACACGCTTATTTCAACGCCCTGTAGAAAATTAACAACAACTATAGAGACAAAAAAAATTTATTTCCTCATGAATGATTCTTCATTATATAACAAATTTAAATCATTAAAATTAATAATACTAGGTGAAAAAATTAATAAAAGAGGGGTTTTTTATAGCTACACACTGTAATAGTACCTTAAAAAATAGTGTTTTCTAACTAAAATTCAGAAATTATTAACTTTAAAACAAAATTTTATATTTTCAGATTGAAAGTAAATTAACATTAATCTATCAGTGAGCCATTTTTGAAATAAAAATTAGCATCATTTTCAAAATGAAAATATCATAGTTTAATTTAATATTTTCAACTGTTGCTGTTTATTTTCGAATTAAAGTTAGAGTTTTTTATTTTACGCTGTTTTTATTTTCGGTGTATTCTTATACCCCTTCCTTTTTTTCAGGCCTTTCCTCTCGTCAGGAGTCTGTCACGAGGATCCAAGCTGGTTAGTTCTTCTTTCTTTTCCTTTTGTCTTCTTCCGTGGGAGATCGCTATGCTTTTGCTTGAAGGCTTACTGTTTCGCTTACTTGTTTCATGGGAGCATTAAAGAGTTATAAGTGAAAGAAATTCAGCTGAATGCAATTGTGCTACATTCCTACCCTAGCTTTTAATTATAAAAATGAAACTAATTTAAAGGTCCTTCAAGTCGATTTTATATGTGAAGAATACGATTTTACGATGTACACAAACTATCTGAGTACCTTGTGTGAGGAGATGACCGAAGTGAGACAAAAGAAATAATTAAGCAGTCCAAATGAAATTATAGATTAAAATTAAAATTTTTTTTTATTATTTTAATATTAAGAAAATCGAGATCAATTTTATTTTTTTAAGTTTTCCGTTTGACGCTTTACACAAGACTGCTTTTCTCTCTCGATGTATAAACTTAATTTTTTTTTGTAGTTTGACAGAATCTGCAAAGTTAGTTGCCAAATTTTTGTCAACTTCAAGCAAATCGTCTATTGTGACGTAGGTGGGCTTAACAATTGCAAGACAATTGTTGTATTATTTGACGTTTCCCTTGGTTTTTAAATTTTTCTCTGTTCTTGTTCTTCACTTTCGGAAGAAAATGTCAAAAAATGTCAGCCTACGTCAAATCGTTGTTATTTTAATTGTTTGCCTGATTGTTGAGACAATTGAGCTGACAACTGAGAATATATGAATGTGTTAGTAAAAAATGTGTGAGTGTATTGAAACTGTCATGACAATTTGTCTCGTGTAGACCTAGTGTTATAGCCCAAACAGAATAAGCATAGCCAACACGCAGCCAACAGAAAAAATGTCAACATAGAAGTTGGTTGCCTTGCAACCCTATGAAATGAACATAGGCCGCATTCTAGCCGAAAAAGTGCTCAAGAACTGTTCCACAACTTTCGGGCTGAATGGTATGCTCTCACAGAACATGTTCCTTGAGATGTCACAATTTATATAGCGAAAATATTTTATGCTACTTCGCTACTTGAGCACTTTTTCGGCTAGAATGCGGCCATAATGAAAATAACCAATACGTAGCGAACGCAGCCGACACAAAAATGTTGACGAACTTTTTACTTTTGCCGCAGCCAACGGTAGCGAAATGTCAAAATACATAGTTCAAAGTCATGATTCAATTATTAGAGGTTGTCCATTCGTTTGACAACACCCGTAATTTTGTAAAAAAATATATTCTCTCTCAAATATAAATGACAATCAGGGTTTTGTGGTCTTCTATGAAAAAAGTTATGTTTCAGTGTTTTGTTGTGTAGTTTTTTTAAAAAAGTAGTTATTCTATATTTTGCTGTTAGCAGGAAAAAATAGTGTGCATTGCGTTTATAATAATCATTGCTCTGATAATTATTATTGAAAATTGTTTTTAAATTTTGTTGCGAGTCGTTTTTTTTCAATTGAAATATAAATCGCTACTATTAAGTTGTAATTGTTAAAATAACGTGCGGTACTTGCAAAACAGAGTATTTTGGTGATAAAATTCGAAAATATAATGTGCCAGTGGATCCAATAAGCCGTCAACGGTGTGGATAGATTTGCACAACAAAATATTGAAATTTACTTACTTACTTTACTTAGTTGGCGCTACAACCGTATGTCGGTCTTGGCCTCATCTAAGAATTTGCGCCAGCCATTGCTGGCTTTCGCTTGCTGGCGCCAGTTGGAAATTCCAAGCTTCGTCAGGTTGTCCTCTACTTGGTCTTTCCAACGAAGATGCGGTCGTCCTCTTCTGCGTTGACTGCCACTGGGTACCGAATCGAATGTTTTCTTCACTGGAGCATCGTCTTTCATGCGCTGAACATGACCAAGCTAACGAAGCCGCTCGATTTTAATGCGCTTGACTATGTCGATGTCAGCGTACAGCTCATACAGTTCATCATTCCACCGTATTCGGTACTCGCCATTGACGCAGATTGGTCCGTAGATCTTACGAAGAATCTTTCTCTCGAATGCTCCTAAAGTCTTTTCATCTAAACTGCCCAGCGTCCAGGTTTGTGATGCGTAAAGTAGGACGGGCATGATGAGCGATTTATAGAGCGTGATTTTCGTTCGTCGAGAGAGGGCTCTGCTTCTCAATTGCCTACTGAGAACAAAGCAACACCTGTTGGCAAGAGTTATTCTTCGTTTGATCCCAATGCTGGTTGAATTAATGCTGGTTGAATTAATGCTGGATCCTAGATAAACGAAGTTCTTCACAACCTCGAAGGAGGTATTGTCAACGGTAACGTGGGTTCCAAGACGCTGGGACTGTTTGTTTGTTGACACTGAGTATTTCGTCTTATCTGCATTCACTGCCAGACCCATTCGACTTGACTCTCTTTCTAATCTGGAAAATGCTGCACTGACTTCGCGGGTATTATGGCCAATGATATCGATGTCAGCAGCATACGCAAGCAGCATAACACTCTTGTAGAATATTGTGCCACTACTTCTCAGATCAGCAGCTCAGATGATCTTTTCCATCATTTGGTTGAAAAAGTCGCACGATAAGGAATCACCTTGTCTGAAACCTCGTTTGGTAATAAATGGTGGGGAGAGGTCCTTCCCGATTTTAACTGCGCTGCTGGTGTTGCTCAGTGTCATCCTGCAAAGTCGTATTAGTTTTGTAGGAATATTGAAATTAGTTTATTAAAAACTCACTTAAATTTTCTATCAAAACAAACAAGCAGTGCAGGACGTAGTAGAAAAAGCAGCAGTGAAATGTATCCTTAGGTATTTAGTACTGCGAAAAAGTATGATATTCCTGCAACTGATTACTTTGATGGCATTAAAAAATTACTCTTTTGCTCTCCTCTTCAATTTTACGGGTGTACATCTTCATTCTTGTGAGTAAACGTCAAATGAATGGACAACCTATAGTAATTGAATCATGGTTCAAAGGAGAAAACTTAAAGTTGACTAAAACATATTAGTTCCAAATTAGTAAAAAAACAAACAAATTATTATATGCAAAAGGCTGTATCTATTAATTTAGTAAAAAATAACAAAATATTGTAAGCACTAAATGCGTTATCAACACAAATTCTATTCTGTGCACAACATTTCATTGGCTACGTTTTCGACAGCTCGAGTCATCAAATATTAATATGCCGTTGACACTTGAATCACCTGAATATTTTTTAAGCGGTTTCAAAGTTTTTATTACAAAAATATCGATTAAGTCAGTATCAATAAACCAGATTCTTAAAGAGCCATGTTGTAACAGCATTACCTATTATTCTTTGTTAATTCTTTTAAATGTTGTTCTTTTGTCATTGCATATTTTAAGTTATTTTTTTTTTTTGATTCAACAAACTATTTCCTTTTCGCCTCGCCTAAAAAACGTTGCAAGGCTTTACGTCCGCTTCCGTTTTCGGTTCTGTGTTTGTGTTTCCTGCACTTTTTATGTGTTTTCTTTTTTCTGCAGCTTGTCGTCGCTTTGAGACGCATTTTACGCGCCCCCAGCTTAACCGTTACCGACACCCACCACAAATTAAGGTCAAAATGTACGTAGAGAAGAGTAAAGAGATAGAAGCGAACGAAACAAGTAGCATCCTTTATGTTATTTTGTACTCGTATTCATATATATTTTTTTTTTCGCTTACCATCCATTTCGATATTTGTGCAAGCTTAATGCGGCCTTCGTTTGTAGATATGTCTTCTTAATATTTTTGTATTTTTATTTGTTTGTTTTTTTACGCTTCGTGTATGGAATTTGCGGCTACAGTGATGAATGCTTGCTGCTAGCAAGAATGGAGAAATTTAATAGGAAACTGAATATAATGAAAACGAAACGGAAGCGGAAGCTTTTTATTCATTGCCAAAAATTACGCTACTGCGTAATGGTTGTTGTTTTTGTCATTGATGTAATTGCCGCTGGGTTTGTTACTGTTGTTGTTGAAGTTGCTGTTTTTGTTGTTGCCGTTTGGTTGTAACTCACACTGATGCAATTTTATTATATCACTTTTATTGTTAATTTGTAAGACTTGCTTTAGTCATTTTAACTAATTGGAGCAGAATAAATGAAGGCAATTTCATTGCAGCAAATATCATTGGAGCTTGATGGTCAGAAGACGAATGTGCTGATGGAAAGAGTAGAACTTATTTTCCAAAATACTCAAAATGGTAATTATATATAAAACTTACTATGATATTTTTATCTGTAAACAATTTATAGAAAAAAAATTAGATTGCCTAATATTTCGAAGAAGGAAGTTTTAGGTGTTAACGGTATTGTAAATATGTTTATTTTGAAAGAGGTGCAAGTCCATCTCAGGTTGATACTATTTTAACCGAATATATTATCTCAAAATTTAACAAAATAATAAGCAGGGCTCAGATTTTGATGACCTAAAAAACTGCAAATAAATTACCTAAAAAAATGACAAAAAGACCTAAAAACTGCAGAAAACGACCTAAAAATTTCCTAAAAAACGCAAACAATTACATAAAACATAAAGCAAAAATAAAGCTGTAAAAATAAAACATTAGTAAACCTAAAATTTGTTTTATTTTTTTTTAAAAAACATAATATTACAGTATATTACAAGGCACTTTTTTAAGTAATTAAAATTGAAATAACGTCGATTGTCTGGTAAAATGTTTTTGTAAACAGAAAAACTTCTTTCTACTTCTGCACTGACGAGAGGAACATATTTAAAAGACGATATGTCACCGGATGCAAGTTCCTCTTCTAATTTGATAGTATTTAAATTTTTGCCGCCTAATATTTCAGTAATAGAGCATAAAAGTAGAGTTTTTCCTAACACTTCCTAAGTTTTTATCTAACACCTTTTTCATCTTTCTACATACCCTTTGATCAGTTTCCCCACGCGCAGAGCTTTTCTTTCATCGTGGTATATAAACAAAGCTATACCTATTGCGAAAGGTAATGCTTTTGATTGACAGGATTCTATAGTTAAAGAAAAATGTTTAAAAATTTGCATTTTTTCATATTTTAGTACGAAAAAAAAACAAAAAAATTATTTAATATTACACTAAAATTACTTAGAAAACTAAAAAATATTATAAAAATGAAAAAAGTCAAAAAAATTACAATAATATGACTAAAAAATTGCTGAAAAATACCAAAAAATGCCCTAAATCTGATAAAAATTACATGAAAAATGATGCAAAATGACCTAAAAACTTTTTATATTTGGAATTTAGGCAGCATAAATGAGCGTTCTAAATAGCCAGGAAATGTCTTAGAAGCAGCAGAAAAAAAGATGACATGTTATTGAAATCCTAACCCAGATAAAAAGTATATTATAATTGCAAACCTTTATATATTTCGCAATAACAAAGAATGGCCCCTTTTTCGAAAAAATACTTTTAATAAACGATAACGATATTTCATTAATTTTTAAAGTAAAGCAAGTCCATTTAGGTATAAAAAATCTTAATTTTTGAAAGCCTGCATTATAAACACTATTGGATAATAAACTGACATTATCTCACACCACAAAATACAAAATATATGTGTACTAGTGCTTACCAGTATTTTTAAATTTATTAAAATGCAAGCTTTTAAATATCTCGCAATAACAAAAACTGGACTTGCTCCACTTTCAAAATAAACAGCTCATATACTGAAAATTTTCGAAGTTGATAATGCTGATTAGTTAACTAACAGCTGATTTCTGTAATTAACCCATTAATGCTCACTACCAGAATCCGTTGAGTTTAGCTTTTACAATTTTCAGCATAAATTTGTATTTTTATAAGTCGGAAAACTCTGAAGTTTTTAAAAAAACAAAAAAGAATAGAAAAATTATAAATTGGAAAATTTTCATTTCGTACGCTACGCTTTCAACTTTAACGTAATGCCCTTTTTTAATTATATTTTCCTTTTTCTTTATGTTTATAAAACAAAATAACTCACCTGAGTAACATTTTCAACTTTTTTTTTAATACTGCATTAACAGGCGCGAACAAGTAAACAAAAAGGATTAATATGTCAATTTTTGTTTTTCTCTCTCACTTTGTTGGAACCAAAAGTTTTACAGTGGCTGAGGATTTTTGAGGAATTTTTAAAATATGCTTTAATCGATTATGATATATCAAACGTTTTCATTAGTTAGGGTTAACCAGTTATTTAACTAATGGTCGTGAAACTGGCCCTAAAAGGGTTACACATTAAAGAACTTGTTCGTCAAACAAAATGGCGGGTCCAACTTGTTGAAGAAAAGTAGCGTTCAAATAAAAGCCACCCGTCAATTCATAAAAAATAATGCAGAATGAAAATTTTACGATATGATTGAAATGCAAGAATGATAGAATAAGAGATTACGCTTTGCGCAGGTCCGTTACTTCTGCTAATCGAGTTTGACAACCATCTGTTCAGTTGACTACGTTACAATATTTTATTTCTTTGAGAAACGTACTGCGATCGGTTGTGTTTTATTTAATTATGTATATATCGAAATATATTTGCGAGTTTTCAACTTAAAATTTAAAAATTGAAGTGTGCAGCTGCTAATTGTGATAACAATAGCAAGCAAATATTTTTGAGAAACCTGATGTTTGCAATAAATACAAAAATTAAACCAAAAACTTGTAGAAAACGCACACAAACGAAAACAAAAATACAAAAATATATTAACTTAACAAAATGTATTTCATTATTTAAAAACTTGGAACTATAATTTATTTGTCCTTTCAATTCACAGGTAAATTAATGGAAATAAAATATCTGGGAATGGTTAAACTACATCAATCCAATCCAACATTTTAATAAAATCCAAGTCGAAAAATAATGCTCACTGAAGTTGGTTTCTCAGACAAATTTTTTTGACTAAGCTGCTTACTGGCTGTAATAAAATAATAGTAAAAATAATGTACGCAAGGGAGTACTTAATAAATTTACCTTCTGTCGTTCCAATAAATTGCTTCTTAATTCTTTTATTTTAATTATACAAATTAAAATTTATGCAATTTTCATTTCTGTGTAGAAATCGTATGCAAAGTGAACGCTCTCCAAAACAGCATTGATATTATGACGTACATGCGCATGATAGAATTACCAGGTACTACTAATCGCTACTTTTACTCGTTACTTTGGGCATATAGTGTCAAATTGGTGTCAAATAAAAGTTCTGCAAACACACCAAGAGTAAAAGGTGTAAGGAGTAAAAGGTCGTTTACAATAACTTTTAAATATTGGATATTTTATAAAAACTAATCACAAATACACCACATTGTGAATACCCCTATCGTTTGCAGATTTCTGGTTTGAAATAATACAAGAAGCAACACTGTTTCCTCCTACTCGCTACATTTTGACACTATATGCCCAAAATGACAGTTTATCCCCAGCTGATTTTCAGCGAATAATAATACCTGGTAGTTCTATCATGCGCAGTTCGACAATTTTTTTTTTTTGTACTCATTTTCTTGTCTTCGGCGCAATCTTTGTATTCTATTATTCTTGATTGAAATGTGTAAGGGCTAGCATCAATCCACACGTACACATGCTGGATGTTAAATGATTGACCGTGTAAGGTGCGCATTACCCCTTTAACATAATCACTTAACATTAAACACATCTTCAAGCTCATAGCAGGCAAAAGCCCCGTTCACACTTCAAATCGTTTTACCACAAAAAAGTTCATACAAATCAAATTTTTTGTTAAATTTAATTTTGACTTGTACCCCAAAGTTGGCACATCGCTATGACGAAAAATTTTTAGACCACTTGTTATTAAAATCGTATTAGAAGTAGAAAAAATTGTTTTATAAATTATTTGCTGAATTTATTTATTATTATATTGTATTATATAATAATATAAAATAATATATTTTTAGAATTACATTTGAGCTTACTGCCAATTTAGTTCATAAAGCAACAGATTGCAACAAAAAGCTCTTTGCAGAACAAGCCACCAAGCAGACTAGACAAACTGTTTCGTTGATAGCTACATCTCAACTCATCAGTAGTGGTTTCTGCAGTACCATGCACAATCGCGTCGGAAGCGAATTTCATCTGGGGGGGCAGTACAAATGGGGGGGCAGTTCAAATGGTGGTGCAAAAAAAGTTCACCAAAATTTCTTCACATGAAACATGAAGAAGAGAGAAAGAAGAGGAAAATATATAATACAAAAATATTATCGTTGTAAAAAAACTGATATTTTGAATAACTTTTCCTGTTAAATTGTTTATCTAGCTAAAAAAGTGGGGGGGCAACTGCCCACCTTGCTCCCCCGCTTCCGACGCCAATGACCATGCACTTTGATAAACCTATACGAACACCTTCTGTAAAATCAAAACAGAATTATGTGCTGTATGCCGCCTTTAAAGCAATGTTTTTCTACTACTTAGCAAAAGCGAAGGGTCAAAAAGCGACTGCATACAACACATAATTCTGTTTTGATTTAACAAAAGGTGTTCGTATAGGCTTATCAAAGTAGATGGTACCGCAGAAACCACAGAAGACTACTGATGAGTTGATGTAGCTATCAACTAAACAGTCTGCACAGTCTGCTTAGTGGTTTGTTCTGCAAAAAACTTGTTATTGTTGTAACCTGTTGCTTCTTGAACTTAATTGGCATTAAGCTCAAATATAATTCTAAAAAAACAATATTGTAATTAAAATATGCCATCATTAACTTTTCATGTTATTTATTATTATTTTCGTATTATTTTCTTTCGTTCTTTGTTTTGCCACTATGTGCTCAGTAGGTAGATTTTAGGATTTGCTATCGCTTAATTACTAAAAATCATTAAAATGCTTAAAATCTTATATTATCCAAAATTTTTAGTGATTCTTAAATTTTAAGGCATATTATGTAAGCCATCGTGAGCAAAGTCCCTATGCTCCTCTTAATATTGAACTAAAAAAATGTGGTTTTTTGTTCCGCATTTTCTGTTGTCGTCCAATTCCTAAAAAAATAGTTTTAATTAATTAAATTAGGAGCAGACAGCATAACATTATTCATAATTAAAATTTACATTGTTTTTAATGCTTTTTTTATTTTTACGCGATGTTTTAAAATTTTAGCGGCTAAAACTTTCCTGTTTTTTAGTTTTTTAACTTTTTTAAATAACCTTAGCAATTTTTAGCAAACTAAAAACACTCGGAATCGCAAATTTAAAGTGTTTTTAGCAAAAAACAAATGTCAAAGCAGCTGTTTTTTATCTGGCTCATTTTTTTCATGGCTTAATTTTAGCGACAAAAAATATGAGGTAATTTGTAAGTCAGAATCGCAAATGTCGCCAAGATTCGCTAAAAATGATTTAGCACTTCTTCGCGATCGAGATTTAGCGATAGCAAATCCTGGAATCCGCCTACAGGTTGAAAATTTTTTTAACTCACAAAAGTGTTTTACACAATTTGATGAGTGTTCATACTGGTCAAATCGTTCGTCAAGTCAGCAAAAAAATCAAAATATTTTGGTTTTCATCAAATGATTTGACAAACGATTTGACGAGTATTTAGACAACTCAAGCGCCATAACGCCTGTTCATAATAGCTGCGTTCCATTCGCTTCAAAATAATCCAGAATATTTTTTTTTTTTTTACATGCAAAGCAAAAACAAAAATAATAATCCTATAATAAATAGGACTATTTTTGCTATCCATGTAAAATTCTGATATAGCCTTTAAAAAATTTGAAACACAGATGCCGCACCTGTATATTTTTATGAGCACGTTCTCATGTCACCTAATAGTTATTGTATCATGGTTGTTTTTTTTAATTAAATTTTGATTACAACGGTAGTGCCCTCTACGAGTCATTTTTCTTGCCGTTACTTTGAAAAAATTTGTTATCGCTATTATATTAAGGCGAGAGGAACGCAGCTAATGACACAATTGCTCATCAAATGATTTGAAAAACGATTTAACCAACAGAAATATATATGGATTTGATAACGATTTGACGAGTCTGAACACTCATCAAACCGTTTTTCAAATCATATGATGAAAATCAATATAGTTTTTTTTCTGCTGGTTGGACTAATGTGAACACTTGTAAAATTCTGTAGAATTTTTTTTCAGTTCAAAGAACTTTTTATCCTGAGCACATCGCTGCAAAAAATATTAAGAAAATAGTAATAAATAACTGGGGCAAATAATTTATTATAAGTTATAAAATAATTTCTTCTTCTTCCAATGCGATTTTAATAACAAACGATTTGACACACGATTTGGTGAGCAATTTCAAGTGTGAACGGGGCTACATGCATTTGTTAAAGACACCAACTTGACACGCACGAAAATTTATAAAACGTCAAATCAACGTGCGAAATGTCAACCCGTACTTCGTTCTCTATATCCGGTCAGCCATTAGACCTGTAAGTGGTGTAAATAAAATTATAAATTTTAATCGTTGCAATCAAGTAAAATATTAGAAAATATCCAGCCGCAACATACAGAAATTAAATGGGCGTTTTATGTGCAAAGAAAATGTGATAAAATTTTCCTTCTGGATGCAGCGCGATTGGCATTAAGAAGGCAAAATATGAGATGTCTCCAATTGAAGTCTGTGTGAAAAACTGCTTTAAGTTGTAAATGAAAAACACTTCTAAAAGTATTTCACTCGCCTTCATTTCATATTTACAACATAAAACTAGTGCCTTGAAGTTGTTTCTTTCAATTTGCATGTTTTCTAATATACTTGCTTGATCGTACTAAAATGTTATGGTTATGTTCTTGTCTGCTAATGTTTGTTTATATTTTTTTTTCTCTTTCAAACTTTAAACTGCCTGCGCTTTCGTTCCTGCTGCAGCCATCAAGATGAGGAAGATTATGAAACAGGGTAAAATTGTAATTGTCCTAAGTGGACGTTACGCCGGTCGCAAAGCGATCATAGTAAAGACATCTGATGATGGAACTCCAGAAAAACCATTCGGACATGCTGTGGTTGCTGGTATCGACAGATACCCGCGTAAGGTTACAAAACAAATGGGCAAAAACAAGCTGAAGAAGAAGTCTAAAATTAAGCCATTCCTCAAGGTGGTTAACTACAATCATTTGATGCCAACGCGTTACACTGCACACGACATCAGCTTGGATAAAATATCTGCAAAGGATTTGAAAGATCCAGCCAAGAGGAAAACTCATCGTTTCCAAACACGAGTCAAATTCGAATCCACATACAAGGAGGGAAAAAATAAGTGGTTCTTCCAGAAGTTGCGCTTCTAAGGAGAAGGCGAAGAAAATGTTTGCGCGCGAGTGCATTGCTTTTTACTTTTAAACTTGATCAAAACATAAATTTTGTATGTTTATTGTGTGGAGGCGAGAAGAAAAGTTTCACTTAGTAATAAAAAAAAAGATAAAACTTAAAAATTTTAAAGTGGTTGAAAGTGTCTTCATTTAAAAGTTTTTAATTGAGAAGCGATACAGTTTGTTTTTTATAAAAATTAAAGTCCACAAAGAATTAACTTTATAACATGTGAACATTATAAAAAAAGAATGTACATTACGTATTCAAAACAAGTTGTTTTCGTTAGCAAACAAATTGATTGTATTGGTCTAAATGTACAAGAATTGATTGTTTTCCCAAGGTGTATACATACTTATCTCAAAAAATCCATATTTTGCTTGCTTTTTTATCGAAATGGTTTAGGCTTAACCATTTGATCTGTAAAATATTTTTGGGAAAACAATTGTTTAAAATCTACCTGAGATTTTTTAAAAATAAAACATGGAACATTTCAAGGATACCGACAACTCTAATTTTTAAAATTAATTTTGTAAAAAATGTTTTCATGTTTTGTGGTTATAAGAATTCTACACAGAATAAAATATTTACCAAACCACTGACATAATCCATAGTGCAGGATATACTCAATACACTTTGGCAAGGCCCAAGAACTTAGTAAAACGAGTGTAATTTATGGAAAGCAACATGTATACGAAAAGTACAAAAGACCATCAAAAAAGAATGGAAGAAGTTTCATTAAAACGACGAAAAATTTAAAAAGAGGAAATGATGTCTATGGACCAGCATTCAGATTGATATTTCAATTCAAAGGACTTGTACAGCAATTTTATTCTTAGAAAATTTAATATTTTTATGTTCTTTTACATTAGTTTTAAAGACTAATTGAACTGATTAGGCTAAATAATAGCCTTTTCTGTCTTCAAACATTTACGATTAAATAAGTAATAAATATGCTCGTATATTTACAACTTAATACAAACATAAATAATACTAAATTATTTTAAAACATTTAGACTGATAGCATTTGCCATGATATCTCTTTTTTTGTTTGGCATCATTATTCGTTTCAGGAACTTCTGCAACTTACAAAAGTAAAATACATTTTAAAATTATGTAAAGCTGCAGTGCAGCTAACTTGTCTTGATGTTAATAATGTCTCTAACTACGTCTTCTTTTATATTATTTTAGTTTGCATTCTTCGGCGATTATAATGTCGCACAGCAGCAACATAAATTGCACTCTTATTTAAACTTATTTCTGATAAATTTAACATAAGATCCTTAAAAATAAAGAGTTTTCCAAAATAAACAAATTAATTAAAGCCTACACTAACAGCTATAGCTGCTTCGAAAGTGAAATTGAGTTCGAAAACATTAAATCACTCGGATTGCAGAACATTGAACCCTAATTCACTCGATTTGCATTTTCGCTTTCGACCGGATTTCACTTGTTTTCTGGAACCTTGCTGATAACATTTTTTTAATATATTGCTTTCGTAAAAGGGAAATCATTTTTAAGATATAGAGCCCAATTCTGAATAATCTTCCCAGGGGAGAAATCAGAAAGGGGAGTTTTCACTTTTAAGATAAAGTTAAAAAACATTTTGGAAATTTTTAATGCCAATTTGTCCATCAACCGTCAATATTCAAGAGTGTAAACAAAAAAAAATGTGATATCTTTATCTACTGTCTTAAAAATGAAAACCTCCTTTTCCAATTCCCCGGGAAAAATCATTCAGAATTGGGCTGATAACCGTTTTTAATGTATTACTTTCGTTAAAGAGAAACTACAAGTTTTAAAGACAAATTGTAAATATAAGAATCTTAAAAAGTTATGCATGGATTTTCATGCTTGATACCTCGTTGAGTAGGTACTCACATTACCTTTCTTTTGATAACCATAATGCGGAACACTAAAAAAACAGCAAGATTTGTAGGCCATTTTTCCAAGTTTGGAGGCCTATAACTTCTTAACCAATTGCGAGCTGTCTGAGATTTTGATTTAGGAGGCTAAAATCCATACAATCCAACAAAAAATATTAAAAAAGAGAGTTGTCGCTATTCTTGAATTATACCAAAATAAGATGATCTTGTTAGATGAAGGTTCTTCGTTCTAGTTTGTAAATGATTTCATTCAAATAGCATTGCATACTTTCAGGATGGGCAAAACTTGGCTTTACTGCGCTGCTTAGCACATAAGTAAATACAGTACATAAATATTTAATATAAAACAACTGTTTTGGTCGGACACTAGTTATTACTGACGCTTTTTCTAGATATAAAATCAAATATAAGAACAATAACGAGTTCAATTCCAAAGAGTTTGTATTTGCGAGGTATATGCGTGGTCTTGATTTTAAAGCATATTTAGATGATAAAACAACACAATTGGAAAATTTTTTGTAAAAGTCGCATTCGTGCTAAGTCTGTTACTTGTAAAAAAAAGATATCTGGGTCCCGATTATTTGATGGTCAAAATTCCAAACATATGTGGAATACATTGGAAATAGTTGCTGTACAATTTCAGCTGCGCGAACAGAAGAGTTTGATGTTAATTATATTAATCAGCACTTTGTGAACAATCAATCTACAAGTAACATCAGTTACTTTGATCTTGAAGCCTATGATGATAATGAAGATGGTTTTTCATTTCGCCATATATCTTATAAAGTTCCACTAAAATGTATTAAAATTATTCTTCCGTTTATTCAGTCATTTACTAGTTTTTTAAATACCATCTTTACTACCTCAAATTTCCCTCTTTTTTGGAAACTGCCTAGAGTTGTACCTATTACAAAAAAAAATAGCTGTTCTAACACAATAGAGAACTTAAGACCGATCAGTATATTGCCAGCATTAATGGTGGTCAAAAATCGTATAAAAGCTCAAATAATGGAATATACTAATCGCTTTTCTCTAATTGATGACTGTCAATCCGGATTTCGAAATGGGTACTCAACCTCGTCACTTTCACATGGTTTAACCGACTCTATTAGAGAAAATACTAATACTAACAAAATTAGTATTCTAGTACTTAGATCTTTTAAAAGCATTTGATACAATCACTCAAATTTAATCCATAAACTGAAACTAATGTTCAACTTCTCTATTGCTGCGTGTAGACTAATGCTATCGTATTTACGTGATCGTAAACAATTGTTATGTATAATGGTGTTGAATCAAATCTCCTTAAGGCCGCTTTACATTATCCTACTGTGTGTTAACACATGTCAAAATTTTCATGTGTGATAGAAAGTGAGATGGTGTAAACAACAGAAAGCAATGTGTGTTCTGATTTTTTTGGCATGTCGTACCACTTTTTATTTTTTGGTTTGTTTCTAATTTCATCACACATTCTATCCCACCAGAGATGCATTTTACCATAAACTTACTTGAAATTTATTATTTAAGTGAGAAAATTTTAAACTCGTTATGTATTTTCAAATGGAATAACAGAAGGAAGCAGCTTTACAGCTTATTGAACTTTGTAGGGGCTTTCAATTTATTAAAAACCGATTCATTACTCAAATTTGCACGTTTTAGTATAGTGTAAAGTATAAAAATGTGGTGCGACTCTGTGAGATAGTCTAAAAGCGAAAAATTAATTTCTTCATACAAAAATTAAAAATGACAGCATGATGAAATTCAATAATACTTTCTATCTCACATGTGGTAACACACAGTAGGACAATGTAAAGCGGCCTTTAATAATGTCCCTGGTGTTCCACTCTGGTGTTATATTTTGCATCACATTTGTTTCTAGAGCAATACATTTTTGTACACATATTTTTTGTATCAAGAAACAGTTGCTGTAAAGATGAACCAAATCAGCCTTCAAACACGCCCACCTCCCATTTAACAAAAATCGATAATCATAATTCTGTTGTTATATATTTTAAATATGCGGCATGTAAAAGACTTAAATCTTAAATGCCAACGTTATTTGCAAATAAATTGAATTGAATTGAATAAAAAAAAACTATGTCTGCCACATTTTATTGATATGAGACAGTTTTTTGGGCAAATATATAAACTTTTTCAACGGACATTTTGAACAGAAGTCGTGTTAAATTTCTGTATATTGGAAGAGTTTCAGTGTACTTCCGTTGCTCTAGAAACAAATGTGATGCAAAAAATAACGTAGTAGCAATTTCCGGTTATATGGGATACAGGCGTGTAATTTATCAAATTTTATTATCCTAAAACTATTTTCAAAAAATTGTGACTCTTAAGGAACTTCTATTTTTGTCCACATATGAGCGCGTTAACAACGTCAAAACAAAGAAATTTACAGTTTGAAATATTATTCGGTTCAATGTTGGTCTTATATATTCGATTAAATATAGTCAAATACTTTAACAGAGTTCTTTAAATAAATTAAATGAGTAAAATTTAAAAAATAAAAACAATTAAATACAAAACACTACATTATAATTAACTAAACTAAATCATTTTGTTGTTGTCACAAATACTTAAGTATTTTAGATTTTGAGGCAAAATTTCTATGGAAATTGAAATATATTGAAAGCTAATATAAAACAAACTATGAAATATAGAAAACATTTTACTAAAATTGTTGAGTTAAATTGAAATTTGTTGGTATTAGATACGTTTAGGTTAGCGATAACTTTAAAAGCTTAACACAAAATCATAGATGCTTAAATAACATATAAAGGAAACTGCGTTGGTAGGCTGGCTGCATCAAAGAATCTATAAAGAAAGGAGGAAACAAGAAATAATTAATAAAAGTTGTAAACTAAATTATTATTCAAATAGCAGTTTGAAAAGTTACCTGACTCGCGTTGGATGCGCTGCTCACAAAAATGTTCACAAGTAGTTAGTGAGACAAAAAAATGTGTTAAGCAAACGCAACGGGTTCAAGTCCAACAGCAACGGCTTGGGCGATTGGGGTAGCAAACGCACACACATATATAGATGATAGGGGGGAAACCAGGCGGGATTTAAAAACAGCAACATTACATTTTATCATAACGCTTAGTAGCATAGGTTAATGTATTTATAGGATTTGTTAATTTATATTTTTTTTTAATTTCTGTTGTAATAAGTTATTTCTTTCAATTATCTATTTAAAGTGTTATACAAAAATTTTGACAGGATTTATTTGTTCTATGAAATAGCTCAGTTGTGGATGCTTAGTCGCTATAAACATTTCCATGTGGCCTGGTAAGGATTCCCATTTGTGTTAATTGTTGTGGGTGTGGGGGTTGGTAAAGAGTTTTGAAGAAAATAAATTTTGTGGTGTTAATACAATTTTTTGTTTAAAGTTAAATACCAAATGAAAAAAACATTCAACTAATTATTTTCAAAACATGTCATGTAAGCTATTTGTGAAAATTGTTTTTTTTTTTTTTTTTTTTTTTTGAGAATAGAAGTTATAAATGCCAAGGGTACGACAACAGCTCAAATGCAACAATTCAAGGTTCAAAATCCGACCAAGTCATTGCTTAAGATTCTAATGAAATATATTTTATAAAACCAAAAGTTGGCTTATGATTTTTTGGAATAAAAATATGTTTAAATACTGAATAAATTATTTGCATAAATTGATTTAGGACATCCAGACATATGTGAGCCTGCCCAACATTGCTGAAAAAGTCCCTGGCCTCAATTTATTTGAAACCTGCAAGAATATTAATACAAATTATTTTATAAAAAAAATAATGTGTTTTCAAATGCGAAGGTACATTTTGTACAAAAAAATATTTTTGCGAACAATAAATCAATGTTTTAAATGAGGAAAACATTTTAATTTTGACATTTAAAACAACAAAAATAATTGAAGAACCAATGCAACACCTAAGCGAGCATTCCAAAGAAAGGAAAAACCGTTGGTTTAATAAAGCATTCGACGCGATGACATTTACCGCTTCATTTTGTATCACGAAAATGCACACCAACGACAAGCAAGACACGAGATGCAATACTTTTTTCTATACGAAACTCTAGCTTCTCGCGTTTTCTTGTCGTTGATCTGGATTTTTGCGATACAAAATAAAGCGCTTAATCTGTTTTATTTATAAATATTTATTTTCAAAACATGATTAATCCTTCTTTTGAGATTTAAATTTAGTTCTTCAGCCTTCATCATTTAGTTTAAGAACTAAGAAACGACGACATTTGAATAAATTTTCATGTTCCACACACCAACACAACATGTTTTGAAAATAACTAAATCGATTTTATTAAATGCAAACGAAAGGTTGAAGTATATACTTTAAGGAAAGAGCAAACGTGCGAGACATTTCGAGTTAATGTCTGCGCCTACAAACCAACTACGAACGGCTGTGAAGTACAAATAATAATAGACCAAGAAGAAAAAACGAAAGTAGAAAGCTTTAACTTGTGCCTGTGCCACTACAAAGAAAAACAGTACAAGTGGAAAGAAAATTAAACCAAATGTTTGTTGATAACAAAACTAGCGTGAGTCTAGGTTAGACTTAATACAGTTTTTGGTAATTATAAGTTTTGCTATCAGCCAACAATAGACAGTTATGTTTTTAAGAATTGCAACCAACAAATAATATGGAGTAGTAAATATTAAAAGTGTTTAGTGTATTATTATGCAAGTGTGCAAGTGTATGATGGTAAATATTAATTTGTTAAAATTTTTGTTAGTATCGAATAATAAAATTTAAAATATTTGACATTCTTATTATAACAGCAGGAAAATACATATAAAAATATAAATAAATTGTGACAACAGAACTCGGTAAGAAATATAAGAAAAAATATTCACTTACAGTACCGCATAGAAAGAAACTTCCAACAAAATAACGTATAACTAATAAACAGTACATTTTGACTACTTCTACAACAAACTAAAGTACATAATTTTTTGAAAATGTAAATAATGTGATAAAATAAATATAAGAGATAAAAATAAAATTTAAACTTATTGCAGTTGTGAAAGAAGTAGAAATAACATGCATAATAAATTTAAAATACATAGATGTTTTATATAATGTTTGTTTGTGTGCAAATGTGACAAGTGCGTGTGTAGAAAAAAAAAAACGGAAGAACAACTTCTAATGTTTTAGAAAAAGCTGTAAATTAGTTTTACCAATTGACACGTTTGGTTGAGAGAATCTTCAAGATATTATCGACGACATCTGTGCTGCTATTGGTGCCACCAATATCTATAAATGTTAAAAGAATAATAAAAATAATTAAATTTGTTTATAAAAAAATTCACAAACCTGGTGTACGAATGCAGTCGTGCACAATTGTTTGATAGATGGCTTCCTGTATAACCTTGGCATGTTCTTTATGTCCCAAATGGATTAACATATCAGTGCTGGCGGTGATCATGGCCACGGGATTGGCAATGTTTTTACCAGCAATAGCAGTACCGGTATTACGAGTACCAGGCTCAAAGATTGCGTACTATAAAAAGAGAGAATAGAAAAATATTTATTGAAGGTTCTTTAAGAAACATTGGAGCATCATGAACTCCAACACTTTTCATGAACTCCAAACATTTTGGTTTGTTCTATGGAATATTATTGTAGTAGGATTTGGAGATTTTTTTCTTTTATTAGGCACGAGCTTGTAATGTACATTGCAATTTTTTTATAACATACATTTTTGATAGCTTTAGTATTTGCAATAAAAACTAATCACATCTCAATCCGATAAGTTCGATTATGTTTACATTACAATAGCTTTTGAGATCAGGAGAATGATACTTTGGTGTTAATCGTGGTAAAAAGGGTTTTTAAGATGTATGCAGTGCTAGTTGTAGAACTTGTCATGATTTTATTTTACTTTAATTTTTCTTTTCAAGAGATTCGCATGTTTGATAAAAAGTCATTTAGGATATAATTTGTTTATTTATTTTTTTCATGTATGTTTATATAATCAAAGCCAATTAACCATATATGACTACAACTATATATATATGGCTGTCGATTAAGGTGATTAAAAAATCAACTTTTCGCAAATGCACCGAGCCCGATTAAATTTTAATTTAAATTTTAAATTTTTAGATGGTGCTTACTAGTGATTTTCTATTTTAGTTGGAGAAAATTGACGAAAAAGCCTTAAAGCAGAGAGAATAAATTATATAGAGGTCCCAGTTCGACTTCGAATGCTCTTTCACTCAAGTTTCGTTGTACAAGCGTCCGGAGAATAGAAAAACAAAACAAAAATAATTATGCTTTGCCTCAGCGTTCGTTTTGAATTTGCCTATACGTTTCTATAGGTGCGCATGAAACAACTGCTAAGGCAAAAGCATAATTATTTTTGTTTTGTTTTCTATTCTCTGGACGCTTGTCAACGAAAATTGAGTGAACTTCGAACTGACATCTCTATATAATTTATACTCTCTGCTTAAAGTTAAAAAATTCATACCTCACTCATTTTTTAACTTAAAATCATAATTTGTTGAGAGAAATAGTGTTAAAATTTTAGATACTAGATTCTTTTTTGTTTTATCCAATAGAGTGGTAAAAAATGAGATTCAAAGATTAGTAACTTTGGTTCCCATGGGAAAAATAATTTTTGTTAAATGGGAACCTATACAACTTAGACAACCATTTTTTCCTTTCTTTAATACTATTTCACAGACGTCGAAGAATTTTACAATCTAATTTTGAGTGAAGTTTTTACTTAGAGTTTTAAATATTTTTTAATGAAACTAAGGTACATTAATTCTGAAAAAGGCTCAGACGAGTTTCTGAAAACTGTAAAATCTCAATGGGCTAGCTACAGCCATGGCTATAAACAATTTAATGCATCTTATACTGGAGTCTGACTGCCAAAAACAACTTATATCTGGATGAATATATGCTAGCTTCTGCAAAGCCGCGAAAACTTAGAAAAAGTTTAAGAAGTGAACGATTTTAGTTATTTTTGTTTAGTTTATTTATTTGCATTTTATATTAGGGAAAAACATAAGAACGCATCCCAAATTGCAATTGTAACTGATTTCATGGAGAACCATCTGGAACTGGCCAAGGGCTTCACCAAAAAAGACAAGCCACTTGTTGAATCAAGCACCATAACAAGCGCTTCCTTATGTAGCTGCTATTGGTCAACAAATCAGCATGTAAAATTAAGTCATATATTCATATATGGCTAAATGCAATCTAAATAACTGGACACAAAATAAAGATTTGTTATCCGCCGGTAAAACAGCTGTTTTGCTTATGTTCGAAATCGATTTTGCCATACTTCGAAAATAACAAAACCTAGTCTGTTTCATGACACCATTTCAAACCGATATCGTTTTCAAAACCGATTCTATTTTAATTCTGTGTCGGTGTCCACAACACCCTGATTATTTTATCATTACTTAAAAAATCTTAAAATTGGCATCAAAAGTTAAATTTTAATAAAAGCCTATAAAAGCTTAAATATTTATTAATTTGTAATTTTCACTATAGTTAATAAATAAATAATAATTCTGAAAATGTTAGCTGTAGTTAAATATAGCCCAAAGGTTCGTCTCAGAAATATTGCACAAATGCAGTTAATTTACAAAAAAGATAAATATATATTTAAAAGAAAAAAAAAAAACAGCTTTCCCATAAACAAGTAAGTCTTTTGTCTACTTAGGAGCAAATATTTATTAACTATTTTTTTTCAACTCACATGATCACCATAATTTCTGCCAGACAACAGGCCAGCGCCGCCGATCAGACCACATATAACGTTGGATACAATGGTGCCGTACAAATTGGTCATGTTCATCACATCGAACTAGAAATATAAGCAAGAAGATTTATAAAAAAAAAACAAACAGAAATAAATATATCGTTATAATAAGTACCTGCTGGGGATGCGATACAGCCTGCATGCATGTGTTATCGATAATCATGTTGTTGTGTTCCAATTCTGGGTAGTCCTTGTGTACGCGGTTGGCCACTTCCAAAAAGAGGCCATCGGACAATTTCATGATGTTGGCCTTGTGAATGGTGGTGACCTTCTTACGGTTGTGTGTACGTGCATACTCAAAGGCATAGCGAGCAACACGTTCTGCATTGTCTACGGTAACCACTTTCATGCTCTCGACAATGCCGGGCACAGACTCATGCTCCAACATAGCATACTCACCGTCGGTATTCTGACGAATGAGTACAACATCGATGTCATGGTGACGTGCTGGAATACCTGGATACGATTTACAGTGCACAACGTTGACGTACAAATCCAGCTCGTTACGAATGGCAACGTTACGCGACATTTCGTTAAGACTCTGCGATTTCGTCTCAATGTTACCTTTCAAGGCTACACCGTTTCGCTTGATCGAGGTAATGGCATACTCAAGATCATCGTTGCCCTCAGTGGAAGGATCAATTTCAATTACCTCAAAGTCAATGGGTGCGCCGCAGTAACTAAATATGTCACGCACGTACGACATTAGCTCAGGACCAATGCCCCCACCAGGTAGCATTGTGACTGCATGACGACCACCATATTGAGCAGAAGGAATATCAGTGCCCTGTGTGTTTGAACGTAAGGACAAAATAGTTAACACCGCATAACCTCAAATGAAGTACCTTTTGTTCGTACTCACCGTTTGCTTCTTTTGAAGCGCTGTTTTTGTATGTGCCACTTCCTCGCCCTTCTCCTTGGTCACCAGCATAGGGTAGCCCTAAAAAGAAAACAACGCATTTAGTGGAAGAATTTTATAAATCCGTATTGACTGAAGAGACTCCATTATGTAATTTTTTCTACTGAGCTATTTTATTCGGCGGCCTACCACCAGTACTACTCACTCTGGTCAGGAAGGGAGTTTGTGCTTTTAACAACCGTTGTGTAAGACGTATGGCCATTTTAACTTTTTGCTTATAACTCTACTATATTTGTTTTAACTAATAAATATATATTCCTTTCTGGCCAAATAGCTTTAGATGATTCTATTCCGTGAAAGAACGCACAAATTTTCGACAACTGTCAGTGGAAGGAAATGTCAAGCTGTCAAATATAATTTCTACTACTCAGTAGATGGCGCTAGTCATACACTTGAAAAAATTTGTTTTTAAGAACATTCTAATAAAAAGTTATATTGACAAACGCAACCCTGATATTATGTCTGAATTATCGTTTTTACTAAACTTTTTTTATTATGTTAGCATTATTTTCCAATTAACAACTTTTTAATTTGTTAAGAGTTAAAATTTTTTTTTTAACTTCAAGTAAATTTTTAATTTGTTAAGTAAAATATTTGCCTTCATTAAACCGCTATTGTTTTAAAAACTACCGTTATTATTATAAATTATGGAATGTAAGTTATTGAAGCAATAAAATCTGGCTTTCATTTTGTATTTAATTTATATTATTGTTATGGTGTTTTCTACCATGACATGATTTGCCCTTGACCCAAAGTTACTACATCAAGCATATTTACCTGAGTTGGTGTGCTTTTTAAAGAGACTACGATTTCCGGGGCGCTGCAATTTGAGAATGAGTTCGAAAAGTTTTTCAATAAAAATAATATTTCACTGATTTGTTTTCAAGTTATCAATTTTTTAAGAAATATTTTTTAGTGCATCTTAAGAAAACCGCCTTTATTTTTCTTAGTTTATAACCGATATTAATGGTTAATGTATTTTTAGATTCGTTGGGTAATGGCAAAGAAGAATATGTTTTTTAAACAGTAAATTAGTGGTTAATATATTTTTAGATCCATTGGATAATGGTATCGAAATAGATGTTTTTCTAAACAGTTCTTTTAACACAACAAAGTTTTTAAAATCGATAACTAGTTGAGTAATCGATTTGTTGTTCGCTCAAAGTATTTTTTGTTGTTCTCTACCAGAAAACACTTTCAAATCGTGGCTCCTCGGAAATCGTAGTCGTGCCGTTAACCGAGTTTGAACAATATCCATGTATAACCAGTAAATTTAGTAGTAATATTACAAGAAGTTTTTTGGGTGTAATCCATGATTTAATTTTTTAAAGGTTATTCGTATTTTTTACGTATTCTCAAATTGGTGTGCTTATTTGAAAATTAAAGCAGAAAAAAATCATGAGAGCAATGTCATTACAGCTAAAAATGCACACGGTTGCCCAAATATCATACTAATTGGTACAATATTGACTACAATTAATTTTGTTCCGATTTCTTAGTGCATTAATAACTTTTTAAATTGTTTGTATTTACTAACTTTAATGTAAATTGAGTCAATAAATATATAAGAAATGTAAATACTAAAATGAATATAATTTTGTTTGTTTATTTTAATAAACACATTAAACCTAACGTAACGCTCAATTTTCATCTCTAAGTAAGTTAATTAACCAAGTTAATTGCGTAATTGTATTAATTAGAAATTGCCATCACAAAATTATTTGGAACTTTACAGAAATTTTAGATCCATTAATGGTAAATGTATTTATTATTTTTTTAAAATTGTTAAAAAAGAAAAAAGAATTTTGCCATAATTAGGCAATCCCAATAAGTTTTATTTTATTAGAGAACACACTTTAACTGAGAAGAAGCCCAAAGGGTTTTTAAATTTTTTATTTCGTTTGGTTACACGGAGCTCTGAAAGTAGTCGAGTGTTAGAAAAACTGATAGTTTAACCTAAATTTTTGTCCTACTTTCGAATTCTCTAATTGAGTTACTTTAAATGCAACCCTAATTATTGGAGTATTTTTTTAAAAACTTTACAATTTTTTAAAGTTTTTTTATTACAATTTTCGTTTTATGGATATTATCAAAGTCGTAGTGATTATTCAAGTGAAAAAGTGCTTCTAAAAGTTTGAAAGAAAATAAAAAAAACGTATATCGAGGTATATTCTAAATGATTTTTTGAATTCGTCACACTGGACTGCTACCTTAATAAGCAGTGAATTGTAAGCTGGATCTAATTTTGAATCTCTTATAAATGAAACTTTTTGTTTAATTCATGCATCTTTTAATATTTTCATATTTTTTGTGGATGTACTTCTATTTTTTACTTCTATATTTATTCTATGTACTTTTTTGTGTCTCTTTTTAAAGTCTGTGCGTGACCTTCTTTTTGCTTTGAAAATGTTGGTCACATTATGTATACACCACGTTTTTGTGCCGCAAGCTGCGTATGTTTAATCCCTTACAATTTTATTATTGCAAATTACGCTGCTCTAAACTTACCGAACATACGCTGTTTACATCGACAATAGTGGTGTTCATTAAATACCACTATTATTTCTTTAAAATTTGTTTTTTGCCTTAACTAACTTTCTTCTAAATTACACGTTAAATTAATGAAATTCACTAATTAGGTTTTGAGCAATGACAAAAATAACTTTTTATTTTAAATTTGCAAAGTAGCTTTCTAAATTCCTAGAATATACTTACAACGTAGCATGCACTAACGACGCAACACCTACATAGTTTATTTTTCTTATTAACTTGGCAAGAAATCATTGAAAAACAACTACTCTAGAAAACTGCACAACAAAACACTGAAGCATACCTTTTTTTCCAACAGCACAAAACACTGTTAGCAGATTGTCAAAAAATGTTTGTTTATAAAAAATAAGCATACGTCAAAAAATACGAATAACTTTATAATAATTGAATCATGGTGTAGTCTAGCTGTTAGAGCACGACCGACCGAACGCAACTTTGTGATATAGCCTTAACAGTGATATAAAGTTTTCATTAGTTATTTTTAAAATAGTCCCTTACAAAATCAAACAGAGCTAAGAAATGTTTATACTTTAACAGCTGATTCAATGACCTTAATAAATGGAAATCAGCTGTGAACTGACAGCTGTAGGAAAATGCTTGCAGTCTTTGAGAAAAGTTGTTGCTGTTCGTTGCCAAATTTTTTGTAGGCGCTTTAAATGAATTCTGCTCTTGGCCAGTGCTCGTGGTCAATCTCGCTAGGTTTGTGTGAGAGATACAGAAAAGTATTTCTTTAATTGCCAGCAGCGAAAAGTATTTCTATTATTGTTAAAACCGGTGGAAAAAAGTTAAAATGTGTTTCTTAATAATGAAAATGCAACAATTTTGATCAAATTTAAAAAAAAAACAAAGAAATTTGTTCATGGCCAAGACGATTTTGGCCAACTGGAGCGCAGCTGAGTGTACAAATTTAAATAATGGGTGCGTGTGCCATTGTCTTTATACATATTGACGTTTTTTAAGTCCGTTATATTAACCTGAACAAGAAAATATATGGAAAGCAGTGCAAAGTACAGACATGTATATTAAAATATCTAATTTTAGACGCCTCCGCAGAAGATGAAGCGCTTGCGACGAAGGTAGCAGTGCCAAAAATACTGCAACAACAAAGAGCGGCAATGACAAAAACCAACGGCCACACTGAAGAAGAGCACACCGAAGATGAGGAGGAGACGCTCGTAGAAGACGCTTCATTGCAGCCGCTTACAGCACCGCCAGAGCCACGCGATCAAGAATCTACATTGGTTGAAGACCAAGAGGACGAGGAGTTAGCGCCGCCCTCGTTTGAGCCACCATACAATGCACAGCTGGCACCTTTCGTCGTCCTGGAATTGAGAGACTTAAAGAAACATCACTCAAAACATGACTCAAAGCGGGGAAAATCACAAAATAATACTTATAACGATAATGTGAGTAAATTTATGCATCTCGAGCGCGGCGACGATGGTGCGGCAGGTGACTCGATCAAAGCAGGTGATTCATTGAAGCTAAATGGAAACCGCACAATATATGCCGATGAAAGGTAAATAGATGCTGTGCATTTGTAGAGTTAATTTAAAATGTAAACACCATTATTATTAAAATGCTCCTAGTTGATATATATGTATAGAGGCAAAACTAGTGCCTCTGAGAGCACAGCAGCGGCGACGCCAGCGCGTTGCTACTACCACCTTCATTTCTGCGAATAGCTACTTCAAAGAAAAAATATAATTATTTTAAAAATTGTTCACTCTCACACAGCCAGCGCAGCCGGAAGACCAGCAGTAGTGTTTTACCCACCATTCAGTTGTCTACCGTGTTGCCCAACGTTCGTACACTCTAGTCATCAGGCATATTGTTCAGCTTCTTCGACGCTCGGTCGGTTGTTCGTTCGGTATACTTTTTACCTTACCTTGCGGGCACTTTGTTTATTATTAAAAATTTAATTGCTTCTTTGCAATATTTTGCTGAATTGTTTGGCCTTTATTTCCATTTGCCGTGATTATTCGAGACATCAACAATCAAAACGATACATTTTCATTAAGTATAAAATGGACAAATTCTTCATAATTTAATTATAATAATTTTTCTCAAATTAAATATTGTTATCTTTTGATTTGTGCTTATTTCAAAGTGATAATGAGTGTATTTTATGGTTCACTGTCTTGTTTAATGGTTTGATAAGCAGAAATCTTTTGCATCATCATCATCACATTTCTGTGTAGCCTGCTTTTTCAAAAACAATAATTTTTTGCAACTAATAATAAACCCCGAAACAACAGAAACAACAGCAAAACCAAAAGTAACAAAACAAAAAAATAAATGTTTTGAGGATCATGTCTTTGATAAATGCAAACACCTAAATATTATTATTAAACTGTTGCTACAGTGGCTCAATTTGAAAAGTTAACAAGCTGAATATATTGCTTTTGTTATTATTTATACATAATAAACAAAGTTAAATGAGTAAATATTTTAAGAAAGAGAAAAATACAACACGATCTCAAGAGATCTTAATTGTGCCTCAAGAGTCTAAATAAGTTGTTCATTGAAATTGTCTTGAACTGTAGAATATGTATGTATATCGAAATGATCGAAATGATTTTCATATACACCAAGTTAGTGTTAAGCTAAGCTAAAGCAATTTTATTGCTTTATAATTGTATTGTTAAAGCACACCTTTGAGCTAGCTTCAAATATCGTTCAATAACCGCCAGAGCAAACGATACAAAATTGAAAAAAATAGCGTTGACGATAACGAATATGGTTGTTAACATGTTTGGGCAATAAAAACGTCTATTAGAAATTCATGAAAATTAAACGCTTTCAGTAGCTAAGAACACCGATAATTGCTTTTAATCAGATGTTCCGCTATGGCTAGATTTTGTAAAATAAGTTAATTAACAATCATTTATTAACCGATTTTTAAATTTCTCATTTCATCGGGTGCTTCTTGATTAAATAGACTATACAACGAAGCTTAAATATTTTTTTAACTGGAAAATGATTTATCGAAACTTACTTACTTTGGAGAAAATTTAAAATTTTTTTTGGATTGATATTTCTAAACCTGACCTTTTTCCGATGTTCCATATTAACTTGCCCCGCATAACTTGCCGTCATTTTAGATGTAAAACTGTATCAGAGATGGGCGTAGTGCACTAAATTTGCAGTTTTAGCTGACATGTACTGATAGTGTAAAGTTATTATCTATCTTCTATTAGTTTTTACTGATGAATAGAAAAATATAAGCCTCACTATACATAAGTGATAGTGATAATGAAAAATTTCTCACTCAAATTCATGTAAGAATAGTGGAAAAAAATGTCTACAGCTTAGTGCAAGTTTTTTTTGTGTGCACTAAATAAATAGTGCAAAAAAGAATACCTGCACTAATAGTAGTAAAACAGAAAGTTTTCACTCAATTGAAAGAAAATGGGAACAGTTTATTTTTTCTATTGCTCATTCAGAGGTGTTGTTTTTTTTTATAAACATATCTGACCTAAAGCTCGAAAAATAGTTCTTCTTAATTATAGATTTTTTTTTAATTCAAGTCTGACTGAAATAGTTTCAAAATTATTCATATTTGAAAGTTGAGTGGAAACACTTTCAATTGCAGCTTTCATGTAGTGACTGCTCAAATTTTGCACTATTTGAGTGAAGTTGAGATTTAGTAACTACCACGCAATTTAAATTTAGTTATAGTGCAACAATATAACACTATCACTAAAATAACTAGTGATAGTGAAGAGATGCTTCACTAAGCTAGTTAAAAAATAGTGAAAAATAAAATTTCTTTCAATATATTTTAGTGCTAGTGAAAGGCTTAGTGCACTCAGCATTTAGTGCACTACCGTGTTTACCGTTGAATATTGCATGGATATTACATTGAGCCTAATATTTATTGATTTCCAAATTACAACCTAGGATCAAATCTATGAATCTATTTGAGAAACTTTTATATCGGAAATTTTGTTCAAGATGAATATTCTTTTAAATTACGGGGTCTACCATCGATTTTCAACTTTTAGTTACAAATCTTACTTTCGGACTTAAAATTAGTACTGCTTACAGTTTTTATTAACGCAAGTCGGCAACTGTACTAAAAATGGTGAAAATAAGTTTTTTGTTTTTCGATTAACATGAAAATTTGTGTATGTTTCTAGTTTCCGGGGAATACTAGTTCTATATATATGTAAATACTATTCTAAATGTCAATAGATTTTCTCAAAATCAAGGGTAGGTTATTCAAACCATTTTTTTTAAATTCTGAAATTATTGAAAAAAATACTCGGTTGTTGTTTAGCTATATTAACAATATTAATCAAAGAAGAGTCTGATTATGTTAAATTTGTTTTTGATGGTGAACATTTTTGGCCTGAAACTATATTTGAACATCTTAATAAGATATTTAGGCAGCACATAACTTAAAAAATCAATTTGTTCATTACAACCCTTGAAAGGACTTTAATCGAGCTTCTATTGATCAAATGTGTTGTGCGTTTTATTAAATGTTGGAACACAAATGATTGAGAATTGAACCTAAGAGTTTTATATTGACTTCAAACAGTCCATGGTTCTTCGATAGCTTTACATAGCTCATTTCACTATCCAGGGCTTGCCATTTACATGTAGAGATGTAACTGCTGAACAGAAATATTATTTCAATTTAAAACTTTTATTAGATGGGATTCGAACCCGTAGCCGCGGAGTTAAAAAGTTTTGTTTATTACATGAATTAAATTGCGAGCTTTAGATCAAGTAAGTTTTTAAGAAGGCAACAACAACAACAACAACAACAACAACTCAATCACTTAGCTGAATAGACAGTCTGTTTCGGAAATCTGTTTATTATTAGGAAATTGCGATTTAAATTAAACAGATAGATGGATGCGATTGCTAATTTCTTTTATTTTTAAAAAACAATTTAATTTTAAAAAATATCTCTTTTATTTACTTATTTATTTGTTAATTCAGTCTAAGGATAATTAAATCTTACAGACTAGATAAAAATATCTAAACTATACATAGTTAGTTAAACAAAGGAAAAAGATTTAGTTTAGAGCCGTATTCAGTTACATTGAAATCAATGTGATTTGCAAAGCTATTACAAAGAAAAATGCATCTGTTGATAGGCTCATTTGCTGCTTAATTTGTCTTATTAGTTTTAGCTTTAAATAATCTATTTATCTTCAACGATCTTGGAGGCTCATACAAAACGAAACGGGCTTGTAAGTCGTCACAATTTACCAGATCTGTAAAATAAGTACAAGTACAAGTATAAGTACAAGTACCTAGGTACTTAAAAATAAGTACTAAGTATAAGTACTTCCATACTTATACTTGAAATTTTCAACTTCAACTACTGTACTTTTAAGTATTTCTCAAGTACTTTGTTAAATACTTGGAGAATTTTGCACAACATTCTTAATGTTCTAACTTGCTTTTTGGGCACAGAACAGCAGCTATCAGAGCATCATGTTTTTTAACTAACATTTTAAAAAAGGTTCAAATCGAGTTATCAACTTATTTTAGATTGCCTTAGCCACTCTATTTAAATATATTAAGTTGTTTGCTGAATTAATTCTTTTTAATTTGACGCTTAGTGTTATTAAGGATGGCAAAAGATACCCACCCATGTATCCAATGCACTAGAATTTAGTATAAATTGCATTAAAAAGAATAAGTAATACATAACTGTTCTCAAATTTAAACCAAAGAGCTAAAAAGAACGCTGTAATATTTCTTTGGCCTAAATTTTAGTACAGAAAAGTTTTAATTATGAGTTAGTATTTGCAAAGTTTAAATTTTAAACCGCAAAGCTTAAATTTTAAGTACAGTACTTGTACTTGAAAATTTCAAGTATAAGTATGGAAGTACTTGTACTTGTTTTTTAAGTACCTAGGTACTTGTACTTCACGATACTAAATAAAGTATATACTTAGAACTTCACAGGTCTGCAATTTACTTTGCCAGAAAGAATGTTTTCATATCTGGTTCAGCATCCCCGAGAAACAGTTTCATATTTTGTTTCAATAAATTAGCTGATATATGTCCGGTGCCCGTGTCGGTAAATGTTTGACCTCTGCACCGAAAGAAGTGTTAGTTCTGGTACATCTTCAGCAAGCACAATGTACGAACGAAGACCGATTCGATCACTCGTCAGTTTATTGTGTCCGAATATAGTCGCTCGTTTTTTAACACTTTATTGACAGAATATAGACTTACTACGGTACTATTTGAGGTGACTTTCGAGGTACTTGTTGGGTATGTTTCGGCTACATTATAGTTAAGACTCAGGCCAGTTTCGATACATATCAGCTACTTTATTGACACAATATATGAATTCTTATCTCGGGTCCTGTTCGCTGAAGCTCGTTTGCATTCGGCTTAATATCAATGTGGAATTAATTTTTTTTTTTCATAAACTTCGCAGTTTTTCGTTACTCCTCGTAGCTTTTAAAAATAAAATTGAGTCCGATACTCGGGATTTTTGTGCTTGAGTAGTTTGGTTTCTCGGGTCCGTTGACCTCTTTCAATTCGATTTAAATGTACAACATAAAAAGGATTCCAAATGATAGAGCAATATTCAATTATACTACGAACCAATGCACTTAGGAACTTTTCCGATTTACTGGCCAAAAGTCGAAATCAGATAGTATCAACTTGCAACTTAGTATAGGGGAGTTCTCAGGGTTGTTGATTTTAAATTTTGTACCAAAAACTGAAAATTCAAAATGGCAGAGGCAAAATGGTGACCAAATTGCTAAAAAGTCATCACACTTTTATCAAACTTGCAATGAGTTGGTTTTTAGGGTTGAAGTTGATAACTCAGCTGCGTCCCTTCTCTTGCTTCTACGCATTTCAGACGCAACTTTTCTCTCGTCTATCGGTATTTCGAAAGTGCCTGTTATCCATTCTGCATGTTTTTTCTTAAAGAGTTAAGTCTTATTTTACAGTTTTTGCCATATTTTTGCAAAAAAGACGGTCCTTTTCTTGTAAAATTTTTATAAAAGTACTTGAAACTTTTATGACATTGATTTTTGTTAAAAGAAAACTGTAAAATCAGCATTTGTATTGTTTTCGCTGCGTTTTTTGATTCAAGCATCAAAAAGTTCAAATTTTTTTACGTTGAGGTTGCATAAGAAAACATTAATTTTCTCAAAAAGTGCAAAAAAGTGCATCGTAATACTAACAACAAAGTTCAATAATATTATATGTTTAATATATACGCTTACTGTAGGTTAACCGAACCTAACCAAAATCTTGTATGTTTACCCAAAGTTTATAAAAACATATTTTTTAAGGCTTCAACACAGAAAAACTATTTTATAAAAACCAAAATCTGTATGCTTACCCAAAGTTTATAAAAACATATTTTTTAAGGCTTCAAGACAGAAAAACTATTTTATAAAAACTGTTTAAATGTACCCGTATGATACTTCATTGCTTTGTCCAAATTTTATTTTTGACAATGAAACTAGAGCAGTTGAAATAGTGCTAAAGCTAAAATTCAAGAAGTGTGAGTGTATACGCATAAAGTACGAATTGGACAAAAAAATGTGCGACAGACAGCATTTTCAATGCATTGTTTTTGACGTTTCTCTCAATTCGTGCGTCGTTAAGTTTCGATCAAATATTAAGTGCCAAAAATAAGCTTGAGCCCTTTCTTCCGCAGCCAAGAAGAACAGAAATATAAAATAGTAACGTTGCGGAGATGTAAAAAATTGGCACGATGCATGTTTTCATCCTTTTCCAACAATATATATCTGTCTAGCATACGCACCACTTGTTTTCAGATTTTGAAATTGGACAAAACAATGAAGTATCATACGGACCTTACGCTACTCGTTAGCCAAAAGTAATAGGATTTTGACAATAGTTTTTACTATTTTTAGCACATTCCCCCATTTTGATGAATTATCTATCGGATAGTAAACAAAAAAATTAAAAAAAATTTTTATACTTTTTGACTTTTGGCCAGCAAATCGACTAAATTTCCTATAGTGCAATGCTTACATAAAGTGATTTTACTGTCATCGGATCTCTAAAGTTTTGCGTGATTCTCTTTAGAAACCCGACCATACCATAATAATTCGAAACAATGTAAATAATGTGGCTGTTAAAACTTCAACTTGAATGGAATAATACACCTAAGTCTTTCATTTCTTGTTTGCATGTTAGTTGGTGTCCGCCAAGTGTGTAATTATACGAAATGGCATTCATGCTTTCTGAAAATGTTGCAACAGAGCACTTATTTAAATTTAAGCTGAGGTTATTTAGAGTACACCAATCATAACTTAACCGCTTGACAGTATTTGTAAAATTTGAATTTATATTTGATCGATAATTTACAATAGTAGTTGTTTAACTAAAATAAATTTTGGAAAATACGTTTACTTTTGCAAGTGTTTGTAAAGTATGTGATATGGGAACTTGACCGAGCGTTGAATATACGTCATTAATCATCAGAATTTTGTGTATTTAATTTAGTTTAAATGACAAATTCTTATGACACATTTTGCGTAACATCTCTTTATTGAAGTCATTAGCACCCATAAAAATGAGTAACAGGCTTTGCTATTAGTTGCTTAATATAATCATACCCACTGTGCAGCGATGTGTTTAGCCGGCTTTCCAAGCGAGCATTACACACTTTTCTTAATACATTAACTACGCTTGCATTTAAATTAAGAGCATTAATAAAATCTCAAAATAGACAAATCTCCTTCACCATAGAAAACACCGGCATTATAAAAGCTTTTGTTGTTTTATTTTTATATAATTTTATTTTACTATATTAACAGCAGCGATAACATACCTTCAGGCGGCAATGTGCTGCTTCCATTTAATGGCTTAACATTATGTACATGCCTAGCTTCCGTCCTAGTATTCAGTAGATTTAATAATGTTATCACAGCATGTTGGCTCTGAAGTGGGTGGGATTGAGTGTTGTAAACATGAAAAAGATGCGTCTAAAATAGCGGTGGGCAAAGTCGCCCGTATGATTTTTCTGCTTGCCCGCAGTTGGCTTCATCGGCGACAGCATAAGCTTGATGAGTTTGGTGTTAAAAGGAACGAGGGACATGCACAAAGAGAATGAGAAAGAATGTAAGAAAAAAGCGTCATTTAGATTGTGAGCGTGACAGTCCGCTTTACAAAAGTCATAATAGCGGTCATCAGTGCCGTAGCTACGGGGAAAATTAAGGAGTTATATACCACCTTTGCTTTTGAAATAAAGCTATTTTTTAATTTTGAAAAAATAAAATTAAATGTTTTACATAACAATATAGTTTGAGCTCAAACAAGATTTTGTTTCCGCTTTCAGTTCTGCATTACAATGTCATCACCGACAAATTTTTACAAGCGGGAATGCACCGTTCTTAATTCTCTCACAATTTTCCGGTATGCTTTCCGATTCACCCCCGAATTCATTCAGTAGCCGACTTTGCACTTTGCTTACCACTGCTTACTGCTGAAAGAGCAGAAAATTTGCCCACCTCTAGTCTAAACCAATATGTTAGTCGCATAAAAATATAGGGGTATTCACGATTCAGTGCACTTGCCAGTGCAGTTGAGGACATGTGCACTTTACAAAAACAAAATGCACGTCCGCCAAAAATATGCACAAGTGCGTTTTTACCATTGCGTACGTTTGGCGCAAGCTTGGTGAAGCTTTATTCTTCAAGTGCACAAAATCAACTCTTAAGTCCGTCGACAAGGGTTTAATGGTTTGGGCATTGGCGCCGGAAGCGGGGGGAAAGGTGGGCAGTTGCCCCCCCACTTTTTTAGCTACATAAACAATTTAAAAGGAAAAGTTATTCAAAATATCAGTTTTTTTACAACGATAATATTTTTGTATTATATATTTTCCTCTTCTTTCTCTCTTCTTCATGTTTCATGTGAAGAAATTTTGGTGAACTTTTTTTGCACCACCATTTGTACTGCCCCCCCATTTGTACTGCCCCCCCAGATGAAATTCGCTTCCGACGCGCTTGGGTTTGGGGATGTATTAGTGCTCGCAAATAGTGTAATAGTAATCAGGCGTGTACGCAGGGGAGTTTTGGTGCTTAAAACCCCCCGAAATGAACGAACTTAAACTAGCACCGAGAGCAACTCTCAGCACAACTTGGCAGCCGGTTTGTGTTTATGGTCACAACAAAGGTCTTTAGATGGCATTGCACATTGGAAACCAAATAAAAAGACTAAATTTCAAAAATTTATTGTGAAAAGACTATAAATCACAGTGACTTAAAATAATATAAATATATAGAAACGTAAATAATATAAAAAACAATATTCCAAAGCACATTTTTGGTTTGTTTTTAAATGCATCTTTGTACAGTGATTTTTAAAAAAACACCTTAATTTTCAACCCTTTTGATTCCCGAAGAGGGGAAAAAATTTTTAACCAAACTTTATAATAGTTGTTAAGGTTATAGCGACAAGTAACCTTATAAAGAAGTAAGTTTTCGACAACTTTTTGTATGATATTATTTACGTAAAAACATTTTTAAGTCTCAGAATAAGTATCAACGCTAGTTCAATTTGAATTAAAAATTCATGCATGCGGGTCCGCGAAAAAAATATCTTAAAATCTCCAACGCCGGATTTGTTTTTCTTAACAATAAACCAACAAAATTTGAGCCGAATCGGAGATGGTCAGTGCAACTGATATTACACTTCAATGTGAAATGGGCTATATATTTAAAACCATTTGTTTCTACTTTGACGAAATTTGTTTAATGCAAATTTTTTTATTACAAATTGTGGTCAAAAAATTTGCTTGAAATTTTTTTATAAATTTTGTATGAAAAGCATGCATTAATATTAAAGGCGTCTATCTGTTACGTTTTTAAAATCCCTTAATTTTTTCGATACAATGATGCATCCATCAATAAGTCGATTCCTGAAGATTGGCGACACGTTGCCGGTTTTAGTCTCCTCAAAAAAACGCTCGTTATTGTAGCTCAAAGACTCAAAACATACATGAGAAGAGAGGCTCAACGGGTTAACTCCTTTAAATTTTTACTGGGATGTGTACGTGACCACGGAAGAAATTTTATATGCACTAGCCCGAAATAAAAGAAGACTAAACCCAAAAAAAAGCTTCGTACTATGTACAAAACAATTATTATATTCTACAAAGCTGTTTGTTCTTTTCAGCCTACGAACGACTTTGTGAATATTACAAATGACCGTTTGTACATTGTACAAAGAAATATTTGTATATTTTACAAACGCATTCGTTTCATCTACAAAGATACGAACAAATATACGAACGCTGCTGCCACCGCTTTGTATATTACTAAACAATGTTCGTTCAGTTCACAAATTTATACATTATATATTTTTACAAATTAGCGTTTGTAGAATGTACAAAGTTACGAATTAAAAAATTTTTATCATGCGGCCAACACTACAAACTTTTGTACTATGTACAAAACATTTGTACATTCTACGAATAGCCTCTGTTTGTATTTCTACAAAGATTTTATTCGTAATTTTATCCTAAATATTTTTTGGGTGTAGATATTATAATAATATATAAGGAAAATCTATATATATAAAAATGAATGTACGTTTGTCTGTCCTGAATGCATTTCTACACGGCTCATACGATCGCGATGAAATTTCCAAATTGGTTGTTCACTTTCATGCGCAGGTTTAAATCGTAATACGGAATTGCCACACCACCTATTACTGTCCACAAATCAATAAAAACGCTATATTTCAGACGAATTCGGCTATATTTGACTACAATTTTGTAATTTAGTTCGTATGGTTGCTCTCGACAACTCAACCGAAAATGAACGTGACCTTAATTATAACTACGCCCACTTTTCAGAAATCATTATATTTCCTGAATTGTGCATGTTTTTGTATATGTGTAGTACATGTGCTATGAGGGCAAGTGGTGGTCACTATCTACATAAATGTTGCCACGCCTACTTTTACCGCTCCTTATTTACACACAAAATCGTTTGTGCAGTGTCTATTAAGATCCAAATTTACAACATACGCCACCAAATTTACAACATCTGTTATCAAGGTTTATATCTTAAATAATAAAAAAAACGAAAGTTGCCTCAAATCAATTGAAATGCTATATTTCAGACGAAATTTGCTGTATTGGACTAAAATTTTGTAATTTAGTTCGTATGGTTACTCTCGACAACTCAGCTAAAAATGGGCGTGGTTGAACTGTAACTATGCCTACTCAGAAAGCATTATAATTACCGAGTTTTTCATGTTTTATTATGAAACTTGCCTCGAATGCAGGTTGTTTGGACACTTCCATACCTTTCAAAAATTCACAAAATGATCACAACAAAATTAGTTGAATTAAGCCCGGACAACGTCTGTCGGACCCCGCTAGTTTTTTATAAAAATAAAAAAAATATTGAAATAAGTCTAATTAAAAAAATAAAAAACTTTCCCCTGAAGTCGTTTTCTGGATAGTAATACTCGAAAGCAAAACCAATACCCAATTTTATCTCAGTCTGATGAGAGATGTGATAGTTTCTGAAGGAAAGCGTCTAATCGGTGAGGATTTTGTACTGCAACAGGATGATAATGCTGTTGAGAATATTAATATTTTGGAATGTCGTGGAAAAAGCATAAATATGGCTTATTGAGAAGGGTCCTCGAAATATGATGGAACTTAGGGATTAATGGCCTTATTTTTTAAAACGAACGCAGTCACTTGCGTTAGATTTTTTACCTGGTAATATATTTTAAAGGAAAATTTCAGTGGGAGAGAGAGACAGGGGATTTGTTCTAGTTCAATTGAAAATGGAATTGCCTTTTTACAAAATAAGGCCATTCATTTATGAGACTTGCCCATCCAGAAATGTGCAAAAAATATGTGCTTTCATTACCAACTCGGTTGGCAAGAATGTCTCAAAGTAATGGCGGCCATTGCGGGTATTTTCTGCTGTGCTTTCTTAACAATACACATTAAAGTTTTGACTTTTTTGCTTATAATTTTTTTTAATACTTGTAATATTTTCGAATTTAAAACTTGTGTTGTCTTTTTATAAATTAAACCTTGCATTTTCAGGCTTTTACTTTTTTTTCTTAAAAAAAATTCTAAATATTGTACATGAATTTGATTTTAGAAATAAGTTTTTTTGCTATAAATGACAGCCACTGTACCTACAAAATAAAAAAAAAAAAATTATAAAAATGCGTAGATCCTTAAAATGGTTAAATTAATCCCTATTCCATTACTTTTCACCCCCAACATTTCTTCTTACCATGTCTACCTTCTATCAAGGGCGTAGGTATGGGAAAAGAGGGACAACTGCCCCCTAAAATTGGGATTTATTTTTTAATCGATGGCTTTTTAAGTAGGGTTTATATGCCATCCTTTTTTAATGTGTGGTTTTACCTTTTTATTTGAAACAGAGCTGAAAAAGTCAAAAGTTAAATATTATAATAATATTATAAACTGTTCAAACGGGAAGTTAAAAACTTAGATATTTACATGGAGTAGATAATATGAAAATTTTCATTTTATTTCATTTACATTATCATTTTTTTGATCCCGGGATTAGTCCCGGTATGCAAGAAATAGTAAATTTAAATAAAATTACATGTTTTTCTATATATTTAATACATAAATATTTAATATATTTTAGTTAAAATGATACAAAATGAGAAGCAAAATTAGATCATTTCTAAAAATAATACTTAAAAAAATTATATGTAAAAGTACTTTTTGACAAATTATGTACACGAGCACTGAATTATCTAGTTACACTTATTTTTAATCCCGAAATATTTAACGATGATCCCAGGATCAATTTTTGGAACCAATTTTGCCCCTATCTGTCTCACTTCAGTGTGGCCTTATATAAAAAATGAAGAAAAATGTAGAAATATTCATATTTCATTGCTAGTTCATCTACGAAAATATAAAGAGAAATTGCATTTTTAAAAGTTTCGCTGGTAATATTTCATATTTCATTGCTAGTTCATCTACAATAATATAAAGAGAAATTGCATTTTTAAAAGTTTCGCTGGTAATTTTCCATTGTATGGATATACATTCCATTCATTGTATTTAAAAACACGAAACTTCTCTCGTTTCCGATGAAATATATTAAACTGTTTATTTACAGAATCGGAAATCTTTGTTAGTTTTTGAAGATTTTGTTTTTGAATTCTTATCTATGTATGTTTTAAGTATACACGCATAATATAGTTTTGAGATATGCCTTATTTTTGTTTTCATTGCAAAAAGGTTGCCCCGTTGTTAATACTTTTTAATCATAAACAATGTTATCGTTACGAACTGCTATTATATACGTATCATGGTTTATTTTATGAATTCTCAACCTGCAAATTTTACTGTATTTGTTTTCCGTTTTAGGGTGTTTATTAAAATTATCCATTCCCCTCTGCGTTAAGCAGCGTCAAATGGTGTCAATATAATAAGTAGATCAAGTGGAAGCAGAAAATACCCTACAAAAAAAGTTCATTTTGGATTACATATTACAAGTAAAAATTCTTTGTATTCTCATGTTTCTTTATTTCAAATGTCATTCAGTTAAAATAAATTGAGCAAGGAATTATGAAGAAAGCAAGATAAAATTTAATTGTCTATGATATATTGAAATAATCCACTCATATTTTCCCTCCATGCTCCAA
This sequence comes from Dichetophora obliterata, assembly GCA_963920525.1. Classification (NCBI taxonomy): domain Eukaryota; kingdom Metazoa; phylum Arthropoda; class Insecta; order Diptera; family Sciomyzidae; genus Dichetophora; species Dichetophora obliterata. The sequence continues at coordinate 2,039,942 of OY986435.1, forward strand.
TCCGAATGATTCAAATTTGTGAAGAAGTAAAAAAAAATCCGAGTTTGGAAAATTTCAAGACGAAAAATATAGTTAATTTTACGAGTATAATTGTTTGATAAAAATATATTCCATAAAAAGCCTGTATGGCCAACTGTAGAGCAAAAACAAAAAACATGAAATGTATATCAAGCAATGCATCAGCTTTTTCAGCACCGTTTAACACTTGTTTGATTCGTGATGCTTTTGTTGTTTTTGTTGCGGGGGAAGGGGGATTTTTGCTCTGCTTCTTTATACCCTCTAAAATAAACACACATTTTCTTACTTCGCACTCTGCTGATAATTTTAAATAATATTTTAACAAATATCATTTCAGACTCTTCAACGACGGCAACACTTCAAGATTGCTGCTGCCAGACGAATTTTATGAAAACAACTTGACTCCACTCTCACCAATGACCAATGAAACTGAAGCCAACGACTGCAATTGTCCCAGAGAACTATACCAAAGATCAGAAGTAAATCTTTCCTTATTCTTCAATGATGGAATGCGCTCCATTGACTTTGTGCTGGCCTACAAGCTGCATCCACACTTGCCAATCGAAGAGGAAAATACAGAAAAACGACGAGTTTTCGAGGAGAATCTAATAAATCAGGGGTTGGAAGTGGAGCATGCGTTGAAGGAGAAGGAACAGATTTATATAGTAAAGGTTAGTGCCTATGAGATTTGAATATGTATTATTTTAGTATATTAATGTTTTCGCTTCTTTTTAATTAGATTCATGCACCACTGGAAGTTCTGCGGCGTTATGCCGAAATTCTCAAGCTACGCATGCCCATGAAAGAGGTAAAACTTAGCTGATTTCCGCAATATGCGGATTTAACACATTTTCAAACACAAATTGTTAACTCAAAATGCCATTTTGATTAACATACTGTATATTAATTGTTCTATGTCCTATTAAGATTTAATTTAAATTTTTTTATTTAAATTTTTCCCTTTTTTTTTCATTTTCTTTAGTCGTACTGCAATCTGAATATATATGAAAAATCAAATCGTCTGCATAATGCAGCAAAATATCTTTCTCAAAAGGTCTGCTCCTAAATTTACGAGTTATCTTAAAGCTGAAAAAAAATTTTAAAATGAAAAAGCAGCTCTATTTCATAATTGAACTTAGCTTTAAATTAGATTTGTTGATTCTAGTACTAATATGTCCAATAATTTTGTAGCATCATACTTACTTTTTTTAACAACTTTCATTCTGCCTTTATTTTTATGCCTAAAAAATTCTTTAACAGTACGTGATTCGACCTTTTAACAGCTTTGTTTTGTTTCGTTTTGTTTTTGGCACTCCTTTGACTATCCTTTATGAGCGCTTTCCAAATTACACACCTCGTAGATATTAATGAAAAAACTTAGCATTCTTAAACTTGCTTCACAGATTCCCGGCATGTCCGTTGTTAATCGCTCCACGCGTAGCGTTTTCTCACACCTCAAGGGAATTTTCTCATTTTTTTTTCGCAAAATCTATGTCGACGATCGTTACTTTCCAAAGCGCACACATCGCTTCACGGCCATTTACAGTCGTGACAAGGAGTATCTGTAAGTTACATACATCTAATTGTGTTTTTCTATTTAGCTAATGTTAGTTATGTCTTTTATTGGCAGCTTTGATATACGACAGGAATGTTTTTTCACCACTGCTGTGCGCTCGCGAATTGTTCAATTTATTTTGGATCGTCAACGTTTTCCTGCTAAGAGCAAAGGTGAAATGGCTTTTGGAATCGAGCGACTAGTGGCGGAGAATGTCTACTGTGCCGCTTATCCATTGCATGATGTAAGCATTAAATTTTATAACACAAGCCTGACTTTCAGAACTAAAAAGAAGCTTAATCCTTTACGGTGGTGAGGATTTAGTTTATTTGTTTTTAGTTATTTGTTGGTTCTAATATATACGCAGTCACTAGTCAATTTCGGCGTTTATCAATCTTGTAATAAATAAATTTTCACAGCACAAAATAAGTTATATCGTCATTAATGAAAAACAAATATTCGATAATCATTGTCATATCATGTTATGATTTATATTATTCATCAGTGGTGGCCGTGACATACTAGGTAGATTGCAGGACCCGTATGTAAAAGAACCGTGGCAGCCCGGGTTCATTTGTCGTCTGGGAAAGAAGGTTTTTTTCAACGACCCAAAATAACAATTATTTTTAAATTTTCTAATTAAAGATCATGTAAAAAAAGGTTGTTGTTATTCACTTTTAAATATAGTAATGTGTTGCTAGGTAGCTGGCGATTAGTCATTAAAGAAAAAAAAAATTGTCTCTGGAATCTGTATCTTCTCTAATAATAGTAGTAGTTTTGACTGTTCAAGATAAAATGCTCTTACTAAGCACCTACTTTATAATTAAAAGTTAAAAAAAAAAATTAAATAAAAAGTTTTGAAAAAATTTATCATTTTCGAAAAATTATATAGGTGTCCAAAGAACTAAAAATTGTCAAAGGTCTAGTTCTAGATAATAAGCTTAATTATTTTAATATTTCATAGTCATAGCTTTTGTTTTATAATAAAATATAATGTATTAATAAAATTAATTGTAGCGTACTTTGAAGCTAAAGCTTATTCGGTAAAGCAACTTTATTAAAATACTCGTTGCGCGATCAAATAAGAATACTGAGTGAAGGGAGGCTACTTGAATATATGTATGTATGTATGTGCTGGAGGTCAAGTTTCGATCTTTCCCTATTCCAACTGGAGAACTAACGTTAATTTTCTTTTGTGGATTAAAGAAAAGAGCTAATGCTCAGCTTGATCTCCTTCTCATCACCAAGGGAAACGTTTAAACTTGGTTTAACTAGATATTTTAGCATTCTTTGAAGTTAAATTGTCTTCAATTATCATATAATGTGTTTCTTCATTGCCTAAACCGAGTTGAAACGTCCAATTTTGGTTAGTTAACCTCAGTTTAATTTGAATAGAGTTTAAGCTCGCAATGAAAAATTGGCCCTTATATCAGGTTTTAGATTGTCAGCGTTTATTTGACTAATCAAAGGCTCTGCTGACCATTCTCCAAAAATATATCCGCCCTAGCTTAAGAAAAAAAATCTCAGTAAAAGATATTACGTCCATCTGCCTGCAGTAAAGAACGTGTTTAGGATAAAATTGTGCCCTAAAAAACATATTAATGTTATTTTTTTGGGCCAATTTTAATTTTTATTTAGTTATGTAGAGGTTTTTGCACAGTAGCAATTGACGAATAGGCTATGAAAGTTAGTTTAGTAAATAATTGTTAAAATAAATAATCTGGTTGTTAAGAAGTTCATGAAATGTAAATGTAAAAGTTCGTAAAAGTTTAAAAGTTTAATGTGAAAAAAATAAACAAAAACTCCCCTGAAGATGTCGCCAAACAAGTGACAAAACGTCGGCAAAAAATTGAATTTTTATATTTTTTATATTAAAAATTGCAATTAAAAATTACTGGCCAAAAACCTCTATATAACTAAATACATATTAATTAATGTTATACTTTCAGGGAGAGATCAATGAGAAAGGCACAATGCGTGAGACTCTGTACACACATTGGGCTTCCATACGCAAGTGGCACCGTTATCAACCATTGGACTATATAAAAGAATACTTTGGTGTCAAAATAGGTATGTTATCGTGTATCTTGAAAATATAATAAAAAGCAATAAGAAAATATATACTAATCTCTTTTCTCCGCAGGCTTGTACTTTGCCTGGCTGGGTTTCTACACCTACATGTTGCTGTTGGCTTCTATTATTGGTGTCATATGCTTTCTCTACTCCTGGTTCTCGTTGAAAAACTACGTGCCAGTGTAAATAGCAAAAACTTCTTCGAAAATAGCACACATGTGAATAATCGTTTTTATCTTTTCTCATATTATCTTCGCAGTAAAGATATCTGCCTTAGCGAAGATTACGCCGTGACGATGTGTCCACTCTGCGATTGGTGCAATTTCTGGGACTTAAAAGAAACTTGTTTTTATGCCAAAATCACCTACATTATAGATAATCCGAGCACGGTGTTTTTTGCCGTCTTTATGTCCTTTTGGGCAACTCTTTTTCTGGAACTTTGGAAACGTTATTCAGCCGAAATAACACATCGTTGGGATTTAACTGGATTCGATGTACACGAAGAGCATCCACGACCACAGTATTTAGCACGTCTTGAACATGTACCACCAACACGTACTGATTATGTGACTAATATTAAGGAGCCAACGGTGCCATTCTGGCGCATGAAATTGCCAGCAACTGTGTTCAGTTTTTCCGTAGTGCTGCTGCTTATAGCGCTAGCATTTGTAGCATTGCTAGCTGTGGTGGTCTATCGCATGTCCATGGTGGCTGCCTTAAAAGTGGGCACCAGCCCGATGACAACCTCCAGTGCTATAATGCTCGCTACAGCATCGGCAGCCTTTGTCAATTTGTGCCTTCTCTATATACTTAACTATGTGTGTATTTCGATAAATTTTTGTTGGATAAGCTTGTGAAAGATGTGAAACTTTTTCTTCCAGATGTACAATAATCTGGCCGAGTACCTAACCGAACTGGAACTGTGGCGCACACAAACACAATTTGACGATTCATTAACGCTGAAAATCTATTTACTACAATTCGTTAACTATTATGCATCCATCTTTTACATAGCCTTCTTCAAAGGGAAGTTTGTGGGCCATCCAGGAGAGTATAATAAATTATTTGACTATAGACAAGAGGAGGTAAGTGGGAGCGAACGAAGTGGGAGAGTTTTGATAACAACAACTTTAAAAAATATGTTGTTTACTTAAATATAAACATAATTGCAGTGTTCCTCTGGCGGCTGTTTGACAGAGCTCTGCATTCAGCTGGCCATCATAATGATTGGCAAGCAAGCATTCAACTCAATTCTCGAAGTTATTATGCCCATGTTTTGGCGACGTGTGCTATCCTTTAAGGTTGGACTCTCGCGTTTATTCACCACGAAGCATCATGACAGCCAAAAGCAACGCGGAGAACGCTGGATACGCGACTTAAAACTGCTAGACTGGGGACCACGCAGTCTGTTTCCAGAGTATTTGGAAATGGGTATGCATTTAATTCGTGCCAATATATGCACCAAGACCTCTAATTGAATACTTCCTTCTCTTTCCAATCGCAGTGCTACAGTATGGCTTTGTTACCATTTTTGTTTCGGCCTTTCCGTTGGCGCCATTCTTTGCGCTCCTAAACAACATTCTAGAAATGCGCCTAGATGCCAAGAAGCTGTTGACCCATCACAAACGTCCAGTATCACAGCGTGTGCGTGATATTGGTGTCTGGTATCGCATTTTGGATTGTATTGGCAAGCTGAGCGTCATCACAAATGTGCGTTGGCATTTGTTTAAACACTTCTTGAATTTTATTTTGTTAATATTTATGTTTTGCAGGGTTTTATTATTGCCTTTACTTCAGACATGATACCACGCCTAGTCTATCGTACAATTGTGTCCAAAGATGGTACCCTAAATGGTTACCTTGACTTTACGCTCTCTCAATTTAATATAAGTGACTCGGCTACACTGCGTAGTCTAGCGGGAGACAATTCAACTCTAAGTACCTGCATGTAAATATTGTATTTTTTTTCTAATAATATAGAAGTTATTTATTTAAATACTTATGAATTGCGTTTTTAATAGGTATACAGATTATCGAGAACCTCCCACTTCACCGCACAAATATGACTTAAGCAGTATGTATTATATTATTCTGGCATCTCGTCTGGGCTTTGTCGTAGTTTTTGAGGTGAGTTTATAAAAGTGATGTTTTTACATTAAAATTAAAAAAAATTTCATTTAAAATGTGTTTATTTATGACCCCTTTTACATTGATCAAGACTTGAAGTCAAGTTTTTTGACGTTCTCTTTTGAACTTGACGAAAGCTTTCACATTGTTCAAGACTTGAATTCAAGTTCTTGTCTTCTTTCCTTGTTTTCTAAAAATAAAACGAGATAGGTAGCAAGCAAATGAATTAAAGTTTATAGAAATTTGCAAACTAAATTTTATTTTTTTACCACGATGGAAGTTAACAAAACGTTTTTGCTTAAAAATTTAATGCAAAATTAAATTATATTATATGCAAAACAATTTTAATGCAACTGAAGTCTAGCAAACTCACATTGATATGCGAAAAATAAAATAAAAAGCACTGTCAACAACGCGAAAATAGCAAAAGGAACACGAAAAAACCCGAAAAATTGCCGGTACAGCTTCAAGTTTCTTTTTCCCTTCCGTCGCTTCCGAAGTGCGGCGAATTGCCTACAAACTCTGAAACTTGACTTCAAGTCTTGACCAATATAAAAGGGGTCTATCTGTTGCTCGTTGAATCTTTCAACCTATTTCTTGATCGGTTTCTGAACTTTTTCTTTTCTCCGAAGCTAAAATATGGAAGGTTCAAAAAATAAGATATAAACTATTATATTTTTCACTTATAAAACAGTGAGACAAATCCATATTTTAAAAATGAAAGTAAAGTTTTACTTTTTTAATACTAATGCCACTAATTTTATACTTTTTTAAATTTTTATTTGTTTTTTAAGATTAAATAGAATAAAGTACCCCAACGATGTCTAAAATAAATCAACAAAACGTTGGTACAAAATAATAAATTGAATTTTTTTAATTAAATTAAAACGATTTTATCAAAATACGCATTTTGGAAAAGTAGAAAAGGGAGTTGATCAATTGATTTTCAGAAAAGATCAATTGAAATTTAAAAAAAATAAATTTATGTTTAAAAAATTAAATTTAACTAAACGGTTGTGATTCCTTACAACCATACCATTTTTATATGCGTAACAAATAGGTTTGCATAATATATAAATACAATTTTGAGTGGGTGGTGCTGGTTTTACATCTTTGCTTGAAAACACTTGTTAAAAACGTAATGTTTGTTATACACATGTATATGTTTCGTTGATTTATGCATTTGATATTTGTTCAGAACATGGCAGAATTATCAGGTAGGTGATAGAATTTTATATAGACTTAGGTTGTTTTGTCAAAAGTTCACAGATATTAAAAGTTAACTTTTATTTGCTTTGTTCATAGCCAAAATACAATTAATTCTGTATTATAACTTTAAACACGTCTCATTTTATTAATTTTTTTAGGTTTTGCTAAGTTTTCTTTTATTTTCATACGTAAAGCGTTTCTTTATACATTTTTCAAGCTCGAGAGAGAAGAAGAGAAAGCTTAATGTCACTCTCTATTCTATTACAATTACCCGAAACTAGCTTGAACTTTGCTTGAAAAATTTCTTCGAGCACGAATCTTCTTCTTTCAATTGCTTTAATTTATTGTCAATCAGTTGTCAACAGCAACTGTTCTGCTCAAAACTTGCTTGAAATCGTTTCCGCACTTTTTTGCATATTCTCACATTTTGACAGAATTACTCTCACAGATTGAACTTTACTCAAACTATACTTGAAGTTAGTACGGAAACAGACCTAATACGTATACCTTTATTTTGCTCTGTCGATTTTTGTTCTCCGAATTGCACCTACCTGATTATTCTGCCATGGTTCAGAACATGATATAACAATCTATAAGGTGGCCTTGACAACTACATATTTTTCACGATCTACGGTCAACGAACGTCAAACAAAAGAAAACTAAAAAACATTTTGCCACAAAACATTTTTGATGTCTCCATTTTGCATCAGCTGCCATAGTATGCTCTCGTTTTGATTTTCTTTTATTTGAAATTCGTTGACCGTAGCCAAAACTGTCGTTACTACTTGTATTATTATGCTATGGTTCAGAAAAATTAATTTCATTCTCGATTTCATCACTCAAACTGCCTGTTCATTTTTAATTACTAATAAGTATAGAGTAAATACGGAATTATCGAAGCAATCGAAAATGAGCCTCAAACTATTTAAGAAAATATTAGTCTGATTTATTGTAGACCTTTTTTGTTCAAACTTAAATTTCTGTCGGTTAAGAAATTCGTTTGTTTATCAAAAAATATTTGTGTTTAGATGTTAAAATGACCATATCTCATTAACTCATTGAGTCACCACTCTAATTTTTATAATAATTTCGTTCCTTTCGCCTTAATATAATCGCGATAACAAATTTTCTCAAAGGAACTGCAAGAAAAACGACTCGTAGAGAGCACTACCGTTGTAGTCAAAATTTAATTCAAACAATCATGATACAATAACTATTAGGTGTCATGAGAACGTATGTCGTTCACAACTGTTGTGAGCTATTATGGTAGCGATATCTTAGTGAACAATGTTTTTCTCTGAATGTGTTTTACTCTAAACGTCAGAAAAATTGTATATTATTTAATTTAATTATTATTATTATGCAATTATATCAATAATTTAAGTGCAATTGTTGACTCCGCTGAATGCTGCCAATGTGTGTGACACACGCTGTTTATTTTGTTTTCTTTTGATTAACATTTGTTTAACGTGAGAAAATAGGTAGCTGTCAAGGCTACCTAATAGTGATTGTAGCATGCAAACATTTAATTCAAAAAATGAAATGACAGCTCATAAAAATATACAGGTGCGGCATCTGCACCTCTGTAACATTTCTATTTGTTATAGGATTATTATTTTTGTTTTTGCTTTGCATGCAAAAAAATAAAATAATCTAGAATATTTTGAAGCGAATGGAACGCAGCTATTATTTAAAAGTTTTTTTTTCCAGCTTTTCCTTATTAGTACTGTGTGAAATTATAGCGTAAAACCAAAGTCAAAATGAGTCTCAAAGACTCAAGGCAGTGCAAAAAGGGTTAATAACAATAATAATAAGTAACTATTGGGGGTTGGAATTAATTTTAAAGGTTTTTTTTCAGTTTTTGAGCATTTATTTAGAAACAACGGAACAATGTATATTATTCAAAGTATTGTCCATCGTTAGCTACAACATTTTCCCATATTTCTGGCAGCATATGGATTCCGCGCCGGAAGAACAATTCGTCTTTTGAGGCAATCCACGAATCGACCCATTTTTTGGTATCCTCGTAAGAAGTGAAGCGCTGCTCAGCCAAGCCATGCGTCATCGATCTGAATAGGTGGTAGTCGGAAGGGGCTATGTCTGGGCTATAAGGCGGGTGGGGTAGCACATCCCAATTCAGCGCCTCCAACGTTTCCTTGACGGTTCTTGCAACATGTGGCCGTGCGTTGTCATGTTGAAAAACCACTTTGTCGTGTCTTTTGGCATATTCCGGCCGTTTAACCTTTAATGCTCGGCTCAATTGCATCAATTGTTGTTGGTAGTGTTCCCCAGTGATGGTTTCGTTAGGTTTTAGCAGCTCATAGTACACGGCACCCTTCTGATCCCACCAAATACACAGCATAAGCTTGGCGCCATGAATATTCGGCTTGGCCCTCGATGTTGATGCATGGCCGGGTGGTCCCCACGATTTTTTTCGCTTAGGATTATCGTAATGGATCCACTTTTCATCGCCAGTGACAATACGATGCAAAAAACTCTTCCTTTTATGCCATTGAAGCAGTTGTTCGCACATGCAAAATCGCCGTTCAACGTCTCTCGGCTTCAACTGGTACGGCACCCAATTTCCTTGCTTTTGAATCATTCCCATGGCCTTCAAGCGTTTACCGACCGTTGATAAGTCGACTCCCAATGATTCTGACAATTCTTGAAGGGTTTGACACGGGTCTTCATCGAGCAAAGCCTCCAATTCCTCATCTTCAAACTTTTTCGGCTGGCCCGGACGCTCTTTGTCTTCCGTATCAAAATCACCACTTTTAAACCGACGGAACCAGTACTCACAAGTAGAAATCGATGGAGCATAGTCCCCGTAAGCCTCAGTAAGCGTGCGTTGTGCTTCAACCGCTTTTTTCTTCAAATGGAAGCACAAAAGTAAACCTTCCCGCAAATTGCGTTTTGTTGGAACGAAAGTCGACATGTTCACAGAGAAAAAAATATATGTTGTTTACACTTCAGTGGAATGACACATACTGAAAAATGAAGCTTAGACAATGTGCTTTGAAATGAATATAGTCACAGGTGTGCCCGATGCGATCTATTGATAGTTACGCCATCTCTTAGAAAACCTTTAAAACTAATTCCAACCCCCAATAATATGCACCAATTTTTACTAAATTTTGTTTAAACTACGACTACTGGGTAAAATTACAGCCCAAAATCAAAGTTGCAATGAGTTCTAAAGACTCAAGGCAGTACTAAAAGGGTTAAGTAAAAATTATTTGAATTTCTTAAATGGTGTTCCTCGCTCCTCTACATCGAAATTCATTTCTTTACCACAACGGAACCGCCAACAACCAAAATTTAAAAATTTTTTTTTGGTTTTTTTGACTTAAGTCCAATTAATTATCTCCCCAACGTTACTTTAAACATAACATTCGGTTAAGAAATGTTTGAGATATGACTTTTATTAGAATCGATTTTCGACTTTTTTTGCCGATTCTTGTCAATTTTGTGCACCCTTTAACTCTGCCAAAAATCACGTCAAACTTTTTTCCTCCAAGTCAAGTTTTTTATTTCCATGTTCTATGTTCCATGCAAAATTTCACCCAAATCGGAGATGGTCATTCCGTAATTTTTATTTTTTCGGTACGTTTAAAATGTAATAGTAATTGCTGATATACTATTTGATTTTGGTACGGGAATTGGTTTTCAGATTTTTCCTATAAAAATCGATAGACATGTATGCATTCCATTTATTTGAATAAAATGATTTTTTAACACAAATAGTTTTTGCTTTGATGTTAAAAATGCTGTAATTATGTAAATTATGACTTTTCTATAAACATATATATGCTTAAAATTTTTGTAATGAAATTTTCTATCGGATAGGTAGGAGGGCTAACTTTTGGTCACCCATAAAATTGCTTTAAGACATATTTTTTATAAATTTGTTAAAAAAAAGCAAAATATTTTTTTTAAACTTCATTCCATCATAACAGCCATATCACTGATATAAGTAAAGTTTTATACCTTTAAATTTTTGACTGACTCTCCTCTACAAGCATTTTTACAAGCATTTATGTAAAGTATTGCTCTCAAAAATAGATTTTTTAGAAAAAATCATTATGATATTCGGATTCTAAGGCAAATTTTACTACAGAAAATGTTTTCGCATTCGTTGTGAAAAGCCTTGTTTAGTAGAAACTGAAAAACGCACAATTTAAATTTAAAGTATGAAATGTAAGAGCAACTCCAGTCATCAATTTTGAATATTGTATTTTTTTTTAACCATGATACATTTATTTGAATACTTTCTTAGCACTTTTTTGCTCATATTAGAATACATTTTTTTCATAATTTTAAAAACTTTAGCGATACGAACCATTAACGTATCAAAAGGTTAAAAATTAATTGGATTTCCTTATCTTTACGGAACTCGGTTAGGTTTTAATTATTTAAAAGATTTCATTAAATTAATTAAATGCAATTTTTCGTGGTTTTCATTGAACACAGGGGTGAAGTACTGCTTGGCATTTTATGCTACGCTGCTGTCTTAAACCTTAACATGCTGAAAGAGTCCAGCAGCTTCAACGATGCTATCCTGCAAGGCGCGATTCTCATTCGACATAACCTTCAACATATTGTAGTGGGCGAAAATTCCAAAAGTAAAAAGCGCATTCATAACTGCAAATACAGGATCCAAAACAAAAAAATTTATTAATATCTAATTAGAATGAATTGATATGGGAAAGAAGCTTAAAAATGCTCTTCTCTTCAACACCTACCTAGGAAAATTCCAAAAATTATACATCTTGCAACCCTTCGATCCATTGAGATATCAACCTCATCTATTTTTATTTCCATAAATATAAATACCGATATTTCAATTAACATGGATATTATAGTGTTAATTAACCAAGGAGCTAGGCAGAGAATACGTTGCTGTTTTAAAGAAACAAAAAAACAAACAAAATTTAAGTATTTCACTACACAAAAAACGCTGAAATTTACACCTTTCGGATGCCATCAATGAGTATGGAAGCCACCACAAGATTTATCAAGGACTTGATCCACAGAGTCACACACATAACCATATAGAATGCATTCGAAAAATTATGCACAGTAACATAATCCACTAAAAGAGGTAAATAAAAATACACGAAAAATCGAAAAATTATAATTTGATCTCGAAGTGCAATCATTCACAACCGACCCAAAGTAGCAAGATAGTTAGCCAAAGGATTCTGCACTTGTACGCCTTCCTGCAGCTGCGACACCTGCACAAAATCCTCGTACAAATAGACGGAGCAAAAAGTTAGCATAACCAGTGCACAAACCACATCGGTGGAAGCAATAAAGAGCCCAATGGAACGCAAGCTGAGACAGGATAATCGTTTCATTTTTAATATTTTCTTTGCACCGGATACTACTTTGAACTAGACTAGATGTGTGTTGTTGCCAACCGATTCGGCGTTGTGGACGCGACACTTGTTACAATTAAACTAAATTAAGGGTGCCTGGTCTCATTAGCGATAGACCTCGTTGATGTTTTCTAAATTCCATTGGAAAATAGCGAAAATTAGTAAATGTCAGGCAAAAAAAAAACAGAAAAACCCAAAGAATCACCCAATGAAAACGAAAGCTCTACGCCAGAGTTCAATGATCGCGTTGACATAAATAACATCAACTAAATTGTTGCTGCATTTTACTAAAGTACGAATGAATGGATGCATCTATTGTTGCTGTTGAGTCATATATTGTTGTTGCTACTGTTCTAGCTGCTGTGTTGCTGCATTGGTCGGCTTGACCTTAATAACTTGTGGGTGTTAAAATAAGTGATGGAACAACGTATTAAGTTGACCAAAGAACAAAAAGAAGCCATTTCGATGGAACCTTGAGCAGCGCAGAGCAGTTGCAGTGGATTTTGGCTCGATTTCTTCAGCTAGTTATTGATTTGCAACTCTTTGATAGAGACTCTATTCAGGTCTCGGGGAAACCGTTTATGTGTTTAATTAAATTTTGAGTTAAAAAAATATACCATTACAACTAACACGATTAATCGCAGTTTTAAATTAATTTTGTGACTAAGCTGTAAAGATTCCTTCAATACTGAATGATATCTTAGGGTCATTTAATAGTGCACAACCGAATCAGAAATGCTACAGAAAATATAAAATATTAAAAAAAACTCCTACGAACATTTTAGGAATTTAAGTAAAATTTATACTCTTACTAGGCGACAATCCAGATGTATTTCGGAAGTCACTGCAAATTTCTAATGTGTTGTAGTGCTCTACAAAAGTTAAATATTTTCATATTATATGCATTAGTTTTTTCAAATCAAATTTTAAAATCTTTAATTCCGGCGATCGTTGAAAGATCGATCGCCCAAGCGATGAATGCGCAAATTTTCAAAATCTTCTTCCGCTTATTTCGGCGATCGTTTTAAGATGGCTTTTTTAAAAATTTTCAAAATCGATCGATGGAGTATGAAGCAGGCTTTATACTTCTCCACTTAAAATAATCATGGAAAAAAATTTAAAAAAATTATTTTTGTTTTGAATTACCGTATGATCCTTTTGCCGATTTGTGTGTGATTTTTCCCGCGAATCGCTAAGGACTTTTCTTAGCGATTTGTCTGAGACTCTCCCCAGCGAATCGCTTAAGACCCTTTTGTAACCTAAGCTGCTTACAGTCAGCGATACCCAGATGACTCCCAAATGAGCTCGTCGGTGATTGCCTCATCTTCCAAGCGATTCGCTGGCGATTCTGAAGCGATTGAAAATGTTTGCAGAGCATTTTTCGATTTGATTATCGAATACTAACGAACATTTTTTAAATTTCCCGAAATTCTTGAAACAATTTGTAAATTATAATTGATGTACATTTACCACTGGGAATGCCAGATTTTTGGCAGAGAGGTGACGGCCAAAAAAATATTAATTTCAATTGCAAAAACATTCTGTGCAGATAGTGGGATCAAACCGGGGTTCTCTTGGCTTACGGCTTACCACCAATTATTTAGCAATAATAACTAAATCATATCTTGAGCAAGCTAATGGACTTTAACTTGAATTTAAACAGTTAAGACCGCATATTTCAGGGTAACATTTTCGTTTATAGTTAAAATATGTTTATATATCTTTTTGAAAATATGATATAATAATAGCATTCATTACAGCTACATCAAGGGTAATGAAAATGAAAAATAGAAAATATTCAAAAATACTAAAAAATGTAAGGTAGAATAATGTTTTTCTACTAAGATAGTGCTTCAGCTCACTTGACTTGCAATACGACCGATAAACTGAAAAAAGTGCGATACGAACTGGTTCCCTAACCACCGTATACTCCATACCTTAATCTTAGCAACTATTTTCTGCTTTCGAGATTGAAAAAATGGCTCACTGGCAAGAGATTTTACTCAAATGCAAAGGTCAAGTTGGAACCAAATGCGTACTTTGAGGGACTTGATACCAATAAGTATTGTTCTAGATGGGAATAATGTCAAAGTATAAAAGAGTTTAAAAAATAACGCTTTTTCATTGTCAAGCCGAAGACTTTTCGGTTAAATAGAACAATTCATTGTGCTGAGAGAAATGGTACAATAATGAACAAAAATTTTTCAAAATTAAATTGTAGAAATTTTGACAAAAAAAAAAATATTTCAGCTAGTAGTTGTTAGAGGGCGAAAAAGGCGTGATTAAAGCCAAGTATGCATCAACGTAATCTTCAACCGGTAAGATTTATATTTTCGGTCAAATAACCCTGCAGTACACGGTATCGTTGACTAATATGTCATGATGATTTCTTAAAAAAACTTACTGCATGAGCTGAACTTTGTAGATACATTTTTAACGTTTCTGTCTTGTTCTTGTTCATCGAAAACAGAAAACTTTCAAGCAGTGCAAGTATTTTAAACTTTTAATGAGATTTTTGTCAATAAAATGTTTGACCGGAAAAAGAAAAATCGTGCATGATTCACACAAGATTTCTTTGATGCTTAAACTACTGGGAAGTTTTATTAGTATACATAGACACATTTTTATTCGTTCAAACAAGCTGTTGTTTATAAAACATACCCTGCAAACATTTTCAATTACCTAAGAATCGCTTGGAAGATGAGACAATCGCCGGCGAACTCATTTTGGAGTCATCCGACTGTAAGCAGTTGAGGCCATAAAATCGATTCGCTGGGAAGATTCGCAAACGAATCGCCTAAAGGCTTCGAAAACGATTCGCTGGGAAGAGTGTCACACCAAACGCAAAGAGAAGTCCTTAGCGATTAGCGGGAAGAGTCGCACACGAATCGTCAAAAAGGGTCTTAAGCGATTTGCCGACAAGAGTAACAAACGAATCGCTTTTAGAGTTCCTCAGCGATTTGATGCGAAGCGTCTTTGTTAAATGTTACAAGTTGTCTTATAGGGCACATCAAGATGTATTTATGAAGGTGGAAGAAGAAGGTGACGTCTATCAAATCGGTACCGTAGCAACGTCAAAATTTTGGTGCAGTGCTGCCACTTTCTTTAATTTTTTTGTGTGGGACAAACACTTTGAGAGGGAGTTTTGAAGTCGGGAAAGGGGATTGATCTACGAAACATCACAAGCAGCCAAAGTTTAGATGCCTTGTGCGAAATAAAGTAAAGCAATGTAGTTTGGTGGTCTTTTATTTTATTTAGTATATATTAAATTTTACTAAATTTATGCTATACCAAATATAACACGCATCTTTTTTCCTCAAACCAATAAGAAAAAGTAACAAAACTTGGGATTTTTCATTGGATTATCGTTCAAAATATGGCAATTTTGATTTTGAATTTATTTAGACATTTAGTGAAGTATATAGAATAGCCTGCTTCATATTCTAACGATAGGTTTTAAACATTTTTAAAAAAGCCATCTTCCAACGATCGCCGGAGTGAGCGAAAAGGATTTTGAAGATTTGTCTTGAATAGCGCATTCATCCCTTGGGCGATCTAAAAGCGATGCATCTTCCAACGATCGCTGGAATAAACCAAAGAAAATTGTGAAAATTTTTCTTGAATCTTCCAAAGAACCTTCGCCAATAAACTTATCTTCCAATTGTCTTTCAAATGTTAGCAGGGAAAGAACACGAAAAACAATTTCCAACAGTTCTGTGCTGAATGTTTTTTGTAGTAGCTTGAAACTAGCTCTTCTAACACTAGATATAAGCTGAGTGGTTTTTCCAATTAACTTAAAATTAACTCAAAATTAATTTTCGAAGATAAGACTCGAAACAGCTGAATGAGTTGAAGTCGCGTTGCCAAGCAAGAAATCTTAATTACATATATTTTACTTTTTAAAAATACCTTACAAATGTTTCTTAAATATTTTAAAATAATATAAATAATATAATAATAATTTATTCGCACATTTGGGCAGGGGCTTCAAAATCTTATTTGGAGCTTCTGGACCGAATTCAACGTCGTGCGATATATTTGATAGGGGATGAAAGTATTTCATCCTCTCTCAACTCTCTTGGGCATCGACGTAATGTAGGTTGCCTAAGCCTTCTGTATAGGTATTACCATGGGAAGTGTTCAAGGGAGATACATGGCCTGACGCCACCAGCTCGTGTGTTTCCCAGGTCCACTCGGGCAGCTGTCCAAGCCCACCCCTTTACCATTGCATCGATGCCTAATAGAACCTCGCATTACCGCGATAATTCGTTCTTTAGTCGCGCGGTTAAGTTGTGGAATAGTCTCCCTGCGAGCGTGTTTCCCGGCAGTTTTGAGCTGTGCAAATTCAAAACAAATCTTCACCGACACTACTCCATCTATCCACCCTCCAACTAACTATCACCCATCTTCCGAATCAACACAATGCTTACGCATTTATAGGGGGCATCCCCTGAGCGTTGGTTTAGTCTAAAAAAAAAAAAAAAAAAAAAATATTATTTGCGCTATTATTAACCTATTAACTTTCCTTCCTTTTGCTTTTTTCAGAATTTCGTTGCTTTGGTAATGATTCTGGTGCGCTGGTGTATACCCGATATGAGCGTTGAGCTGCGTGATCAAATACGTCGTGAAATTTATATAACTAACGAAATCATTATCGAACAGGAAGGACGTAGAGCCAGAACTGGTTTGAAAATTATTTTTACTAATAAGTTAAAAAAAATACTCTCCCTTTTGTTCTTCCCTTAGAACGTGATAAACGTAGCGCTTCTGTCGCGCGCCAGCACGACGATGAATCGAGCGCTTCGGTAACGAATTCGATAGAACCAAATGACAAATTTATTAAAATCGAAAAACTACTCAGTGGAAAATTGTCGCAATCTCAAATGGACCTCATTATACATGGTGATAATCCTGCAACAGGCATAACAGGCACAACTGGTTAAGCTAATCCTTAATAAAGGGTTTTTCAATAAGGACATCAAATTTGTTGGTATTTAAATAAAACACGATCTCGTTTATATTTACCACCACAAGCACGTTTGCAGCTAATATTCCATTAGCAAAAACTAAGGACTTAACGTCACCCAATAAGAAAAATATCGAAAGGCGTTAGATCGCATGAGTGAAGAAGCCATTCGACCGGACCAATTTGAGAGATAACACAATCACCATCTTGTTGGCACCAAATATCATTCAATTCTTTCCCAAAATACTCCTCCAACATGGCACGATAGCGAACTCCATTGACCATAACGTGACGACACCTACAAAAAAAAAAAAAAAAAATCCAATCACTGTCCAAACACGGCATGAAATTCACACTTTTTGTGAATGCAATGGAGTCTCTTGAAGCACATGTGAGCTATTGATGTTCAATAATGCATATGTTGCTTGTTGATGAAGCCATTAAACCAAAAATAAGCTTATAGCTGAAGATGAATTTTCATTATTTTCTTCAAACTTTTGCAACGCCCAATTGAAGAAGTTCTAAGCGTGTAGGCCAAGTCACAAATCGAGAAACAAGTCGGCACAATGTGGTTTGAGGGATGCCCAATTCCTGTGAACGATGTGAAATCGACTGTTTTCTCTCATTTTGAACTTAAGCACTTACGGCAGCGATATTTCGACTGGTTAGCTTAGACTGTGTCATTTGCAAAAGTCTATCAGATCCTCTCTCCGCAGGCAGATTATGAGAACAGCATATTTGAAGATCACGAAGGACGAACAAAATTTTCGAATTTGTAAAAACTGAGTAAGCGCCACCTTAAAGAGTGATTTTTTTAAGTACCTTTTTATACATGTACAAGAAAGGTAATGAAATTTCTTCAATGTAAAAGCATTTTTTTCTGATAGTGTCATTTACCATAATGTGGCAGACGATTGAATTAAAAGTTTTTTGCTTCTGTATCGATTAAATTTTTCTTTGCCAATAGTGATTAAAAATTATTAAGTGAAATTTAAAAATGTAACTCAAAAATCACTCTTTTAGGTGGCGCCCACTCAGTTTTTGTATTCAGAATCTGCCTGCGGAGGGAGGATCTGAGATACTCTTCCAAAATGTATGGAGCAAAGATTCAGTCCATGATTAAAATGTTAACCTTGACTGACGCAAGGTTTATCACATTGACTGATTAAAAAAAAAACATTAGAGTGTGTTCGCATTAAAATACAAAAATGTTATGTCCCTACCGAAAAACCCTTTATAATCATCGACCAAAACCTACATAAACTTTATTTATACAATTGCGCATTATACATATAGTTACATAAGATCCTTATAAAACGTAATTGCAGCTGAGCTGTTTTTGCTATCCTTACTATTTTTGGAACTATTCGAAACTGTTTAGTTTAAGTTTAAAGTTAAATCAACTTGTTCACTATTAGCTTTAATTTAAGAGAAAACAAAAAATGACAGGCAATTACCCTGTATTGTTATATAAATACCTCTCGATGTTGTAATCTCATAAAAAAAGCCTTCTCAAATGAGCTGTGTTCAGTTTAAATATTCAAAATATCTTCAAATTGGTGCTTGCTATATTTTTACTATCAGGAAAAACAAATTAAATTTGTTACTATTTTTGTATTATTATTGTTTAATTTTAACTTTATAATCTCAGCTTTTTTATGCTTTTACTATTTTGTGATAAATTGTTGTAATTTCGCCTAAAAATATTGTGCAAGCACAGTTCTTTTCTAAGTAGGAGCAAGACACTTAAAATTAATTTATATTGAATGTGGATGATTTGAATTGTTGTCAGTTGTTAGTTTTGTTAAATATTAAATTTAAACGAGTATTAATTACGTGCCAACAGGTTCTTGCAATTTGTCAAGTGTTTAAAAACTATGATATGAAAATTCTAAAATAAAAATTGACATACATACCTACATAATGAAATGTACTGAAATAACCACCAAACTCATGTTTTGTGTTTTACAGATATCTACGTATTTATAAAATATCTGCATTTGATGATAATAGAAAAGTTGTTCTATATACAAATAATGGTATTTTTATTAAATTCACTGAGCATTGTATTTTTTACACTTCTTATGCACTTTATACTCTTCTTTGCACAGACAAATAAATAAACCATTTAAAATTATTTTTATATACATATATCTGTGTCGATAACCAATAATCGCTTAAGTCGACTTAAGACAGAACTGAGTTATTGATGAAGCTATGTTCTACGCCTGTGTAGCACTATGAACACACAAAATCTGGAGTTTCTTGAGTGACCTAAGCCAAAGCTGTGCCATGAAAACTAAAGACCCTTTCATATAACTCATATGGGGATTGAAAACTTTCGAGCAAGATTTTTCAAAACTTTGAAATTAGACTTGATCTGTTGCTTATCGACATAGATTTAATAACTTTTCTCCAGAGGTAAAGACTTTTATGACTTTTTTCCAAAAAGTCTCTGAAATAAGAGTCTTAACAAAATTTTATTATATATAAGTTATTATTGATAGTCGAAAGTAAGAGTTATCAAATAAGAGTTATTTATAACTTTTATTTTTAACTCTCATTTAATAACTCTTATTTTTAACCGTTATTTTGAACTTTTATAAATTAAAATCAAAATTAATAGTCTTTGAGTCTTAAGAGAATTTTAAATTATAAAAATTATGTAGATTTTAAATGATTTAAATACAAATTCTAAATGTTTGATAGCTTAAATCATATTTGATTTTAAGTATAAAATCTAGTTGTTTGATAGTTTAAAATCGTTTATTGAGCTTTAGGTCAAAGTTAGAACAATTAATTGTTCTTTTATTTAAAAAAGTTGGTTTTAAGAGTCATTTGAGACTTTTATTTTATATAATTCTTTTTAAGTCTTTAAAAAAGTCTTTTTTAAAATGTATTATATGTTATTAATTTGTTCAATATGAATCTTCAAAATCTTTAAAAATCAATAGGTGGAATAAATTGGTTGCTAAAACCAATTCATAAATAAACATATTTTGAATTTTTTTTTGCAGTTTTTTTAATGTAAGACTTTTATTAAGACCTTTATAAAATAAAAGTCTCGAAAGACTCTTAAAAATAACATTTAAAAATAAAAGACTTAAAAATTTTTTTTGGAAAATAAAAGTCTTTGGAGACCCTTAAACTTTACTCTTAAGTTTAAGAGTTCAAAGTGAGGGAAAAGTTTTATTTTTAAGAGTAAAAGTCAACTCTTAACTTATATTTTTATATGAACTTAATTGCGAGCTTTAGATCAAGTAAGTTTTTAAAGAGGCAACAACAGTTCTGCAGGATATTAAAGAACTAAATTTTTGCAAATACTGATAATGACATTCGATTCAGCAATTAATTTTATGTTGGAATCAGTTCGTTTACTTATTTTTACGAAAATGTAATACCTTAAAAAAAGAAATGTGAAAGATTCTATAAAAAGATACAGTAAAAATGGTTTTTTGCCTTGAGCGCACTCGGTTTAAAAGATATTAAACTTGACATTTCACATTTCATAAATACACTTCTTCATATTTACCCCCTACTGCAGGGATCATAAGAACTTTTGCAATTCAGTACAAAAAAAAAATCTTATCTGATACATATAAAAATGTATATTTAACAAATCAATACTTGAAAACAGTTGACATAATACAAATAAAATGCTAGCCCTAGATTATAATGATTATCAAATTATTGTCCTTGTACGAAATTAAAAAAAAACATTTCGTATAAGAATAAATCATTTCATCATGAAAAAACACAAATAATGTTTTTTCATAATTACTTCAGGCAAACCGTTAACTCTCTTTTAATTGTACAGTGGAGTTGCAATCTACGCGAAATAAACAATCTCCAAAAAAATATTGATTCTTCAAAATTTGGGCTAACATTCAATTTGAACAAACGCCCAAAAAGCAAAACGCACAATCGCCCAAAAAAATGGCTAAAATTATTGGGCGATTGTGCGTTTTGCTTTCATATTTTCCAAAAAAATATTTCATTTCATTTCATTTTCATATTTTCCAAAAAAATTTGCGCGTAGAATCGTAGAGGTTTTTCAACCTCGATATAACTTCTATGTAGCTTGTGAAATCAGGTTCGAAATTTTGGCGCTAGGAAATATAGCCCAATGAAAAATTCCCCACATGAAAATTGACCCAAAATGAAATGGAAAATTATCCAAAAAATAAAGTAAAAAATCACCAAAATTAAAAATGGCCTAAAAAATAATATGAAAAAATCAACCAAAAAATGAAACAAGACCCAATTTTAAAATAATGTTTCAATGTCTTATTATTTACAAGAACAATTGAATAAAAATGAATATCTTAATCAATTAATTACAAAAAAGTACAAGCATAAAAATTGCAAATGACCAAAAAAAAAAAAAAAAATTAAAAATGACCCAAAAGTAAAATGAAATTTCAACCAAAAATTTGGTTATTTTTCTTATGAAAAATGACCCAAAACAAAAAATTAAAAATTGCATTCATACATTTTTTGTATGAAGAAATTTTAGACGATTTTTCATTGGATAATATTTCCTAAGGCCCGAAATTTTCTCTCTTGATAAATCTGCGAAGGCACTTGTTAAAAATTTTACTGAGCGAGATTGTGGTATGTGCTTCCTGCAGGTACACACCTAAACGTCCAGTAAGTACATTCATGCATACAGCATTGATGATGTGTGCATACGTTTGATATTTTGTATGCATGCCAGCATAAATGCAAGCTTATTTCCATTCTACATGGCGATGTCATACAAGAGCATGTGTACTGTGTACCCGCATAATCACTAATGCTGTATGCATGGGGAAGTAGTATTACTCTATGCATACATTGCCATTAATTCTGCATGCATACATGGCCTTGTCCATTGGCTGTTGTCATTAATTAATTATCTCATTTATTTTTGTTTTAAATTGTATTTTGCTGTTATATTAATATGTAATTTGTTGATAAAGTATACAACTGCGCTTATTAAAGTTTTAACGAACAATTGGAGTTCATATTTTTTAGGTAAGACTGTTATGCATGCAGGATTCATGCCTTAGTACCAATACTTTTTTGTTTTTTTTATGACAATGCATGCCTTGTCCATACTTCTGCTTGCATACAGCATGCATGTTTCGTGTATGCATTGGCTGGTGTACCTCTCTCAACTTGTGAGCGAAAATATTTTTCCACTCCGATAGTTCTAACCAAGGTTCCACCAAATTACCTTAGCTTTAAGGGCAAGTTTCAAATATAGCTTGTAGTGCGTGCTTTCTATAGAAACATACGAAGCAGCTTAATTATGTTATTTCCAATATGAATTGATACGAATTAGATACTTCAAAAAGTATATAATATATTGACCTAGCAAAATTATATTAAATCGAAGAGCGACGAAGCCTGTGTTAAAACCCCAATGATTTTAATGTTTATTTATACATTAGGGGTATTCTCTATGTTTAGGATATGCCCGTTGCACGGTGCAAGAATAGGAAATATACAATCCGTGCACCGCCGCAACAACAAAATACAAGTAAAAATAACCGTGCACTATTTCTTATGTATGCTCATAGAAGTAAAATATAAGGAAGCGGTGTAGTTGAAGTGGAATGAAGTATTTTACAAACACAGTGAAGTTGACACAAACACAAAAACATTCAAACAGGGCCGCATTCAATTATGTAGTAAATAAAGGCGTAAATTATTTTTTATTTTTTAGATGTATGCTTACTATGCAATTTTTATATACCACCGTTATATAAAATGTTGCGTTACCAATTTTTTACAGAGAAAAGCATTGCTAAAATAATGTAAAAGACATGAATTCAGAATGAGACTGAAACAACAAAAGTTACTTTTAATGATTTTTTAAAAATTCATTTCAAAAACCTATTTTTTAACAGCTGATTTTGATATTCTTCTTTCTACACTTTCGTTGATAACTACTGTTCTCTCACTCAAGCACACACGCTGAAATTTTACGATTATAGTGTTGTTCGCTCGCCCATTGCTTCTTTATTTTTCGTTATTTTTGTAAACTAGTTTAGAAAAATATTGAGTGTGTCATACCCAATGGTTATATTTTAAACTACAAAAGATAACTAAAATTACCTATGCCAATGTGTCAAAGCTATTAGTTTGCTAATCCACTTTAATTTCATGTCAAGTTTTCAAAGAAATTGTAAAAAAATAAATAACTATTAAAGCTTATCCCAATATGAAAAAAAAATTAAGGCCCTTGCCATCCTAAACAATGAATGCGCTCATGAAGCAGAACTTCTGTTTTGACAGATGCTCTTCCTCAAAAATAGATTTTTTTTCTGCTCGGGAAGGGCTTATGTCAAATAACGACGCTCTATCTCTCTTCCTCAGCGACGAAAATTCCTTCTACACACGTATAGTGTGTGAGAGTATAACACCACTTCCCCAATGTGCACAAAAACGGATGCGGATCCGTTACGAACCCGTTACGAGTCCGTCAGTACGCACTGCGCTTTCTTATGTTTCGACGGACCCGTTACGAACCCGTTACGAATCCGCCAAAAGAGTCTGAAACGCATTCGTATATGAAGTCCGAAACGGATTCGTATCTGAAGTCCGAAACGGATTCGTATCTGAAGTCCGAAACGGATTCGTATCTGAAGTCCGAAACGGATTCGTTCCTGAAGTCCGAAACGGATTCGTATCTGAAGCCCGAAACGTATTCGTATCTAAAGTCCGAAACGGATTCGTATCTGAAGTCCGAAACGGATTCGTATCTGAAGTCCGAAACGGATTCGTAACTGAAGTCCGTAACGGAGAGAGGAATTTCATACGAAAAAGGATCCGTTCCGGATGCGAAACGCAATCCGTTTCGGACAAAATGTACGAAGAAGTGAGTTCGTTACGGATTCGTAACGGATCCGTTTGGCACACTGGGTCCTTATCTTTTATTTCTATGTGTATGCTACTCTGAAACCCATGTATACGGCGATGCTATGAAAAATAGTTTATGAAATGCAACCCTGTAATTGTAATGAGAGAGAAGAGAATGAACGAGCAGCCAAACAGAAGGTGAAATGAGCGTGAAGTGCAGCTCATTATAGAGGTCTTTGAGCTGTTGATTTTACTATTATCCGCTTTACAATAGGGTGCTCTCGATCCATTGGATATTTTAGTATAGGATTATTACAATTTGTGCTCTCATGCAATTACGCTAGATTCTTTGTTTTCCCCCTATTCTCTGTTTTTTTAAGTATTCTTTATATGGGCATTTCCAAACTGGCGTATAATTTGTACGAATTATTATTAATAAAATAGAATGAAAAAGTCTAATTTTTAAAAAGTTTTTTATATTTGCGTAGTAATTAAGTAGCACTATATAAAGTAAAAACAATGACAACAATTAACCCTAAAGATCTAAAGATATAAGCAAAAAATTGTGCTGGCGCTACGCTACAAAAAACGGAAATGATTTCTGACTTGGCTTACAAAATTTGCAAAACTCTGTGAATTGGGCAAGACATTTTGTATAAAACTTTTTTTAGAAGGTTTTAAAATAACATAAGTTTATTTTCCAAGTGATAAAATTTGAAAATATTTTCTGGTTTTTTTTTTATAAGGATTTTTTATCTGGCATTACGTTACTAAAATTTCCATTGCAGTTTAATTGGATATTTAAGTAATTAAGTAGTTAAGTAATTATGCAATTAAGTAATAAAAAACAAATTTAATATATTGTCCTCTCCCTGAATCAACAATTTTTCATTATCTCTAGCCAATGCCTTCCATTTTTACTAAAACAAAAAAGCTTACGAAACAGTTACGAAAAAGAAAAACTACATTTGTAAAACAGTGCAGACAATCTGATCATCATGGTTAATGAATTTATGTAGAAATTGCTGAAACTAATAAAATTAAAATGTTTCTCTTAAATGATATAATAAAATAATAAGTTTTAATTTTTTGGTCACGGTAGACTTTTTTCTGGAAATGCCCATATAAGTATTCTTTCAAAATCTTCCTTCGCTTGTTTCGGCTATAGTAGGAAGATGGCTTTTTTAAAAATTTTCAAAACCGATAGTTGGAATATACTCCTCCACTAAAAAAAATCATCGAGAAAATTTAAAAAAAAATGTTTTGTTTTGAATTGCCGCATGGAAACTGAAAATATTCATAGCAGCACTGTTTGCAAGTGGTCGAACTTTATGTTGACCGACTTGACATGGAATGTCTCCTATAAAACAACTTGCAATGTTTAACAAAGGCGCTTCGCAACAAATTACTGAAGAACCTTAAACTGAAGAACCCACGAATCGCTTAGGACTTCTCTTGGCGATTCGTTTGAGAGTCTTCCCAGCGAATAGCTTACGTACCCTTTAGACGATTTGCGAATTGCTTATGAATCATCTCGGCGATTCGTTAGCGACTCTTCCCAGCGAATCGATTTTATGACCTCAGCTGCTTACAGTCGGCGATACTCGGATGACTCCTAAATCAGCTCGTCGGTGATTATCTCATCTTACAAGCTATTCGCTGGCTATTCTGAGGCGATTAAAAATGTTTGCATGGAAATTTGTTTGAAATAATTAAAAAAAAATTCCAAAAAAAATATTTAATTTTTTTTTGTTTATGAGAAAGCACAACCTCATTATGGTGCTTCGTAGTGGCATTACCAAGCAAAATTTTGATGTTTAGTAAGCTTCCAAGAGGTTTCCATGTCACTACTGAGAAAAGTAGTTCTGAGCGAAAGAGGCTTCGCACAAGAGGCTACGAGGGATGGAAAATGCACCTCACAATAGCTTGTTGGAAGTTCAATTGTTAGTTGGAATAAAAGGTGCTGAGACTAGAACTGAACCTATTTGAAACTAGTTCAGAACAATTTAAGATTAAGTCTTTGGTGCAGGGTTTTTGTCAAGCATCAAAACAAAATGTCAGAGAATGACCCCATTTAGATATATATGAAGAAATATGATATATGAAATTTAGGGTTAAAAATGAAGAAATGCTTGATGCTTCTATTGTTTTAATGCGAAAAGGATGTAAAAAAACGAAATTCTAACACATGTTTAATCACTGAGATATGATGCTGAGCATTTATATAAAAGATTGATATGCAACGCGCAAATACTTATTCACTAAGTTATTTGATGGACAGCACGTGCTGCAAATTGTGTACTAGTTGAGAGACATTTTTATTTTATTTTCCATAATGCATGTAAATTTACCTTATTATCTATGTTTGGCAAGCATGTTTCTACAGCAAAATCAACAAAACCAACAAAACCAACAAAACAAAAAAATTAAGCCGTCAAGCAACAAGCTGGGTAGTTTTACGCGCATTCAAACACTCCCGCTGAGAATCTGAACTTTAAGGTTTCGACTATCTGAGGGTTGTGACTGACTGCTGCGTGGTGCGCGTATCCACCAAATGTCATGACGTCATAGTTGAATTTGAACTTTTGTCGACAACGTCGTTTGGGGTTCACACACCACTATTCACCATCTCTTCAGCTGTTTTTCATGCTAGGCCAAGCAACCCAGTCGAATCCGGTATTTTGCAGTGTAAACATGACTATTTTCCGCGTGACCAGCGCGTTTGTGTGAAGGACCAATTAAGACAGTGCCACTAACAAAAACAAAGAAAAAAATAAAAACAAAACAAAGGCCAAGAAAACATGCCGGAAAATGCTGAAAATCTATAAACATACACGACCAAAACGTGAGTGCGAATGGCAGAATTTAATATTTTTTTTTGTCTAAAATTAAGAATAATTTCAAGGATTTGTGAATATTTTTTGGCTCTATCTGCAATGTTGTTTGTGTGGATGATTTCTATATTTCTGGGATGACTTATTGATTTTTAGCCAGAGCAAAAGACAAAAGAATCTTCAAAGTCAGGTAAATGCTGGATGGTGGATGGATGGCTGGATGGATGGATACACGGCATCATGTTGGTGGTGCGTCGCAATGTTGCATTCAGTGTTTTATGTTGCTGTTGTGATGAATGTTTAACCCTTTACTTCTTCGCATTGCAGATCTGCATCAAATAAAATTAGTTGCTAAACAACAGTTCAGTTAAAGTCATTTTAACAGAACAGATAGCATCAGATTTTTGTGTTAAAATTTATAAAAACAAATACATTTTTGAAGACGTTGTGCAAAAAAAAAACAAAAAATTAAAAAGTACATAAAAATAGTAAGGAAATATCATCGACTGTGGGTAAAGTCAAAATACCCCCACAGCCGTGCTTCAATGCATTCGAAGGTTTAAATATTTAATTATTTTAATGACTTTACTTTTGATGGGGCGTGGTTAAATTTCAAACATAAATTATGCTTTCAATGTCAAAGCTTATATGTGAAAGATCTAGTTTATACATTAATTTTTGTAGAATTTATGAAAGTTTTGCCATAATGGGGAGGGCGCTTTGTATAGGAAGTTGGCGAAATTTTAGTTTATTTTTGCCAAATTCCAAACGTAGAGTGCACATTGAAACTAAAACTCATTTGCAAAATTTGAAAGTATTGTAATACTTTTTGTTAAATTAAAGAAGAAAACGGTAAATTTCATAAAGCCATTTTTTATAGGAGGAAGGTGTGGTTTTAATTTGATATTGTCAAATTTCATTTGCATAGTGCATATTTCAACGTAAGTCACAAACAACTAGAATTTGTATTTAAAATCAAGTATGATTTAAACTATCAAACATTTAGAATTTGTATTTTAATCATATAAAATCAACATAAAAAATATGTATTTTCATATCATTTAACTACATCTACATTTTTTTATTTTATTAATATACGTACGCTAAAACGAACCCTGCGAACATTTGGAAGACGATTGCAAGAGAAGTTTATTTGGCGAAGCACTTGCAAATCGCCTAAGGCGATGAATGCGTAATTCAAGAAAAATTTTCAAAATCTTCCTTCGCTCATTCCAGTAAACGTTGGAAGATGTCTTCTTTAAAAACTTTAAAAATCTATTGTTGGATTATGAATCAGGCAGCAGGAAGCGGGAATATGAAGTTGGAATATGAATTCAATACACTTCTACTCTAAAAATAATCGTCAAAAAATTTAAAAAAAATAATTTTTGTATAGAATTGCATATATGGAAATTGAAAATATTCAATTAAGTACGATGTTCGGTGGTCAATTTTTTTGATCGATTTGACAAAAAATGTCCTCTATAAAACAGCTTGTAACGTTCAACAAAAATTATTCGCAACAAGTCGCTGAGGAACCCTAAAAGCAATTCGTTTACCACTCTTATCTGCGAATCGTTTAACTCGTGTTTAAATCTTCCCTCGAATCGCTAAGGACTTCTCTTGGCGATTCGTTTGAAACTCTTCCCAGCGAATCGCTTAAAACCCCTCTAGTCGATTCGTTAGCGACTCTTCCCAGCGAATCGCTTAAGATCCCTTTAGGCGATTCGTTTGCGAATCTTCCCGGCGAATCACTTTTATGACCTCAGCTGCTTACAGTCGGCGATACCCGGATGACTCCCAAATGACCTTGCCGGCGATTGTCTCATCCAAGCGATTCGCTGGCAGCTCTGAGGCGATTGAAAATGTTTGCAGGGAAAGTTGTAGTACACTTTTTAGTATTTATTATGACTGTTGGGGAAAAAATCATAAAGTATTCAAAAGGTACTGTTGCAAAAATAAGCAGAAACAAATTTGGACTGGTGACTGACTGACCTATCATCCGAAATATGAGGGATAAAAGAAAATTAAATTTTGTTTTCCGAAAAATGCTAAGCCATGCGGCTTAAAAGAAATATAGGGGATGAAAACATACTAAGAACATTTTTTATTTTTGACTCCTCTAAGAATCACCTTAAAGGTAGTAGCAGCTATTAACTTTTTCGGCAATTTTCTTCATTTATTGAGATTTTTGTAGGAGGGGTCCCAAAAGGTCTGAAATGGTTGGAAAAAAGTTGGTAGGAACCAACTCATATATTTTACACCTCTAGAGGTTAATTCGCGAGAGACATAAACTCTGTTGGACAAGTTTTTGAGGGCTCTGCTCAAAATAGCCCCAAAACGAAAAATGAAAAAAATGCCCTTTTCCTTTTTTCCAAATGAAATATTACCCCAATATATAAAATTAAATTTGGTCGCAATCCAAAATGGAAAATGCTTCGAAATGTTCCTTGCGGCTCTTTTTTAAGAAGATTTTCGTTAATTCAACGGATATAAAAGGGCCCTTTCTATGACGAAATGATTTGCCCTTAAGGCAAAGCATTTAAGGCGCAGTGAAATACTCCACTTTTTAGTATTTGGGATTTGAATAATAGCCTCACACCAAAATAAGAAGAATGGTAAAAAAAAAGGAAATATTTATCCAATTTTTCGTATTGTTGTGTTCCATATAAAAATTGGGAACCTTTTCATTTTGCGTTTTGGGGCCACTTTTTTTTGGGGCCATTTTGTGAAGAGCCATTTTTGCCAAATTTTTTTCCAGTGTAGCAACGGTATGACAACGTTTGTGTTCATTTTTATGCGATTATAGTAAAGGGTCTATGTTTGAGTTCAAAATCACAAACTTCAACGCTACAGAAATGGCAAACGAGTTCTGTCATCTACGCTATGCATGTTTAATGTGATGTCTTTTCAAATATTAGCTACAGTGCCTTAACATACGCTACGTTAGTGTTCATCTTCGTTCACTGCTTTACAGACAGTTGGTCAAATTTCGACTTCAGACGGTACTGGGCGATATTTAAAGTATGATTTTTTCTTTAAAATTTTTTATATTTCAAATAAATCTTGAATGTGGTTTTAAAATCTTTTTTAAATGACAATGATCCTAAAAAAAGCGATCCTAAAAATGTACCAAATTTAGCCCATTTGGTGGAGCCCGAATTTTAAACCAAAATGTGTGCTAAAAGAAAATTTATGATGAAAAGCTACTCATAAAAGTTTCAAGTTAAAGTGGTGTTAAATTTTCAAAAAACTAAATAAAAAACGTGACTAAATCGAGTCAACTCGAAATATATTATCTGTATATATAAAAAAAAAATGTCAATTATTTTATCTTAACTATCTTATGGCGCTGTCAAATTTTCGTGCTCTTTCCTCAGCATATTCATAGGGTAGCTTGCTCTTTTCTCAAAATGTTGCACTCTGATGCGGCAAAAGTGCGACATTTTTTGCCCTTGTGAAATCGTAAAGGCTGAATGCAACATTATCACGAGAAAAGAAAACTCTTTAACAGTGAGTGTTGCCCAGCGGATTTTTATGTATCGTTTGTAATTTATAAATAAAGATTTTGTTATAATGGATGTAAGTTGCAAAATTTTATTATTCAGCTGATTTGTGATAGAGTTGCATTTTTCTTGTTCTGTTCTCAAATGAAAAATGCAACATTTTCGCAGGTGCAACATATAATGAGGTGACATTTTGATCGAGGAAAGAAAACATCATTCCTTTGAATCGTATTTATTTTTATTATCGTTAAATTTTGAACGAAAAAAGCCTACTTGTGCAGTGAAGGGTTAAGGATTGTGTGTGATATCGTTGCCAACGGTAATATTGTTTTATTAAATTTGTTATTGTTGCTCTTTAACTTCAAAGAGTTCTTAACCAAAATTTTCGTTAAATAAAATTTAACTACTACTCGTAGTTTAAATAGTATTAAATTAATATACCCGTAAAAATCTAGCGTTTCACAGAATTTCTAATTCTTAAGTGGATTGAAAAATAAAACACGTTTGAAATATAAACACGAAACAGTTCACATTCAATTAAAACTGTTTATTAAGTTCACAGCTCTCGATATATTGCCACAACAGCATCAGACTCTTTAGTCAAAAAGACTTTAAATAATATTTTAATTTTGTCATTTAAAAAACCACTTTTTAACATTTGCTTAACAGTTTCTTTGTCTATAAATATTTAAAAATAAAAAAACAACTACAACATTTTCAGTCACAAAATATGAAAGCATTTACTGTTCTAACTATCATTATACTTGAATATTGCATTAATTAAATTTTTCTAAAGTAAACATCTAGACGCTTTTATAAATTAATATTAAAAGCTTTATTCTGTAATACTTCCTTCCATATAAATAGAAGAATATATTTTGTGAATGTCATTCTGAGGTTTTTTGTTTTAATCGTGTATTGATTAAACAAATTGTATAATCAATTAATACCAAAGCACCCAAAACAAACTAGTGGATTTTGACATTCTACGACGAAATTTCACTTTAGCAATTCCATGTTTTTCTGGACTGAAGGATTCAAATCTATGTACCTATTTATAAAAACTTGAACCTATTCTGCTTTTCTGCATTCGAAAGTGTTTTTATGATGTTAATTCACATTTCGTGCAATATTATAGTATGATGTTATAGTATGATGTTTGATACTTATCAGCGTGCATGTAGCGAGTGTGGGGCAACCGTTCCCCCTAAATGTAAGAAAAATAATTTTTTTTAGTGTTAAAGTAAGAAATTCCCAACAGTTTTTTCTATATTTTAAAAAAAATATTAAAGCTTTGTGTATTTATTAAAGCTAAATTTATTTTTTATTACCAACTAAGGGCTGACACATTTACTATTTAGTAAAAATGTTTATGAATAGCTTTAATTTAAAATTATTGGTAACTTTGATATACAGTGTTGCGCAAAATAATCGCAACAAAATCAGTGCGCTGCTACAAAATCGTGTATATTTTTTAATATTAGGGACACACAAAAATTATTATAGGAATCAAAGCATATATTTATATATCATATATAAAAAAAATCATATTCAAATTTGATTTGATTTTTTTTTATTAAATTTAAAAATTATGTGACTACATTCAATTTGTCTAAGAGCAAAACAAAAGCAAGAAAACTTGATGCTCATACAAATGTAAGAAGAGAACAGAAGTTCCAAGAATTACCTCTAAAAGTTCCGTTATTGTAAAGCACGTGTTGTTTGTAAGTCATAAACATTTAAGTTTAGTTTTGTTTTTGCGCTAGTTGTGACATTGACTATTCCATTTATAATGGCACGTTTTAAATACTGTGAAGCTCTTAAATTGCAAATTATTTCCGAATATAAAAACGGAAATTCACAAATATCTAACGTGAAACAGTTTGATTAGAACAGTCCATAGTTTGCAGATTAATAAAGAAATATACCATCACAAAAGACGTAACAACGGTACATTAAAGAGGGCGGCCGCGGAAGACATCGCTGCGTGATGACAGGAACATTTGTGGCGTGTTCAAACGAAATGCATTTGCCACATCCAAAGAGGTTGTTTGGACACTTGATTTAGATATCCATCACGGCACTGTACGAAGACGAGCCGTTGAGAACGATTTAAGAAGTTACAGATCGTCAAAGAAACCTTTGCTTACAGCTAGCATAAAAAACAAGGTGAGGTGTTATAATTTAAACAATTATGTCTGAAATTGTGACAACGAGTTGCAATTTATTGTTATAAAGACTCAGTCTTGCAAAAGAGCACCTAAATTGGACCGTTCAAAAATGGAACACCGTTTTTTTGCGATGAATCAAAGTTCAACTTGATTAATTCAGATGAGATGTGCATGGTACCGCGCCGCCCAGGTACACGACTTGAGGCCCGAAATTGCAAAATAAATGTTAAGCACGGAGGCGGTGGTATTATGGTCTGCACTTGTTTTTCCTATAACGAAGTTGAACCATTTCAAAAAATCAATGGAATTATGGATCGATTTGTTTATAAAGACATTTTAGAAAGCAAGATGCGCCCACATGCAGAGTGGAAGATTTCGCCTCAGTAAACGTTTTAGCCCGACAACGACCCCAAGAACACTTCAAAGCTCATCAAAGATTACATTAGAAGCAATGGAATTCAAGTCCTTGATTGGCGGGCTCAATTACAATGACTTGAAACCCATTGAAAATCTTTTTGAGATTTTGAAGGTAAAAGTTTCTGGTCAAAGGTTTTCCAATAAGACTGCAGTGTATGAAGCCCTGAAACTTAATTGGGAACAAATACCTTACACCAACATATCTAATTTAATAGAGTCGATGTCACTCAGATGTGCAGCGGTTATCAAGAATAATGTATCTTACACCAAATATTAATTTTGTTGCTTATGTTTTGCTCTCAGATAAATTGAATGTAGTCACATTAATTTTAAATTTAATAAAAAAAAACAATACCGAATTTGAAAATGATTTGTTTTTTATATGATGTACGAATATATGCTTTGGTTCCTATAATAATTTTTGTGTGTCCGCAATATTTTAAAAGATACACGATGTTGTAGCAGCGCACTGATTTTGTTGCTATTGATTTGCGCAACACTGTATATGCATATTACAATCTGAGCTGCACAATTCGATAGTCGATTTTTCAGCGACACTAACGTTCGTTGTCATAACTAACCTTAACAAATCAGCTGTTTGAATTGATATTTCTGATTGGATTTATTTGTGCATTTTTTAATTTATATTTGTTTTTATAAATGGATATATTTGTTTTAATTTGAAATTTTTGTTTTAAAATGATTGCTAATACAAAATAAGGTCACCACTTATTTTAAATAATGAATTCTATTTTATTTTTTTTAAATTTAAGAGTACCTACAAATTGTCTTGGAAATCAGTGCATTTTAGGGCAAAATTTGATTTTTAAGACTTTTTTCAAATTAAGTGGTTTTTCTTAATAGCAGCTAGATGCAGCAGGTTTTTACAGAAACTGAAGGTAGAAGTACGATATTTTATGATAGTTATAGCCTTCGATTTTGATAATGCTTAATTAGCTAGATATTTTGTACTAAATTTTACTTAAATTTTAATTCCTTGAAAAATTTAGAGTCACATATCAACGATTTTTCTATTTTTATTTATTAACATTTTTTATTGTATTTTATATTAAATTCAATGGCAATTAAGACATAAAAAAGTCCAAAAAACAAAAACTTGAAATATACTTTGTGCTCGAAGTTATTCAGCCCAATTCTGAATGATTTTTCCCGGGAAATTAGAAAAGGGAGTTTTCATTTTTAAGGTAAAGTTTAAAAACATTTTGGACATTTTTAATGTCAATTTGTTCATCAACCGTCAATGCTCATGAATGTAAAAAAAAAATATGATATCTTTATCTGCTATATTAAAACTGAAAATTCCCTTTTCCAATTCCACGGGAAAAATCATTCAGAATTGGGCTGTTTATTGTTTAAACTTAATTTTATTTTTTCTGTTTTATTGAGCTTATTTTTGTCAAAAAAGTTTCAACTTTGACAAATTTTATAAAAAAAAAATTATGCAATCAAGCTTTTAATGCCATATTTATAATGCATGCTTTAAAATCTGACGATTAAAAATATTTTTTTTAAAATTTTAAAAAAAAACACAAATGTCATCCTAAAATGAAAAAATCGCACTGTGCGCCGTGGTTAATAAACTCAAAAATATTTAAAAGTGCACTTTGCTTGTACTGTGTCCTCTTTTCACCTTAAAACGTTCAAGCCATCTTAGCATCACTCGATATAAAGCCTTTCACAAAATATAAAAATTTGCATGAGTATTGAGGAAATCACGCTTCGATTAGCACAGGCATACTTACATAGGATCAGCAGTAGCAGCTCATGATGCTTGTTCATGTAATGATGCTGTCTGGTCACAAGAAATAACTGGAACAAAATTGAAAGGTTTTGTCTTCGATTATTTCGGTTATAGTTTTTTGTGGATCTCACGACTTGCCGAGGATTGCTCGTGGAAAAAAAGATCAATCCTCCAATCGTGCTGTTGATTAAATGCTTCTTTGCTCTAAAATAAAAGCGTGCACAGAAATTTTGTGCAAGAGAAAAAAGATAAGCTAAATGAAAATTTAAGCCGCTATGCTAAAGATTCGTGCCTATGAATACTTTGATTTATGCTTTTGTTAAATCGCGTTTAGTTCAATATCGTTTCGAATTTACTTTTATATTTTTTTTTAATAAAACCAATATTTAAAAAAAGAAATTTGATTTATCAGCTACATGAAACAATAATTGGCAGGTCCCCCCTGAATAAAATCCTAGCTACGCTCGTGCGTATTAGGTAAACATCCAAGTGGGGGTTTTAGGGTTTAAAATTTTAAACCCTTCCCCCTTTTCACGACCCCGAAGGTACATAAAAAACTTTTATTCATCAGACATGATGATATTATTACTAACTATTAGGGCGGGTCGATTTATTTTTCGACAATTTCCCTATGATTTCCGTATTCTATGGGTTATTCCATGAAAATTTGCCAAAGGAACCATACCTCTATCGTTAAAATCGAGTCCCCTACTTTTTGTTGGTAGATTTTTTCCCAAATTGACGTTCGTATGAAATATTACCTGTGCCAAGAACTAAGCGTTCCTCTTCACAAACTTTTCCCACCAAAACAACTACAATATTTCGTTGTAAATTGATGTGCTTTAAAGTTCCTTTGGTTAGAATTAAGAAAAAAAGGTTATAGCGTAGGACCATGGTGGTCAGGCTAGGATTCGAACTCGAGACTCCTGAGACTATCGTGGTCACCTGCATATGCTTAGATAATTAATTATTATACCAAAGGATTTCAGCTACAATATTTTACTAGGTGATGAGTTGAGGGGTGTACAACAAAATTTCATCAAAAAGTCAGTTTCGAAAAAATGGCACATACGATAATTTAGCGAAATTAATTTAATTTAATTAATTTAAGATAATTTAGGGTCGATATATTGGTATTCTCTTAATAATTCTCTGTTAAATGCATGCATAGAAATGTAGAATTCATTTTTGAAAAGTTGACTGCATCTTTTTGAGCTCGATGTTGATTTCATTACAAACAAAGTCATTTCAACTTCTTTTCTATATACAAAATTTAATTAAAAATCACGTGTTTTTTTGCGGTTACTTTGACTCAGTTGCTTCTGCATAGGTACCGACCTACACCAGGACTGTGCGTCATTGCGTTGCGTCCTTGAGCCTATTTTTGTACTACGTTTTTCATGTCTTTTGCTGATTTATGTTTCCTTAATTTGCAACATTTGTTTTCTCTTTATGTCTTCGACTTTGATATGCCAGGCTATGAATATAGCGGTAGCTTGCAACTAGCAAATAGTTTGTCAGGCATTAAGTAATTGCTGAGGTATACACTGTCTAACAAAATTGTTGGAATTTTATACACAGTTTCACATCAATGGTATATTCTCAAAAAAACTCAAATTAACAATTATTTCTGAAATGCAATATTTAAAGACAAGGAATAAACACAGCTACTTAACCCACCGTCAATGAACATATTTTTTGTCACACAGCCAATGAAGTGGGTGTGTCACACTCGAGAAAAAATGTGATAATGAAAATAAAAACTGTATACATAATAATTTTTTAATGTTTTTTATTAAGTCAATTTATTTCATTGAAAAAGAAAATAAAACATAATCTGTTTTTTACAAACATTAATTTTTTCTTATATAAATTAGAGATTAAAAAATGAATCCAAAATTTATTGAAGCCCGGGTGTAACACACCCATGTTTATTGACGGCAGGTTAATTAATACTTAAAATAAATAAAATTTTAAAAATTTGTAAATAAGAGGCTATCGGTAAGGAATTGAAAAAAATTCTAAAATATTATCCACTTATTTTGTAAAATGTGCGAAAAAAATTATTTATATTATAAAATATAAATTGCCTTGTTAATTATTTTGGCTAAGCTTGTAAAAACAAAAAAAAAAAAAAAAACAAAGCAAACACTTAAATTGACGAAATACTTAAACTTGAGTATTTATTTAAATTATGTGGGTTGTGATATTGTGTAGGCATGTGTGATGAGTGGCCACACTCTGCTATTCAACTGCTAGGAATGTTTTTGGACTTGTTGTGCCTGAATGAATATATTTAAATTTTTACTATTACAGCCGGCGCACACGGCAAACAAGTGAAACAAGCTAAAATAGTTAAAGGCAAAAGGATGCAACAATAAAATGTTAATTATGCTGCAAATTATGTTCTTAAATAGTTGTGAGTGTTATGAAATATTTTTTTTATAAGTTATCTTTTTATTGCCTATTTAGCAATAAGTTTTTTAACAAGAAATTAGAGAGTATATCATTGTATTGTATTGATTTTATCTAGTCTCAGAAAGCGAACAGAGTCAGTGACTCAAATATGAAATATGTGTTAAAATATTTTTGAGAAACTTAATAAGCTACGGTTTACCCCAACAAAGGTTATATAAAATTTTGAAAATGATTCTTATTAATGAATTACTGAAAAATAATAAATATTCTATCTTTAGAGGATAATATATGGTTATATAAAATGAACAAGACAAATCTGCTGAGACCGAAGTGAGCATATTTTGAATATAGCAATATACAAAAAAAAAAAAAAACTAGTGAGGGATTATCTTTGATAAGGACGAAGTTAAAATGCCCCACAGCTATGTCTTAGTAAATTCAAAGTTATGAATGAGTGCCTTATTATTAAAATGACGTCACTTTGTCTGAGGGACAGATGAAGTGGTTTTTATTCGATTTGCAAATTTCAAGTTAAGAATATGTTTTAAGGGGGCACAACCAGTTCGGACGTACAACAAATGGTCTTGTTTAGGATTTTTTTTTGGCCACACATTAATATATATATTTGAAGAACATTTTTTTTTTATTATTTGATTAATTAGTGGGATACAGCGAGTTTGAGAGGGGTCTAAAAAAGTGTTTTGCGGTGATCACTGCTGCTCATCACTGAATCATCTGAAATAAAAAAAAAACAGGGACCAATCGTTAATAAAAAAATACTCCGGATGAACGAAGGAATTCGAAAAATTTTGATTTTCCAAAAAATGGCGGATGTTGAAAATCAAAATTGCTTATTTTACCAAAATTTCACTCATATTTTCGTGTAAAAAAAAAAATAATCGTCAAAAAAAAAACCTTCATTCATTCCAAGGACAATGATGTATAAAATAATTGATAAAATTTCAAACTGATCGATAAAGCCTTTCTAAAGTTACACTGACCACCGACTTCGAAAACAAGTTTTGACTATTTAGTGCATATAGATAATTAAACTCATATAAAAAGTTATTTATCTCCATAAATAATAATCCAATTGGTCTGAAATTTTTAGAGAATATTTTTGAAATATTTTACTTTTCGAAAATAGAAAAAGCAACTTTTTTCCCAAAATTCTAACTGGTTGTGCCCCCTTAAATAGTAAACCTTCTGTCTTATTTTTGGGAAATTTATAAAGGTGAAGTCGCTCTGTACGGTGAGAAATTTTGAAAAATTTCGAGCTCTGAGTTTGAGTTTTGATTTGAGATCAAAGTTTATGTGTAAAAGTTGAAGTCATTAAATTAGTTTTTTGTGGAATAAAAAGAGATTATGCCATTACTTTACTTCACTTTACCATTAGTCACTTTGTACGGGAGATAGACGAGGATTTAATTTGATTTCACAAAATTTTAAGCTTAAAGATCGTTTTTGAGATCAAAGCTTATGTTCAAAACTTACAAAATTAAGAAAATTTTTGTGAACTTTGAAGTTTATATATTAAATAAACTTGAAAATGTTATAAAAGGAGTAATATTAATACAAATTGTAAAGAAATTGTTAAGATGATACAAATTGGAATTTGAGCTGACAAATCCTGTTTGTTAGGTAGGAACAATTTGTTCCGGTCGAAAATTTTCATGCTGGTAACATTCAGCAAAAGATTAAGGCAAAAGAGGCTGAACATTGTTGAGGCTGAACTGCATCTGAGATGAGAACAGCAATGTGAGCAGCAGGTGAGAGTGATGAACTGATATGTAAAGAAGGAACACCAAAATCACTATTAACAGCTTCAGCAGCACCAACAACAACAACATCAACAATAGAATTATTTGAGGAAAGCACAGCACAGCCAACTTCAGCACCAAGGCTCATTTATAAGGTTGTGGCCAAGGTTCATTTATAAGGTTGTGGCACTTGAGAGAAATGCACTCTTTTTCCTGCCTTTGCTCGAACTGTCACTGTGCTTTTCCTTGTTCCAAGCATTCATTTTCTTCATTTCTTTTCATCCATTCCGACACTTAGACCGAGTTCGCTCTCAAGTGCCACAACCTTATAAATGAGCCTTGGGTGTGGCACTTGAGAGCGAGCTCGGTCGAACTGTCAGAATGGATGAAAAGAAATCAAGAAAATGAATGCATAGAACCGAGGTTCATTTGTAAGGTTGTGGCACTTGAGAGAAATGCACTCTTTTTCCCGCCTTTGCTCGAACTGTCAGTGTGCTTTTCCTTGTTCTAAGCATTCATTTTCTTCATTTCTTTTCATCCATTCTGACAGTTCGACCGAGTTCGCTCTCAAGTGCCACAACTTTATGAGCCTTAATGAGCCTTGCATAGAACAAAGAAAAGCACAGTGACAGTTCGAACAAAAGCGGAAAAGAGTGCAATTCTCTCAAGTGCCACAACCTTATAAATGAGCCTTGCTCAGCACTGTCAGCAGCAATAACGGGAGCATTTTTTTGGTGGTTTATTCGATGCAAGATTTTTTGCACTGTGGAGCGAGCAACTTTTATTTGCGAATAGGCAGAATAATTGTTATTAAACATTAAATCAGAGATTTTTAGTTTAAGGTCTCTTACTTCAGAGACTAAGTCTGATACGACAGATATCAATTTGGAGTATGAATTAACACAATTTTTGCAATTAAATGCAATGTTTGGATTAGTTTTTATTAATTCAAAAATTTTTTCGTCGACAATATCAACACAGGACTTATGAAAGTCATTTTTGCAAACTGTGCAGTTGAGAGTAAAGTCTTTTGTTATAGATTTAGAGCAAATAACACAGAGATATCTTAGAGACATGGTCAACCGTTCCGAAAGGCAACCAGGTGGCAGCTGATGTCATAGTTCTTCTTTTCAGTCATTTAGAAAACGCACTTGTCAACGCACTTGTGGTCAATTGCTAATTTTTCCTTCGCGCTATGCACAAAAAATACACAAAAACATCTACTTAACGATGCTGATGACAACGTGTAGTAAGTAGAAGCAACATTTTTGTTATTTTTTGCCACTTTTGTTGTTTGGATAGCTGCT
Source organism: Dichetophora obliterata (assembly GCA_963920525.1). Lineage (NCBI taxonomy): Eukaryota > Metazoa > Arthropoda > Insecta > Diptera > Sciomyzidae > Dichetophora > Dichetophora obliterata. Next base: position 2,080,289 of record OY986435.1, read on the forward strand.
AAATATGTATGATATGAAGGACAGCAATACACAATCATCTTTTTGTGAGCTGCAAAATAGCTTCAGTTAATACATATTTAGTATTTAATGAACCACTTTCTATGATTGCAGAACTATTCATCAAAGGCGTATGAGTTCGAAAATCACCGCGTACAAAGTAATATTTTTAATATTATATTTTCTTGTTGTTATAGACACAAGCAAAAAATAACATCAATTCTAAGGAAACGACGTCGGAAAAAGTGTCGTTTTTGAGATTTCAGTCAAGCAAATCACATATCATTAAAGCTTAAAAAAAACGAATATCGAGAATTGTGTACAGATGTGAACTGTACATGCAAAAACATTGAAAGCTGAGAACCAGTAGAATTTCTTCAATGCGGTAAGATTGATTGATATTTAATTTTTATTATATTATAAGAATTAAATGTGAAATTATGAAATACATGTTAAATAATATACATGAATTAAGAAAATTATTCGCTTGCCTTATAAATGCAAGACATAAAATTACCTCAAGATTTTTCAGTTATTCACAAGACTGCTGGGAGTCTTTTAGACGGTTCTTCATGATGGAATTATAGGGTGCTGAAAAATAACCATCGAAACGTCGGAGAAAATATATAAAGTAAATTCATTTATTTGCATAAAAAACAGACCATTAAACTTTATTACAACAAATTTTCAAAAAAATCTTATGTAAAACAAAGAAAATAATTCTCCGTTTTAGTATATTTTCTATTATCATGCAAAATTTTCTAGTTCTTTAAAGTAATTGTCTTGAATCAAGTAAATTATTATTATTTCAAGAATATATAATTTTAAGAAAATAATTTGCTTGATTCAAGAAAATTATTATCATTTTAAGAAAATAATAAATGGTCAATAAAAAATTTATACGGTTTTAAGGTGTTTCCTGAACAAGTCCATTTTTTCTTAATTTACAATTAATTAAGTAATTACTAATTTGTACTTTATTGATAATTTTATTTTATTTTGATACAAGGACAATAATGCTTAAATTGCGAATTTTATGTATCATAGCCTTTTTGCTTTATTTGATGCTTGATTTGTCTTTTCGTAAATGCGTTTTGTTGCTTTTTAAAGATGACTTAATGTTTGAAAACTTTCCTCAATGTAAATTAAACGTTAGATCTTAATAGTCTATAGTTTTATTTTAAAATTATTATTATTATAATAGAAATTATAGAATTATTATAAAATGTAAAATATTTTTCATTAAACTTTGTTAAAAATACTTAAAAAATTCTTAAAAAATGTTTTGAATTATTCCACTTTTCCTTCGCAAGATTCATTTCATTTTCATTTCATTTATCTGCTAATAAATTAGAAACTTATTGCAGTGCTATTGAGCATCCGAGCATCTAATGAGTAGCGATGGATGTCGTCTCCCATAAGGCGACATTAACTGGATTAATGTAATGTGCCAGCTCACTGTCAAAAGCAAATACAACTATTTTGGAACTGACCAATGCTCGTTCTTCGAAATTGGTAATTTTGCTTTTGTCATTGTCAATTAGCAAACTAATGTTAAACACATTGAAAAATTAGCATATTAATAATATGTAAAATTAAATGTTAAAAAAAATTGATTTCTATTAAACAATATTTATTGGGCAAAAGCCAGCATCTTGCCAATATTAATACCCAAAATGATTCATAGGCGGCTATTTTTTTTTTGGTCTTACAACGAAGTAACGTGAATTTTTAGAATTAAATGTGTTAATTTTTTAAAAAGTTGTTTCGTATGCGTAAAATAAGCAGAACACGCGTAGATAACAAAAGCCAAAACGCGGTCACTGATGCGTATGAGTAACATTAAATACGTTGTTGGTCGTACGTTGTGCAAAAATTTCATGCTCTTTGTTATAATTTGAGCTGCTGCATGATTATTTTACATAATTTTATGGCATTACCGAGAAGGTGTTAATTTTTCGATCTTTCTTAAGTGAATTTGGCGCTATTTTATTTCAAAGTGTTGGCATGAGCATTAGTTTTTACGAGGATTGCCAACTTCTGCAAAAGTTTATTTTAGAAAAATTTTAATTATTTTTCATAATGGTCACTCACCTACTAGTTCAAGAATCTTTGCACAAAGAGATTTTAAAAGCTTTTTGACCTCTCACTTACTCACTTACTCATGGCAAGCAAGATGAAAAATTGTCATTATTTTACATTGACCATGATTTATTGGCTAAAAAAATTTTACTGTGATAAAGCATTCATTGGATATAGTACATCTTATTTAAGCAGCCAAAATATAATAATTCTCTCAAAAATAACAAATTGCAATAATTTTGAAATTTTTCTTTTCAAGTATAATTTTCGCTGAAGTCTTAAAGAATCATAGCCAGGGGCGGACTTAAGGTAAAGCGAAGTAGACCCACGCATGTAATTTTATTAGGATGCGGGCGCCGTGACAAAAAATTAATTGATATTAAATTTGAGTTAAAGGTTTTAATTACACTGTTTAAAAATATTTCACATGATTATTCACAAAATATAACTGCAGGAATAATTAATGCATTTTATGCAAGCGCAAACATCGCAAAACTTTTGGGAGTCTCGTGAATCTTTGGAATGGTTCTTCAACCAAGGAATTATTATTTAATAAAAATTCTACACAAATAATTCATATCTCTTCCGGGGTCTTAATATTTTTCCCTCGAAACATTTCCTCGGAAGGCAAGCATCACCTATCTGTCTTGCAGGGTGACATATTTATATATTTTTATCACTACAAATTTCACATATAGGAAAATACAAGATGTATTTATGAAGGTAGCAGAAGTAGGTGACGTCTATCAAATCGGCACCGTAGCAATGTCAAAATTTTTAAAAAATCAATATAGCCATATTTTGAACAAAAATCCAATGAAAAATCCTATGTTTTAATACTTTATCCTGTTGGTTTGAGGAAAAAAAAACGCGTGTTATTTTTATTTTGTAATTTTTTTGTGAAGTGTGCCAATATTGTGATGGATAAAAATAGAAAATATGCCGAAAACTGTGCGATCTGCCATAGTACTTGGAGTAAGGAAAACATGTTTTAGGAATAAAAATATTAATATATATATACTAAATAAAATAAAAGGCCACCAATCTACATTGCTTAACTTTATTACTATAAAAACATCTAAAATTTGAATGCTTGTGATGTTCCGTAACATAATCTTCTCTCCCGACTTCAAAACTCCCATTCAAAGAATTTGTCCCACAAAAAAGAAAATAATAGAAAGTGGCATCACTTGCACAAAAATTTTGACATTGTTACGGTGCCGATTTGATAGACGTCACCTACTTCTTCCACCTTCATAAATACATCTTGGGAAAATATAGATAAATATCGAAACTACTTGATATCTTTATTGAATTGGCCCGTAAATCTGGAAGTCAACAAAAAAAAAATACAAAAATTGGAACAGTACCGAAAACCGTACATAAAAAAATCACAGCTCCTAGAGGGGTAATATGTATAAGATGGTCCTATTATTTTTTCCACATCCCACATTTTTTGCGAAAATACCCTTGTCCTTACCCATTTTCTAATCTTTGCACAATCTTTGATTATTTTCTCAAGGCCTACTCACCAACCTTTACTGTGGCACGCTAACATTTACTTTACTGCCATGCAATATTTCCATGGGGCGATGGTGCATTTATGTCAGTGGTCGGCTTCCAAGAAGCACATGCTTTGCCAAGAGTCACACGAATTCTTATGCCTTTTCGCTCACTCAACAAAAAGCCAGTGGCAAGGCAATGTTTTTGTCTTTTTCCACTAACAGTGTCATTTTTGCCAACAACTGATTTATGTTATATTAATATGTTGCATTAGCGGCTTATTCGTGAAGTTTAAGAATTAATTTTTACTATTTCATCATAAACTTTATTTTAATGCCTATAGCCACCGAGAACAAATTCCCTGCAACGTTTTTGCTTGTTTTTTATCGTGATTTCATGATGTCATAATTTTTTATGTAATAAGTTTTTATTTATTAAAGTTTTTTCTAAATGACCTTGTTATTTGTTATGTTGATTTTATATGATTTAAATACAAATTCTAAATGTTTGATAGTTTAAATCATACTTGAGTAATTTGTTTTTATTTATTTTATCGAAAAGATAAAGAAACGACCTTTACTATGATAAAAGAAGTCGTACCGTGGCATATCGTTTTCGTAGCCTCGTTTTGTGATTTGGTCGAGTGAAATCTCAAAAATTACACTTTTTTCGACACCAACAAATGCTGCTTCTAGTTAGTACACGTTGTCATCAGCATCGTTAAGTAGGTATTTTTTTTTTGTTGAAGTGAATGCGTTTGTGCTGTTGTTGGTACATATTTTTTTTTCGTTTTTGCATAGCGCAAAGGAAAAATTAATAATTGTCCACAAGAGCAATAAAATATTATTGAAATTAATATAAACTTGTGTTTTTTTAATTAACTTTATTTTTAATATAAAAAATATAATAATTCATAATTATTTCACGCAACGTCATAATGCGTTTGTTGCTTCTTTAGAAGACGCCATAATTTTTTTTTGTATTTTCGTGAGAAGGGTACATAGTTCTAACCCTAGCCCCCTTACTCGGCGAATAATTATTCCATGCATCAATTTTTTATTAATGCTGTATAAGCGTCTCCTTTTGCGTCCTGATGATGACATAAAATTTTTCTTTTTGTCATAAGATCTACGAATCAACCTTTACAGTAGCATCATTACTTTTATCCACGAGGCTAGGCGTTACGTTGTCATGCCAAAAGGTCATGTGAAAAGGTGTGATAAATACAATTACCTAATGCATATACAATATAAGACAAACAAATTTCGAAGCCAGGCAAACAAATATACGAATATGTACTTATCAATAAAATAATTGGATTTTAAACATTAACATGGAATTACCTTTAAACTAGGATCCCGTAGCATATTAAATTTCGAGAAATTATGAACAGAAGTTGTTCAATTTAGTTCAATCTGGGTGACCTTATTTTTCTTAATTACTTTTCTTAAGATGGATGGCTGAAAAATCGTTCCTTTTGATGTAAAAACAATAAATATATCAAATTTTAAGTAATCGCAAATTATTTATCCGATCATCAAAGCGATTTAAATTTTTTCGGGGGTTTTTTAATATTTTTTACCCTAAAACTAGGCTTTGATATGTTGGCAGCCATGGAATTAAATTTTTTTTTAAGAAATGTCTAAAATATTTTTTGAAAATTATTGAAGTCATTTTGAATACGAAGAATAGTTTTATCGATTTTTTATGATTTTTTTTTGTGTTCGAATTGCCAAAAACAGCAACTTTGAGAATTTTTGAAACAAAAAAATCAAGTCTCAACAGCTATAACTTTACATCAGAATTTTGGTTTTTGTAATTTTTAGCACAAAATATCTTAAGACTATGCCAGAGTCACCCGTTAAGTCGTTTTTTAAAATTCCGCATTTTTAGATTTTTGAGGATATTTTTCGTAAAAATACCCAAACTCGAAATTTACAAAAGGTTACACTTCTAGTAAAAAATTTTATAACGACCAAGTTATTCAATGTAATCACATAATTTTTTGATTTGAATAAAATGTTTTTTCAGAAAACTTTTCAACAGCATTTCATTGCAATTTTTTCAAAATTGAATTTTTAAGATTTTCTTTTTACTACAGCAAGAAAAAAAAAGACATTTTTTCAAAAAGTAAAATATCACAACTCTAGCAATTTTTACACGATTGTTATGTTTTACATCTCATTTTAAGGGACAATTAAATAACAAACGCAAAGTGCATACAAGTTTTAGGCACAAAATAAGGCTTTATGTGCAAACAATCGGGTAATATGAAAAAAGTCAAAAAAAAAAATGTACATATATTTTCCAATGTTAAATTTAAATCGCTTTGATGGTCGGGTGAATAGTTTCCGATTACTTACAATTTGATATTTTTATTGTTTTTAAATTAAAAGGAACGATTTTTCTGCCATCCATTTTAAGAAAATTTCTTTTCAAAAATATCCCTATTGCTAAGGTCACCCTTAAAATGTATAAATAATATATTGAAAATAAAAACACCGAACTTTGTTGTTCAAATGATAATTTTATTCTAGTCGTTTGTCTTTACTTAAGATACCAATCAAGTAAGTATATGAAAAGCTTTTTTGTGCTGCAAAAAAGCTTTGCTTAAAACTACAATAATATTGTTGTTGTTGTTTTGCTTAAAACTACAATAATATTGTTGTTGTTGTTTTAATTACTGCATTGTTAATGCAGTGCTAGAAACTGCTGACTTCGGATTTTTACTGTGTGAATTTATTGTCTCATAAATTCACACAGAGTAACATAATATGTCACTCCTCCGCGCATAAAAGAATTCGCGACCTCGCGAATTTATTGAAAATATTTATGTAGCCAAAACAACAACATTTGAAGTAGAATAGATATATTTTCATTCATTCATTTTTTTTTTTTTTTTTTTTTTTTTTTTTATATATTCAATGTTCTAATTTCATTGTTTTCAAGTTTGATTTCATTGTCATTATCGTTGTTTACAAATTTAACAATTTTCTCATTTAGATTATTATTATAATTTTTTGACTTAACATAAACATAATATATAGTTAATACTATTACAATTGAAATAAAAATCAAAGATAAATAGAAAATTACAGAGTTTTCTTTATTTTTAGAATGAATGTTTTCGACATGTTCTTTAAGTTCGGTTAGTGTTATATTTTCAAATTCAATTTGTTTTATTTCTTTTACATATGGTATTACGGATAAAGGATTTTCAATACTTTTTATGTTAATGCTAAAGTTGCCTATCTCGATTTTACAATTATCAAATGTTATAATATTGTTTCCTTTAACATTGAATTTAATATTTTTACAATTGTGTTTTAAATTTGTTTCGATTATATTTTTTGTAATAATAATATTTGGTGGAAAATACTGAATGATTGAATGGTTATTTCTCTGGTATTCACATTTGGTTTTTAAATTGTTTAGTAAATTTTTAATACATTCATTTTCTTCGGCAATTAGTTTTTTATTATGAATTTTATATAATTTTTCATTAATTAAAACAAATTCTTGATATGGATCTAATTTCAACTCAAAATCTCGGCTGTTAGGGATTGGGAAAATTTTAATGATTGGAAATGTTTTGATTTCTTGGGGTATGGACATTACAAAATATATAATTTCTTCCTGCTTCCAAATAGAAATTTTTATTTCTTCGAATTGATCGGAACTTATTTTACTTATTGTCTCTAAATCAATCAATTTAGGGTTGATTATACCTACTCTGGCTAGTTGTAATCCTAATTGTTAGTCCTGCACATGTTCTAAAAAGCTTTTAATGTTATTTAAAAAAGAATCTGTAACTTGTTTCATTGTTAATTTGTTTTGAAGTATGTTTGTTGCGTTTTTAAGTTCGTTGAGAATTTTGTTTTCTTCGTTTACGTGTTGTATAATTGAATTGATTTCTCCTGTGCTTATTTGATTCTTCTGGATCTCCTCTAAAGTCGTTTGAATGCTTTCTTTATCGCTTTCGTCAAGAGTACCAAACAAAAATTTTAAACCACTTCCTATTGCATTAAAAAGAGCTCTTCTATGTCTGATATGAAACATTTCTTTTTCCTTATTCGCCAGATTCATATATCTTTTGATTAAATTAGTTTGCAGATATTCACTTGCATTATATTCTCGATAAAGTTTTTGGTAGGCATCCTCTATTTCTGTTTTGTTAATAAATAATATTTTATTAGTGAAATTAGTTGCTTGATTAAATTTGGCTTGCTCGGTTACAAGATATCCATGGTCACTTTCAATTTTGCTCACTTGAATAGATTGGTTGATCGAATGTGGTGTTTGGATAAGTAATAGAAATATTGCCATTATGTGAATCGGAATTTTGATGGTTTTCTTGAGTCTCCTCTTCGTGCCTAGAATGATTAGCAGTATTAATTTTCTTTTTACGCTTAAAATGGGTTTTATATTTTTTGGAAAGCCTGTTTTTGAATTTAACTACATAGTGATCTTCATCTGTCTCTTTTGGCATTACATGAACTGGCCTAAATGGATTTGCTTTTTTATCTAATCTCTTCCTTGAGTTTTCTGCGTGAACGAAATTAGTGTCAATATCGTATTCTTTTCGGTTTTTGTTAATGTTTCCTATCCTACGTTCCTTTTCTGCTTGAGTATCTTTAGTTGGCTGTTCTTTATTAAAAAATATATTGTATGGAGTTTGATTCGTTACTGAATGGGTTATTATGTGATTATAAGTGAAAATGGTTTGTTCGATTGCATGGTGTTGAAGTTCTTTATCTGAGGAGGTATTAATAACACGCAATTTTTCATTCAAGGTTTTGTGCAATCTTTCGATATCCGCTATACCAGTTTTTCCTGTTGTGATTTCAATTTCTATATTTAAGCTCTTTAGCCATTCTTGTAAACTTATATTTATTAGCCCACTATCTTGATCTGTTTTGATTTTTTTAGGGGGTCCCATTGAATTAAATATTCTTAATAATGCTCTCTTAGCTTCTAACCAATTTGAATGATCGATTTTTTCTACCATAGCAAACTTTGAAAATATGTCAATGCACGTAAGATATGAATTCTTATCCCATTTCCATATATCTATAACAAATTTTTCCCTTGTTTCGTAGCACGGTGGTGTTATTTTAAAAGGCATTTTTGCCTTGACGTGGTCGTTCTTACATTCATTGCAAATACTACAGTTGTTAATTATATTTGATATTTCAGCAACATAATTTGGGTAATAATATTTTTTTCTGAATTCATATTGAATTTTATCAATGCCTTGATGAAGACCTTGTAAATGAATTTTTAAAATAATTTCTTTGAAAGTGTCATAAGAAGTTACATCTTCTAAAACTGTTGTTGTTCTATAGATTCTATTTGCGCGAGTTTGTCTAACTAATCTTGAATAAACATCTTGGAATTTAATAAAATCTTCATCGCATTCAAAGTAGACACAAGCAGTTCTCCCTGCTAACTTTTCTAAAATAATATTTTTTGCAAATTCTACGGTCATTGTAGAATAATTTATCGTTATTCGCGTGTTTTTAAATATGTTTTTTATATCCTCAATATTGTTCTCAGATTTTTTGAAAACAAATTGCCTTTTAAATGTATTTAAAGGTCTTTCAGAAATTCCAATAAAATCTGAATTATCTTCATCCGCAGAATGAATTGTAGCTTGGTCAGATGCTATTTCGTTATTATGACAACATTCTATTTTTACTCTTGACAATGCATCTGCCACATGATTCTCTTTTCCCGGGATGTATTTAATGTCGAAATCGTATTCGTTTAATTTAATTTTCCAACGTTGAAGTTTTGCGTTGGGTTCTTTTAAATTGTGAAGCCACTGTAAGGGCCTATGATCACTGTTGATCAAAAATTTTCTTCCGTATAAGTAAGGGCGAAAATATTTCGTTGACCAGACAATGGCCAACAATTCTTTTTCTGTAGTCGAATAATTGATTTCATGTTCGTTACATGTTCGGCTTGCGAAACAAATAGGGTGTCCGTCCTGACTTAAAACTGCTCCCAGTGCGAAATTTGATGCATCAGTTGTGAGCACAAATTTCTTATTATAATCGGGATACTTCAAGATCGGATCATTTATGATCAAAGTTTTTATCGTTTCTACTGCTTTAACATATTCGTTGTCAAAGTAGTTAATTTTTTCACCCTTTTTAAGGCATTTGGTCAAAGGTTTAGTTATAGATGCAAAATTTTTGATAAATTTTCTATAAAAACCTGCCAATCCTAAAAACTGTTTGATTTCCTTTTCTGTTTTTGGAGTGGGAAATTTCTGAATTGCTTCAATCTTTGCAGGATTCGGCCTAATGCCACTCGGTGTAACGATGTGTCCTAAAAATGAAGTCTCTCTTTTTAAAAACTCACACTTATCTACCTGAATTTTAAGATTAGCACTATTTAGTCTTTGAAACACTTTGTTAAGGGAGATCATATGTTCTTGAAGTGATGTGCCAAATATGATAACATCATCAAGATATACCATGCAGTCCTTTCCTACTAAGTCTCCTAAAACCGAATTCATTAACCTTTGAAAGGTAGCCGGGGCATTTTTAAGCCCAAACGGCATTCTTGTAAATTCGTAGTGCCCATCTTGTGTGGAGAAAGCTGTTTTTGCGCGACTTCTTTCATCAACCTCAACCTGATGGAATCCTTTTGCAAGGTCCAAGGTTGTAAAATATTGGGAACGCCCAAGTTTATCCAGAATATCGTCGATATTTGGAATAGGGAATCTATCATCAATTGTGATGTCATTGAGTTTTCGATAATCAATGACGATTCGCCACTTCTGTTTATGGGAAGCATCCATTTTTTTTGGTACAACCCATAGCGGAGCAGAGTATGGAGATTGGCTGTGGCGAATAATTCCCTGATCTAGCATTTCCTTTATCTGTCGGTTCACCTCGGTTTTATGAATCTGAGGGTATCGATAAGATCTTGAATAAATTGGGTCTTCATGTTTAGTTACTATTTTATGCTTAATAGCGCTTGTTAATGTCAATTTGTTTCCATCCATGTAAAAAAGATTTTCATAGTTTTTTAAAATTTTTTCTAATTCTAATTTCTCTTCTTTGTTTAAGTGGTCAGTCCGGAATATTTTACTCTTATCCTCAATTAAAAGGTTAGCTTGATTCAATTTTAATTTGTAGTCCATTTCTTCGTTTGTCAACTTAAAATTATAGAATTTATAGTTTAATTCGATAATATTGTCTTCATAATCTATTCTTGCTTTTAAAACCTTAAGTATATCATGTCCGATCAATCCTTCAAAATTTGTCGAGAATTTGTAAACATAAAATTTTAAATTTCCTGGTATGAGGGTGGGTTCATTTAGGTACTGAACTTTATTGAGAATTACATTTCCTTTAATTGTTTTAACTTGAATTGGTTCTACTATTTTGATAGGAGATTCTAATATATTGGGATTTATTAAACTGATAGACGAACCTGTGTCTACAAGGAAGGTAATTTTTTTGTTTTCAATTATTAGTTCAATGGCTGGTAATTTTGATCCGAAGCATTTAAACGAAAATTTTCATCAACTTGCATTGGTTGGGGTGCTCCATATCGCCTAATGCGAGACTGGTTGGAATCATTTTCTCTTTGTCTTTTAAAGGGCTGGAAGTAATTTGAGTTTTGGAATTGAGCCTGATTTTGGTTAAAATTAGAATTCAGATTTCCGGGTGCGTATTGAGCCTGGTTTTGATTTGGATAAAAATTTTTGTAATAATTTGGTCGAAAATGAGGTTGATAAAATTGATTTGCTTGAGGCTCATATTTTGAAAATGAATTATTAAAATTTCTTGAATTCGAATAATTTTTCGGATAAGCACCAGAACCAACTTTTTCATATTCATTATTTTCGCGTAATATTTTTATTGCTGATTGGAAACTTGACACTAAATTTGCATTTAAGAGCGCCGTTAGATGGTTAGGTAATTCTTTTTTTAAAACACTAAGGCTTGTTGTATCTGCTTCACTGTTCAAAAAACTTTTCTTTGTCTGAGATTCTAAACTTAATTTAATACTATCTTTAATTCTGCATAACAAATTATTTATATCATCACAAAGATCTTTCACATTATTCTTAAATTTAATAGTGTTAAGTTTTAAAATAAGCGACGAAACCGGTGTGCACTCACCAAAGTTTTCGATGAGTACCTTCTTCAATGAGATCCAGTCTTCAGGTTGCTCCCTTCGTAAAGTGTCTAGGGCTGGGCCGCTAAGTGCTCTTTGTATCATGTTGAAGTATAACAATTTTTCTTCTTCGGTTGGTAATTTTATTGTTCTGATGACTGCTTCGACATCACTGATGAAACATGCGAGCATCGCTTTGTTGCCATCAAATTTTCGTAGTAGTTTAAAATTCTCCATAGTAAAATTTTTATCCATTTTATAAGTTGTCAATTGTAACGATGCAAGCTGCTCACTCAAATAAGTATCTTCACTGTTATCTTCCACTGACATTTATTTATTTATTTTTATCTTAGTGTTGCTTTAATTTTTATCGAAACAAAATTTTAAATATATTACAATAGCTTTAGGATTCGTTTTTGGATATCTTTGCGCGATATCCTACCGACTGCGCCAATAATATATTGAAAATAAAAACACCGAACTTTGTTGTTCAAATGATAATTTTATTCTAATCGTTTGTCTTTACTTAAGATACCAATCAAGTAAGTATATGAAAAGCTTTTTTGTGCTGCAAAAAAGCTTTGCTTAAAACTACAATAATATTGTTGTTGTTGTTTTGCTTAAAACTACAATAATATTGTTGTTGTTGTTTTAATTACTGCATTGTTAATGCAGTGCTAGAAACTGCTGACTTCGGATTTTTACTGTGTGAATTTATTTTCTCATAAATTCACACAGAGTAACATAATATGTCACTTATATATAAATATACACATATACATTTTTTGCTGAATGGTAAAATGGATTGTTAAAATCGTCCGAAGCTTTGCTAAATTTAATAATTACTTGTTAGTAAAAGCAGAGGGGTGCCTTAATAAAGCTTCGAGAAGTCTTGGGGCGCCCCTGATCGCTGCATTGAGCATAAAAAAACAGAAATCTGAAAAAACGTTCAATGAAGTTCTTTAACACCAAATCAGCTGTTGTCGTCGTGTGTTGTGCTAAACCGCGGAAGGAAAATTAATGAAAAGTATAACTCGTGCTGACATTCAATTTAATGCACTTTAAATAAGCTCTTTGCATTTGCGTTCAGTTACTCACATCTCTGCACTCTTGTAATCTTGCTCTTTGACTGCACTGCGTTTGTGCAGTAAACTAAAAATGCCCTCTTTTCTTTGTTGACTACAGCGGCGCTCTTACCTTAACATTGAACTTGAAAAAAGCCGCGGCATACCGTTTGAGTAGGTATAGACTCGACAGTGCGTTGGACGGACAGTCAAACATGCCAACATGAAGGCCTTTTCTTGGCATAAGTTAGTGCGGAAGAATCGCTCTTTGCGCATACCGTGTATCGAGCGAAGTGTCATTAAGTTTAAAAAAATTAATTTTAATCCATTCATTCTTCTGATTTTGAATTACATGACATTTATAAATAGAAAATAGCAAATGATATAAATGATGTTATATGATGAATCAACTTTGAAGCATTTTTAATTTATTGAAAAGCACCATGAAAATTTTCATTTGTTTTTCAAAATTATGAACTTTATTCAATGGTTTCTGTTACAAGAGACAACTATTTTTATCATGTTATGTGTTTATTACGACAAGTATTAAAAATAGTCAGAACAGAGTTGAAATTTTACTCTAAATTGTAGGTTTAGAAATTATTTAAGTTGTATCATTAGTTTTTCTCATTTTGAAGTCAGTAATAATATTGGCTATTCTAGGATAAGTTATCCTTTCAACATTTTCTTTGTGTCATGTTATTTATCAAAATGATTTATTTATTTAGGCTGTGTACCATTCGGAAACTTTTCACTCAGATGATGAATTTTTGACAGTCGGAAAAATAATTTTTGACATTAGTGTGATGAGTATGATTGTCAAAAATGTATGTAGCCCCAAAGCCTAGTAGAATTTTGGACAACCGGCAAGAGAATTTTGGACTGAAGAAAAAGGCTTCTGTGTTACCCTTACAAAAATGTTAGTATCAGTGTTTTGCTGATGTTCTGTATACAAAAAACTAAAGAAAACTAATTATGCTGTGCTTTAAATATTGAGAAAACAATTATTTGAAAGGCTTGAGGAGCATTTTAAAAGCATGGAGTCACTTCAGTCGTCTTTAACTCCTAGAAACCTGATGATATTGATATTCTATTTAATTTATTTTAGTGTATATAAAAATTACTACAAATAATTTTAAAAATTTTTAAAACTGGGCAGTTTTAGGAGCTAAAGGGTTGCACCCCATAAATATTAAATACTTTTGTTCAATTTGAAAGTTCATTATTTCTGACAATTGCTATATATTAAGTTTTTCTTTAGTGCTGTTAACATACAAAACTAATGCATTGAATATACTTTTTGGATATTTATAAATATGGCCGTGTTCAAGGGTGTTTTATTGATTAGTTGATTGATCGACTGATGAATCAATACTTTCCTTCATATTACAATTGATTAAGCTCAAATTTTGGCAGTAAGTGTATTTCGGGTATGGCAACACTTAGGCATAGTGCGATTTTTATCCGTGCGCATGTTTTAGGTTTAGCATTTTTAGGTCCTGTTAAAAAATCTAGACATATTATTTAAAAACATGTTTTTAATTTATTTCATCTCTAAGCTTTTTAGTTAGTAAATAGTAAATACAAACAATAAATATACAAATAAATAAACAAATAAAATAAATAAATACAAACAATAAAAATAGTCTTGAATAAAAATTTTTATTTTTTTTTTGCAATTATTTAATGTTTACAAAAGTTTTGTTTTTACAAGTTATTTTACGAAAAACAAATACATTCCTTACAGCTCATAATATACTTTTGAATACAAGAATAAGTAGTAAAAAACGTAGCAGTCAAATGCGTCATAGAATTACTCGTATTATGAAAAATATGATATTTAGGCAACTGAGGGTTCATTCGCCGAGAAAACGTTAAAATTTCTGGAAAGAATTTTCATGTTTCATTTGGCATAGCAAAAATGACTCTTCAATTTCAACAAATAGGAATTTACTTTCCTACCACGAGTGAAAAGTTTTCGAATGGCACACTGTATGTAAAATTTAGTATGAAAAATTTTGGTTGTAGCAACTCTCATTTCATTATTATTTTGATGAGTATGGTCTGGCAACAGAAGCTTCAAGAAATGATGTAAGCAGAAAAGATAAAATTATGTATCAGTAAAGTGAGTATAACGTAAATAATCGCAAAGTTAAGGTAATGCCGTTAATTCATAAGATTAAAAATCGAAGAAATATATTCATAGTTAAAAGAAAAATTTTTACAAGTACATTTATGCATTTAAAGCATATTCTGAAAAAATTAAAAAACTCCTCTAAGATTTATGCATTTTTTAAATCGTTATAAAAAAACACTTTGTTAATGACGACAATAACATTTTTTCATTTAAGCGAGAATCAAATCTTACTAGTATCGATATTGACATTTTGTTTGTTACAAAGGACATTTTCGTGCTAAAAGATTTTTGCTATAAGAGCAATAAATTTTTAAAAATTTTTCAAATACATTTTTCGCGATTATTTGCAAATATTCTTTGAAAACTAACCTTTCGTGACCTGAAATATTTTATACACTAAATGTTAATGAAAAGTTTCCTAAAATAACTTACTCTTATAGCTAGAATTAAGAAAGATGAAATTAATTACGCATCGCTTGCGAAGCCGTATATTTTCTAGTGAATTTAATTGAATTATATGAATATAAATCGATACAACTAATGACGTAAGGAGATATTTGAAATATTTTATTTACAACGTATGTATATTAAAACGACTCTGAAAACTACTTCTATTTTTAAGCAAATTAGCTATTTTTGCCCATTGTTGCCCACATATTTGTAAGCAGCGTTGTGGCTTTTTTTCAAAACAACGTCGACCAAACGTTATTTTGGTTTTGTTGTTGGCTATTGAATATTAGGCCCTATCTCAGGGCCTTTTAAACATTAACAACGTTGTATTCAAGAAGAAACTGATACACGTTAATATTATATTCGACTTTTCTCTCTTTGATATATTCAGAGATTACCTTCTACATACTAAAATTGTATAAGCAGATTTGTTTCTACTTTAAGTTATAGTTTAAACTTTTGTGTTGTTCAAAATTTCAACAGAATAAACTTAATGTTAGCGATTACGTTGCATAAAATGTGACCAACGCAATTATTCACAATAATTATTTATTCTTAAGTTTAGGATTGAAAAAGGAGTTTATTGTAATCTGTAAAAATTTTCAGGGATTAAATTTAACCTTCAAAAGGTTAGCGATTACGTCGCACAAAATGTGACCAACGCATTTATTCACAATAATTATTTATTCTTAAGTTTAAGATTGAGAGAGAGTTTACATGTTATTTGTAATAATCTTCAGGGATTAATTTTAACTTTAAAAAACATTTAATTTTTTAAATTAATAGCTATACATGTGCCAATTTTACATTAAGCTTTTTTATCAGATGTTTTACATAGTAGGCCTTAAAAATTAGACGTACATCAAGTCTGAAATTCGATAGAAGCGAAGCTTCTTTGTATTTTAATAGCTTTTACATGTTAATGGATTATTTTTTTGCAATAAAATTCGACAATTTTTTAGCTTTTACGAATAGAGTGGTTTTTTAAATTCAGATATGTTTTACATTATAGGTTTTACATGAACTTGCCTGAACGAAAGAAATACAAAATATCCTGGTCCCCAATGAACTTACTTGAATGAAAGAAATATAACATATCCTGATCCACAATGTAAATAAGTACTGAATTTAGAAGACGCAGTGGACACATAAGGAAAAGCATAAGGTGAAGATATAAATAAAAAATATATAAGCACTAGAATTTACGAATTGTCTCAAATTAACACTTAATATGTTTGAAGGTTAAATTTATAACTTTAACATTGGGGTTGCATAAAGATTACTGTTGGTTCTTATTCATATATTATAAGGGTTGATTTGTTGCTTCCTGAATGCAATGCGTTGATATCGTTTCTTTTTTGTTGAGTGCATTAAAAATTAAGGAAAAAACATTTTGTGGTTGCATCAGGTAACTATTTATATGTTGTAAATCAGTACAATATATACCGTAAAAGCGCAAGTGTGATAATTTTTTAATTTAATTTTAAATCTTAAAATATTCCGAATTTTCAAACATTATTCACAAAAGCGGAGGACTTTGGATGACATTTTGATATTAAATACATATATGATATTCCAAAAAAGGGCTTATAAAAGCTTGAACTTATGTTGTGCTTTTTTATACTAAAACATCATTGTAATCCACAATGTTAAATTTGAGTTAGTCACACTGTTCTGATAAAAAATTGTATAATTTGCTAATTTAATCTAAATATCATTTGTGTGATGAAAGCAGTAATAATCGATTTGCTAATTTGTACCGAAATGTTTTTTCGTCATTGCGACCTTCTAACTGGTTTTCTTATAATTAGTTTTATAACTTATAAACAACAATATGATCACGCCTACCTGTCATAAAAACAAAAGCGAATATATAGTATTGTGCTATATAAGCTATATGTTATGTATAACTGTTGTTTAATGATGAAAAATTTCCATAATTTTTACTATTTAAAAGCTTTTTTAAAGGAAAAAATTGCGGCGAAAAAAACAACAGTTCGTAGTCATAATTAATAAAGTGAATAGTCATAAAGTAAATTAGTGTTAATTTTAAATAAATTTATATGAATAACTAAACTTATGAGTACTAGGAAATATGCCTCCAGCAAAAGTGAAAGGCTTATAAAATGGGTACTAGTTGAGCAAAAACCGTTTTGCTTCGAACAACCTTGTAAGAAAACTAGACAAAAATTAAAGCCTCTTTAGTTTAAACGCGCTCTCGTGTGAACCATTTTTCATTTACATGAAAATATTTAATTTAAATTAAATTTGGCAAATCTTTTCTTAATTAAATTCTAGAATAACCTCAAGTAAAAAAAAAAAAATATACATTTAAACCTGAAAAAATAATATTAAATTAAGAACTGTTAATTGACAATTTCTAAAACTTGAAATTTTAAAATGTTTTTGATCACTTATGTTCTATAGTTATACTTTCTGTCACTCCAGTTATGACAATTACCTTTTCAGCTCCAGAATTGAGAAACGACTACAAACCAGACGGGCATAATATTTGTATATACATTTGTATAAGCAATTAAATGATGATAGTCTAAGAATACAAATAAATAAAAGATAAAATTGAGTTCTACTCTAGGTTAATTCAAGTCAAGATTATTTTAAAATACATACTACTAGTGTCCAATTAGCAAGGTTTAAAGACTTTCATTTTATGGTCGGATAGAATTTGGATAGGATTTTTATGGATACCAAGAAAGGTCTCATGAGTTTTTACTTTTATGTAGTTGGATAGTTACCATTGATCTAGTATATTTCCATTAAAGTCAAGATACCATGTTTTCTGTTTTAAAGTTGAATAAGTGATAAGCTTTGGTAGTAAGAAATATGACATTGTCTATAAATCTTGGTACGTAGGAAGGGGAGGGGGTTCGAAGGACCGTCATGATTTGCCACGAAGGACGTTTTTATTTTAAGTAAGCCTATGAAGGGTGATTTTTTGAAAATTAAAAAAAAGAAAACAAAAAATTTGCAATAATGAATGAAATATTTATTTAGTGCAATACATCAATGCCATTAGTTTTTAAAGATTATTTCATGTAAATGTTGCCCGTCTCTACGCCTGAGGTGGTCCATCCGTAAACTTTAATTTTGGCATACTTTTTCCAGCATTTCTGCCGGTATCTCAACAATGGCAGCTGTAATGTTGTCTTCCAGGGCTGCAATTGTGGCTGTCTTGTCCCTGTACACCAGAGACTTCACGTAGCTCGACAAAAAATAGTCTAGTGAGGTTAAATCGCATGATTTTGGCGGCCAATGCGCTGCTCCAAAACGTGCGATAATAGCTCACCAAACTCGCCTCTCAATAGGTCCATGGTATCGCGTGCCGTGTAGCACACCGTCTTGTTGAAACCACATATCAACTAAGTCCAATTTTTTCAATTTGGGCAAAAAAGTCGGTAATCATCACACGGTACCTTGGTCCATTGACTGTAACGTTGCGATTTTTATTATTTTTGAAAAAGTACGATCCAATGATGCCGCCGGCCCACAAACCGCACCAAACAGTGCATGTTTCAGGGTGCATTGGAAGCTCTTTAACTGCTTCTGGCTGCTCTTTAGACCAAATTCGGCAATTCTGTTTGTTGACGTACTCATTGAACCAGAAATGAGCTTCGTCTCTGAAGACAGTTTTTCGATAAAAAAGGGTATTTTCATCCAAATTTGCTAAGGCCCATTCACCAAACAAATGACATTGTTACAGGTCACCCGGTTTCAGATCTTGCACCAGCTGTATTTTGTATGATTACATACTGAGATCCTTACGTAAAATCTTCCAGGTGGTTGAATTATATAAGCCCAATTGTTAACAACGGCTACGAATTGACATATTGTGATCTCCATTGACACTGGCCGATACAGCAGCAATATTCTCCTCGGTACGCACTCTGCGCCTACGGGTTGGTGGATAATAATCCAATAAAGTGAAATTGGTGCAAAATTTGGTCACAATAGCTTGAACAGCCTAGCCTGTTCGGTGGATCGATTATGACGACCATAAAATGGACGTAATATGCGAATCACATTTCTCACAGAGCTCGAATTTTGATAGTAAAATTCAATGATTTGCAAGTACTGTTCATTTGTTAGTCTATTCATGGTGAAATGGCAAATCTTACTGAGCATTTTTGAATTTTGGACATGTTACGAGTCACGCGAGAGGTGTCAAAATATTTGCACTGTAAAAACAAATAGCATAAAATCATACTTTAGTTCATTTAGAAAAAAATAAATTTATTTTACGGCAGAAAATTGGTACTTTGTATAAAAATTTGGTTAAACATATATTTCACTGTGATACTTGTTTTATTTGATAACTATCACAAACAACAGCCATACGAATTGTTAGTGATGATACTTCGTTTTTTTTTGTTGCAATTGTCACTTCCAACGTTTGGGGACTTTAGATGTACTTTTTATTGCATAAAATGCAGCAGGACTAAGTGTATACAACAAAGATGAGACAAAAAAAAATATAGAAAATTCAATTTTTACAAATTGTTTAATGCACAGACATAAAATACTGCTTGCTTTCACTCTGTTCTATTTCAGCATTTTGATTGGCCATATTTTATCACCACCTTTACCAATAGCTAGTCCTCAAATGGACTCCAAATTAGCCACAATAAAATTTGTCTTTTCGAAATATTCAAATTGAAAACAAAATTATTTACTATATGTTATGCCAATCAGTAAAAGAAACAATAAATTAGAGAATTTGTTTAAAATATCTTGAATATCTAAAGTAATTGAATGCTTACGGAATTCAAAAACCCCATTAAGTTCAGAATTGTCCGGTCAGAAGTGCTGCTGATGTCATAAAAATTTATAAAAATGAGAAAGTTGATTCAGACTAAGACGTGAAAGATTTTGATAATGTCCCTATGCATGAAAACAATAATAAAAACCTTCCGGCAACACAGATTACGAATGAAAAGCAATAAGACTCTATCTGGGAATAAAAATATTATAAAAAAAACCGTGTGTCTGTTGGGTAAATATTGTAAATCGATTATTTGATATTGGTGGATTGTGTTGCTACGTTTAATTGGTCGGCTATTTGAAGATGATTATTGAAAGAAAATTAAATACGCATTTTGTTGCAAACGCTTCCTTCAAGTTACAGACCCACAATATTTGTGAAACCTGAACAAGTCAGTATGTTTCTTCTTTTTGAAGCAATATTTTCTATATTCGTTAATTGCTTCAACAACATAGTCAAGTGATTTAAGTGATTTTGGAATAAAAAAAATTGAAATTTACTCTATTTAATCAACTTTTATTGTTTATTTAACAATATGGAAATTGCACATAAACTTAAAATTTTACTGAGCTTACTCTCACTTAGCACACGATTTGGTTAAAAATTCGAAGGCTAATTTTAGTTACTTTTTAGCTAATAATCCTTATTAATTTTAATTAATCGTTATATCACCTGTCAAGTTTATATGAAAACTATTTTAAAAAATTGCTATATATACAACTATAAATTTAATTTTCTGGTTTATTTTGTTTTTTTTTTGTATTCCCAAGCAATCCTAGACTCGAATTTTTAATACTGTGCTTCGGATTTTCAATCCCAAATACCCCGGGATGTTACTTCATTATGAAAACCTTCCATAATCAAACCGCCTAGCTAATTTGCTTCAAACCGTTACAGTTCAGCCGCTGTACGGTATACGCAGCAAATGCATAAAATGAAAAGGAAGAACACTCATATTCTTACACCAACAAAAATTCTTATGAATATTCTGTGCTATTGTGTGAGAAAAAAAAAATCTTAGGACTCATGGGTGATTCTCGTATACCTGAAGATAGTAGTTGCTGTTTGGCGCTCTTAACGCCAAGTAGAAATCAAACAGAATTCAAATCCGTACAGAAACGGTTAAAATAGGGTTAAAAATAGGCAGCAAAAATAAAAATAACGATCAAAACACTAAATATCAAATGTGACAATTAATAAGAAATATGAAAAATATTAATATTTATAATTAATTTTGAAAGAAATATAAAATTACTGCTGATGATGCAAGCGACAAATATGTTTGCGATAATTTGTTGAACAATTGTTTGAGTTTGTGAATTTTTTTATGGTGCACAATTCAAGAATTAATGTATAGGAAAATGTTTTATCAAGATTAATAAATGTGTACGAAAAAAAAATAGAAATAAACAAAACAACTTGGAATCGACTAATGAAGAAGGGTGACAACACACGAGTACAAACTAACACCAACAACATCAACAACAAAGTCGAAACGAACAACAAACAAATTAATACAATTTGTGACAAAATATGTGAGTAACATGGCAACAATTAGAAATAGATAACCATCGTGGTCCAACACAAAAAAAAATGTTATTTTGTTTATTTACATTTAGAAATTCTTTGATACAATGCTTAATTAAACGTTAAATGTGCTCTTAAATGTTTTTCAATGTGATTGCTAAGAGTTTGACGCTATGCTTCTATTGATCGCTGCAGCAGCATAAGTTTAAGAGTTGCCAGCTCGCAGTTATTTTATCATCTTATTTGTGTGAGATCGGAATATATGCAAGGGTCGTAGCTGATATGTTTTGAAGTAATCATGACATAAACATTTTGGAAATACTACAATATCCAATTTTTTCTGTTTACTTAACCCTCTATCGTCCCAGTCCGTCTATAGGTGAGCTTTCTGTGAAAGGAAATTTTCACTATTAACTAATATAACTGCTTAAGATACATTCATTGAGTCAAAATTTTGAAAAATTAGAAATTGTATTTTCTTCAGTTATCCTCTATGATGTCATAAATGGAGGTGTACAATTTTGAAGTGAATTCGAAAGATTTAAAAAGCTATACATAGATTTAAGATTAAATCTACCATAGGATATAGAAGAAAAAAAATGATTTTTTCTAAAAATAAACGTTTTTGCCACGGCTTACAGTTAATTAGCTGAATTGGCCAGGCAGGTTTTCACAAAATTTGGTAAAATGCTGGCCACAGTAATTTAGCACATTTTGTCCTAAAAATCCAAAGCAAAATTTATTTTAAGAAAATAATTAATTTGCCGTTATTAGGTGATTAACAAAAAGAACTACTAGCAAAAATCGACAAACACTCAAATGATAAAAAAAAATTGGTTATAAATGCAAAAAATAGATCATGTCGTTTTCGTTACAAATTATTTGAGCTAAGACATTAAATAAAATAAATGATATTGCTAAAAATTTCTCAAATATTACAATATCTAAAAAAATTTTATCAGAAATTATTTCAATGGAAAGACAAATTGCTCTCTGTTTAGCATCAGCTCGAGGAGTTATAGGAAAAATCTGAAAATGGTTATAACGTTATTTTAAAATTTAACTATACAGTCAAATCTGGATGTAACGAACCCCGAAATAGTGAACAGCTCGAAACAGTGAACGTTTGTTTTTTTACACGGACTACTCTAAAAAGTGAACAAAATAGTGACTGATATTTCAAAGAATAAGAAGCAAAAAAATAAAAAAAAAATTGTAAGCAAATTTTTTGAAAATAAATTCAATCTTAAAAATGCGAATAATCGAAAAGGCGAAAAAAATGTGAAAAATTAGTTCACTTTATCCAGATTCGACTGCATATACTAACGTGTTAGCCGATTTTGATCACCTGAAAGGCATATTTACTTTTGACTTTATAATTGCATTTTTCTTTCTATTTCAAAGATATGTTTACTCAAAGTTGAAAAATATATAATTGGTATTTAAAGTATATTACAGCCCCATTCTGGCAAAGTAACAATTGCTACCCAGTATTTTTAAAATTTCTATGTGCTTGTTGTAATTTTTTGAACTCAAAACAAAATTTGAAGCTCAAAAATAATAATTTTTGATAAAAAGTGTCACCTGCTTTTCAGATAGTGACAATTTCATTAAAAAATGTTGTTTTTTGAGCTTCAATTTTTTTTTTTAAATCAAAAAATTACAACAAGCATATAGAAAGTTAAAAATACTGAGTAACAATTATCACTTTGCCAGAATAAGTAGATTACAATAGAAACTTTAAAAAGTTATTAAAATTCAAATGAAAAAACGTTAATTCACAAAAAAAAAAAATAAAGATTGAGGCCGCACCTACACCCAAAAAAAAGCGGAGTAAATAAAGCCATATTCAGAGTCAATTCAACTCTTTTCGTGCATGATATTTTGCCAAAGCTGTAAAAACTATATTTAACTACGTTTGTGAGTTCAATTTACTTCAAAAATTGGATTTGTTTGAAAAGTCGTACTGACTCCGTTTTGAATTGTTTTAAGGTTGAGAAATTGAGAATTTTTAAATTTTTAGTTCACTCAAAAAAACTAGAATCAACTCATTAAAATGTAGCATTAAGTTTTAAAAATAAACAAACTCACCCACAAAAGAGTCAAATAAAGAACCCGTAATTTATTTTGTGTTTAATTATTTTTATTTATTTCTTATTTCAGTTGAATACAAAGAAAATTAAATACATGGCTAACGCCGAAAACAGAATCTCTTGTCCATACTCACAAAGCAGCTTATCCACGACTTGGCAGTTTTGAATCTTTATAATTTCTCATAAAACGAAACTTTTTTTACTTTTGAGCTTAAATTGCTCTCAACTCTCAATTTGTTTCAAAGGTGTTTCATTTATTTGATTTTAGGGGAATTTTTCAAAAAAGGGATTTTTGTATTTAACATTTTTGAAAAAAGGGATAAATATTTGCATTGATTTTACAATTGATTGCTGTTGTTTTGTTCGTTGAATAAGGGAAAAGATATTTTTTAAGCATTTACCAAAATGTAGGATTAAACAACAGGGTGAACGCTATGTTTATGAAAGTTTTTTAAAAGATGAGTTAGTTGTGTTCCTATACTAATGCAAAAATGGACGTGGCATTTAATTTAATATGCTTAATTCCAATATATATTGATGCTAGAATAATTAAATTTGGTACAAAAATAGGTAGAATATTCTCAAGGCGATTTGTGCTAAGTAAGCAGGGTTGCCTAAATGTCGTCATACATTTAGGCAACCCTATACATACATTAAAAATTTGTTTATTAGTGTGTAATGTAGTTTCGTTAATGAAATATGGTAAAATGTGAAATATATATATCTTGAATTTTAGTAAAACAACTGTTGTATATCAAATTTAATAAAATTGTTTAGTTTCCCAAAATTTTCTATAAAAATACATCGCAGGTTAAAAAAAAAAATTACAGTAAAGTGTGTGTACAGTACAGAAGGGAAACTTCTTAATATAAAGAATAAGATAGATTTTTGTAAAAAAACAGAGAGAAAGAAAGAGATAGCATCTCAAACGAAATACAATACAAAATTTTCATAAAAAATATTCTGTTTATTTAATATTTTCATGTCATTGGTTGGTGCTTTATTAATTAATACTGGTCTTAATGGCTTGCGATGTATGCGGAATATGTCGGTGATTTGATATTTACGAGATAACGCGAAAAAATTGACCTATGGGGATCTATTTTCTATGTTCTATTAATTTTTCCCCCTTAACACTTTTTTTAACTCTCCTTTTCTCTATCTGCCACCCTTCTGGGGATCCCGATACAAAAAATAGGAAATGAAACAATGTTTATTACAATTAATATAAAAAAATCTATAACCGTTAGAGGGTCTAATGTCTGGTCCTACTGATTTTTTCATTGAACATTTCTTCTAAGCACACCAGCACTCTATCTACCACCCTTCTGGGGGTCCCCATACAACAAAATATCATTGCTTGTGTTCACAATTTTTCGTAATGATAATTTTACCCTCTATATCAAATGACCGCATAAGAAGTTTCACTTCGATAAAGATATACGCAAACATATAACTCGCAATAGTAAAAACAGCCCTTTTTTCATCATTAGGCAACACTTAATTCTTAAAGCACACTTGATTTGCTTATTAAAATATTTGAGTACTTTCTCTTCATTCAAAGTAAAACGAACAAACGGAAATATTTGCTTGAGCAGACTCTGTTTCGTGCTAAGCATAACTCCGTTTCAGCTTTAATATACAAAGACGTTCTTCATAGATGGTTGCAATAAGTTTTAATGGAGTTAAAAGGACAAATGTTCGGAGAAGATGCAGAGTTAATTTGAAACTGCTTTTAATTTACTCCAAGCTTTGAAAATGAGTTGTATCAAGCAAAAATAGTTTTATATTAACAATAAAAATATTGATGCAATTCATTTTGCGTTTTACGGCGACAAAACGTTTTTAACTTCTCAAAGACTCTTTTGACTCATGAAAAAACTTGGGTTAACTCCGCACATTTTTTTCGGTGTACCTTACATACAAATTGATATCACTCTAATGTCAAAACCTTCTTAAATCCAATACATAAAGAGAAATTATCTTTTGACTTAGTTCTTCAACATTTATCTCATTCATTTTATCTAAAGGGTTAAAAAAAATTAAAATATTCACTCGCTCAGAAACTAAAAAAAATATCATGGATATAAAAACACCACTGAAATAGTTCTGTTATACCATATAATTTATAAAATACATTCTTCAATATTCTTAAAGTAATTATTATACACAATTTCTATAGTCTTTAGAGAACTTAGAGAATTGAGAGCACCAATAAAGCAATTTGGTCGCTCGTAATCAATAATAAGGTGAAATTCTATTGTCGGAAGTAAAACCTATCATCGAAATTATGTTTGGCGGAGACTCATTGGTTCACCAGAAAGTGAGCTCTCGACGATGGCATTTACTCGACGCGGGTTCAAGAATAAGGGTGAATATTATCAACACTTCGGAAAATAAGTTCATTATAGGTGTAGTGTATCAATGTAAAATGTCTAATACATAAAAATAAATTGTTTGATGACGATAAAATTCTTAATGGTTTGTTAATAAAAGAGGTATATCAGATTTTTGCCTATTACTTCTAGTTCCTAGTAGTTCCTAGATCCGCTACTGACTAGTGAATGTATTGCAGACAACTCTTTGAAGATTAAGAAAATTCATTCGAATAAAACTCATATCCTTTTATGTGCAAAATGAGCATAAAGTGAACAGGCTATGATTTTCTTGACGAAAATAATTTCTTCCATAATGTTGTTTTTTTATTTTTTCCAAAATAGTTAAACTCACACTCTTTGATTATAATAGATAAAATCGGCGGTGCTCTGTATTATTCTTCCCCCAACAAGGCCAGTACCATTTTTTGTAAACATTTTTTACACAGCGATTTTAACTAAATAAAACTCTTGATGGCAACTCTGCGCACAATCATAGCATAAAAGCGTAGTAGTACGCCATTCCCCACACTCGGTTACATATTTTCTCGAACTTGAACATCACTTGAGTTGTTTACATTTGTTTCCATTTAATTAATTATTTAAATACTGTTTTACGTACAAAGCGCTGTTGTCATGAATACAATTAAATTGATCTTTTGATCACGCATTGACAATGTTGTCAAGCACTTTTAATTTGCTTTTATATTATTGTAGCTGTCAGTTTTATTCCTATTCATGATCAATGGAACAGATCAAAAAAGAACTTACATCCACTCTGCGCATGTCTTAACTGGTTGAATATATGTATATTTTTTTAAATAAACAATCTAGTTATTTATATTGGAATTCGATTCGGACTGTTGTCGAGAAATTAAGTGTTGTTCATTTATTGTCACTAAGCGGCTTTCCATGTTTAGATTAAACACTTCTTGAAATTTTGATTATTGCAACTGATATGCATGGAGTTGATGTTGATTATGGAAATTTTTCGAGTTTTGTTATTTTCGAAGAAACGGTTTCTTTTATGGTCGATATTAACTGAAATTGACACCGAATGTGTATATCCCCTTATTTTAATGTCTTGCGAATTTATTTCGTTCTAGAATTTACCTGGGTTAATTAAAAAATTAATATTTGAATTAGTACTAAGAAATTATGATAATCTAATTAACGATATAATCGCTATCATTAAGAAACTCAGAAATTTTAACAAAATCGCAAGACAGCACGATACAGCATTAACTTTTTGTATAACATGAACAATAGATACTTTGATAACATTTTTTGTTTTAAATAATACAAAGAGTTTCTGATTTAAGCAAATTAAGAAGCACATTATTAGAATCATCATATTCAAAATGAGTGCTAAAATAATTCCAGTGTTCAAGAGCTAACACTGTATCTATTTATTTATTTAAGTCTGTACAGTCTTCGAAGAGAACAATAATTAATTTGACTCCATAATAAAAGAAACCCAATTGAAAATATATGAAAAAAAACTAAAAAACAGCTGACTTGTGCTTTTTTCACAACAAATCAATTCACTAAAAATGGCACTCTCTTTATAGCACAACGGCTGCAATCGAATTGAACGATGCTGGCAACAGTTGAAAACAGTCAAACTTGACATCAAAACGTTCCCTAGTGTTAGGAGTTAAAAAATAACTACAACAAACACTGGTTAAGTAGAGTTGTGACAGTGTTAAAGGAATAAAGTATCAAAAAAACTTAAAAAACAGCAGATAAAAATTGTTTTTAAAAACATTTACACTTTTATAAACTAAAAAATTAATAAAAATTTAAACAAAAGCACTTTTAACTGTTTAAAAAATGAAACAAGACAAGGTGAAATGCCTCCTATCAATACAAGCGGAAATTTCTAAAGTATACCTAAGTAATTAAAGAGCTGGTTTTAAATATAATTGATGCTGGATTGAATAGTCTTTTCTAAATGGCGAAATACTATCGTATCCGAGAAAATTTCATATGTAAGTGAAATATTTACAACCACGTATATCCCGAATCCCGGAATCCCAAGGCAGTTTTTAGTTCCGGAATCCCGGGATTCAAAATCCTAAGTCCAGAGATTTTATTCATAAGAAAATAAAAACTTTTCAACAACAATAAATCAGGGTTGATATTTTTGGTACAATTGAACTTTTTTTGGTACAATTTTATATTTTTCCTACTTTCCTACGACCAAAGCGTTTTCGGTACGTTTTATTTCACTCTATAATAAGCACAGAATTTAGAACTGTAAGTAAGCAAACGATTTGAAAGAATGAAAAAATTTATCTAGTTCTGAGTTTTGGTACTCTGTACAATACATAAAAATAATTTTAAAGAGTTGATTTTCTCCAATTTATATAAAATTGTTTAAGGAATTCTTTCAATTTCTCATTTGTCAGCAAATGTTAAGAGAATATTTTATTTGCAAAGTTTAATAAAAACTAATTACAGAAACAGACTGCAACAATTTACATAAATTTATTTAATTAAATTTGAGCAAAATATTTTTTAAAATCTAGTGCCACAAAATGCCACAAAATTGATATCAGAAGTAATATATCAAATGAAAAAATTTCCAAAATTTAACTAAAAGTTACGAATGACTGAAAGATTTTCCCATTAATTTCTTTCGTTACCTAAAAATATAAAGGCTCTGACTAACATTTAAAACATTTTTTTTTTAGCTAAATTGTATCAGATTTAGGGTGGATGGCTGATTGACCTAAAGGTATCTACAGAACCTGATTTAAAAAAGGTTAGTGGCCTTTCTAGAATAAAGTACGAAAGAGTTTCGCACGTCTATATAAACTTTTGTTTTTTAATTATAAAATCACCTCTAAACTTTATGCTTATACTAGCTGATATACCCCGTGTTACTCGAGAGTCATTTATATAAACATTTTAATATACACTTTTCGATTAAATGTTTTTGTAAATTTTGGAATTTTGTAAAAACGTGTTGAATTTAAGTTTGAGACCACTATAAAAATATTAGTTAAAAAATTTACCAAGCTTTTTTAACGAAGAAATAATTTTATGACTGTTTTTTCACAATCAAACATTGTTTTTTAGTTCTAAACTGAATTTTCTGGTTACTGGTAAGCATGTTACTTGCACTTCGCTAATGAAAATCAAATTTATAAAAATCTTCCTAAAAATTTTTAGTAGTTTTTCCAGTTGGAAAATAACAATTGGATTGTTTCTAAACAAAAAATTAATATAAATTGAGTCTGATAGTTGATGTAATTTCTTAAATCTTCTGAATTCCTATTTTATACGAAAAATTGTACAGTCGCTTTTTAATGTAAATTAGCAAAAAAGTGTAAGTTAAGAAAGCAGTCGCTTTTTAATTTCTATTATAGTATATACAGCAACCTGTAACAATATTATCGACGTTAACAGTTGATCGACCTAAATTCAGCTGAAAAATCTGCAAGAACAGTGCAAGAATTGGCATTATGTTATTTGCTGCAAGTTTACGCTGTGTGCGAAAAGAACTAAATTGAGTAACAGTTACCGAATTTCTAAAATATTGGAATCGTGTTAGTAATGAAGTACTAATTTCTAATTTCTAATAATTTTCAGCATACTTTTCGGCATACTTTCGGTTAGCACGCAATTGAACCGAACAATTTGTTCAATGCAGCCAAGCTTACAACCATGATTGGAGAGTTAAAATGTCAAAATTTCGCTGTCTTTTATATGTCGGTACATTTAATAAGCGTGGAAATTTGACTTTCAACAATATTGTTCAAATAACACATTAAACATGAAAGAATTAACTTTTACAGCAATCTTATTCACAGTCATCTTTTCGATGATATAGTGATATATATAGAACATTTAAAGTACCATTGATAAAGAACTGAGTGACAACGGTGAAACAACAGTGAGAAAAATGACAAATCACAACAAAACAAATTTAACAGGAGGAGGGGGGGTGGGGAGGGGAGGCAAAAACTAAGTAGATTACTAATTAATTTTATTTAAACCAAAATGTTTGTAATTACTCTAGACACACAACTGCATTCTGAGATAAATGGTGGACGTTCAAACCATATAGAGAATTTTAACACAAAACTAAGTTTTATTAATAGTCTGGTATGAAAAAATAGATTTTAAGCCATAACTTTTGATTGGAAAGAGATATTGGGGTAATTTTTTCACAGAAATTATTTTTGAATTTTATATATATATACTTGAATTTTTTGTAAAAAATATAAAAAACAACATTTTGGAAAAAATAAATTTCGCGAAAAAAATCAAAGGGGGGTACCCTTGTTGTTTTGATGACAAAAACAGTAAAATAATTTTTGCGCTTAGCTGGAAGAATTTTTGCAAATAAATGCTATGTCCTATGAAAGGTAGTCAGATTTGCTGTTTTTAATTGATTTTATTTTGACAACAACAACAATTTTTGAGTAATTTCTTGAGTAAAAAGTCAATATTATGGACCTTTTTTGGCATACTCATAAAACATATATACACTGGCTTAACGGTACAGTTCAACTTATTTTTGTGAAGTGATTTTATTGAACTTTTGAACAAAAAAAATTTGAATGAAATATATTAATGGACAGCGGAGATATTTGCATCGAAAGACAAAACTTTGATTTTCATGTCGTTTTTTTCTCATTCTTAGGTAACGATGTTATATGAAAAAGTCGTTGTACTGAAACTTTCTCCAATTTTGAAGATATGTGAGTGTTTTTGATGTCAAAATAACAAAAAATTTTTAAAATTAAATATACAAAAATCTCCGATGGTAAAAAGTTTTATAATAACAAAATTACCGTTAGTTGAAAAATTTCAGAGGGGGCGTGGCAAAAATTAAGTATGTAACATTTTATGTTGGGATAAGCTTAATATGTGTACCTAGTTTGAGCAAAATCCGTTGAGCCGTTTAGATTTGTATAAAGGCCAAACAAACAAACAAACAGAAAATGAGTTTTATTACTATAGATGATTTTTTTATAGATTTTATTGATCTCATTTTATGAATATTATAAGACCAATTGTAATCCTTTTTGTGATTATAAAAAACTTTGTGATTATTTAAAAATAAATAAAAACCTTTGCAATTTTTTTATACGGTTTATGAACTGAAATGTTAAAAACACATTCACTTTAATTTAAACAAAAACTAGCAAGGAATTATCTTCGACTGGGTCGAAGCTTAGATACCTCCACTGCATATTCTTAGCTATGCATGTTTTTAAAGTTTGATTACGTCACTTCGTATAGATTACGGTTGTGGTGTTCATCCAATTTTGCGAAAACTCAAATGCAGATCACGTTTAAGATATGGAAGATTATATGCTGTTAATACACACATTTCTGTGGAATTTATAAAAGTTATGCTACTTTGATGACGTCACTTTGTATGGGAGACTGGCCGAGGTTATATCAATTTTGCCAAATTCCAAACTCAAAGTGAATTTTAACATTCTTTGCATATGTTCATAATTTTAATTTATTAAATTAATTTTTGCAGAATTTTTAGAGACTTAACCGTTTTCATATAGTTAATTTGTTTAGGAGGTAGGCGTGGTTTTTATACTAGTTTTACAAATGTGGTATATATGGTGAATATTTGAGACCAAAGTTCATATGCAAAATTTTAAGTCATTTCATTAGTTTACCATTTTGTTAAAGGCACTCTTTATGGGAGGTTATTGCGTTGTTGTTTGATTTTAAAAATTTTTGTGGTCAATGTTTATTGTCAAATTTTTAATCATGACATTAATTTTTGTGTCATTTTTTGATATTTTAAAGATTTGATAAAGTAACGTTGTAAGGGAGGTAGGCGTTGTTTCTATCCGATTTTAACAAACTTGAAATACATGGTGGCTATTTTACTTCAAAGCTTATGTGCAAAATACCAAGTAACAGCAAAAATTTTTCTGGCGTTTTTAGAAATTTGATTGTTTTTGTACTTCTCGAACTTGGTCTCTGTTTTTAGTACAAGCACATATACCAAATTTCAATACGATAACTTTAAAATTGTGTCTGTAATCATGTCGACAGACTGACCTAGCGAAATCAGCTCAGGAGGTGATGCTGATCAAGTCTATATATACTTTTATATATCTGCCACACCTCCTTATCAGCGTTGCAACAAAATTTATTCCATACTATTTTTCTTCATTTAGTGCAATTTTTTCTAAATTTGTATACTAAAATGAATAAGCCATTTATCAAACCTGCAATAAATACAACCGCAAGGTAAACGATATTTTTTTTTACCATCAAAATCATCTTGTTCCTTTTTTATATCTATGTACACTTTGAAAGACTATTTTTTTAGTTTTTTTTTGTTGTGATCTTAGAAGATTGTTTACCAGGCAAAACAACTTTCCAACTTTCATGGAATTTTTAAAGAAGCATTAGTTTTATAACTATAATATACTTTTTTACTATGAAAAGAACATTTTATTTACATCATATTTTTTACTAAGCGCTGACTTATTTATTTAAATAAAAAGCTTTGTTTTCTTTTAAAATTTTTTTAAAAGATAAAGTTATGTTTTTTGTTTTTAATTAATAGACACAAATATGCTTATATTTTTATGTCTATAATAACATCATATATCTATTCTGATATTTTTAAAGTTTTTTGCTTTCATTCTGAAAAAATTTTTGAACTTTTCTGATATATAAAGTTAAACTTCATAACGTTTTTTATTAACTTCTTA
The DNA here is from genome assembly GCA_963920525.1 of Dichetophora obliterata. NCBI lineage: Eukaryota > Metazoa > Arthropoda > Insecta > Diptera > Sciomyzidae > Dichetophora > Dichetophora obliterata. Next base: position 2,113,140 of record OY986435.1, read on the forward strand.
GATAATTAAAAAAAAAAAATTAAGCAAATATATAATTAAAGACCGTGAAGGTTATGATTTTTATTAAAAAATCATCATATCAAAATCGTTATTTTCTAATTTCATTTTCTTTCAATCTGGTTTAATCAGGTTATGATATTTTTCAATCATGAAATTTACAAGTGTATCCCCTAAAAATATAAAATGGGATTTCAGAATTCGAATTTATCTTCCAACTATTATTGAATTTTTTCCTTATATTCTTCTTTGTATATTCCAATTGTATTGTAACCCTTGTCTGCATTAGTAATTATGATTTTGTCTTGGTGTTGTACTTTAAACTTTTGAGTTTTTGAATATTTTACGTATAAATTACGATTATGTTTATATTTTCTATTCTTAATATAAAAAAAGAAAAAAAAATTTTAATTCTTTTTGCCAAAACGCATAATTAAGAGGGAAAGTTAGTAACGCTCCCTGCTTTTAATACTGCTGAGTACGATTATTTTAAAATTTATTATTTATACATTAAAACAGATCAAGTAAGAAAAATAATAGCAAAATCTTATTGATATATTGTATATGGGCATTTCCATCGTAACTCACGCGACATGCGTACGACTTAAAGCTTCGTTTTCTCGGAAGCTTATGTTATTAATGTAAAAAAGTTTCTTGTGTACATATGTCTTACAAGACATAGTAATGATATGATCTACCAAAACTTTCGTTCCTGTAACTAATTAAGAATGGCAGTGGTAAATATGAACGTAACTCACGCGACAAAAAAAGGAAGTGTGTTTTACAAGCAACTCAGCGAATTTTCCCCATATAATTTGTTTTGTTTTTAATTTTTAAATAATGGGAAAACAGTGAAGTTCCATAATAAACCCACTTTACTTATGGACTTTGCTTATTTAAAAATATATTGAGTTTCAAAAAAATATTTGCCGTAACTCGCGCGACATAACCCACGCGACAAAATTTCCTTAAATTTAAATTGGGTGATTAAGTAATAAGGTAGTAAAGTAATTATGTAATTTAGTTATTAACAAACAAATTTAATATATTGTCCTTTTCTTGCCTCAACCATTTATTTATTATCTTTAGCCAATGCCTTCCATTTTTACTAAAACAAAAAGTTTAAGAAACATTTACGAAAAAGGAAACTACATTTGTGACATAGTGCAGACGATTTGATCATCATGGTTAATGAATTTATATAGAAATTTCTTAAATTAATAAAATTAAAATTTTTTTATAATATCATAAAATAAAAAGCTTTTAATAAGTTTTAAGTAGTCACAGTTGACTTTTTTCTGGAAATGCCCATATATTGGGGGTTGGAATTAGTTTTAAAGGTTTTCTAAGAGATGGCGTAACTATCAATAGATCGCATCGGGCACACCTGTGTGACTATATTCATTTCAAAGCACATTGTCTAAGCTTCATTTTTCAGTATGTGTCATTCCACTGAAGTGTAAACAACATATATTTTTTTCTCTGTGAACATGTCGACTTTCGTTCCAACAAAACGCAATTTGCGGGAAAGTTTACTTTTGTGCTTCCATTTGAAGAAAAAAGCGGTTGAAGCACAACGCACGCTTACTGAGGCTTACGGGGACTATGCTCCATCGATTTCTACTTGTGAGTACTGGTTCCGTCGGTTTAAAAGTGGTGATTTTGATACGGAAGACAAAGAGCGTCCGGGCCAGCCGAAAAAGTTTGAAGATGAGGAATTGGAGGCTTTGCTCGATGAAGACCCGTGTCAAACCCTTCAAGAATTGTCAGAATCATTGGGAGTCGACTTATCAACGGTCGGAAAACGCTTGAAGGCCATGGGAATGATTCAAAAGCAAGGAAATTGGGTGCCGTACCAGTTGAAGCCAAGAGACGTTGAACGGCGATTTTGCATGTGCGAACAACTGCTTCAACGGCATAAAAGGAAGAGTTTTTTGCATCGTATTGTCACTGGCGATGAAAAGTGGATCCATTACGATAATCCTAAGCGAAAAAAATCGTGGGGACCACCCGGCCATGCATCAACATCGAGGGCCAAGCCGAATATTCATGGCGCCAAGCTTATGCTGTGTATTTGGTGGGATCAGAAGGGTGACGTGTACTATGAGCTGCTAAAACTTAACGAAACCATCACTGGGGAACGCTACCAACAACAATTGATGCAATTGAGAAGAGCATTAAAGGTTAAACGGCCGGAATATGCCGAAAGACACGACAAAGTGGTTTTTCAACATGACAACGCACGGCCACATGTTGCAAGAACCGTCAAGGAAACGTTGGAGGCGCTGAATTGGGATGTGCTACCCCACCCGTCTTATAGCCCAGACATAGCCCCTTCCGACTACCACCTTTTCAGATCGATGACGCATGGCTTGGCTGAGCAGCGCTTCACTTCTTACGAGGATACCAAAAAATGGGTCGATTCGTGGATTGCCTCAAAAGACGAATCGTTCTTCCGGTGCGAAATCCATATGCTGCCAGAAAGATGGGAAAATGTTGTAGCTAACGATGGACAATACTTTGAATAATATACATTGTACCGTTGTTTCTAAATAAATGCTCAAAAACCGAAAAAAACCTTTAAAATTAATTCCAACCCCCAATAGTAAGAGAAACTCGTTTGACTGAAGAACTATGCAAGCACTTCAGTGGGAAAATGGGTAAATTTTGTATATCAATCTTTACCCAATGAAGTGGAGAAGATTTTTAAAATACAAGTTTTTCTTTTGCCAAAAACTATTTGCCCAGTTAGTCATGGATATATGTAATTTTGAGACGTAAAACTATCTACCATATTTTGTACAAAGCTAAGATTATTTTTAATTATTAATAAAAATGAGAAACTCAAAATTTTTATTTACAAAAATGTGTTAATTTGTGAAAATTACTAAAAAAAAGCCCAATAATAAATGAAGCTATTTACAAAACACATTAGTTAAAGTGTTGAAATGATATAATTTGTCTAAACAATAATAAATAACTTATGCAAACGGTTTGGAGAGGGAGAAAAAATTTAGGCAAAGCGGAAGAAACCATTTCTATTCATAAATGACATGAGAGTCCTTGTGGAATTAACACAAAATGAAGTAAGAGTAAAATAGATGTACTAGTATATACTCTTGTATGTCAAGCAAGTTTAAGCAAAAAAAAAAAAAGAAGATTTGTTGAATATCTGCATACAAATTTTGGAGGTTTTTTTTTGTTATAAATAACACTGTGGAACACGAAAAAATAACTGGAAAAATCTTAATAGATTTCGGTAATCACTAATTCTAAGGGGCTATGTTATGGTGGCGGTTATATGATGAAAGGTCACATCCCTTTTTACGCTCTATTTTCGTTTTATGAGCTCAGTGACCAATGTGTGCTATGCTGACGGACATTTGATCTCTGAATACTAGCACATTTTTTGCTAATTTTAGTACTTTATCAGTCAATGAGTGTTGCTTGCATGTTTCATTTTCACTGCTTTCATACATTTCGTATTAAAAGTGTACTATTTTTATGCTAAAACACAAATGTTGTGTATAATTTCACAACGCAACACTGCTTTGATCTCATGATTTTTTATTGACAGCCGAATCATTTGGTGACCGTGTGATCAAAATTTATTTCCTTACTCACTTTCTCAAATTTACCATTTACATTGAAACAACAACAATTCAAAACCATGACGTGCCCGTGACCACCATCATAACATAGCCCTAATGGTTAAATTATGTTCACGTAACGCTACGCAAATTGGCACAGTGTAACGAGTGTGGCCATAATTAAATTTTTTTTCAAAAATACAAAAAAAAAAGTATACAAGTCGAGAGAGAATAATTGAATTAACCCTCCCTATGTCCGCTTTGATTTTGCATACGTGACGAATCGTCCACTATGACAATTTCATCCAAGCTATTTTATATACACCTTTAGAGACATCTTTTAACCCTAATTTTATTTTGGGAGTTTAGTTTTAGACTTAAATAAAAGAATAAAGGTTTTGTTAAAAAAATTTGTATAGTTTTGCGAAATAAATTTTGGAACATTAAAAAAAAATTGCGCTCAAAGTACATGTTTGAGATATAGCAACACCACAAAAAGTTGGAGAACGATATCGTCATAGTGGACACACGAAAGGTTAAGTGTAATCCAAAATATTTCTCCAAAATTTGCATTTTTGTAGACACACTTTTAACTTAACTTATGCTAGTAAGAGAAGCAGACATTACATAAGAATTTTTTTCATTAATATAAGTATGTACAAATTGCATAAGAAAAACAAATATGGAATTGTATTTGAATGGAAAAATACTTATTTTTTAATTTTTAAATACCATGATCGTGTTACCAGTACTTTTATAAAGTGGTATCTGACAAATAAAGAAATTAAAATTTCAGCTACTTAAGAAGAAATTTAAAAAAAAGGTAAATAATAAAACCTCTGAAATTTTTAGATATGATATTTTTATAGTTATAAATAATTTAAGTAAGAAAGATTAAATTAAAATAATTGCGAATCTTTACAAAAATTGCATTTCAGATAACTTTTAAGCTTTTTCTTAGGTCTTGCTGTGCCAAAGAAACCACAGACGTTATTTAAGTAATTTTTTAAAATAACTGATTAAGAAATTATACATTAAATATATACGTAAAGAAAATATAGAATTAGTGCAAGCCGTTTACATTTGTTTTACGCCTTTTATTTATCATGGTCTCTTTTTAATGAAAAAGTGAAAAATTTTTCCAACTTCGAAAGTGATTTAAAATAAAAATCAAATTAGTATCTCTCCAATTTTGAAGTTTGAAAAATTTTTACTTAAAATATAAACTTTAAATAACTGCAAATTTTGAAAAACTGAATTTTTTGTAGAAGTATCATTTCAGTAAATTTTCGATTTTCTGCCAAAGTAATAACAGCCATAACATAAAAATGTTTAACGTTAATTATTAAATTAAATAAACTTAAATGATAAATTTTAAAAATATAGAACTATCAAAAAATTATCTATTTAAGTATCTTGCTCGATGATGATTTTTTGGGGAACATGCCACTTATCGACTTAGGTTGTAAGAGGGGTAGGCGTATTAGTCAGCCGATTCGATTAATTTTCGCACCAACAAGTTGGTGTCAGAAAAGAACTGGGCTTACAATGTTTCATTGCTATGGAATAATTTTTTGAAGAAATATACCAGATTATCGATTTCGGTAATATGGGAGGTGGTTGCGTAGGCTAGGTGTGAACAAAAGCATTACTGATCTTATAGATGAGCTGCTCAACTGTCGAGTAATCTTATCAGACCTAGGTGCGTACAGCGCTGTAAGATCGGTGACAAGAGGTACGCCACAGGGTGGTGTGCTATCTCCACTCCTCTGGAATCTGGTAGTGAACAATGTACTGCTGTCTCTAGAGAGGGAGGGCTGTGTTGTGGCAGCATACGCCGATGACCTAGCAATCGCAGTCAGAGGCAAATTTCCCACTACCATACGCGACGTCATGCAAAGAGCTCTTTGCAAACTCGAGCAATGGGCCAAATCCTGTGGTCTTGGAGTAAATCCGGCCAAAACAGAACTGGTCCTTTTCACAAGGAAACATAGAATTCCGTCTCTCACACCAATCACGCTTAATGGGTCTGCATTGTCCTTATCGGAAAATGCAAAATATCTAGGACTCATTCTTGATAGGAAACTTAGCTGGAAACTTAATATTCTTGAGCGTACGAAGAAAGCGACAGTTGCGCTGTACACTTGCAAAAAAGCTATAGGGAAAAGTTGGGGGTTTTCCCCAAATATCGTTCACTGGCTGTATAAAGGGGTCATTAGACCTATACTTCTATATGGAGCATCGATATGGTGGCCTGCCTTGGACAAGGTCACATATTTCAACCAGCTCCAAAAAGTCCAAAGAATGGCATCTATTTGCATCAGTGGTGCTCTGAGAACAACACCGACTGCGGCTTTAGAGACCTTATTACACCTTCTACCGCTTGACTTGGTTGCTAGGCAACAGGCAGCTTGTTCGGCGGTCAGACTTAGGGAAACTGGAGTATGGAAAAGCCTGGGTTCAGGACACGCATCTATACTCTACAAATTCAACTTCATTCCACCAAGGACTGATTATTGTAAACCACTGCTTTCCTTTGATGGAAACTACGGTACGCTTATTCCACCTAGAACATACTGGAATAAAGGTGCGCCGTGGAAACCGGGGTGTCTTTATTTCTATACAGATGGGTCAAAATTAAATGGCAAGGTCGGGTATGGGGTCTACTCAAAAGAATTAGGGGTATCCTTAGTTCGTAGGCTGCCGGATCACTGTAGTGTTTACCAAGCCGAAATGATGGCGATTAAAGAAGTTGCAACCTGGCTCTCAGAGAACGTCATCTCTAAACGAGAAATACATATTTTCTCGGACAGCCAAGCAGCGATCAAATCGATTGAGCAGGTATCCATCAACTCTAAAGTAGCCAGAGAATGCCGTGCTGCATTAGGCGAAATGTCAAAGTTCTTTGACATCAGCTTAATCTGGGTACCTGGGCATAAGGGCATACGTGGAAATGAAAAAGCAGACGAGCTTGCTAGGAAAGGTACATCGGTGACTCTAATGGGTTGAAACTCGCCGAGCATCCCGATGGCAACTGTCAAAATGCTACTTAATGAGTACACCACATCTAAAGCCAACTCAAGATGGGCTGAACTCTCAACATGCAGAACAACAAGGCTTATCTGGCCGACTCTAAACCCAAAGCGATCGAGAGTCCTCCTCTCGTTGGGAAGATCAGAGGTGGCTACGTTAGTGGCTGTTACCACAGGGCACTGCCTAATAGGCAGACATGCCTCCAGATTGGGAGTCATCACTAATGACTTCTGCAGAAGCTGCAGGGACGAGGAGGAGGAGGAAACTATCTCCCACCTTCTATGTTCCTGTCCCGCGCTTGCGAGAAGAAGGCATAAACATTTGGGGTCATTCTTCTTTTCGGAGCTTGACGACCTGTCGGGGACAAGCGTTAAACGTCTAACAAGCTTTATTAAGAGCTCAATGTGGTTCCACTCGGACTGAAGGCCAAGTGTGCAGCGGTATCACAACGGACCTCACTGGTCTAAGTGAGCTGTGGTACGTGCGTTTTGGTTTTAAGCACGTACAGCGGCTGCCGCCTCAACCTAACCTAACCTAAATATGGGAGGTGGGTAGGCCATTCATCCAATTTGATCGCATGTTTTTCCAGAAAATGTTGTGATTCTACGGTAACTCTTTCTATTTATGGCCACTTGCTATATGGAATCGTTTCACTGTGCGTGGCCGTAGCAAATGGCAGATTACACGTTGCAAATAGGATGTTGGTTATGTAGACGTACATCTACACTTTAAAAACTTCAAATCAGCTACTTTTGTTTACAAAAAGTAAAAAAATTTGCAATTGGCGTCAAAATTATATTTATTAGCAAATTTACCGCAGTAAAAAACAAAAGAAAAAACTAAAAAAAAAACATTTATCAGCAAATTTACCGCATTTACCACAAAACCGTAGAGTGACGTAGAATTCAAGATAAAACTGAACATTTTATTTATTAAACGTTTATCTTAAGGTTTAAGATAAGATTCTCTTTTTAGCTATATCTTTTCTAAGCTATGTTTAATGGTGCATAACCAGGATATACACAAAGCCCATATAGCCGATATTAAAGTGACATCTGCTACAGCTACGTTGCGTCACGTTACGCGACCATGATTAGAATACACCCACCAAAGGATATATCTAGGTTAGGTAGTAGTAACGACAGTTTTATTCATATCTCTCCTCCTTTATCTCCTAACCAAAAGTTAGTTGGCTCACAAAATTGAGCACCAATGACGTGCCCTAAAGTGGTTCAAATACCCCCTCAAAGTACAAAATTAAAGAACGGCAAGTGATATCAGTTCCATGATTCCAACAAAATAAATTTTCAACATCTTATCTACAAGTTTGCAAAACATTATATATTATTTAAACTTACCCTTACACGTAAAAAACTTTTCAAAGTTTTTAGAAAAAATTTAATTCCAGTTCATTTTAAAATACTTTGAAAAACACCTGGTGACTCCTGGGACAGTTTACTATAAAAGTTTTCTTTCTCTTAATTTTGTAGACGATTGCTTAAGATCTTCAACAGAACCAATTACCTGCACTCACAGATTTACTGTTATTCTGTACGTTTCCTTTACGAAAAAAAAGATGTCTTAATTTTTCTCATGCTAAATTTTTGAATTACTGAATGTGACTGTCGGGAGAAAATTAATATCTTATTCACACCTTCGATCATTTAGTCATAATTTAAGCCAAACAACACAATGCTAATTTTTGGTGTTATTATATGTTATAAGTGAATAATGAGGCAACCATCTCCAATAGAAAACTATGTGCTAGCTATAACCAAACACTGCATATAAATTATAATATTTGTGACTGTCGGGACAAGCTAGAAATACAAATAAAATTTAAGGTAATATTATCAGCTATTTTTTATTTTCTAATAAATTTCAATCATTTTAACATATATTTATGCTAATCACTGTCACTAGAGTAACAAATTTTATTTTTTATAACTGCGCCGATTTCATTTACAGCTCCCTTGCCATGACTGAATGCAAATTAGCTCCAATCGGTTTTCACGCCCCAGTCAGTATCTGAGAAGCAAAAGGTCGATAACTTGAATCGGTTGTTAAATTGCGCTCCACTGCCATCAGGACAAATCATGATTTTTTAAAGTTGGAAACTTATATTTCAAGTGTTCTATAATATTTTTCATGCACGCCCAAACTGCATATTTGTCATGCGATAGCTCATTGCTTTTGATAAAGACTTCTCCTGCCCTTCGTTTGCCTGTGAATAGCGTCACTTGGGCATAGTTCAAGTGCACTGCTTGTGCAGAATTGCACAAGAATTGCAAAATTTCAGCGAAGCCCACTTGTAGGAGAATTTTTGTCTGTCTGAGAGCTTGTTAATTTTTTACATAAACATGGTTATTAAATTTGGGAGTTTGCTCGTTTAGCTCATTCAAAAGTTAATTTACAGTTCCTGGGACGGTCGTCACTTGGGATCTATAAGTTAGGTTTGCCATTCTTTTCAATAAGTTTTCGATTAAAAATCTATCCCCTGCAATTGCAGGACATCCTACAGTAAGAAACATTCTTTACAACATGCAGTCATACATTTTTCATTTGATGTAGAATAAGTAATTTTTCCTAGAAACTCTGTAGAAGGAAATGGCGCGTTTGGCACGATATCGCGAAGTTAATCTAACAGAAAACTAAAGCTTGCGTGAAAGCTACAGACGCAAACATTATGTGGCATTTCTTTCTTCGGCCGTTCATAGGTTGGCCTTAAATTCTAAATTATAAAAATAAAATTTTTAATCGCATTTCCCAAATAAAAAGGGGCCATTCCACGGGAAATGGGAAAATAAGTTATTTTCTTAAATTGATATGATTATAACTAATTTATTTTTAACGCAATGTATAATAGTTAAATTTACATAATCTGTAAAAATTATTTAGAAAACACAAGAAAAGGTATTTTTTCACTTTGACAAGTTGTTGTTTATTGTTAACGATTCGTACGATATTTTCCCACCAGTCCCACGATATCTCACTAGTCACGATTTCTACTTTCCTTATTTATTTGTAGAAACGAAGCTTGGTGGTTTCTGATGAAGTCTATTTAATCATTTCATAGCATAATAAAAGACATCGTTGGCCGACGCAATATTTCGGTCCCACGCTACTGAACAACGTAGAGTGCCTACCTAAAAGACTTTGGATTTTCTGTCCCGCCAGTCACACTCCTTTAACCAATGAAATATCACCAAAATATATATATGAGCTATTTTTTTTTTGTTAAAGTTTTGTATGTCAGTTTAAAATCTATTGTAAAATATCTATTTGATCATTATATGTCATCAAAATACAAAGTTACAAGTCTAAACATTAGGGATTCTGGAGTAAACTGTCCCTCCAGTCACTATGAAAAGACCCAAAGGTTAAAAAGACATTTTTGTTGTTAATATAGTTTACTATGTAAATGTACATACTTATTAGTGCCAAAAACTTATCATTATATTTTTGACTGTGACTGTTGGGACAAACTTAAAAGCTTAATAAAACTCAAAAATTAAATTTGAAAATAATAAGAATAACATATTGCTGTGCCGCAAAATTTTTCACTTTCTTACACAAAAGAAAGTTGTTGTAAGTACTACATATTTCGGTAAAAACAGACTTTTATACATTTTTGTGTGACTGTCGGGACTTTTGATATGCTTCTATTCAAATGAATATAAAAGAAAAACTAACTTATTTTTTATTATTTTTTTAACCTCAGTAGTTTTTGAAACACTGCTTCGATAAATGACCCAACCCTATCTCTTAGTTACAAGAAAAGTCCTTAACTTAGCTGAGAGGCTTAAGCAATATTTATCGATACATTTCATTCATCAAAACAGATAAAAATATAATAAAGATTGAGTAAAAATGGACCTTTACCTAAACATTTTGATTTAAAAAGTGGAAAACTGTGGTACTTTACGTTTTGTTTCTTTTTCCCCTTATTCTTGTAGTGACCCAAATATTTAAAATAAAATTTTTTAAAATTTAATTTAATTATTTTAAATTTCAAAAGATTTTTTATGTGACATATCATGTTTTACAATATGCCCTTGAATTGTATTAAAAATTTTGATGATAATTTTTGCCTACAAGTATTTTGTTTTTTTGTCTTTTTTGGCTTATTTAAAAATTTAAAAAAGGTAATTAAAACCATTTTTGTTGAAATTCTCAATTAAGATCAACTACTGTTTCTGATTTATTTCAATTTTTATTTGTTATAATATCTTAGTAAAATATTTGATATGGATTAATGGCTGAGATGAAAAATTTGTTTGTGAAATTATTGAATTGATATAACTACCTGTTTCTAAGTAATACTACTCGTAATTTTTAAAAAGGAGTACATAACCCTCAAGGATAATTTAAATTGAAAACAATGTAGCTCAATTTGGTGGGCCTTAAAATTTCCAACATCTTTGTTTAAGGTTTTAAGTTAAAATTTCATACAGTTTAGAAGGAAAAGGAATCTGAAAGTGAAAATAAATCAAAAACTTTCACCTTGAAAAATCGATTATTGGTACTAATCACACCAAAATTCTTTGGTGGGTAGTACTTGTAAGAGACATCGAGTACTGAGAACTATTGTGGTATTTGAAGTTACTTTTAGCAATACCAAAATTTGTCACACAGTGTAATCGTTTTACACATCGATAGCGTCTCACTAGATGGCGTTTCCACTTACCATATAAAATAACTTTCTTGGAATCTAATAGATATTGAGAGAATATCTAACGAGAGAAACAGAGGGAGTGTGAGAGTTAATGTTCAACATGTCCAATGCCTAAACACACGTAGTTCGTGTTTTATCATACCGTAAATCGGGGCGATCTGTTTATTCTTTTCATTAGGCTTGGTAGCTCTTTCCTCCCTTTCCCCTACCCCACCAAATTTGTGTTTTTGAGCATTAATTTGCATATGTTTTTCACACTTTTTTTATAAAAAAAAAGTTCACATTAGTTCAGTATTTCTGCGTACCGCTCTTACCGACTGCTACCCTTAAACAACTTCTACCATCTCTTTCTTTAGGCAAATTTTAAAATTTTTCGTCTGTCAATGAATAAGTGTGACTTAAAGTTTTGTAAAAAATTCAATATCAATTTTAGTTCTTTGATCGTACTTCGCGGAATAAGTTCAACACGTGAGCGCCTATAGTTTGCAAAAAAAAAAAAAAAAACAAAAAATAATAATAAACGTAAATGAAATGGAAGTCATTAATGTTGCTTATATCAAAAAGTTATAAATAAAATATTTTTATCTCAAAAAAACACGACGCGCGTCGGTAGTTTTATTTTTTTCTTTATTTTTGAAAATTCATTGAACTTGAATTTCGCGACTGTTGTTTACTGAAAAGTCAACATAAATACATATCTATGAGAGATAATTGTATTCATGGTGTGAATTGTGAATATGTGTGTTTTATTCAACGCAATTTTAAAGAAATTCTTTTTAGAAAATATTTACTTTAATTGCAAAAAAGTTTAAAAATAAATAAAATACTAAAAATATTGAAGAAAGGTAAATAAATTTCCCTGATTTGTTTGTTTATCATTTTTGTAAAAAATTGCGTTGATTTTATTTCCATTTGAACTTAATAAATTTGGCTTACTTTTTTTATCATTCAAACAATGATAATTTTTAGTATAAGCAGCTAGATCTTTTTGGCTCGTCTAGCATTGTTTTTTTCCTTATTTTTATACATACGCATTTCTTTTCGCAGAAGAAAAGATTGCCTATTTTTGGAGTAAAATTAAAATAGATTATGGTTTTGGTAACACACATTTCGTTCGGTTTCCAAGTTTTCTTCAGCCATTTCGAAGATTTGATTATACCAATTGATTATTAATTTCAATATTAATTAAATATTGGAACGCTGTGAAATTTCAGGATTATTGTTATTTCATTAAAAGATAATTTTATATGAAGAGCTTATTGCAATAACGTGATAGCCACATGATCTAAAAAATCAATTTTTTAGGCTGAGTATATTACTCAATGTATTGCCAACAACCACTGAAGTGATGTTGGCTATTTCTTATTAATTGTCTAACCGATTTGTAAAAGTTTCCGTGTTCAATTCCATTTCTTCACACAAAAATACATTTTTCCAAAACTTTAGAGTTGATTATTTCAAAATATTTTTTAGGTGGCTTATCATGTTCTTGCAGTAAGCCCTTCATATATTAATATGTGAACATGAAAGGTTATCGTACGCTTTTAAATATTTATTTTAGAAAAAGGGTAATAAAACGTATATCATTCGCAAGGTACTGCACCAGAGATGTGCAGAAAAATGTTTAATTTCAAATTGATAACCTATGATCCGAAATATGAGCGTTGAATGTATAAATTCATTTCAGTAAGGGATTTCAGGATTGTTAACAGGTAAAATGGGGAAACCTTATCGAATGGACAAGAAAAGAGGCTTGTACAATTTGACTGTAATTAAGGAAGCTTAAGAACAATGTCTACCTCTACAGCTAGTTAAAATAAAGATGCCAAATCAGATAAAAACCTCGCATACCTCCTAAACAAAGTAACTATATGAAAGCAGTAAAATCTCTTCAAAGTCTACAAAATGTACTTTAATGTCTTGAAATTTTAATTTTTTCGTGAAAGCTTTAACAAAAAATATGCATTTTATGTATGGGACTTGTCTTAATCAAATCAAAAGAACCTCTACCTCCTATACAAAGTGAATTTATGAAAACGGTAAAGATCTCTAAAAATTTCACAAAAATTATTTTAAGGCCTTCAATTCGTACAAATATGTTTTAATCTTTGCTAAGCACTTTACGTTTTGAATTTGTTTAACTAAAATTAAGACTTCATTTACCTTCCATACAAAGTGACGTCATCATATTAGCTCATGTTTATATACAAAAGGCAATTGCAATCTCTCTGCTAAAGACACCAAAACTACTGGGCTGATTAAGATAAAATTTTGGAGGTAAATTTGTATCAATTACGAGATGGCTTAGAAATAATGAAAGAAAGCATTGGATAACGAGGCGTGGCACGTCCCATACAGCCCCATAGCCTTCAAATTCGGAAGGAGGATCACTTTTATTAATATATATAAATACTAATAAATCTAATATGTAATCGGTTAATCAAATATCGAATATAACATGAATTTTGATACTTTTAAATTTATATTTCGGCGTAACTTTTTAGTTAAGAGTTAATTTTTTTAACCCATTAATGCTCACTACCAGAACCCGTTGAGTTTAGCTTTTGAATTTTACAGCAAAAGCTTTTATTAATATAAGACGGAAAACACTGAAGTTTAAGAAAAAAATCTAAAGGATTTGGGTGTGGCAAAGTGCATGATTATAAACGCATAAGAGGTCTGTATAAATGGTCTTATAAATGCATAAGAAAAAATTATAAATTGGAAAATTTTCATTTCGTAGCGTAGCCGTTCCACTTTAACCTAATGCATTTTTTTAATTATATTTTCTTTTTTCTTGAGGTTTATAAAACAAAATAGTTCTTCAAAAGTTACTATTGAAAGCAAAAGCTTTACAGTGGCTGAAGATTTTTGAGTAATTTTTAAAAAATGGTTTTATCGCGTATAATATATCATACGTTATCTTTAATGGGTTAATAAATCAAAGAACCAATGCATGAGCCTTATACAAACAAGGTTTGGTCTTTGACCTGAAAGGAAAGTGATAGATTATTTAGAGGAATTGATTGGAACCATATGTGAATTATTGATTAGGCGAAACAAACGCGAAAGACAACTTAAATTGCGTTTAACCGAGGCTAGTGTTATGCCTTAACCTCGGTAAGTATTCCAGCCCATAGTTATATCTGTCCTTTAATTCCACATTTTCCACAATTTAGTTGTATAAATCAATATATAAATCTTTTTGAATGTATGATAAAGTTATCATGTCCTTCGTTGCTGCATTATCAATGATCTATCAAGAATAGATTGAAAACAATCTGGTCTTAGAAAAACTTGAAAAATAAAATAATATCATAGAAATACATAAAATCTATGAAAAACTAGAAAAGAATAATCTTCAAGTGAGCCGAAGTTACCGAAGTTAGTTTAATGGCGTTTTCGTTTCTCGAAAAAATGCAAACAATTTTTTGCCCCTTTTGGAGATTCTGCCCTCTTGAGAATAAAAATTGTCACCTCTAAAATTGAATAGTGTTCTTTTCGCGAAAATTTTGACCTCAAAAGAAGAAAAGAAATTCAGATTTCTCAAAGATGGCAAAAAGAGGGCAGAAAAATGCAACATTTTTTCGAGAAACGGTAATGCCATTAGTGTTTTCTAAATTAAACCAAATTCTTAGCGTAGAGCGAGAGTAAAGATTAAATTAATTTGTGAGATTTTAAGACATTGTATTAATTTTTGTAGAATTAAAAGAAATTTAATCGTCTTCAAAAAGACTATTTAGTATACGAGTTTTTCGTGATTTTCAGTCGACTTTGAAAATATTATACTCACTCAGAGTGTTTACTTTAGTAAAATTTAGCTTGTATCGAATTTAAAGATATGTTACCGTATTGATAAAGCCACTTTGTATAGGCTGAAGGCTTGATTTTATCCGATTTTGATCATTTTCGAACTTGATCTCTGTTTTTTAAAAAGAAACTTATAATTTAAATTGCGATATATGATAGCACTAAATTACAGTTATTGTAAGACGAACAAGGGTAAATCAACTCAGGAGGTGATTTTGATCAAGGATACTAATTATTTTTAATACCTGCCTCTATGAGCGTTACAAACGTTCAAATATCGTTACAGTTTATAATTGGCTTTATTTGAATACTATTAAATTTTTTTTTAACAATAACAGATATCATTTTGGATGTTCAATGGTATTAAAATCAAAGTATGTAATTTTCGGTACAAAAGTGGGAAATATTTTGTAGGTATTTTTAAAAAATTCGTTAAAAATAGCAATAGTTGAAGGTCCAACCTAAAATTTTGTGGTTGCCTTTAAAATTAATACCTTACACAACACAATATTAAAAAGAAACAAATTTGTTGCGAAGAATATGAAAAATGTAACTGAAAATTTAAGGTAAAAAAAAATGTTCATAAAAGTGATAAAAAATATACCACCAAAAAGATCCATTCAATGTCTTTAAAATAAATCTGAAATTTTTTTTGTACAACATACGGTAAAACATAGTTGCAACAACCATATATTTTCTTTGATCATGATAAAATGATTACAACAACCATATTTAGAAAAGGAACTTTTTTGTAGGGCTGAAAAGAAATATTAATTCAATTGAAAAATCTTTTTGATAAAATTTTCTGTCTGAGCTGGGGTTTGAACCGCGGCTTTTTCGCGTACGAGCCACGCACACTACCAGTAAGCCACAGCCGCTGCTACAGCTCGCCTGACTAATGCCATTCATAAGCATGGTACATTAAGTGCATTGTCACAAAAATAGCAATATTTGTGATAAGCAAAATATGGTCAGAATTGAGAAATATATTAACGGTAAATAGAAATATGTTTGCTACAATTAAAGTCGAAAATATTACTTTTCTGCGTGCTTTTTTTTAGGATAAGACGATTTAAAACAAAACACAATAATTGAACAGTTGACAAACGAAACGACACATAGGAAGGAATCGATAAAACTTATAGTGTCTGAATGAAGTGAAATTTTTTTCCTGTAAACTGTCCAGACACAATAAATTCTTTCGATTTTTGGTTATATTCTGCTTCCTTTGCCAACAATCAAAGAATAGTTCAGACAAACATTCAAAATTGTAATATGTTTGTCTCTATAATAATATTCACATTTGTCATGATTGACAGAACTACAACATTTTTGTTGCAACGAATAGTTAAGGCAATCATAGTATGTTGACGATTTCAATGATGCTATGATTTCAACTATAATGTTATTTTTGGTATCTCCATTAGTAAATAATGACTTTATTATAGCCCAAACAGAATAGGCATAGCCAACATGTAGCGAACTGTCGAAAACATAGTCAACGAAATGTTGTGCACAGAATCGAATTTGTGTTAATAACGCAGATAGAACTTTATGCTTACAATATTTTGTTATTTTTTACTAAATAAATAGATACAGCCTTTTGCATACAATAATTTGTTTGTTTTTTTACTAATTTGGACTAATATGTTTCAGTCAATTTTAAGTGTTCTAATTTGAACAATGTATTTTGACATTTCGCTACCGTTGGCTGCGGCAAAAGTTAAAAGTTCGTCAACATTTTTGTGTCGGCTGCGTTCGCTACGTGTTGGTTATTTTCATTATGTTCATTTCATAGGGTTGCAAGGCAACCAACTTCTATGTTGACATTTCTTCTGTTGGCTGCGTGTTGGCTATGCTTATTCTGTTTGGGCTATTAAGGCAAAAATTTGTGTCTGCAGAAATAGTACAATAATTTTAGTAAAAAAATTATTATTGCAGTAATTATGTCTCAACTATGTCTTTTCTCTGCGTGTATATCATCTAAAAAAAATTTGGAATAAAAAAAAGTATGCAGTTACTTTTCAGTAGAAATATCCATCTAGAGCAGTGGTGTCCAACCAAATTTGCTTTAAGCGCTACTTTGAAACCATTACCATGCTTCGCGGTCACCGATACTTATAAAAATTTTCAATCATAATATAACTTATATATATATCTTCTATCTATATATATAAAATAGGATGTGTGTATGTATGTAACGTATGGAATCCAAAACGGCTGGGCCGATTTTGATGAAATTTTCAGGTAATGTTCATCTTGGTACGGTGGGTAACATAGGCTATATTTGGATCCGATAGGTGGCGCTGGGGTGGACTTATATCGAAAATTTGAATTTATGGACCAATTTAACTGAAATTCAGAATGTATGTTTGTTAGATCATAAGAAAATAATTTGTGTATAAATGGACACGGTAGGTGGCGTTGGGGTGGACTTATTTCGAAAATTCGATGGCGTGAAAAATATATAAATACTTTTAATTTCATTTTATAACGAGGGGAGTAGCGAAGCACACCGGGTTCAGCTAGTAACTTATAAAGCTAAATAAAGGAAACTGCATTCATATATAAGGCACATTCGTATAGTTGTGACAAAAATAATTTGACAAATACAGTAAACATAAACTTAATTTGATGGTTAAAACTTCACATTTTCAGATAACTTCTTAAAATCTGGTTTGTTAGAGTCATACTTGTTGTTGACCCGAAATACGCTTTGACGATAAGTGCATAGTTGCATACGTTTTTTGACAGGGCTCATGACTTTAAAAACTGCATAGTTTTGCTTATCTGTGATTTTGAGTACGATATCACTGCTTTATTGATAAAGCAAAGTATTTCCATTAATGAAGCCAGTAGTGTAAATAAACTTGGGCTCCATTTTTATCATCATTTTTATCATCATCATATAAAAGTGGTCCTGATAACATACCTTCATGTATATTAAAATACTGCTGTGAAGAATTAGTAACTCCAATCTTTTTACTATTTACTTCATCATTAAAATCCTGCTATTTTCCTGCAACCTGGAAGCATTCATTTATCATTCCGCTGCATAAATCCGGAAATAGGTCTTTAATTGATAGCTACCGTGGCATCGCAAAATTAAGCGCTTTGCCTAAACTTTTAGAGGCAATTGTTACATCACGACTATCGCATAGCGTTAAATCTTTAATGTCTTCTTTCCAACATGGATTTCTTTCTGGAAAATCTACTGTTACTAACCTTCTCGAATTTACTTCAAAAACTATAGAAAACTTTGGAAAAGGCATTCAGACTGATGTTATTTATACGGATTTTAGCAAAGCTTTTGACGTTGTAAATCACAAACTATTGATCTTAAAATTACATCTTGTTGGATTTCCTATACGGTTGGTAAAGTGGATTGAATCTTACTTAAGCAATAGAACACAATCTGTTATTTTTAAGCTCAAGAAATCACATGAGTTTCCTGTTACTTCAGGAGTACCTCAAGGAAGTCATCTTGAGCCCCTTCTGTTTCTACTTTTTATAAACGATTTGCCATCTGTCATAATGCGTTCTAGCATCTTAATGTTTGCTGACGACGTCAAACTCTTCCTTTCTTTTAAAAATGATAATGACGCTGTATTTTTGCAAGCCGACATTGATCATCTTCATAACTGGTGCAAAACGAACCGTATGAAGAAATGCAAGCATATGTCTTTCTTGCGCAAACCACCAATTAAATGTACCTTCAAAATTTGTGGTTATCCATTGGAGTCCTTAGATATTTTCAATGATCTTGGAGTCACAATGGATCCTAAACTACGCTTTAATATTCATGTAAATAAAATAATAAATAGAGCAAATAGTACTTTAGGACTTATTAAACTTTGGGCAAAAGAGTTTAGTGATTCATTCATAACGAAAACCTTATTCACTTCCCTAGTGCGGCCTATCTTAGAATACGCTTCAGTTGTTTGGTGCCCACGATACAGTTGTTACATAGACGACATTGAATCAGTGCAGAAACAAATTCTTTTGTTTTGCTTAAGCTATCTTTATTGTAATACTGATTTTCACTTACCATCTTATGAATATCGGCTACAACTTTTAAATCTTCCTTCTTTAAAAAATCGGAGAATTATGATAAATGCTTGTTGGATTACAAAACTTTTACATGGATATGTCAACAGTCCATATTTATTGAGTAAAGTATATTTTAATATTCCTCTTCGTCCTAGAAGATCTTTTGAGTTACTCCACATGAAATAGTTCTGTAGAACTAATTATTTGCAAAATGAACCTCTTAGAAGCGCTTGCGGTGATTTTAATTTTGTATCTGATGTTATATCCTTAAGTGAATCCATGGACTCAATCAAACATAAAATTATAGATTACCTGCAGTACCGACGTTGATTACGAAAAGTTCTTTTAAACATATATCTGATGCATCTGGTGATTTGTAAACACATTATCATTAATATAACAATCTAAATGGATAATTGGACCTAAGCGTAAAATGGAAAATTTTTGTGTATAAACATCTAAATAATCTGAATGGACCCAAGCCTGGGATCTTCAGTTGCCTCATATCTTCATGATGATTGTAACTACACTTGTCGACGGTACCGTGATGTTTTGGTGTCTTTTTACCTCTTGAAACACTACGTTAGATCGATTTGTAATATATTAATATGAGTGGCCGATAAGACCTAGTTGGTCTTGGTGCCTGCGTTCGCAACTGGTTTTCTTTATTTTATGAAAATTGGTTTGGTGAAGTTGACCTAGTTTGTCGAGTAACCACCCTGTCAAGCCAGGATCCCACCGGCTTCAGGAAGACAGAACGATATATATTATATATATACCTATTGGAGTGGTGTTTTATTGGGTATGATACCTTGTCTGTCACACGACTCCGCCGTATACAAAAAATGTTGCTAACTTGACCTTGTTTGTCTTGAAAACGCAACCCTGCTTTGCTGTCTGATAGTATCGATTTTGACTTAACTTTTTTTTGTTATTTTTTATACTATAATAAAATTATATACTTTAAGCAATTTATTAAAACTTTTTAGTTTGTTAATAATACATGATTTCAATCAAAATCATACTTTATATTTTTGAATTGTATTAAATATCTTATTTTATAATTTTAAATTTGCTATAAAACCTTTTAAGGTTTAGCAATCAAGTAAATAAATAAATAAATAAATAAAAAAATGCTTAGTCGGATAGCCATACATTATCATCGAGGTGTCAGAAATATCTTTATTTGCTTCAGAAATATCTTTTTTTTGTCATCAAAGCTACAAATCTTGCACCTAAAATATGGTCGCGAGCTATCAGGGCCAGCGAACTACCGGTGGGACACCACTGATCTAGAGAGTTAAAAAATTTTCAAAAATACTGTTGTCAGAAACGTGATCGCTTTGACATGGAATCACCGATATACTTCTTACGCAGTATTCGTGGGGCTATATATATAAAGTTATTTAATATAATTAATGATATTTACGAAATATATACGAAACGTTTATTTTTTAACCAAAAGATTGGACCTTGAGCCCGTAAAATATCATTAATTATAAAAGAAGAGGTCAAAAATCAACTAAACAAGTTATTTAATATATTTATTTTTAGAATCATTTTATGGTTTAGTATCTACAATCATATAAACATTTGTCTCAGTTATGAGACTCAAATAAATAATTTATTTTTATTAACTAAAAATTTTTGTTTGCCATAAGCAAGTATGATTTTTGTTAATGGAAAAAACTTTTTGTTAGAAGTGTATAACATTTGTTCTCAGTGTATATCATAAAACTTGTTGTTAGAATTGGGTGCTAATAAGGATTTGACTTAAAGCTTGGAAATGTGTTAAGACTAAATAACGTTAAGTCAATATTGTGAAAAAAATTGATTTAGACATTAATGCAGTTAGACAAAAAATAAAATTAACACACAAATAACTAAATTGCAGCAATTCGTGAGTTATGTACAACAAGTCGATTCGAGGTCGTTAGCTATTGACGATTCCTAGAATATCTTCAAAAAGCAAATTACCAACAGCAACATTTTCCACACACCTTCCACCTTCGTATCTACACTAAAAACTTTCACTTATTTGATGACCTATTAAAAAATTTAACAACGTTTTTTGCAACATGTTTTTATTGCTAACAATAATAAACTTTCAATCATGATCTTACTTACCAGTGTTTTTGTTTTTCTTCTCTTCTTTTCTTGTTTTATCTCTTTCTTGCAGCTTGAAACGTAACAGTTAGTTAACACAAACCGGAAATTGCTGTCTTCCACTGTGTGCGTTAGTGTGCTGTGAGTGTGCGTTTGTGTACGAGAGTAAATGTCTGTCAGAGAGAGAGAGTTTTTTACTGTGATATTAACAACAATAACAACAACAATACGGCAGTAACTTGCTAACCAACAAAACTCACCCCACACACACACACACACACACACACAAACACTCACCCACACTCATACCAACAGTCAACCGAGTTCATCCATCTTGGCACGAACCACAAACAAGAACCAACAAATTGGCTTCCTTTCATAATCGTCACCATTATCATGGATTTCGATCAGATACTCGCCAGATGTGGCGATTTTAATCGCTATCAATTTATGATCTTGGCTCTCTTTGGTCTCATCAATGTCATCGTCTCAGTGCATTATTTTACTCAAACTGTGATAAGTTTTGTGCCCGATCATTGGTGCTATCACGAGAAGCTAGCGAATCGGACCTTCGATGAGATCGCCGCGATCTATGCAAAATTTCCGAATCCTTCGTGTACGCGTCTACAGGATGTGGTAGACGGCACGCATGGAATCGCGAGTACGGAAAAGTGTACGCGTTGGATTTATAAGTACGATTACGGCTACGAGAGCATGAATACCGAGGTGAGTACGGTGTGAGCGGAGAGCGGTATCATTTTAACCTCAAAGCTCTTTTTTGCCACTTTCAGTTGAACTGGGTTTGTGAATCGGCTTATAAGGCACGTATTGGACAATCATTGTTCTTTATTGGCTCCGTAGTGGGCACTCTCTTCTATGGCTTGCTCTCGGATAAGATCGGCCGTTTGCCCGCCTTGATTCTATCGAATTTCTCCGGTTTCGTCGGTGACTTCTCGACAATTTTTACGCGCAGTGTAACGACTTTTACGTTGTGCCGCTTTGTGTCCGGTCTGGCTGCCGACACAAACTTCTACCTCATGTACATAATTGGTGAGTAAAGCTTGGCTACCATCCTAGAAAACGTGTTCATCCCTCTCTCTCTCTTTCTCCCCTTCTCAGTTCTCGAGTACATCCGTCCTTCGATGCGCACTTTGGGCCTCAACATGGCCGTTGGTCTATTCTACTGTCTTGGCCTGGTCTTCACGCCTTGGCTAGCCGTCTTGGTTGGCAACTGGAAGTATTATTTGGCCTGCACATCCATTCCTATACTCTCTGTGGTCATGTTCTATTTCATGGTGCAGGAGAGCGCTCAGTGGCTGGTCACACGCAATGATATTGATGGAGCTATAAAACGTCTTAAACGCGTTGCCAAATTCAACGGTCGCAAAGTAAGCCAAGCAGAGTTCGATGAGTTTCGCAAACATTGCGAGAAACAGCACGAAAAGCAGGGTGGCGATGATCAGAAGCGTTCATCGTTGATTGATATGTTTCGCACGCCACGCATGCGCAAACACACGCTAATTCTCTTCTTTAAGTCGTAAGTTTATTTTTCAGAATTGCTTCTACTACAAATTTTTTTAACTTTCTTACTCTCTCTCATCTCTTCTACCAGCATGGTGATCACACTCTGTTACGATGCCGTCTCTCGCAATGTCGAAGGCATGGGTATTTCACCCTTTATCATGTTCTCGCTCAGCGCCGTCGCTGTCTTGCCATCGAGCATCATCTTGATTCTGCTACAGGATCGCATCGGCCGCAAAGGAATGGCGTCCGGCTCTTTGCTCGTCGGTGGTTTCTTCACAGCTGCGGCGGGCATCTCCATTGCATATCAACAACATAACCACAACGCCATTCTTTTGGCTTGTTTAACTATTGCTGCACGTTTTGGTGTTGCCATATCCTATGAATCGGGTTCGCAGTATGCCACAGAACTGATACCTACTTGTGTGCGTGGCCAAGGCGTTGCAGCTGTACATGTTGCTGGTTTTGCGGCCTCCTTTTTGGCTCCATACATTCTTTGGCTGGGCACATTTTTTAAAGCAGCTCCATCGATTATTTTGGGAATTCTGTTCTTTGCCGGTTCGTTCGTGTGCTTGCTGCTGCCAGAAACACTAAACAAGTGAGTATTGAAGGGAAATGAAAAAAATTTAAAATGTCTTAAAGTTTGGTTTCATTATCTGTATTGAGTTTGCGCTTGTCTACACGGTCAAAAATGTTGGACTAATTTCTAATCCAATCGTTGAAATCATGCATTTTTTTAAAAATTGTTGTAGTAGAATTTAAACTTCAAAATAGCGATTAGAAATTCTTTAAATAAAACCTAGAATAATATTTGATACATGTTGGAAAACTCTATAAAAGCAGCGTTTGGCTTGGTTCAATTCTTATGCATGCTTATCATTTCTTTACACATGGGGCTTCATTTAACAGTTTTTAGAGCCATAAACTTATGACCTAAACGAAGTGGGCTCGAACCTCACAGATTGGGTAATAATTAACAAAGATCATATCTTGAGCCATTTTATAGTAAATTCAAATATAGCTTTAATTTGAAAAATCAAGACTTTATAATTCAATGTTACTTTTTCGTCTAGAAATTAAATATACTACAGTGGCCGACAAAAGTCTACAAACGGAATCGAATTTTTGATTTCTGCAAAACTTAAGAATCCCTGCAAATGAACTAAGTGTGCAGTTTTAATAGTGAAAAATAAAACGGCAAATCAAAAAAATTAACAATAATATGAACAATTTAAAGCGATAAAAGTCTACATACATGGCATTGTGCTTGGCTTTTCAAATTAGCAAATTATGAACTTTCATTAGATTGTGTTTTAAGTTCTGTTTTAAACGGTTCTGCTCACATAATGAGAAATTTCCGGCTTTTCTTGAAAAACATGGAGCAAAATTCGGAAATAATTGATTCAAAACTATCGAATAACACCGAAATACACTCACGGTAAAAAAAGCCGACTTAATAATTTAATAACAAATATTCTTTTTCTTGAATTACAGTGTGTCGAAATAGAAAAAAAAAAAAACAACCAAACTTTATAGGAATTTTTAAAGAGAGATATGTTGGGAGTTGGATGACACATTATTTTACTTCTCAATGTCGTCATAATTTTTTTTTAATTTTTTTTTAAAGTTAAAGTGTTCGATTTTGTTGTGCCGACATTCGTTAAATTTTTACAGCCATTTGCCTTGTTGAAAAAGAACAACAAATCCCTTTTCTTTTTTATGAAATTTTGAAGGAAATAAGACTTTATAAAAGATTTGATGAAATGGGTGCGTTTTGTATGGTAGCATAGAAATAACTTACTTAGGAATTAGTCTTTGACGAAAAAAAATTAAGTTAAAAATAATGCCATTTAGCAAATTCTGAACCGATTTCGATGTTCTTAAGTTCAAGGAAAGGTATTTTTACGTGCAATTAATTTTTGTGAAAAGAACAAACATATCATTAATGAAATATTATTTAATTAAAATTCATAGAAACACTATTTTTGTTTTAAGTTAAAGAAAAGTATAAGAAATTGCTTTGCCACAGCGTCATTTTTTATTTTATTGGATTTATTTTTACATAGCCTTATTTTATGCAAAATTCTACGGAAAAGAAATGTATTTATTTTTCATTTGCAACAAGGCAAATGGCTGCAAGAATTCAATAAATGTCGGGCACAACAAAATTCTAAAACTTCAAGTTTAAAAAAAAATATGACGACACTGAAAGGTCAAAAAAGGTGCGATAGACTCTCAACATATCCCTCTTTAAACATTTTTATAAAGTTTGGGTGTATTTTTTTTTCGATTTCGGCACACTGTGTTTTAAATTCAGGAAAAAGAATAGAGGTTATTTAATTACTAAGTCGGCTTTTTTCTGACCATGAGTGTACTTTTTTTACAAATACGTGAACCAAAAAATTTTGCAACACTTTTTTAAATCAAATCCTTTGGTTCTATGAAAAAAAGATGAACCAACATAGTAAAAATAAATTTAGAGAGATCACATCGTTTGGTTCTATAAAAAAAAAGATGAACAAACATAATAAAAATAAATTTAGAGAGATATTTGACATTAAAGTCTCTTGAATTTTCAATTTTGTGCCGAAGAAAAGCAAACAATTTTTTGTTGGCTTATTTTAAGAGAAAAAAACAATAATCAAATTTATTTTTTAATCTTTTTATGGCTTTAATAATAATAATATTAAAAGTTTTAAAAAACAGAGATCTAAGGGGTTAAAAAATATCCAAGGGATTAATTAAAAAATTTTTGTGCCGAACAGGAGCACAACATCTTTGTTCTTAGCTTAGCCAAGCCATTGAAAGGGTTAATTATATACAAAATTTGGTTATTGGGTTATTGGATTAAATTCTTTTATTTACGATGCGCTTGAAGCAAAATCTTTTGACATGAAAATGATGACAAAAACTGACTTTACAGGTTTCTTCAAAAATGTTCAAAGACCAACTTTAAAAAAACTTTTTAACAAAAAAAAAAAAAACCAACTTCAAAACCACTACAAAGTAAAAAGTAATTTTAAATTACTTTTCACATTAATTCTTGGTCAAAATTGATAATTTATTTATATATAGTATTAAATTGGAAATCTTATTATAATAATTTTTTTCTATTTTGTATTATTATCATAAATATATTAATTTCTCCATGAATAAAAAACCTTTAAAGCCGGAGCGTTTATTTTATAAAAGTCCGATTATATAAGCGCCGACTTTAAAGCTTTTGAATTCATGGAGAAATCAATATATAAGCGCCGACTTTAAAGCTTTTTAATTCATGGAGAAATCAATATATTTATGATAATAATACAGAATAGAAAAAAAAATATAATAATAGGATTTCCAATGTAGTATATCAATAAATTATCAAATTTGACCAAGAATTAATGTGAAAAGTAATTTAAAATTATTTTTTACTTCATAGTGGTTTTAAAGTTGGTTTTTTTTGTTAACAAGTTTTTATTTCTTCATTTTTAGAGATTATGATAACAATTTTTCCCATTCTTGTAATGAATTTTCGTACCCTAGTTCCAACATTAACTGAGAAACAGTATTTTTCTTATATTGCCACGCCCTTTTGTCCAATAACGCCCACATTTTTGACCGTAAGTTTTCATAATTATGCATACCCCTGTACCTAATTTCAGTACTCTAGTGTTAATACTATTCGATGTACCTAGTTTTTCTTATATTGCTACGCCCCTGAATCGAATACCGCCCACTTTTTTAGACGGCATCTAGTATCTCTATCTATTGACAAAAAACTGTGGCAATCGGACAAGTACTTTAGGAGTTATCGATGTACATACATTTAAAAAAAATAAAAGAAACCAACCAACTTGAGAACCTCCTGACCTTTGAAGTCGGTTAAAAAATGAAAATCTCACTTGATCCGCTTTTCAAACGAAAACTATTCACATCAATAGAATTCACTTCAAGCTCAGCGTGTTTAAAAAACCTTATAAGATATTCGCTTAGAAAACCCGATAAAAATATAATCGTCCGAACAGCGGTAAAACAGCGGCCGAACATGTGTACAGCAGTTGCCGTTGATGTTGCTATCACCACTTTTACACTCGAGCTGTGTTGAAGTTTCTTCCTACCATATATCTGTCTGCCTCATTTAACATTAAGTATTTTCGCAAAGACAATATAAATTACAAACGATGGTATGATTTCTTAATATTTCTCTGAAAAGATTTATATCTATACTTTTGTATAAAATGAATTTTTTTTTGAAGTGAACATTTTTAGTTCCAGATAGACTCCAAAATGACTTGGCCGATTTTTATGAAAATTTTTTAAAATATCATATTTGTGCTAGAGCACCTTTTAGAGGTATTTTTCTTTCGAAATTTTAATGATAAGTATGTATAATTAAAGTGTTAAGTTATTTAAGAAATCACCTTAACTGTCATGGATTGCTTAATCGTTTTATTTTCACGCGTTTGTGTTGCGAGAGTTTTAACAAACTCCATGTTTCTCTCTACTCTCAACTAGCGTAGCGCAACAAAAAACAGTGAGGTACATATATATGCCCCAGTATGTCCAGAGTAGAATGCATACACGAAACATGCATGTTGTATGCAAGCAGAAGTATGGACAAGGCATGCATTGCCATAAAAAAAAAACAAAAAAAATATCCAAAATTGCTGAAATGCTTGTTTTGCCGCTATTTTATGCTAGCAGTATGCGTGTTATTTATACACAGTAGCGTGCATACTAAAATATGTATGCTGTATGGGTACTAAGACATGAACCCTGCATGCATAATAGTCTTTCTTAAAAAATATGATCTCCCATTGTTCTTTAAAACTTTAGGGAGTGCAGTTGTACATATCTTCTTAACAAAATATAAATTAATATAACAGAAAAAAACAATTAGGGTGCTCACAGTTTCGTTTTATCTGCTTTGTGAACTTTGCCACCTGTTAACTTTAAAACATTTTGCCACCTGGTAATTATTTTTGTTTTTGTTTTGCATGCAAAGCAGAGATAACACAAAATACTGAAATTGCCTTGCTTTAATACATGTTTGTGTTTAGTGGTAAACTGGCATCGGTTGGAATATGGAACATTAACTTGCTCGAATCTTGCGCTATTAAAGCATTTAATAATTTTTCCTTTCCGCTTATACGAGGCATTGCTGTTTATAACATATCACAAAATGTAGAATTTGATTGTGTCAATTTTGAAATAAAATATGTAAAGGGGTGCTCACACTTTAAACGTGTTATCTTTTTAGAGATATCATATAATAACTTTTAAAGGAAACTGTGAATACCCCAAATTAAAAACAAAAATAAATAAGATGATTAATTAATGACAACAGCCATTTGTTATTACAATATTAATGACAATGTATGCATACAGTATAAGTGGCAATGTATGCATGCAGTATTAATGGCAATGTATGCCATTTGTGATTTTGCGGGTACACAGTACACATGCTCTTGTATGACATCGCCATGTAGAATGGAAATAAGCTTGCATTTATGCTTGCATGCATACAAAACATCAAACGTGTGCGTACATCATCAATGCTGTATGCATGAATGTACTTATTGGGTGCAGTGTTGCGCTCCAAACTAAAAAAAAACAAAAGAAGAAATGTTTTTTATTTCATTTGACATGTATTTTCTTTTGAAGATTGATAAAAAAATAGGTGTACGATATTTTTAAAATTTTTTTTACGTCCTAAGTGGACACCTAATAAAAAATAGTGTGTTGCTAGCACGGGTGATTACAACTCTTGAAGTCATCTGAAACAAAAAATTTAAATAGATAATTGTTATTGTATATTTTCATTAATATTTTCATTCACATTAAATATTTTATTTTCATTAAATATTTGTTATTTTTTAATTTTCATTAAAAATAAACAAAATGGCGGAGTTCTAAAAATACATTTTTAGATAAACCGGTTTGTTTTTAAAATCGGGGTAAAAAATAAGAAAAAATTATTAAAAACAAACAATGCTACTACCTGTGGGAGTCATTAGCGTGTGGAATAACGTATCAAAATTTCAGCCCAATCGGCTTTATAATTTTTTAAAACGATAGATCAAGAAAACGATGTATGTATCTAGAAAAAGCTTTTAAAGTTTCATCAACATAAAACACGCAATTATAAGACGCTCTTAACTATGTGCTATAACTTCGTTAAAATGTATTTTGAATTTTCTTCTGAAATGCTTACGAGTGCCGTATACTCTCGATACATTGTAGTTTCGAAATACATTAAAAAATAATCGATTTTCTAAAACTTTAACACCAGACTACATTCTTTATGCTTTAATTGTAATAACATGATATAACACTTAATAAAAAAAATTCGAAAAAGTAGATTTAAAATATTTCAGTAAACGTAAATGTGTATGAAAACATAGAGTTATTTTAAATATAATATTCGTTATCTTTTTAGCTAATTTTTGAACATAAAATTGAACACAAAATATCAATAAGTCATTCCTTTCCAGATGTAAAAATACTGCTTAACCCCAGTTTTGTTTGCCTTTCACATTTATACCCCATTGAAATTGATTGAACAATCCACTATAGCAATTTCTAAAAATTGTCCATTCTTTCTTTCAGAACACTTCCAAAGACCATAGAAGATGGGGAAAACTTTGGCAAAGGCGAACACATGTTCGACTTCCCTTGCCTGGCAAAACGGTCAAATGACTCGGAAGACACCGACTCCGAACTGGAGACCTACAAAAGAAAAAGTTCCCTTGCCGGTTTGGATAACATAGAAGGCGTATACACTGACGCTAATAGCAATAGCTGTGCATAATTTTGAGGGAAATATTTAAGCTATATATATATATATATGTCATATATTAGATAAGACTACAGCTTATAAGATTCAGAAATATGTTACAATATGATTTATCTATGTACTTCTTATAACTAAGCGCAATTAAGTAAGGACCTTACCATCTAGGTTAACTTTAAAAATAGGTAAAGCCCACAACACAGTTTAACATATAATACGCCTTTTTCGTAAACTTAAGATAAACCACTACTACTAGCTGTTAGATTTTTGTAGATATCTCTATTCGATACTAATTTCGATATATTTACCAAATAAGTATTTCGATTCTTACCATAGGCTTAAGCGGCACAATTTTACTTACGGTATTTTAAGCTAGCTTCTAACAGATACAGCTAATATGAAAGTTTCATATAGAAAAAAGTATTTTTTGCTAATACAACTTAGAGTAGAATTATGTTTAAAACAAAAAAGCATTCTTCATAAAAAAAACAACCAATTTATGTCATCTCTCATCGTTTTCTTATAAAATATCGTAAATATACAAATGTAAAAAAAATAAACGCCTTTGAATATACTAGTTCTAATGCTACAGTTTGGTTATTTCCACATCGCTTTTCTTGCTACTGAAGCAGAAAAAGTAAGACCACTTTTCATCCTTTCCAAACTCCTCGCCATCGGCTAAGTTCTCGGGCAGTTTTCTGGTGAAAAACAAATAGTTCTTTGAATTTTAAACACATCAACTTTTTCGCAATATCATTCCTACCTGTTCATAGTTTCTGGCAACGCCATACAAAGCGCTGCACCTGTTAGCATCAGCACGCTGATGATTATGGTGGGCAGTGGCTTGAAAAATGTGCCCAAAAATATGATGTAGGCGCTTAGAAAGTTGAACGCATAGCCGACAACATGCACATTTGCCACGCCCTGACCACGCACTGAAGTCGGTATTATTTCCGCAGCATACTGCGCTTCGGCATCGTAAGCCACAATACTGCCATACCGCCCGAGCGTAGCCAATACTGCCAACAACGTTCCGTTGTGCTCACGATCAAGTATAGCAATCATCGTCGCGGTTATAGCGGTGATGATGCCGCCTATCAGCAGTGAACCGCAAGCCATACCCTTGCGCCCCACATAACGCTGTAACCAGATGATTGTCAGACCCGCTGGCACAGCAGTCAGTGCGGAAAAGGAGAAAAGCTTAAATGGTGAGGTGCCGAGACCCTCCATATTGCGACCCATAATATCAAAACTCATGGTAATGATCATGCTGTAGTGGAAAAAATTAAAATGCTTACAAAAAATATCCCAAAGTTTTTGAAATCCACAACTTACGACTTGATCATTAGAATAATGATAAACTTGCGCAGATTTGGCGTGCGAAATAAGCCCAAGAATGTATCCTTGTCACGATTCAACTTCTCCCTATCAGCAATTTTCATCTCGTAGTACGCCTCGAATTTTGCAAAAATTTCTTCTTCGACCTGACGCCGATTGACCTTAGCCACATACTGAAGAGCCTTAGTTGCACCCTTCAGATTCTTCTTGGAGATCATCCACTGAGCACTCTCGCAAAGAACTAAGGGATAGAGAAGAGTGCCCAGTGTAGGCAAAGATGCCAATAGCAAAAAATTACGCCAGCTGCCCATCCAAATGGCCAGCCAAGGTGCCATAAATATGCCTAGAGTAAGAAAAATGAGCTGCACCAAATTGAGACCCAACGTGCGCCGCGATGGACTCAGGTATTCGAACACTAGACAAGTAGAGGTAAACGTTTAATATCTGATCCATGGCTTATTTCAATTCCATCACTCACCCATCACGTACATCATGTAGAACATAGTATCAGTAGAGAGGCCAGCTACAAACCGACCCAATGCAAAGGTTGGCAAAACATTTGTAAATGAGGTTATAAAATCTCCTATACCACCGGTAATGGATGAAAGTATAAGCGCCGGCAAGCGTCCGATTTTACCAGCTAAAAATCCAAAAAATATAGTGCCACACACGGAACCAATGAAGAACAGTGATTGACCCACAGCTAACTTATAGGCTTTGTCGCAGACCCAATTGAGCTGTAAGAGGAAATAAATACATAGTTAAAATGGGGAAGGAGAAATAACTGCATTTAGAAAAACACAAAATAAATCCAAATTTTCATTATATACAGTAATTACCGCTTATAAGCATAACCTCTATTTGCTTGTTTTTTGCTGCTTATAAGCGGGAAAGCATATATAAAAACTCGGTTATATGCATCTACGGTGCTTATATGAAAACTCGGTTACATGCCTCCACGAAGCATATATTAAAATTGAAATATTGTTTCAATAAAAATTGTCTTATGAATTGGTTTAATTTTTAATCATATTCGTTTAGAAATTACATTTTGTCAAATAGGTGTTTTTTAAAAATAAAAAAATAGATAAAATTAAATTAAATTGTCGCTTCTAGCAGTCTTATATCACTTATGGGTTTTTAAAAAATTTAAACAAAATAAGTTTTAATAAAACAAAGTCTTAAGTTTAAGAAGAGTCAGTTTCGACTTAAATTAATTTAAATTCGTGCTTCTACCAGACTTTACCACTTATGGTTTTAAAAAAATGTCTATAAGAAATATGTTTAAAAAAAAATTAAATTTAAGAACAGCCAGGTTCGTACTACATAAAACTTAACTTAATTTTTTAAGTCCTTTCAATCTCGAAAAAAGTCAGCTATTTTCTTTTGTACATTGCAGCATTTTTGGCACATATCTTACATAATTTGGCTCTACTTCCTTTACAATTAAAATTTTTTGTCTGAGTGACAAGGCTATTATTTTATTTTTGTTCATTTTAAAACTGCACAGGAAAAAGATAAGAAACTTTGACATTTTCAAAGACAGTGACGGTCTATTTCATATTTGACAGCTCAATAGAGATGTGAAATTTATAATCGGAATTTTTATGAAATTTCAGTTGGGATGCATATAACCGGTTAGTTTGCTATGACTTTGCTTTAAAAAATTCAAAATTTCGATGCATATAAAAGAGAAATTCATATAAGCGAAATGCTTATAAGCGAAAAAATGCTGGCTTTTTTAAATGACAAAGTTAAATATCTCAAGTTCGATTGCATATAAGCGAGATATGCTTATAAACATAGTGCATTTAAGCGATAATTTCCGATCCGATCCAAACCAAAGCATAAATATTTTTAAAGATCTCATCACGAATTCGAAGTCCCTTTCTCTCAAACATGGAGGGTTTCTCAACCTAACTAACTCCACACTATCTAAATATGACGAATACCCTACACTCGGGTTGCGGGTACTTAATCTATTTTTTCAACTCTATACCGCTATGAATATTTACATCACCAGAATGTAATAAATCGATAATTGTAAAATGTTATATAAAATTAAAAAAAAAAAATTAATCTGTTTGAAAATAAAAAAAAAATATTTGCATATATACTAGACCTCTGCACGGTTACACTCAGAAAAAGTTTCTCGAAATATGAGAAAAAAGGCATCATATTTAGAGATAAATGGTATTGACTTTGCTCCAGAGAATGCTTTTCTCTAAATGTCATCCCAAAAATACCTCAAAAATGGTAAAAAGCTTCCATGAAATAGATAAATATTTTCTAATCAATAAAAGACACCTTCTCTGTAACAGAAAAATATTTCTTTATAACAGGTTCAACCGTTTTCTTTATTATGTAAATTTTTCCCGAAAACAGAAATATTAATCTAATTTTAATAAATTATTTCTTTAAGTTGCGTTTATAGTTTCTCACAAAAAAAAGAACACTTTCTTTAAAAGAGATATATATTTTCTTAATAATGTTACAACATATTTCTTTATTGCTTACATTTTTTTCCAAAACAGAGAAGTATATCTGCAATTACGATTAAAAATTTTTGAAGTAATTTTTTAAAACATTTGTTTAATCTCAGTTCTAAAACTGAGTAAAAGTAAAACTATAAATAATAAGGGTTCTCATCTAAGCATGTAACTGACCCGTAAACATTGTAAACCTTGTGAACTTACATGCGCGTAAACTAACTGTCAAAATTTGTATGGGCGTGAGTTTACATCATTTCCGAGCCTATTTTGTAGTGTAAACAACATCATGTAAACAGTGTAGTCAAAAAAGTTTATTATGTCCTTCGTAATTTGAGAATGTCAGCTTATGTAACTCCTGTTGATATAAAACGAAAGTTGGTGATCCAACTGATCTTACCAGTTATAATGTATGCTGAAATAGTATACAGTAAACTTGACTCATCCTCCCAATTAAAACTTCAAAATGCTTTTAATTATGCCACACGCTATGTATACGGCTTGCGAAAATTTGACCATTTATCTAGTTACAGAAATACAATACTCGTGATTTAACTGCATACTTGAATGCAAACTGTATATATTTGCATAAACTTATTCATGAGAAAACACCGCTTTGTCTTTATTCAAAACTTCAGTTCTGTCTGTCTAGAAGAAGTCATATTTTAATTGTACCTAGGCATAACTCGCTGAACTCATCTCATTTCTTTTTCGTTAACGCCATTAGAATATGGAATGCACTGCCTCGAAGGATAAGAGAAATTACTAGGAGAGGAATTTTTGGGCAATCTATTTTATCTTTTTTTTCTACTCAAACAACTTAAGTTTTTAATTTATTCTCTCTTCTCAGCTCCCTACTATATCTTGTAAATCTATAATTCTTTATATTTTTGTTTTTTCATTTACTACTCAACCACCACTGTATTAAAAGAAAACTTTTTACTCTTTTTAAACAAATTTTTGGCTTACATTTGAAGTTACATTTACCTTAAATTAATTAAGTTAAACAAAATTAAATTCAATCCAAATATTCTCAATTAAGCCTAGTTGTTATTCAATTTTATATTATTTTGTACTATAAGAGAACATAGTTCTTAGTGTACTAATGTATAGCTTTAATAATAAAAATAAATAAATAAAATAAAAAATAAACTATAATGTAAATCTACGTGTGTGAATGAGGGTTGTCTTTGGCGCTAATCATTACATATTTCAAGTAGTTGAAGTAAATATGAACACGTTGTATTTATTTTTATATGTTAATGATGGTTTTTAAAAGGTTTAAAATTTAAAAAAGTCATAATGTTGTCGCAGCCGCAGCCGCCATTTTGTCGACATTTACGCTATTTACACTTTATCACTCATCAAAAGTTTAAATGCATACATGTTTACATGCTTAGATGAGAACCCTTATTGTATTGTGATTGGGTTGTAAAAGTTTAAGTTAAAAGTATGTTAAGAGGTAGAACAATGTTGTGGTATTGTTTTTTGGGACCTCTTATAAATATTCCAGAAATTTTTTCTGAAAAACGATTTTATAAATGCATCCAAGGAACCAAGTGTAATAAGCAACATCGCTTTGTGAAACTATGTTAAATAAAAAAATGCTTTTTAGGGAACTATCGTCATAATATGCAGAATATGCAACACTTGGTGTTCACAACATCATCACGCGCTCTCACGCTTTTTATTTTTTTTGTACCCTTCAGTATAAGAAAAACAATCGTTTTTAGAGAGGAAGACTTTTTTATTTTTGAGAAAGGATTAATTTTTATTGAAGAAAATATTTTGCATAGTGAAGTGTTTATCTACAATTGAGAAAATTTTTCATTTTCTATAAACTTTTCTCTAAAATTGAGAATTTTTTTTTGCGAGAAAAATTCTTATCATCATTAAAGACATGAAAAAATTTTCATTTCCCAAAGGGGAAAAAATGTAAAAATAAATCCTTTCTCAAAAGTGTTCCTCTCTAAAAACGATTGTTTTTTTTATACTGAAATGGGTAAAAAAAAAAAATAAAAAGCGTGAGAGCGCGTGATGATGTTGTGAACACCAAGTGTTGCATATTCTGCATATTATGACGAATATGTGAAAACATATTCGAAATGAAGAAAATTTTATTTGAAATAGAGAAAATTGCTTTTATCAAAAATATAGAAATTTTTTATCACAAAAAGACAGTTGTTTTTTTCTTGGAAACGAGTGATTGAC
The DNA here is from genome assembly GCA_963920525.1 of Dichetophora obliterata. Classification (NCBI taxonomy): domain Eukaryota; kingdom Metazoa; phylum Arthropoda; class Insecta; order Diptera; family Sciomyzidae; genus Dichetophora; species Dichetophora obliterata. The sequence goes on from OY986435.1 coordinate 2,148,738, forward strand.
ATGTTACATTCGCAGTTAACAAATCAAACATAACAGTTGAGCCTAGCATCGTATGACAAACAAATCCAAATCAATCGGAAACCGAATCGAATGAATGAATGATTCGGAAAATACGTATACAGCATAAATAGGTGACTCGAATTTTATGTGCACAACAACATAACATTCGGTGCATAAGCTGAGGGCATTAAGATTTTAAAAATCTGATGTCAGAGTTTCAAAAAGTTTTTGACACTAGACTGAACCCTAAAAATTAGTTTTTTGTCTTATATTCTTCGTATATGGGCATTTCCAAACTGGCGTTACGGACGATTTGAACGAAGAAATATTCAAAAAATAGAATGAAAAAGTGTAATTTTTAAACAGTTATTTTTATAATTTGCGTAGTAATTAAGTAGCGTTATTTTAAGTTAAAACAATGACAAAAATTAGCCCTAAGGACTTAAAGATATAAGCAAAAATATGTGCTGGCGTTGCGTTACAAAAAACGGAAGTGATTTTTGACTTGAATTACAAAATTTGCAAAACTCTCTGAATTGGGCAAGACTTTTTGTACACAACTGTTTTTAGAAGGGTTTGAAATAACAAACGTTTATTGTTCCAAGTAATCAAATTTAAAAATCTTCTCTGGTTTTTTTTTATTAGGCTTTTTGAGCTAACGTTAAAATTCCATAGTATTTCAATTGGGTAATTAAGTAATTAGGTATTAAGTAGTTATGTAATTTAGTAATTAAAAACAAATTTAGTATATTTTTCTTTTCCAGCCCCAACCATTTTTTCATTATCTTTAGCCAATCCTTCCGTATTTTTACTAAGATAAAAAATTTACAAAACATTTACGAAACATTTACGAAAAAGAAAACCTACATTTGTGAAACAGTGCATAGGACTTGGTCTTCAAGGTAAATGAATTTATATATAAATTGCTTAAATTAATAAAATTAAAATGTTTTTCTTAGATAATATCATAAAATAATAAGTTTTTAATAAGTCTTAATTTTTTGATCACGGTAGACTTTTCTGTGGAAATGCCCATAGGCGCTTAAAATTTTTTTATTTTTTTGATTTCGAAAAAAAAAATAGTAACTAGCATAGATGGGATTACCATAAATTTTCCATTACCATTAACCACCTGGTGGTAATGCAAAATAAATTTCCATTATCACTAATCAGCTAGTGGTTAGTATGTAATCGTAATGAAAAAAATTGCATTACCATTAGCATGTAATGGTAATGGGAAAAAATTTGCATTACCACTAAATTTTAAATGGTTATGGAAGAAATGTACATGACCACTAAAATTGCAAAAAACATCACCAATCGGTCGCAAAGACAAGAACTTAGCGACACGAATTTGAATATGCTAGTAATAAATAAAGCTAATAAATGTTATTTACTATCAGAATTTGTTTTTGATTTTACACAGTTGCTTTCTCAGAAAATAATTTTTTCATTATCGTTATATATTGAATATTTAAGTTAACCTTTCAATGAGTTTCCTTAATCAGCAAATTTTTAATTAAAAAAACCACGTCACTTAAAGAATTTTAGAATTGAAAAATTTTGTACTGGTAGTAATTTTTTGAAATTTAAATTTCTTCCATTATAACGGTAATTACCATTAAAAATTTAGCTATCTATAAATGAATTGAGTTCTTTATTTTCTGAAGTGTATTTTTATAAAAATAACCTGATTGTTTTGAAAACCGAATTCGGCTATTGTGATATAGTCAAAGTTGGGTAATGTGATATACCCTTCTGAGTTATCAATTATAAAGTATTATTATAATAAATTGCAGATGTTGCCAAACAAAGTACAGATACGTAAGTGGGATCCAGAAGGAAGGAGAAAAGCTATTTCAGCAGTCAGAAAAGGAGCAATGGCCTTATTGTTGGCGTCAAAGACATTTGGAGTTCCATTTGCATACCGTTGCCATCATTTCTCTTTTAAACAGGGCATGTTTTCTTTTTTCTCGAGATCTTTTTTTATCTTCTTTAAAATTAAAAGTCCTCTTTTTATAAACAAAAAATTTATAAAAATGCACTCAAAGAAATTTGCATGAAAAGTATCAACACTGATTTGCAAGTTAATAGCTTTATGGCAATGCTGAAAGCCATCCCTGAACAAACGTAACGTAACGTAACGCTAGCTGTGACTATATTTTTGCATACATAATGTATGTGTCCACTATGACGATTTCGTTCTAGGTATTTTTTTAGCCCTTTAAAGACATCGGTTAACCCTAAATTTGTTTTGAAGGTTTAGTTTTTGGCTTAAAAAAAAAGAAAACAGAAGGTTTTGCTTAAAAATATGTGTACAGTATTAAGCAATTAATTTTGAAATAGTCAAAATTAAGCATTTTTTACATTTTAATAAAAAATTTATATCTCTGGCCCTAAATAATATTAAGAAGAAACGTTTCAGGGAATTTTACTTGATATATGGATTTTTCAAAAAAATCTGCCCAAACCTGCACAAAATATCTTATGATTATTTAAAAGCATAGACCAAAGAATTTAAAAATTTTTTAGTTTTCGAATGTATAAATTCAAATAAATTACTTAACTCCATCGAATTTATTAACTTATGAAAAACTGATTGCATAAATGACCCTTAGTAATATATTAATTAAATTTGCCAACCAAAAATTGGCTTCGAGCTTTTTTTTTATTTATTATAAAATTATATTTTCAAAAACGTATCGTGCTTGGAATTTTTCGACGCATGTCAAAAACCGCTCAAGAAAGCTTTAAGTATGATTCTGAGAAAACTTCATAAGTTAATCACAATTTGATCTCGCTTGTTACTTCAGTTGAAAAGACTTTATAAAACAACTCTTTGATATAGAAAACTTTTTGAAATAATAAGTGTAAAATGTTTTTTATTGACATTTATATTTATGTTTTTATTTTATAACAAATGTTTTTAAAACTAAATGTTTATTTCATGTTCTTACTTTGCAATAAATTTTATTGAATTTTAAAAAAGTCTCTTTTTGTCCTCTTTTTTTTTGTCAAAAGTTCTCTTATTTTGCCCTAGACTTCTGGTAACCTTACATTTGCAACGCTGTAAAGAGCAGCTAGCATTGATAAACCATCGGCTATTTAAGCTATTTGTTTGTAAAGTTTTTACTTGCGTATTCGTATTCAGTTGCTTTTGTTTATATTTGTTCACCGTGTGATATGGTATATCACATTGTGCGAACGTGGTATATCACTTTACCCGCCAAGTCCATTAATAAGGGTTATATGGCATTTTTCCATTGTGATGAAAAAGCTCAAAATTGGGTAACGCTAAAGGGCGCAGTGAAATAACTCCCAAATGAAATAAGTCCCAAAAAAAAAAAAATGAAATAACTCCCAAAAAATTTCCATACAATTTTTGGAAGTTATTTCATTTATTTTGGGAATTATTTCTTTTTTGTTTTGGGGGTTTATTTCATTATGAAATAGCACCCAACGAAAAAATTAAATAAGCTTCAATGCAATATCCCCCCAAAGAAATATAATAAGCCCCATGTAAAAGATTTCTAAACTTAAAATTAAATTATCTCCAAAATAAATTAAGTAACCCCCAATGAATAGGCACTACTGTACTCCAGTTATGAACTGGATGATTTTGTGAGAAGTTTGACTAATAGAAATAATAAAAAAATTAAGAATCAAAAGGAAACAAATCAACGCATGAAAAAGAATCTTTTAGAAGCCCGAAGGCAACTACTTAATACGGAGGATATAATTAATTTTCATGCCGTTCCAGAATTTAAGATTAGTTCCTTTTTCGGAGAAGGACCCTACAAGTCACGATTAATTACAACTACTTCTTTTGGTTTTGTGAATGGTTTAAGTACAGTTCAGTTATTTTCTATGAAACGATTATCAAATATACAAAATGCGAAAAAAGCTTTTATTAAAGTTTTAAAGCAAATCCATTATACCCACTTCGACCGTATAGTTGGTTTCATATGTGCCTTTTACAGAAAATGGGAGTTATTTCATTAATTTTGGGACTTATTTCATTTTGTGATTTAGGAGTTATTTAATTTTTTTTTTGGATTTATTTCATTGGGACTTATTTCATTGGGACTTATTTCATTTGGGAGTTATTTCACTGCGCCACGCTAAAGAGCTACAAAGTCGTAATACATTGCACAATTCATCAAAAAACTTTCCTGTTTAATGCGGTATAAGCTAATGTAAGAAAATTAGGAGAAATTATAAAAATACCTTTATTACCAAAGTTACTCTAATGGAAAATTATTTTGCATTACTACTAGGTAATGCATTATGCCCATCTACGGTAACTAGTAACATGGTTGCTCTAAATCCTGAATAAACTGGTTTAAACATGTAGAATATTTGAAAGCTTATGTTACTATTATTGTTTTGTATTTGAAATATCATTATTACGAAATACATTTTTTTACTTTTGTCTGAAATCAATAATTACAACACTAAGTAATCTCCTTGCATAAGTTTTATGAAACGTACAATATCACATTTGGAGTTGCAAAACCTACAATATCCAAATTGGTAAGTAACATAACTAAAAAAATCCATGATTTTACAGCAGAAGTCACTATCTCCAAAAATATTTATCGTTTTTCTAGCATTAAATGTTCAAAGAAACATTTTTTGCTTTTCTTGAGTAAAATATAGATAGATTGAGTTCGAATGAAATAATCAAAAAAGTTAAAAAACGTAACAGACTCTTGTGAGAAATTAAATAAATTGATATCCAAACCGGTTATAGTGGAGCTAGTGAGTTTTGATTCTAAGCCCTTTCATATATATTTCATGTTAAAAATTTTTTATTAATTATTTCAATGTGTAGCCAAAAAAAAAAAAAATCCTAAACAAGACAATTTCTTGTACGTCCCAACTAGTTGTGTCCTTTTAAGTAGTTTATATTAAAATTTTACATATTGAAATTCATTAAATACTTTATTTTCTCCTTCCGCGCAAGAGAAAATAAGTCATATAAGTTTTTTAAAGTTAACACTGTTGATCAGAGATTAAAGAGATTTCAAAAAAATTCTACACGAATCCCAGCAGGAATTGAATCAAAGCTTTTTTAAAAATGAAGTTTTTAATTTTTAACAATATTTTTGTTCAAAACAGCCCATTTTAAAATATGAATGTATTTTATTTTTATTATTTATTTTTTATTATTTAAATTATTGTTTATTTTTATTTGTGTATAATTATTTATTTAATTAATTTTTTTTTAAAGAAATATATAAAGAGATTTGTAATTTACACATTACATCTATAGTATTGTATTATGAATATACTTATGATAAAAGAAATATGAGGTTTACTGTGTTAAGTAATAATAATTGAAGCGAAGGAAAAACTAATACGAAAACCTTCGATTGAGAAAAAAAAATATATTAAGCAAATAGCTTAGTTGTAAATACATTTATAGATTTAATTAATTAACACTTACACTTACAAGTTTGATAAATAAATAAATTAAAAATTTAAAACAATGACTAATTTTTATTTTTATTTATAAATGAACAAATACAGGATAATTTCAAAGTATACTAAGTTATGATGGTAGAGATTAAGTATTAAACTATTTTTTGACATAGAGCAAAGTAATCGAAATTTATCAGTAATTTTAAGAATAGGATCCTGTATTAGACTCACATCGTTTTTTTTGTAAAGAGTCTTTGTAGAATAGTGCCATGGTAAATTAAGGGCCATTTTTAGGAGTTTATTTTGGGAGATTTGTAGTTTCTTTAAATGCGTTTTTGCACAAAATCCCCAGACCGGGCAAGCATAAAGTAAAATAGCTTGGAATACTACTTTAAGAATTATAACTTTATTTTCCTTTTTAAGCTTGGAGTTTCTATTGATCAGAGGGTATAGCATTTTTTTGCTATGTTGGATTTAGTAATACTGTTATTGATATGATCTTTAAATAATATTTTTTTGTCAAATATGACTCCAAGATACTTAACGTGATCAGAACATGGGATGACGATATCATTAATCCAAAGTTGAGAGCTAGGAAAGTAACAAATGTGTCTTTTTCTAGTAAAAAAGATATAGGTAACAACTGCGGCTACACAAATATTCTGAACTCGTCTGCACCTGAAAAAACAGACTACTGTGTGCCGTGCTTAAATTTTGAAAAGAACTATGCAGTTTTCATCTCTTTACGGCTAGACTGGGCAAACAAAATCCCCCTTAAAACCTCCGCCATAAAAATCTTCACAGATGGATCCAAGCTTCGAGAACAAGTAGGGGGAGGTATCTACTCCCAGGATCTCGAAATCGAAGCGTCGTTTAGACTTCCTAACTATTGTAGTGTCTAGCAAGCGGAAATGATGGCTATTCACGAAACCATTAGGATTCTAGGGCAAAAAGACATTGAAGGAAAAAGTATTTCCATCTTTTCAGATAGCCAAGCTGCACTGAAAGCACTGAACTCAAATATTGACAACTCTAAAACTCTCACTGAGTGCCGCAAATCTCTTAACGAGATGGCAAGGCTACTCAGTATTCACCTCATATGGGTACCCGGACACAGGGATATCGAGGGTAACAATTTGGGCGACGAATTGGCAAGGAAGGCTACGACCTCTAAGACCCTCTTAAATGAGGACTTTATTGGTATACCAATTTCCTCCTATAAACTCCAGTGCAAGAACAGATCCTTAGGTATTGCACAAGAACGCTGGGAACGCCTTGATACATGTAGGATAACTAACCTAACATGGCCTACCTACGACTTAAAACGCACCAACTCACTACTTGAGTTAAGCAGGGTAAACCTGTCAAAAATAATAGGAGTCCTAACGGGTCACTGCCTGATCGGAGCGCATGCCCTTCGGTTGGGAGTTGCATCAAACGATTTCTGCAGAAGCTGCAGATGTGAGGAGGAGGTACAAAACGTTCAGCACCTCCTCTGCGAATGTCCGGCTCTAGCTAAAAGGAGAATGGCAACTCTGGGCCTTCCCTTTTTAAATGGACTTGCCGAAGTCTCATGCCTGGAAATCAAGCATATCCGTAAAATCATTATCCGCTCGAACTGGTTTGAGGAGGGAAATCTTTACTAGGTTTTACAGAGATCATGTGGTATCACAACGGGCCTGCACTGGCCTAAGTGCACGAGTCATCTATCGGCTCAGCCACCATTACCTAACCTAACCTAACCTAGTAAAAAAGATTGCTTGCGTTTTACTAGCATTAAGCTTGATTGTCCAATTTTCGAAATATGATATAATCTGATTTAAAGCGGATTGTAATTTTTTCAAAATCAATTGACTAAATTCATTTGAATAAAAAAGTGCTGTGTCTAGATTGAGTCTATCTATGATAAATTGTCAACCAGTGATTAATTTGTCTCAGCCACTTAAAAATTATACCAGATTTCAGGAAAAACTAATCAAAATTTGCTATTCCAGTTTATAATAACTAATCAAATTTTTGATTAAATTCAAGCAAAATTATGCTAAGTTATTATAAACAAATTATAAACAAAAGCAAATTCCTACTTAATTCAAACAAATATTTGCCAAGTTATTATAAATTAGAATAGCAAATTTTGATTAGTTTTTGCTGAAATCTAGCATATTTTTGAAGTGAAATAATTATTAACACTAAATTAAATTGAAAAATTACCATTGTCCGGTGACTTGAACCTCGGCCGCGTGAGTGTAAGTGCATGGCTTATCCATTCGACCATCGCAGTTGTTAACTAATCGGCGGCTTATATCTTCATTAAGAATAAACGTGTGTTTGAAAGAAATTTGATTCAATTTAATAAAAATTTGCTATTGGATTTAATAATAACATAGCAAATATTTGCTTGACCTTAGTAAAAATTTTCTATTTGAGTTTATAATATCTTAGGAAATTTTTCCTTGAATTTAATAGCACTTTCCTCAATACATGAAGAGTGATTTCAATGTAGCAATCTTTTTCTAAAATCTCATTTTGAGTTGCAAAACATTTGCTTGATTCAAGCAAAATAATTATCTCCATGTAGAAAACAGTCCCGTTAATTTAAAGATTTCCGCCTCTAAAAAAAACCCTTTACTATGTTAATTGAGGTTTTCTAGATAAAGTGTCTTTAGTTAGCTTAACTGCTGTAGCTGAAAGATTTATTAATAATCCTAGACAAACCAGCTTATAATTTATAGTGTTATTGAAAGAATCGACATTTTGTAGTGAATATTAATATATTCTAATTATTATAAATTTATCTGAATAGCAATTGACAAAAGAAAAAGAATCACAAGTTCTGATGTTTTATGCAAATATTTTTGCTGGAAAAAGTAATTATTGTTTGTTAGTAGTAAGTATTTTGTTATAAGAATTTTTTGAGTATTCATAGCTTGTTAAGAAGAAAGACTTGACCTACGTCTTAAAAATAATTTCAGCTGTTATAATTTTTCACAGATCTTATTTATCTATCCTTTACAAATTAAACTGCGACCACAACAAAAAACAAAAAATTGTTTTTACCAGGAATTTTAAACTAACCAATTGCATTTGCTTACTCGAAACAGGTTCTGTTATTAAATATCAGACACGCAGATTAATACATACTCATGAATACAGATACTTTGAAGATTATATATTATTAACTTAATATTTTGCATTATATGAGTTAAATGAAAAATTTAATTTACTTTTTGTTTGAGATAATTTATTAGTTTGAAATACTTTGTCCTACATCTACAAACATATGTATATCACGAGTAGAAAAAGGAACAGCTGTTCACATCAGGGATGATGCAGCAACTGTTAGAAACTTTTGAAAAATCTCTTAGTTGTCTTTCTTTCTAACTATTCCTAACTAGACCATTTTAATAGTCTTGGGCTAAAAGCTTTCCACAATCACAAAAATTATTTAAGCGAGTCTTTTTTATGATATTCAAAAGAAGGCACTTTAGTTATGATCTGCATTGGAAGATCCGGCAAAATATAAATGCATCCAACCTATACAGCTTTCGCCTCTGGAAAGCACATTTCAACTTTTTTGAAAATATATTTAATATTCAATTGAAGGGCTTATTGCAATAAAGTGATAAGTCACATGAATAAAAAAATCGTTTCTTAACTCAATACATAGTTTAATACATTTTCAGCACCTTCTAAAAGGATTTCGAATATTCCTTTTTAAATATTGGATCCATGAGTTAAAGTTTTTTTGTACAAATCCATTTTTACGATGGATTTTAAAAAAAATAAGTTTTTTCAAACCTTTAAAACTGATTATTTCAAAATTTTTTTTGCTTACTACCGTTAAAAATTCTCTGACTTGGATTTGGATATATTTTTATTTATTTATTTTTTTTTATTTATTTAAAAAATAATGTTCACATACAAGACAGAGTCTTTTAAATGCAGTAAGAATCAAGAAAATAACAACTAGTAACAAACAACAAATAAATATGACTTAAAATTATGACAAAATTTTATATATATAAAATTTTTTTTTTATATACTGGCAAATTTTTTTAAAACTATTACACCAATAAATAGGAAAGTGAAAGCAAATAATTCTAAGTGCGCCATTAAATTTGTTTTTTTCAATTCCGGAAAACTTATAATTGTGTCGCTTGCAACGTTATTTGCGGCCACACTTCAATTGTTAAAAACGGATGATCTGTATGGCTGATAGGATGAAAACAAAATTTTATTATGCACTTAAACACGTATCGCAAACTAAAAACTACCGCATTAATGTTGTAACATTTACAAATAAACGCTCTTATCAAGGTAATCGTATGCATTTTGAGCCGTGATCTAAGATAAACTCGAATCAGCAACAAGTATTTAATTATTTAAATAAAAAAATGTTAATGATTTAAAATTTGCTGTTTTTGCTCACCTTTTAACGATCTCACGACAATGCTTATTATTGTCAATAGATGGATAAAATATTCATAGAGATAGGTATTGCAAATGTGCGAACATTTCTTACAATTTACTGTGCGATGGATAGAACGCATTTTTTGAAAGTATTATCAAATATCCCAGTAGGAAAACACTTTGAACAAAAACTGAACACATAATCTTTTCTGATCCTTAGTTTTACGTCTTTTACACATGGATCAATTGAAAAGTAATGTAACTACAACACAATAGCTCAAAAAGTTGCAACCCACTCCAATTTTAAACTGAATTGCAACCTCAGATGAGCAACTCACATTGAAAAATTCATAACAACACAAATACTTTTGAATGAAAGCTATGTTAAATAGAAACAAAAAATTAAAGTATTTTAAGCGATTTTATTACAATTGTATTAAAATTAAAATTTTAAGACAAAGGAAGTTAAAGCTTTGACATAAATGCTCTTAAGGTAGAATGAAGATGTTATTTCATATTTCTATACGCAAAGAACTCAACGTCAAAATAGAATTTGGGTCCTCGCAGCAAAATAATGGTAGCAAACTGATGTCAAACAAAATACAATATAATATGCAACACAAAATCGCTGATTAAAATTGCAACAAGCTGTGTTGCATTGAACTGGTCGGAAACATGTTGCCAACTAGTTATGTACATGTTGCTTCATATAAAGGCTTCAGTATAAATACATTGGTTAGCAACTTTTGTTGCAGTTGCATTACTTTTCAATTGCTCCATGTGTAAAAGGCCTTAGTTGACTTTTTATTGTATTTCAAATGGAATTTCTGAATATCAGTTTGTCTTTTCTGTGTTTAAAAGAAAATACTGAATTTTATTTGAACTTCTCTTACATCTAAATTTCAAATGAAATTTGTGAATACAATTTTTTTTTCTGAATATAAAATTTTATTCTGTTTTTCATGTGATCTTAACTGCAGTGGAATTCCCTAAAATTTAACGATAATAATCGTTTTCGTTATCGGTTATTGCGCGTGCTACGTCCATAGAAAACGACAGTTTTCGCCAACTAATGCTATCGAAAATTGTCGTTAAGGCGTTTGGGAATTTCACTACTGAATTTCAATAAATGTTTTTTACATTTCAAATGGAATTTCTGAATTTTAATATATCTTTTCTAAATTTCTATATTTAATCGGACTCCTTTTTTATTTCAATTAAGCATTACTTAATTTTAATTATTTTTTTTTACTTTCAAATATAATTTCTAAATTCCAATTTTTATTTTCTAGATTCAAAATAGATTTCTGAATTTAAATTGATCTTATCTGAATTTCCATTGATGTCAATGAATTTCAAATTGCTGTTCTGAATTTCATTGAATTTTCTAAAATTTTTAATAAAATTTCTGAATATTTATTAATCTTTACTGAACTTTTCGCATGCATTTTATATGATTTGTTCTGCATTTCTTATGAACATTTCTGAATATTTCTTGTGAATTTCATGTGACCTTTTCTGAATTTTAAATGTTATTTCTAAATATAATTTTATCTCTTTCGAATTTCTAATGACATTTCTAAATTATAAGTGATCATTTCTGAATAACAAATGAAATTTCTAATTTTTCTGAGTAACAAATGGATCTTTTTCTGAATATAAATTGATCTTTTGTGAATATAAAATGGAATTTCAATATATCTTTTATGAACTTTTAATGAAAGTTTTAAATTTCAAATGGAATTTTAAATGATCTAATCAGAATTTAATCTTTAAATATATCTCTTAAGTCTAACTGCTTTTTTCTTCTACTGTTCTTCTTTTTCATAAATTGTTAATTTTGTTATGTATTATTCTAATAAATAAGTCCAAAGCAATTTTTAATATTCTTTGTTAGTTATTCTTAATATTTAATATTTAGTTATTAGTTTATATTGCTTAGTATATAGTTTTAGTATTTTAGTTATTAGCTATTTTTTAATATTCTTTTTTAGTTATTATTGTAAGAATCTGTTGTATATTATTTTCGTAATATTAAATTTATCCATTCATTCATTCACTCATTTAAATAATTTTAAGTTTTTAGTTCATTATTCACCTGTTGTTATTTTGTAATCTTGTTGTTAAATTATTCATTTAAATTGCGTCATGCAAAATAATATAATTCTTATATGCTAACATATTTAATCAATAAATTGAATTTGAATTGAAATTAAGATTTGTTTCTGAATTTCATGTGATATTTTCTGAATTTTAAATGGAACTTCTGAATAGTAATTTAAGTTTTATAAATTTTAAATAGAATGCTGAATGCAATTTAATCTTTTATGAATTTCATTTGATCTTTTCTAAGTTTCAAATTGAATTTCAGTGTGTATCTTCTGAATTTGAAATAGAATTCCTGAACATCAATTTATCTTCTCTATATTTCATTTAATGTTTTTTGCATTTCAAATTGACTTTCAATTGAATTTATCCTGGTCGATTTTCTAGAAATTCAAATTTTTTGTCTCTGTCAAGAATGTAAACTTAATATAAAATCTTTCAATAGTTAAAGCAAATTTGCTTAGTGATTTTCATTCATTATGGGATTTTATGACAAGTTCACGTGTTACAATAGATGTTTAACTACGCATTTTCTTAAAATTCAATGTCAAACTTCTGAACAACATTATTAACTAATTCGGAACTAATATTAACTATAACGGAACATTTGTTTAAACATTTGAAATTGCTAAGCCTTCTATTGCAGGTGTAAAGTTTATTGTGTCGCGATATATATATATGAACTATGGCTGTTTTTGTTGTTGTAAAATATTTGCAAAACTTCATACATAAATTTTAATAAGTATTTAACTTGAAGACCAATATGTAGTAGAACTCATAAACAACTAAAAGTGGACACTTTATTTTGACACTCACAATAGGGGTATTCATAATGTGATGTACTTGCCCTTGCATTGTGAAGAAATTTTGTAAAATTACTTAAACAAAATGCGCAGTGTTCAAAATACAACCCTGTAGCAAAAATACAACGATAAAACCCTATTGTGTTCTTTGTTAATTTCGTTGTGTATTTGATCAGCTGATCGCAAACGTATTTCTACCAAACATAGAGGAAACTACTGGAAGCACTGTGAGTTTATTTAACCCTGGATGTGCTTCGTTGTTTACTCACGCTGATTAAATACATTATCCTTGTTAGTCGAATCGACTAACGAAGAACCTCCAGGTTAAAGAGAATGAATGTAATTTAGTGTTTCGTTAAAAATTTTTTATGATTTATTACAGTTGAATGATGATTTCAATTTACATTTTCAAACAAAAGTGCATAAAAAATTGGGTAATTTAAAAAATACAAATATTTATTGAAGGCACGTTCACAGTAAGTTTTTTATATTAAAAATGTTTTAAAACTTTATCACAAATACACCACATCGTGAATACCCCTAATATGTTTCTTAATACATAGCTTAGCTGAATTAAAATGCCATAAAAGTTTCATATTTTACGTAACGTCATTTAGTATGAATGATAGATACTACATGTAGTATCCGACCGAAACCGGAATTTTGGCCGAAACCGAATATTCGGCCATTTTATAATATTCGGCCAAAATCGAAACTGGTTATTAATATGAAAATGAAAGTTTTTACAACAATTTTTTTTTATTAAGGGCCATTTTGTTCACAAAAGCATTAATATGGTTTAATTGGGGGATAACTATCTCTAGTTTAATTTTATACCAAGCGTATAAGTCGGGAGATAAAAAAGTGGTTTTGTTCACATTTTATCCCGGCTTTATGCTTAGAGCATAAACTCGCTCTCAGTTTATATCGATTTCCATTGGAATGTTAGAGTGTTGCTCATTAATTAAAAAATGTGTGGGGATTTTTGGTTTATTTTTGCGAATTTGGGCTAAACATTTTTTTAAGAATTTTAAACATGAAGAAACAGTATTGGGGGTTACTTTTTTCGAATCTGGTGTCAGAATTTTAAAATTCAAGATGGCGGATAGAGTTGCTGTTTCCGAATCCGTTGTCAGAAATTCAAAACTCGAAAATTTTTTTACACATAGGGCTGCCACCTAAAAATGTTTTATTTTAAAAATTCTAAACATGAGAAAAGAGTATTGGGGGGTCGCTGATTTCGAATCTGAAGTCAGAATTTTAAAATTCAAGATGGTGGATAGGGTTGCCACCTTAATTTTTTGTATTTATATGAATTTGTGGCTAGCAAAAAAATGGTACACCAAAAATAGGTCGCTGAATACGAATCCATGGTCAGAATTTCAAAATTATAATGTTTTGAAATAAAAGGGTTGCCACCTAATAATATGTATTTTTAAGAATTTTAAACATTATTTAACAGTGTTAGGGTGTCACTGATTTCGAATTTGATGTCGGAAATTTAAAATTCAAAATGGTGGATAGGGTTGCCACCTTAAATTTTTGTATTTTTATGAATTCGGGGCTGGCAAAAAAATGGTATGCCAAAAATGGTTTGCTGAATCCGAATCCATAGTCAAAATTTCAAAACTATAAAATTTTGAAATAATAGGGTTGCTTTTATTTTTGAAAATACATATTATTAGGTGGCAGCCCTATTATTATAAAATTTCATCATTTTGAAATTCTGACCACGGATTCGGATTCGGATTCAGCGACCCATTTTTTCTTTTTAAATCGCACCAGCCCCGAATTCATAAAAATAAAAAAAATTAAGTTGGCAACCCAATCCACCATTTAGAATTTTAAAATTCTGATATCAGATTCGAAATGAGTGACTCCCTAACACAGTTAAATAATGTCTAAAATTCTTAAAAATACATATTATTAGGTGGCAACCCTATTATTTCAAAACTTTAAAATTTTTTAAATTCTGACCATGGATTCGTATTCAGCGACCCATTTTTGGAGTACCATTTTTTTGCCAGTCCCGAATTCGTAAAAATTTTAAAAATTAAGGTGGCAACTCTATCCACCATCTTGAATTTAAAAATTTTGAGTTCAGATTCGAAATCAGTAACCCCCCAATACTGTTCCCTCATGTTTAAAATTCTTAAAATAAAAAATTTTCAGGTGGCAACCCTATGTGTAGAAAAATTTTCGAATTTTGAAATTCTGCCAACGGACTCGGATTCAGCGACCTATTTTTACCCTTTAGTTCGCGCCAGCCCCGGATTCGTAAGAATAAAAAAATTAAGGTGGCAACCTTATCCAACATCTTGAATTTTAAAATTCTGACACCAGATTCGAAATCAGTAACCCCCAATACAGTTTCCCTATGTTTAAAAATCTGTATTTTTAATATTTTGACACCAAGTAAATAAAAAATATTAAAATGAGAGTGATGAGAGCGAATTAAAAATCTTAACTCACCAATTTTCACGAGTTAAATACTTCTGGGGTTAAGCTATCTCGCCACCATTTTTATCTCCAGCTTGAAGAGTTAAATGCTTAACTCACTGTTAACAAATGAAAAACTGGAAAAATCATGGAATTAACTCGGGGATAAATTAACTCGGAGCCCTAAAAGGAAACAAAAGTACTTTCGATGAAAAGTTTCGGCTACTTTCAGCTATTCGGCCTCAAACTGACAAAAAGGGCAGAAACTGGCCGTAACCGAAACCGAATATTCGGTCGGACACTAACCACATCTAATTCAAACAATTTTTTTAATTTTCCAATTCATATTAGGTGCCAAATATCCAAGCCCATCAGTAAAATAGCAAGTGAATTAAAAATTTTTTGTGGATTTCATGATGGCTTTGCTAAATTTATGAGTTTTGCTTGCGGAGTTCTCATATGATTTTGTTAAGTTTGAAATTCAAAGTACATATTGAGAATTGAAGTGTTGTATGCAAAATTTCAAAATTTTAGAATAATAATAAGGAGACTTTAACGTTTGGCTAAAGTCACTTTATTTATCGGAGGTAGGGCATCCTCTTCATTCTATTTGGCTCATTTTTAAATTTGAAGTTTAGTTTTAGTTGGAAACTTATAAAGTAAAATTTTAATTTCATTCAAGCCAATTTTCAATGCATCTGCTGCATCTCTTACTGCAATTGCATCCGTATCTAGTTTAATTTATGTTAAATTGTTCACGTAATGTCAGTGCTGGAGCTTAAAATAACAAATGTGCTCATTACTCTATACATTATTTTGACATTATTGCTGTTTTTATTTGCTAATCACTTTTAAATGCGCTGCTGGGATATCTTCTAATATGTCTCAATTACAAGTAAAATGATTAATGAAGATGCATCTAATATTGCTAGAGTTAATTAAATTCACTGAAATCATATTGTGGTTATAGAGTATGTATTATTTTAAACTTTGTTGCTTTTAAATTGCCTACAATTGCTACAATGCCTAATGTATCTACAAACAAAAAAAAATTATAATAATAAATAAATAATAATAAATAAAACAGCTAAGTGATTGCCTCTATACAGAGTTGTTGTTGTTGTCGTTGCCTTCTTAAAAACTTACTTGATCTAAAGCTCGCAATTTAATTCATGTAATAATTTAATTGATTATAAAACTAATTAATAAATAAATAAACCCTGTTAGAATAAGCTTAGTTCTCAGTTAATCAGCTTATATTAAGCTTAACGAATAAGTAAATAAAATAAAAATTATATCTGCTTTAATGGATAAAAATTGTTTCTTCTATACACATTGCAGTTTCAAAGAGAGGTTTTTATGATGCACCCATCCCATCTTTTTATAAATGCAATATTCTTTGCGAAACTTTTTTTTTTGCGGTCCGATTACTCTTTTTGACACATTGACAACGATTGTTGCTTATTTTTGGCACATTTAAACTTAATAGTTTTTGCTATACTTGCCTCGGTCGTTACACTTTCATAGCCACTCTCATAGTTGTATATCCAACGATCGCAACTTTCAAAATTCTGCAGCTCAGTCACGTTCTCACCGATCGCTTCGAAACTTGTGCAACTCGGTCTGTCTGCAACGGCATAGAAATTTCGAATCTCCAGCATGGTGCTATTCTCAAGCTGCTCATGATGACACCTAATTAAATCCAGTAATTAAATATTGAACATATTTGAGACACATATTTTTATATTCGATTTTTATTTACCAATGTTCCGGCGTAAAACTGATGATTGTCTGGGCAAAATAATGCATTGATGAAAAGACGTTTGTGTAACCATAAAGCAGCATTAAAATGAGTTGATAACGACCAAATCCTCCGCATTTCTCTAGCACTGCATCAAAATCCATCATGGATCGATCAACAATGCTTTATTGTTTTGATATTTTTCCGTTTTGTTGGCCGCTTGAGTTTAGAAATTTTCTTAATCTTATAGATTCATGTAGACAACTACGAACGTGCTGTTATAATATTTTCTGACTTTTCTAGCAACTTAAACTCTACCCCACAAATGTTGTACTGAGCAGATTAAATATAATAGAATTTACGAGAGTTGAAACAGAATAGTAAAGAATCTAAATTCGGTCGATAACGAATTTGATATGTTTGCGCATAAGAATCGCTTGGAATGTTTGCTGAGAACATCTCTTGAGAACTTTATGCAGAACAAGTAAAAACAAAGTTGTGAACTGCAATTACCAATCTACAAATACTAGTTTCTCACATTTATCTCGCTTTTCACAATGTTTCAAAAGTAATAAAAAATTATGAGTGAAAGCCAATAGCTATATAGACTCAATTCATATAAATAAAACAAAGAGCGTCGGTTTCCCTCTGCTGCCCCTAATTTTAAACCAATTTAGTGGTTTTTTTTTATAATGTAGATAATTCAAAAAGGACGGCTATAGGCAAAAACAAATTTTGCCACACCCCCTTTAACCACCCGAAGATCAGTAGAAATGCTATATATCAGATGGTATTGGTCGTATTAGACTTAAATTTGGTAATTTAGTTTGTAAACATACCAACTGATCGCAAATTAAAGAAAATACTGGTCAGGCGTAGTAAAGCGAGCGTGGAAATAGCTAGTTATATATACATGAGGTCCTACGTTGCAATCAGTTGATGAATTAATTATGACGCAGTGTTTGTTAATATGTTAATAATTTGCAAAAATTAAAAATTACAATATGTTATTAACTAAATTTCAGTATACCTGAAAATGAGAAAAAAAAACATCAACCTGTTAACAATCTATAGTCGGTCAATATAACTTAAAGGCAGCCTTGACGATATTTATACCAGACTAAACGGACTTAACACCGATATAACTTTTAACAACTTAACAAACAGCAAGTTAACAATAATATTTACGGCATTTGTATATACCAAGCATTAAGCATATAATGAGCATTAAATAAGTTGGATTAAAGCATTACGACATTCAGTTTTTATAAAAAAAAGGCAATAATTGTTTGAACATTTAGTTTTGCCTGAGCAAATATCTCTTACAACACGAATGACAGCTCTTAAAGATAGTTTAGATAGTTCTTAAGTTAAAAAAATGATTCCCTAGAGTTCATAAAAATAAAAATGTAGAAATATAAACAAACAGAAATTGTACCAAAATTTGTTTATGTTTTTGTGTATAACAAAAAAACAAAATATTCGTTTGTTAACACTGTGTGATAAAGTAATACAGAAAATGTCTGCACTTGCACATAGTATCGGTTTTTTTAAATAATTCGGATTCAAAACGTAACAATAAGGTTTATGCTAGATTCATCGCTGCAGGGCTATTTGATTGCAGACATAACCATTCCTTTCTGGGCCACGAATGTCGTCAATGATTTCTCTTCATACTTGCGCAATCGTGTACTCATATAGGAGAGGTATGTTTAACATCTTACTTTTCCATTTTTCATTGTTTATGAATTTCTATTTTTATTCAATTTCTAAATATGTCAAATAATTAATTTGTTTACATCAGTCTATAGATTTTTCTATAAATGTTTATAAACAATTTTAATTCAATTAATAAAACAAACGAGCACAATGTTGGTGAGTTCAAGGATCACTCCCAATTATATATTCAAACAATTGATTATTATTTTTTTTTCTTGAAACATCCCAATAACTTTTACAGCTACACGGTTAGAAATCTTGTACTACCTTTGAAACTGTTCTGTACTGCATACTATATGTAAGTCTACATCAGCTTTGGTTTCATATCTAGTATTTGCTTAATACTAAAATTTAGTTTTAATACAGCTTTGGTTTAAAATTTAGTATAGGCTTGGATTAAAATATTTAAAAAAAAAACTAAACACCGTGAGAATCGAACTCAAGACATTCAGTTTATAAGTTCGCCAGTCTAACCACTGGGCTATTGCGCAAGGGCGTCCGCAGAACTTGTTCTATGGGGGAGGGAAGGCATAATTGAATCTAGAATGAACATAAACAAAATGTAACCAATATAATGCTATTTACTACGATTATTGGTACTAATTTTGTGAATATGATATGCACACTACACCGGTTGACACACGATTGTAGACATTAGAAAATCTAATATAATTTTAAAGATGGTGTTAAAATCTTTCTCGTACGAAATATTTAAAAATTTTATTTAATTCTTTGTCATGTAATACATTTTAGTAATTTTTTTCTAAAGCAAATATTTTTAATAGTTTAATAAATTAAATAATGTGAGGCCTATATCCTTAAATGAAATCGCATTAATTACTATCGAGCCCCAAGATTTCAACTTTTAAAATTAGGATACAAAAATTTCCTAACATTAAACAATATTTTTTTTTGTTAACGAATTGAAAGAAAAAAAAATTTTAGGCCATTTTTTAACTTTGGAAGCCTTTAACTCCTAAACCAATTTCGAGTGGACTCAAATTTTTCAGATTTGGATTTAGGTCAAAAGCCATATCATTCGCAAAAATTAAAAATTTGAGTTGTCGCTATTCTTGAATTGTTTCCCGCATGCTAAGGGAGATATTTTTCACTGGATCTCACACCGCATTGACACCAATCTACTTATTTCTTTTTTCATCATGAATCAGTTCTAGCAGCTTGCAAGTTCCTACAATCGAGTATGGAAACATATCTATTATCTGAATGATTTAATAATTTTTTTTTTAATTCAAAACGTATGAATAATTAAGTATAGAGGTACATGTTTATTAGATGTGTTTCGGTATTCACAAATTTTATTAACATATTCCAGAACCTCCTGTAAGGCTTGATTCTGAATCCTGGTTTCATATAAGCACGTGACGCGAAAAGCCGCTAAATAACGTGAATTTTAAGAAGTATAAAATGGTTGTTTGAAATCGAGTCTCCTATTTACGTTTGTGTCATAAAAAACTTTTGATTATGACATATTCTAATGTAAAATCGTTTGCTTAATATGATATAAGATTTTTTTAAAAATTAGTCCTTGATCCAAAATTGGCCTACTTTATTCAATTTCCTAATTTTTTATCGCTTCTGAATTAGAACCTTTGCTCTCGCTTAAATCGCCGCAAATTTCTTAAATTTAAATGCTGAGGATTTAGATTTAAATGCTGTTTGTAATTTTTTAAGTTTAGGAAAAATTTAAGATCATCTTTACGATAGAAAAATAAGCCGAATTTTTGGAAAAAATTAATTTTTTCATTAAATTTATTTACTTTGTTTTCTGCTTGTTTAAGATGACTTTATAACATAAATTTGCTTATCGTCAAAGTTTATATCCGTTATTGAAATAAATGCACCTTGCTTTCTGTTGCTACGAAGAATGATCTTCGACTAATAAGCGATATCATTCCTCAACATTCGAAAATTTCTCGTAAGAATAACTTCGTAATTTGTTTCATTACATTCGTAATATTTACTAAAAAATTCATTCGCAGGCTGACCGTACGCATTATATGTAAAAGATACGAAGTTTTAGTTGAGCTTAAAAAATTTATAACTGAAATCGTTCAGACTGGTTTGTCGAACAATTACCGAATATAAGGACATGTGTGATTCCAAGATGGCCGTAGCCTACTGGAAGAGTACATACTCAATACGCTAAAGAACCGCGGCTCGAACCCTAGCTGAACAGAAGCTTTTTTTCGAGACTGGGTATTACGATCATTCGTAAATGTAAAGTACAATAAAAATTTGTTTTCGTATGAATACGAATAAAATATTCCATTGCACGAATTCTATTCGTGTCTGAAAATTACGAATAAAATTCGTAGAAAAAATTTTTCAATTTAAGAATACGTATTGAAAAGTTTTTGTGAAACAAAAGTAAATGAAATGGTATCGTAATTTATTAGGCCGTGTTCATATTACACTTTGAGAAAATACTGAATATTAAATAGATAAATGTATTTAAATACATTTAAATACAAAACAACATACTCTTCGAAAAGAAATGGTTTAGCTCAGCTTTATTTATAAATTAACCTAAAAAAAGTATTTTTGTATTCTTTTCAAAATATATTAAATACATGATGAACGTATCGTCATATGAAATCAAAAAAGCCATGAGTTACAAAAAATTCAAAATCGACTTTTTGATTGATTATGATGCATCTTATCAAAATACATGTTTCGCAAAATTTTACACTTCTACAACTAAAACCGACGTTTTTATTAACAATGTTCTCAAAGCACTAAGTTTAAGCGCAACTTACAATTTAGAAAGTTTTTTGATTTTCTCTTAAAATTTTTTAATTGAAACTTACGGCTTTTTTGATTTAATGTGAAGATATATAAAAAATGTTCATTGCCTAGGGGGGGAAGTGCCCCCTTTCCACCAGCGGACGCCCATGCTATTGCGCCATGCGTGATATAAGCAATAACCAAACATATGAACCGAATCGTCTAATATTGAGTCTGAGCATTGCCAGGCTAACTTTTTATGGGTCCAAATTAAAAATTTGCATCCAAATGTACTAGAATTTATTTTAAATTGTATTAAGGGCAGGTTCTCATCTAGAGGCCCAAGAACACGGTGATGTTCTTGATTTTTTTTTTTTCATTGAAGGAAGTAAATGAACATCTAGTGTTTTTTGGCACTTATTTGTTGATTCTTTAAGTGTAAGAAAATATTTTTTGGTGCATAAAAGTGTAACTTGAAGTGGCAACACGCCGTCAAACGTCACGTTGAAAAAAAGGTACCGAAATGGTCTCCATCGCACAACACGTTCATGTCATCCGATATAAAAAACCTCTCTTCTTCTTAATTTAAGCATATGCCTTAAAATATGTGAGGTATTTAGCGCCATCTATCAGCTAATAGCTGTGAAACTGTTATAAAGACGAATAATCTTTTATGATTTCACAGCTAAAACTATGAATTGATATATTGAATATCAAAGTGATACTGAAATCATGTCTTAGAGTTGAAAAAATATTTCTAAGATGTTGGTCGGAAAATTTTTTAATATTTAAAAATTTACACAAAAATTTCATAAGAAATTCAAAACTGGTAATGAAAAATTTTTGTTCAAGCATTTTTCAACTGGAAATCAAGAAGTATTCTTACCCCTGTATATTTGAAATACATTTTGGTATGAAATTAACTAAGCTAACATTACAATATATCGTCGTAATGCAATTTTGCAAAAAGGACAAAATTAATTTCAATTTAATTTTCATCAGTTGAAAATCTATTCAATAGCTTAAAATAAAATCTAGGTATGTTTGATTTTGGCGTTTTAACGCCACACGGGCTTACTAGTTATCTAAATTATGGGTTACGATCCAATAAATTTTATCTATTTCTAAATAAAAAAAATTCAAGTCCATCCTTAGAGTAGTTCTTGAGATATCGTGGAGACAAGTTTCAAAAACAAGATTTTTCAGAAAACGCTGTTTAAAATATGATTTTTTCGAGTTCATTTATAAAAATAAGGGATCCTTTCGTGTGCGATAACTTTTGTTTGTAATTGTTATCGGCCAATCCGTTTTGGGAACATATTATACACATCATAAGCTATCGAAAAATAATTGAGTTTCATGAGAACCCGCCCTTAAAAACAAAAAATTATACAAAAATGTACTTCAATTTAAACCGAAAAGCTAAATAGGAAGATGTAAAACTTGTTTTGGTTTAAATTTTAATATGATAGAGTTTTTATTTTATTATGAGTTAGTACTTGCAAAGTTTAAATTTTAAACTGCAAGGTTTAGAAAAATGCAGTAATATTTTAGCTGTACTAAAATTTAGTCCAAGATTGTTAACCGTGTATACATACCCATTTAAGACGTTGCAACGGACCAATTTTTTAATACATTATTTTGTTTGGTTTTACAAAACATAAAAACCTATAACATTTTTTACATTAAAACTAGTAGCTAATGAGATCAACTTTCCAATGCTGTATCCACTTTTTTAACATTTTTATAAAAATATATATCTCCACTCCTAAAAAATTTAAATCTTGTTAATAATATTAACTCCATTTTTTATGCTAACCTTAAAGATGTTGTTGATTTGCTAACTGATTTCTTGCTAGGAAAGCAAAAAAAGCTCCACCACTTGTCATTCTTGCCAAAAAGCTCACCATCCGCCAAAGTTTCAGGTAGTTTCCTAAAAATCAAAAGTAATTTATTTCGTAGTATTTTTTAAAAAACTCCAAAGAGCCTAACCTATTCATAGTTTCAGGCAACGTTAGACACAGAGCTGCGCCACTCAGCATCAGCACGCTGATGAAGATCGATGGCAATGGCTTGAAAAATGTGCCCAAAAATATAATATAAGCGCTCACAAAATTAAATGCATGTCCAACTGCGTGCACATTGGCTACACCACGTCCACGTACAGAAGCTGGTATTAATTCCGCTGCAAACTGCACCTCTGCATCGTAGGCTATGATACTGGCATAACGACTTAGAGCCGCCATAACTGCCAGCACCATACCGTACTCTACACGGTCTAGATAGGCAAGCAAGATGCTAGTAATAGCACAAATGATGCCGCCCACCAACATTGCACTACAGGCCATACCCTTGCGTCCTATAAAGCGTTGCATCCAAATAATGGTTAGTCCCGCCATCACAAAGGCTATCGAGGAATAGGAAGATAGTTCGAAAGGCGATATTCCAAAACCTTCCATATTGCGACCCATTATATCATAGCTCACAGCAATGATCATGCTGTAGAGTTATTGCTTTAACACCATTGTAAGCATTCAAGTAACTAGAAGCAGGTACTCACGCTTTCAGCAGTAAAACGGTAATGACTTTACGCAAATTCGGTGTGCGAAACATGCCCACAAATGTTTCCTCCGCTTCCAATATCTTATTTTCGCTTGACGACTTGAGCTGGTAGTATAGCATAAAATCCTTGAAAACTTGATCGTCAACCTTGCGTCGATTTACTTTCGCTACATGTTTTAGGCACTTGATGGCACCCTTGATATTCCTCTTAGTAATCAACCATTGAGCGCTCTCGCATATAAGCATGGGATAGATAAGGATTCCCAGTAGGGGTAAAGATGCTATCAGCAAATATTGACGCCAATTACCCACCCATATGGCCAGCCAAGGTGCTATGAAAACTCCAAAAGTGTAGAACGTCAGTTGTACCAAATTGAGTCCCAAGGTGCGACGGCTTGGACTCAGATACTCAAAAACTAGATGGGAAAATTAAGCTGCTTCATTCAGTTGTATGCTGTACTTTATGCACTTTTACGTACCCATGATGTACATCAAGTAGAACATGGTATTAGTTGAAAGACCAGCTATAAATCGACTAGCGGCAAAAGCGGGTAGCGTTGTAATAAATGAGGTCAGAAAGTCTCCCAGACCACCACTTATGGATGAAAGTAATAAAGCAGGCAAGCGTCCGAATTTATCAGCTAAAAAGCCAAATAAAAAAGTGCCACAGACGGATCCAATGTAGAACATCGATTGACCAACAGCCGACTGGTAGGCCTTGTCGCAGACCCAGTTCAGCTGAAATAAAAGAAAGTATATTAGATCATATTGAATCATATTGAAATAACGTTTCATGCTCAGACGTTTGTTATTCAAGTCACTTTAAGCCTGCAGTACAATAGAGCGAGAGTGCTATGCGAGAATGCAATGCGATTGTATAACAAAATCTCGCTCGCATTGCCCTCGCATATAATGTGCAATGAGAAACGCCAGTTTTGAAGGCACCAGAGTTGCATCGGATATAAATACTATTTTGCTGAGTAGTGCCTAAAATGTAAAGAAAAATAATATTCGCGAAGTTTAAGTTGCTGGCTTGGCCGGATATTTAGCTCGGAATGAACTAACCAGCGACCAAGAAGATAGTGGGTCCGACCCATCTATCAAGACCGGGATTATTGCGTTTGGTTCTTCCTTTTTAGCAACACCTTCTCGGAAATGTTTTATTTGGTTATATTGAAATAAATGTATCAGTTTAAGACTATTTTAATATATTTTGTTATTTTAATCTGAGTTTTTGAAGAAAATTGTTAAATAATCAAATTGTTTATTATTTTTCAATAGAATTTTTAATGACAGCTGGTCATCGCATGCGTCATTTTTGAAATTTTTGAAAATGCCTCGCACCGTATAAGCGCATCGCGAAGCATTGTAAATTGCAACATAAAAACTCTGCTTATGAAAATCCTCTGACAGCTCGTGCGAGATTTTTATGTTGTCTCGCAACGCACTCTCGCTCTATTGTACTTCAGGCTTTAGAGCCAAGATAAAATGCCAATTCGGATAGTTTTTTGAAAATGTTTTAAAATGAAGAGCTCATAGTAAAACTAGAGAAGGTAGAAGCATTTTGGAGAGACAGACTGCCGAAACTGTCGAAACTAATTTGACAGCTCATAGAAAATCTGAAACTTTTGAGAAAGCGAAAATTGGCCGCATTCAGAAAAGTCAACTGTTGTGAATTGTTGTGCTAGCGGATACCGTAGAAAAGTTGACAATTATTTAATTTACTTATGTTAATAATTTAATTGCAATGATTTCCCACTCAAATTTCCAGCGTTCTTTTAGTGTTTCAGCGAATTTTAACAAAACAGCCAGTTACCAATAGTTGACTTCGCTGAATGCGGCTATTGATTTCCTTTTGTTCTCATTCGCTAAAAGCTGACTTTAACAATTTTGAATATGAGAAAGAGCTAGCAGTCTGAATAAATAAAAGCAATAAAAAGAAAATTATAAAAAATTTTTTATATTCCAAAGTGATAGCAAATTTAAGGGAGGTGAGATACAAGAAAATTAATTTTGTTTTAACAGTTTCGTTTAAGCTTAATAAAGATAAACGTGTATTTAATTTTATAAATTGTTGCAGACCTTAAAATAAACTTTGAATGGTATTTGTAGAAATTTTTGTCAAGTACAAATATACCAAAACCACGACCTTCCGGTACCTTGGCACTAAAAGTTTACGCCAGCCAGTGGATGAGCCCCATACAAAAAGTGTGACACATTACTTGAAATTTACTATGTATATGAGATCAAAGAAATTTGAAATCCGCCCACAACCACGCCTACCTCCTATATAAGACAATAAATAGAAACGCTATATTAACACTCCATCGAAACTTTATAATGTATTCGTATAGTAAAAAAAATATATTTTATTCCGCGCCGACCTCCCATAACATATGTTTCAGAGCACATGATTTGTAAAATTTAAACTTTCATGAGGCAGAGCATTGAAACAGCTAAATGTTGTGGGTTTTTTATTTAAAGAAATTATTTGTTTGGTTTTTGTAAAAAAGTCTAATCAAAAGAGGTTTTAATATCATAATTTAAGAGCAAGCTTTGTGGCAGTATGATAAAACGTACGCTAGTCATGTAGCATACATGACTTGTATATTGTAAAGCAATGCCTAAAAGTATACTAAATAAAATTGTTAATGTACGAAATCTTGCGACTGAAAAAATACTATCATGTGTTGTGAACAGAGCAACATTTTGCTCCTTTTTATCATTTGAAACATTTAAGTTAAGACCAATAAAAAATATTCCATTTATGAAATAGAGGTGCTGTGATGTGCTGATATAGTTTTATTTTGCTAAAAATGAAATTTTCCTCTTTTTGTTCAAATCGACTTGCATAAAGAATTTATTTTACAAATTAAAACTAAAAAAAATTTTCGAGTTTGCAGAAAAGTTTTCCAAGCGTTCTTACATTAATCGAGTTTTAAGGCGTCTGCAAAAAAAACCTTTGAATTTTTCTCCAAAATATTTTGGAATCGTGATAGTTAGACTATTTTTAAGCAACGTAAAGAAAAAAAATTCATCCCCATGAATTTTGGTACTTATTTCCACTTTTGAACCACTGTACGCCTTGCAGTCAGTCTGCACAAGGGTCATAAAGGGTCAACTAAAATCAGAAGTGAACATTTTTTGATTAAGATAAGTAAATCTGTGGTCACAATAAATAATGGCTAAGCTCAAAGTATCGTAAAAAAGCGATATGGAATTTACTTTATTTCCAATATTTGGAAATATGCAAATATTCATTTTTTGCCCAGAATTGATCATCATGTATATACTTTGTGTGTAACGGTTCATATATTTCAAAAAAATGGGTCGTAGTTCGTGCAATTAAAATATCGTTTTTTATGATACTTTGAGCTTAGTCGTTATTCATTGTGACCACAGAAATATGCACGTCTTAATAAAAAGAAAAGTAATAAAAATGAACACAAACTGAATTTGTTTTGGCATTTTATATATAATTTACTTTTTATTTTAGAAAAAGACTGTGTAAAAATTAATAGTTGATTATATATTCTTATGCGTTGTACTAATTGAAGATATTTTTGTATCTTACTTTACTAATTTATGTTCAAATAAATAATAATAATAAAATATTAAAAATA
Organism: Dichetophora obliterata; assembly: GCA_963920525.1. Lineage (NCBI taxonomy): Eukaryota > Metazoa > Arthropoda > Insecta > Diptera > Sciomyzidae > Dichetophora > Dichetophora obliterata. The sequence continues at coordinate 2,176,310 of OY986435.1, forward strand.
AAAAGCAATGTTGTAGCCTGTTTTCTAAAAAAAAGGCCTTCTTCAAGCTGTGGCTAATATAATAAAGAGTATATGTACCAATTCTTATTTGGGATGGAGCCTTTATCCAACTGACTGATATCTGGGAACGATACAAAAATGATATCACTGCTATCCAAGAAAGAAAAAAAAAAAGGACACCATAACTAAAGAAAACGTCCAGTAAAGAAAAACCGGGTACAGATTATTAATTTTTTCGTCATTTGAATTTATATGTATTTGTATAACATATATGTATAATATATATACTATAGAGTTTGGTTTTTGAAAAAATGAAAATTTCTAAAGCCTGTATTTGTTAAACTAAGTGCAATTTTTAAAAACTTACGTATTAATTTTGAAAATCGATAAAAACAAATCGACACGCAAAAATTTATCGAAACTGGAGGAGTTAAAGTTTTAAATTTTTAAAATTTTTAATGATTTGACACATGCTAAATAGTGAATATCGAATTAAAATATTCAAGTTATTCGATATTTTAAAATCATTCATTCATTTGATAATTTTTTTTTATATGATAGTTTTTTCATTTGCACTTCGTTTGCTTACCTTCAACTGATTGAACGAATTGTGAGTATAGCAAATTTAACTGAAAAAGCACGTTAACAACACTGGTTGATTTGTGTTTAAATGAAAACTATAATGAAATTACACTAGTTAATAGCTATTTAGAGGTTTTTTAAGTCGAATGAATGAATACTAGAACTGATAGCAAACATTATTTAATAGTTCTTTGTACTAGCTACTATTTTTATAATTCGATTGAATGAATAATTTATTCGATAGTCGAAATCGTCAGACAGTTCTTTGTTCAAGGTAAAATTTTTTTATTCGAATGAATGAGTAAATTATTCGATAGTTTAGTGCATTATTTACTATTTTTTTAAAGTAAATGAATAAACGAAATATTCAAACGAATTGTTCGATAGTTGAAATCATTGCCCATCACTAATGCAAAACTGTTTGTCCTAACTGACTGATTCGTCATCGCACAGCCGAAAACATAAGAGCTTTCTAGATGAAATTTGGTCGGCAGATATCTTTTAAAATGTGGACGAGCAATAAGAAGGATTTTCTGGAAACTTAATCTCTTATGGTCTAAAAATATCAAAACCAGGTAAATTTTGAATTCACTATAATTCAAAGAATGATTGAAATATCTTATTGAGGTTATATTTAAAGGGGGGATGTGAGGTAAGGTTTTAAAACTGGTTTTTATTTAATTTATTTTTCTGAGTACTCAATATGTCGAGAGTATTTTGTCAAAATTTCAAGTAGATCGGAGTTAAACTAATGAAGATACAGCGTTTCAAGCGACCTGCACTCATACTGGGATGTACGAGTATAAAAAACTTTAAGGGGACAGTACACACCTGACTTTTAAAAAAATCTAATTCTTTTTATGATTTATTTTTGTTCAAAAGACTTCAAAGAATCTATGAATTAGAAATTAATTTCTATGTTAAATGGCGAAGGTCTTAAACGCAGAGCGTCAAGGCCGTATAATCGGTGTTAAAAACTTTAAAGAGCTTTTTCTAGAAATTACATTTTTTGAGTTGGCAAGCGTGATAAGAAAAACTTCTTCACTGATCGTTATGAAATTTTAATATGTTATTGAACACATATAAGTCTATAGATTGAACTACTGATAGAAAGATCTGTAAAGTATTTTTGGTTTTCAAGGGATTTTTTGGTCCAAAAAATCGGCTAATTTCGAAAAAACGCCGCCATTTTTCAATTTTTGCCAACAATTTTTTTTTTAGTTCAATCTATAGTGGCTTTGATGCTGATTTAAGCCCCGTTCTTATTTTTTTTAGACGTTTCAGTGAGCTAAAATCTAAAAATAAATAAAATTTTTTATGTTATTTTCAAAAACCTGCAGCAACCAAAAAACACTATGGAAAAATAAAAAAATAAAAAAATTTTTTTTATACTATTTTTTTCATAAAAATAAATATGCAAAGTTTCAATAAGCTATCTTGTTCCTTTCTTAAAAAAAAAATTGCATTGTAAAAATTTCATTTTTGAAAAATGCAGGTGTGTGTACTGTCCCCTTAAATCAATTTTCTCGCAAATGTTTTTTGATGTTCGTGAACATTATAACTCAAAATCTGCTTGACCGATCCTTTTGAAATTTTAAACACTATTTTTAAACAAAAATCAACAGGTAGTGACAATGAGTTTTTATAATTTTTTTTAATTTTATAATAACAAACACCAAAATTTTTAGCGAAAATCGCGTTTTTCTCTTCCAAACGCTGTCAAAAATAAAAATAATCAGATAAAGAAAAAAAACTCTCCATCACTACCTAATGAAGCATATCAACTTTTAAACGCATTTAATTTTTTGTTTCATATGATCCTGTAACGAGTTATGGTGCTTACTAAGACTTCCAATCCCGGGATCCCGGACTTTTTCCAGTCCCGAAAGTCCCGGGATTATAAGGCATAAAATCCCAGGATTGCCTTCAAATTGAAAAAATTCTACACTTTAATATATCATTCGAGTAAAAACTGTTTACACCACTGTTATTCTATGCTTCAAAAAAGCATATAATTATTTTAGAACAATTCCGCCAACTAGTGTTAAGTCCGATAGATGTTTCTCTTTGGCTGGAAATTTTGCGATCACAATGCGGTGAAGCCTGGGGGATGACACCTTAGATGCATTAGTATTTTTAAGAGCATATTTTCAAAACCAATCAGCCTATCTTCTAAAGACTTCAGTGATCTCAAAAAATTTAACTTTTTAATGTTTAATGAAAAAAATCCCGGGATTTATCGATACCGGGATTCTTAACTATCGGGATCTGAAATTTCTTTTGATTCCCGAATTTTTTTGGTTCACTGCATAACAACTTTTTTCGAGGCACCTCCGGAGATTCGCTGTCATGGACTTATTTATCGATATTTTTATTTGAACATTTTTCCAAAAATACCTCAGATGTTTTACTATAACGTTTATATATAATAAATGAACCAACGTGATTCGTATCTCCAAAAAAAAAAAATAATCATGAAGACATGCCTTTTTTCGCGTTTAAAACCTTACCCCGCCCTTAAATAAATATCAAAAGCGTACTTTTAAAAGCTTCAGCTTCCTTTTAGCTAGCTTTTTAAGAATTAAGCCACATTCGGGGGAGAAAGGGTTAATTTGAACACTTTGGGTTAATTTAAACTATCATTCTCAAACACATTTTCTATATTTTTGCGGTATATTCTGAAATGGCCATTTTATTTATTTATATTTAATGGTTCAATCGAAAAATATTCAGATATCTGCCATAATTGTTCTTAAAGGCTTAGCCATAAGAGTTACGTATAGGTACAATGTTCTACAATGTTCTTCAGGGTCCGAAACTTTGAAAAATTTTAACTCTAATCTTCTGACAAAAAATTTTTTTTTTCATATATGTACCTCAGTCGATAAACTTTCATAGCCACGCTCGTAGTTGTAGATCCAACGGTCGCAGCTTTCAACATTTTCCAACTGGGTCATATTACTATGGATCGTATCAAAACTTGTGCAACTCGGTCTAGCTGCATGGGCATACAAACTACGTATCTCTAACATGCTGCTATTTTCTAGTGCCTCATGGTGACACCTGTAAGAACAATTTTTGTATAAAACACATTTTTGCGTCTTGTCTTAATTATTCTATAAATGAAATGCTTATTTACCAATGTTCTGGCGTAAAACTGATGATTGTTTGTGCAAAGTAATGTATTGAGGAAAATATGTTTGTGTATCCGTAGAGTAGCAGCAGAATCAGCTGATAGCGTCCGAAACCGCCACATTTCTCGAGAACTGCATCGAAATCCATTTTTAAACAAATTTTATTAAAAACTTTCCTTTACAAATGCTTTAAAAATTTTTATAAATAAGTTTTTGTATCTTGCGAATACACGTTGACAGCAGAAAGCTTATAAGCAGAATGCTATTTGTGCTTCAAAGTCGTGTTAACTTTTGTCACTTATTGCTAATTTCTGAATAGAACATTTAGTGCAATAAAAAATTTTAAAAAAGAACGATAAACAATAAGATAAAAAGAATTAAAAACAAAAACAAAACATATTAAAATTTTAATATTTACTTGTTGATATTTTTGTGGTGAGTTTAGTGGCCGAAACCTTGTTTATCAGCTTTGTTAATAGCTCCACTCAATAATACATATATGCACATATATCGTTTTAGATAATCATCTCTAAACTGATAAGAATAATGCTTCGGCATTATTTCTATCAATTTTTCTTTGTATTGATTGTAATTGCCCGATTATTCCACAAGAAAGAGTTAATGAGTACATTAAATAGAATACAAATATTACACTAACAGAAAATATTTAAGGGTACTTTTTTATTTCTGTTTACTCTATAATGCGAAAATAGTTGTTTATTTTTAAGTATTATTATTTCTGTTTTTGTTTATTTGCTCTCTAATAAAAAAAATAGAGGGTTTGAAAATATAGACTACATAATAATAAATTATAATGATTATTACACTGTGCGGCACAAAAATCTGTATATAATAATTTCAACGTTTTTCACTTAATTACGTATGAGAAATCTCTTGGTGACATCCGTTTTGCTCCTTTACCGAAGACCTAAGAGCAAAATGTTTTTTTTTTTAAATTACTCAAGATATAAATTTATTATCATGTTGATAACTCGTTAACCATTAAGAATTTAATTTTTGTTTCTTGAGAAAAGTTATTTCTATTATTCTTGCCAACAACTTTGCTGAACAAAGGTATATAAAAATTGTGTTTGAAATTGTCTTTAAACCTTTCACAAGTCACTTGGCCGCTTTCAACGCTTCAAAGCAATTAATGTTACTCATACGCTATGTTGATCTTATTTTTTCGTTGTAAGCTATACTGACTTTGATATAGACTTTTTGTGAGACTTAAAATGCCCGGTAAAGTGGTAAACAAATGCCACCACGAGATTACCAAAAATAAGTGAAAAAGTTGTTTATAAATAAATAATATTCATTAATTTATAATGTCGCTATTTATCTTATACAAAAATATGTTTTTATACTTCTTAATTTTTGGTTTTTGCACAACGTAAATGAAAATGTGGTTTTTTATGAATTGTATTTTTTTGTGATAACTCAAAAAATGCGGTGTTTTTTTACTATCTGACTTTAAAACTATATTCTGCATATGCTATGATGCTATGATTTTATTTGATTTAACTGAACCGTGAAATTGTAGTTTTGCAACTAATTCGTTTTGTTGAAAATCTGCAACTTGACTTTAGCAATTTTACAACTTAAAGAAACTGAAGTGAATACCCTAACTTGCATATTCTTGGCATTATTGGTTGTGTCCAAAGCTTTCGGTTGCCAAAGTTAGAAAGTCAACTAAGCCCCTAACTTCTAAACTACTTATCAGAATTAAACAAATGAGGTATCGTTGGAAACGTTTTGATCGTCCGCTGGCTGTAACATACAATTTAATATAGCGCCCTCTAGAGGACATATAGTAAACTAAAGCACTAACTTCTAAACTTCTTATAATATTTTGACAAATGAAGTATCGTTGAAAGCGTTTTCCATGTAAGCTGATTAAAGGCTATGTGATGTCACATTAAATAGAATTAAGCGTCCTCTAGAGAACAGAAAATTAACTAAACCCCTATCTTCTAAATTACTTATCATAATTTGATAAACCAGGTATCGTTGGAAGCGTTTTCTTTTAGTTCGCTTATTATAGACTTTGTGACGTCACATTTAATTGAATGTGGTGGCTTCTATAGCACATAAAGTCATGCACTAAAAAAAATTTTAAGTGCCATAATAAACATCTTTCTTTATAAATTGATCATCAAATAATTAATAAATAGTTAGTACTTTCGATTATATAAAAATTGTATCTCCAAAATAATTTTAATAAAATAAAAGTTAAAAAATTAAAATCCTACTGCTAAAAATCCCGCTCCAAAAAGTAAGAAACAAGAAAATGTTTTCATCTGAATTTTTTATGTAAAAACTATTCAATGTTTTTTATTTATTAAATAAACAACTTACACATAATATATTTTATTGTATATTATACATATTCGTGGAGAGACAGTTAACAACTTTGTAAAACAGTTAAAAGGTTATTACTTTAATAAAACAGAAAACAAAAAATTGAGAAACGAAATACTATTTGTGTTTCATATAAGCTTCTGTGATTTATCTCGAACAATGGTGGGCTCGATAGTCTAGTAGTAGCGTGCTTAACTGTGGCTCAGGGGACCCGGGTTCGAATCCTGGCCGGGCCATGGTCCTACGCTATAAACTTTCTTTCCTTTTTACTAATCAACAGAACTTTAAAGCATATCAATTTACGACGAAAATTTTTAGTTGGTGGTGGTAGGAAAGTTCGTGGAGTAACTGGATTTGACTAAGATAAAGGCATAGCACTTGCTTTAGATTCATCATATGTTTCTATAGCTTTTTGCTACATTAAGAACATCCTACACAAAAGTTTAACTTAATTACTTCCTTCTTCCATTCTGTGGTATCACAAGGGATCAATAATTTGGTTTAAGTAGGCTGGGCTGCCGCCACCTTAACCTAAGCTAACTAACCTATCTAAATTTTGAATACGCCGCAGTTACGAAATTGAGTTATTCATAAAATTTTTAAAAAAATTGCATTTTCTTGCCACTTCTTCTACAAATTCGTTTTTTTCACATCCATGGCTCAATGGCTCAAAAGTAGAAAATTCAGTTTAGGAAATTTTTTGCTTTTCACTAAAAATTAAAAAAAAAACAATAGAAAGTAAAAAGTTTTATCTTATGCTTTTACTCAAAAGTGTATTTTTTGTGCAAATCTATTGGCACTATGCTTAAGTATCGGTCTATCTTCCTTGTTATCGAAATTAAGGTTGAAGTGAAAAAAATCGTGGTTTGTGTATTAAAGTCGGAACTCAACACCGCAAAACTTGTCCCAAACCCTGTTCCATCCTGCATTTTGGATATGTGATAGCCGATGGCAAACTGATGAATTTAATCATTGCTCTTAGAACTGCTACCCATCGAACTTCGTAACGTAAAATGGCCTAGAAATAAAACAATCAGTTCAGGAAGAACTTAGTTTCATAAAGAACCAAAAAAAGCGATTGAATTTGAAAAGGTTTCATAATGATTTTTTGCTCAAAAAATTTTTTAACCCGTCTATTCCCATGCTTCTGTCTGATGGCAGAATATTATTTTTTTGTGTTAATTGACGTGTTTAGACATTTAAAACATGAAAAATAAGAAAAAAAATGTACATCCCTTATTTTTTTTTGTAAGGGAGGTGTCACCTACAGGTGACACTGGGCGTAATTTATACTTATAACTTAATGTGGTAATAAGAAGAATACGACTTATTTCTATTACAAGTACATTTCTATTACAAGTTACATTCAATAACAACAATTTGCAAAAAAAAGGATTACAGTACTTACCCTTTTGGCATTTTTATAACAAAAAAAAAGTTTCAAAACCACTTCGACGCACAAAAATTTCAAAACTGTTTGAGACAAATGAATAATTTGACAGATGATGTATGTATCAGGGTTGCCAAAAAAAAATATAAATACTACCGTGTGTTTACTTTATAGTTGTAGTAAATTTTTTTCAAATTTTTTTGGTTTTATAGGATAAATAAATTCTTCAATCTCTGTCACCTACAGGTGACACTGGGAATTGACGAGTTAATGTGGAAATTCGATTTGGAATATGCTCAAGTTCTGATTTATCGTCATTGGTACTAAAATGTAGGTAGAGATTGTTTAATCGCTCATAGCGTTTTCGTTTTTCAAAAACATTTGCATTTTTTCTGCCATCTTTGAGAAATCTTAATTTTTTCGTCTTTTGCGGTCAACATTTTAGCGAAAAGCACGATTAAATTTTAGAGGTCACTATTTTTATTCTCAAGAGGGCAGAATTTCCAAAAAGGGTATGAAAAATGTTGCTTTTTTCTGGAAACGACAACGCCATTAAGGTGCAAGGACATTGCACATTTGAAAAAAAAATTAAAAAGGCTGAATTGAAAACGTTTATTGCGAAAAGACTAATACATAGAGACTTGAAATAATTTGACGTAAATAATACAAAAAACAATATTCCAAAAAAGGTTTTTTTTATAATGCATCTCTTTCTACCTAGGTGGCGTCAAAAAAGTAATCGTTTTCAGCCGGAGACAAAATAATATGTTCCAATTCATCGGAAAAAAAAAATAAAATTGCATATTAATAACGGTACTTGTCGCTACAACCTATATTAGAATTATTAGGATTATTATTAGAATTGGTTACAATTTCCTTGTGCTACGGGAATCGAAAGGATTGAAACTTACTGCGCTTTTTAAAAAGTCGCACTTTTCTATTGGGCCAACCTTAATAATTCTATTATAGGTTGTAGCAACAAGTAGCCTTATATATATGCACTTTGATATTTTTTTGTTAACGATAAATTGGGATCAAAATATCTTGACCCCGGTTTGGTATTTTCACAATAAATGTTTTAAATTTAGTAAATTTTTTTTCGAAGTAACATATGGGATGGATAAAAAAAAATTGTTCTATGGGAGGTGTGCGTGATTATGGTTCGACCCAACCCACTTTTTGATAACATAATACATGAGATAATATAAGACTAAAATTTTAATTCGGCTCATGTATTTTTTTACGATTTAGCCTTTATTCCAGGTCGTAGCCAATAGATAATAGCAAAAATACTATTTTTTTCTATTTTTCGTTTGCGACGGATCGATTTTGCTTACATTTTGAATGGTTTTTTGTGCCATGGAATTAATTTTTTGCATTATTTAAAAAAAAGCGATTATAAAAAATTATAAAAGTTTAATTTCGCAAAAAAAAAAATAGAAAAAGTAAAAACTTAATTTCATCAAATCGGGCCTACCCTACGCTACGTATTCCCCCTCAAGTCCTTGTAGTCTTACACATCAAGAAATCAAAAAAAAAAGACTCCTTTAACATTCAGTTCTCAGAATAAGTTCTTTTTACTCGACTTAATCATTGTTCTCTTATCTAATAAAATACGAAAAGTTATATAGAAAAAAATTTCACTGCGTCTTTTAAAATTAAAGCTAGGTCTTAAATCTAATACATCATAGTTTCGTTATTTCAACATCAGGTTCCTTGCGTCCTAGGCATGTAAAGTAAGTCCACTTTTCGTTCTTGCCAAACTCCTCACCATCAGCCAAAGTCTCCGGCAGTTTCCTAAAAATAATGGTTTTATCGATAATTAAAAATGTAGCCTTAAAAAAAAAGAATAACGACGCTACCCACCTATCCATAGTCTCTGGCAAGGCTAGACACAGACCCGCGCCTACCAGCATAATAAAGCTAATAAATATCGATGGCGCAGGTTTGAAATAAGTGCCCAGAAATATTATGTAGGCGCTCAGAAAATTGAACGCATAGCCGACAACGTGCACATTTGCCACGCCCTGACCGCGTACCGAAGTTGGTATAATTTCGGCTGCATACTGTGCCTCCGCATCGTAGGCTACAATACTGCCGTAGCGCCCCAGCGCAACCATTAATGCCAAAAATGTGCCGTACTTCTCACGATCCAGGAAGGCGATCATGAAACCGGTGATGGCAGTTATAATGCCACCAACAAACAGTGAACCACAAGCCATGCCTTTGCGTCCAACATAGCGCTGCAGCCAGATGATCGTCAGTCCCGCTGGTATATAAGTCAATGATGAGAAGGAGAAAAGCTTAAAAGGTGAAATGCCAAGTCCTTCCATATTGCGACCCACAATATCAAAGGTGAGTGTGATTATCATGCTGCGGAATGAAGATAACATTTTAGGTACTAAAATTGGATTTCCAAGATCTCCACTTACGATTTGACCAGCAAAATGATGGTATACTTGCGCAGATTCGGCGTTCGAAACATGCCTAAAAATGTCTCCTTCGTATCAGATAACTTTTTTTCTTCGGATATTTTCATCTGGTAGTGCTCTTCGAATTGTTCAAAAACGTGTTCCTCAACTTTATTTTGATTCACTTTTGCCACATGTTTCAGACACTTGATGGCGCCTTGAATATTTCCCTTGGTGATCAACCATTGAGCACTCTCGCAAAGAAAGATGGGATAGAGTAGAGTGCCCAGTATTGGTAAAGATGCTATTAGCAAATAATTACGCCAGTTGCCCAGCCATATGGCCAGCCAGGGTGCAATAAATACGCCAAAAGTATAGAAAACCAGCTGTACCGCATTGAGACCAAATGTGCGACGTGATGGGCTCAGATACTCGAACACTGAATGAGGGTAAAAAAAGTTTATTAAATGATCGGATTTAGTATGTTACTCAACAATGTTTATGCTTGCTTACCCATGATGTACATCATGTAGAACATAGTGTCGGTGGAGAGACCAGCTATAAAACGACTGGCCGCAAAGGCTGGCAGTGTGCGTATAAATGAAGTTATAAAGTCGCCTAATCCACCGGTAATGGAAGAAGCTATAAGGGCAGGCAAGCGTCCGAATTTATCCGCCATAAAACCAAATAATATTGTGCCAAAGACGGAGCCAATGAAAAAAAGCGACTGACCAACGGCCGATTGGTAAGCCTTGTCACAGACCCAGTTGAGCTGAAATTTTTAAAATAAGCTTTTTAATGGGAGAACTTTTTTTAAGTCGAAAAAATTGTACGTTAGATATTTTTATTAAAAACCATTTCCTATGATCTGAATGCAACAAATACAGATTAAGTGAAATATTCAAAATTAAAAATGTTCAAAAAATAGTAATGAAAATGAACCTCTTAAATCAATTCGTTTTTTCTGATGAAAAGCGTCTTATCCTTATAATAATCCTAGCTATTAATAATTTCTAGGAGGGCAACGTAAAAATTAGTTTTGTGTTATTATTTTTTAGAAATGTGACTTTTTCTAGATGCTGTAAAATATTTGATTTACTATAAAACTAAATGATATAAATAATTTTAATTATGAGCTTTTTAGATCAAGTAAGGTTTGAAAAAGCCAGCAACAACTCTGTTTAAAGTCAATTACACATCAAACTAGACAGACTTTTTCGGATGGCGCTACCCTTTACATTTTCAGTGGTCTTGAGTGATTAAGCTTATGAAAAGCATGTTAAATCGAAGAATGATCACAACTAATTACGAAAATTAAATGATAAAAAGTGTTGTGCCGATTGATGAAATTTTAGAACTCACACACGAGATTTAAAGTTAAAAATTTGGTCTATATCGTAAAAAATGTTTTTACGTTACTTTCTTAAAGGTTTTAATTAAAAAAATAGTATGTTGGATACTATAATAGATTATTAAATAATGGATATGGTAACAATTATTGTGATATTGTATTGTGATATTAAAAAACAATTAATTAATTTGATCATTTGTCTTTTCTTCTCAAAGCGAGAACGTTTTAAGAAACAATAAATAAAATTATAATTATTAAATTTAATACAAATTTTGGTATTTTTCCGTGGAATATGCTTTATTTAGGATAAATGATAGGTGGTGAATTATATTTCACATAATTTCAAAGCCATAATAAAGACGCCCATATTTTATGTACAAGAAAAATGCACGCTTCACCAGAATTGGATAACATGTAAAAGAAGTGGGACCAAGAGGGCTGCATCCCGGGAGCTTTAATAATTTTTTCATAATGCTATTTAATTGTTTATAAATAACTTTAAATCTGTAAAAATATTAATTTACGAAATCTATTCAATCGAAAAATATTTGATTTTTGCGATACTCTTTGTTCAACTATACTAATATTTTTAAGAATTCTTTGCATTTGGCAATATAATAAAATTGCAACAGGCACTTTTTTATAATATTAGATGTCCTGAAAGACGTTGCTCTGCGCATTCCTGTCTTCCCTTAATTTGGGTGAAGTTTTATATGTCATGTTGTATCTCATGACCTCAATCGGTAAAGTTGATCAGAAAATATGCGATCAAAAACAGGCGTACCAATGAATTTATGTATACGAAAATATTAAATGTTCGTAAATATATCCACTACAGCGCCATCTATAGAGTCTTAATTGTGCCACAAACTTTCTTTTCATTTAAATATTAGATGATGTGAATTTAAGCCAAATCGGTCCATAAATAACAATTTTAAAAAAGCGACCCTAGCGCCACCTACAGTGTTGCGCAAAACAATAGCAACAAAATCAGTACGCTGCTACAAAATCATGTATCTTTTTAAATATTAGGTATACACAAAAATGATTACAGGAACAAAAGCATATATTCATACATCATATTAAAAACACATCATATTCAATTTTGGTTTTGTTTTCTTTATTGAATTTAAAATTAATGTGACTGCATTCAGTTTGTCTGAGAGCAAAACAAAAGTAACATAATTAATATTTGGTGTAAGATTCATTATTCTTGATAACCGCTGCACATCTGAGCGACATCGACTCTATTAAATTAGATATGTTGGTATTAGGTATATGTTCCCAATTAACTTTCAGGGTTTCATACAGTGCAGTCTTATTGGAAAACCTTTGACCAGAAACTTTTACGTTCAAAATCCCAAAAAGATTTTCAATAGGATTCAAGTCATTGTGACTGTGCCGGCCAATCAAGGACTTGCATCCCATTGCCTCTAGTGTAATCTTTGATGAGCTTTGAAGTATGCTTCGGGTCGTTGTTGGTCTGAAACGTTCACTGAAGCGACATATTCCACTCTGAATGTGGTTGAATCTTGCTTTCTAAAATGTCATTATAAACAAATCGATCCATAATTCCATTGATTTCTTGAAATGGTTCAACTTCATTATAGGAAAAACAAGTGCAGACCACCGCCTCCGGTCTGATTCATCTTTGATTGAACTTTGATTCATCGCAAAAAAACGGTGTTCCATTTTTGAACGGTCCAATTTAAGTGCTCTTTTGCAAGACTGAGTCTTTATAACAATAAATTGCAAGTCGTTGTCACAATTTCAGACATAATTGTTTAAATTATAACACCTCACCTTGTTTTTTATGCTAGCTGTAAGCAAAGGTTTCTTTGACGATCTGTAACTTCTTAAATCGTTCTCAACGGCTCGTCTTCGTACAGTGCCGTGATGGATATCTAAATCAAGTGTCCGAACAACCTCTTTGGATGTGGCAAATGCATTTCGTTTGAACACGCCACAAATGTTCCTGTCATCACGCAGCGATGTCTTCCGCGGCCGCCCTCTTTAAGGTACCGTTGTTACGTCTTTTGTGATGGTATATTTCTTTATTAATCTGCAAACTATGGACTGTTCTAATCAAACTGTTTCACGTTAGATATTTGTGAATTTCCGTTTTTATATTCGGAAATGATTTGCAATTTAAGAGCTTCACAGTATTTAAAACGTGCCATTATAAATGGAATAGTCAATGTCACAACTAGCGCAAAAACAAAACTAAACTTAAATGTTTATGACTTACAAACAACATGTGCTTTACAATAACGGAACTTTTAGAGGTAATTCTTGGAACTTCTGTTCTCTTTTTACATTTTTCAAGTTTTGTTGCTTTTATTTTGCTCTCAGACAAATTGAATGTAGCCACATTAATTTGAAATTTAATTAAAAAAAAACAAAACCAAATTTGAATTTGATTTATTTTATATATGATGTATGAATATATACTTTGATTTCTATAATCATTTTTGTGTGTCCCCAATATTAAAAAAGATACACGATTTTGTTGCAGCGCGTTAATTTTGTTGCTATTGTTTTGCGCAACACTGTAGGTTGGTCTAACCCAAAAAAGGATATTCCGGAGTACCACACAAACATATGGTGTGAATATTAGGTAAATCGCTTCAGTGGTGCAGCCGTGATAAGGGGGACGTACGTACCAACGCCGTAGATAAGGGGGACATCCAGGGCGTTCAACCCCCGTTCAAACTAACGGTAAAAGTTTTGTGGTTTGTGGTATAAGCTAAGTTTTGTATGCAAAATACAAAAGGTGTAGTTACAGAAAATGCAATATCTCTGTTAATACTTCAGAATACTATTTTTTTTACTGATTCTGAAAGGTGAAAAACAAATAAATTTTTTGGTTTACCGTTAATTAGGCTCCAAGAGGGAGAACAGGTCAAAAATGGCAACTTTTTCATAAAAAATAAAAAAAACAAAAAAATTTTTTTTAAAAATTATCTTTATTCTATACAATAAAAAAACAATTATAGAGATATCTCTTTTGGGTTCTGAGGTATAAATTTTCAAAAATCATCATTAAACAGAAAAAGAATTAATTTTCGTATTTTATTTGTGTTACCACAACAACAATACGAATTTTTCAAAAAAAAAAAAAAAAAAAATTAAAGAAAAGAAAATACGAATTTATCAAAAGATGCACCTCCTGGATACCTTTCAAAATAAATAATTTTTTTCCATAACGGTGTCATAAAAAAAAGCTGTAATTTTGGCGTGAAATGAGTCATTGCCTCAGTAAGCATAATTTAGATTTTATTGTTTTAGCAATTATTTTTATTATCTAAAAGGTGTTTTCAACTTTATTTGCCATAAACAAATGGCAGCACTATAACCGTATATTGTAGCGTGTCGAAATAGAAGTATATTTATTTTGGTGTATATTTATACCATCCGGATATCCGGCCAAATCACTATCCATTGCATCTCTAATCTCCAAACATTTACAGTGCTTTAAAGTATTTATTTTTCTTTACTGGTCAGATTATGAACAATTGAACAGTCTGCTGGTGATATTTTTAAAATATTATCTTGTTGTTGGAAACTCTTTTTCTTTAATTGTTTTTGTAATTCTACAAGAATTAAATTTTTTTCTAAAGAGGCCATCATTAATTCATATTCACAATTAATTAAAAAATTTGTTAAAATTATTTTTCAGTTTTTAGAATAAGCCATAAAAAATATTTTCGAAATTTACAACCGGAAAGACCCCTTAAATGTAATTTTTATGCATCAGTTATTTAAGAAAAATGCCTGCAAAAAAAAAGGAATGGTTGCATAAAGCCAAATTGTGACGCATATGTTTTATAAAGAATCTATCCTTTAGAACTGTGCAAAATTCCAGTTTTCTGAGAGAAGAATTTTATTGTTTAAAAAAAAAATATAAGATCGGAAGACAAACCTTTACACTGATGCCTTGTTAAATGTTTAAATTTGACAAAAACAGTTTTTTTAATTGAATTAAATTTTTCTGATTGGAAACTTAATGAAGTAATTACTAGTGCCATATAAAACTATTTAAAAACATAAATATAAGCCATTTGAAGAGGTCATAAATCTTGACGTTGTTGTGTATAGTTATATACATCTAACAATACGCACAACACTTATGATCACAAAATAACTCGGCCAAAGTCCCCTTTAACATGCTAAGAATCAAGTTTTTTTAATATGAAACGCATTAAGAAATAAAAAAAAAGTTAAGTATCGCTGTTGTATGGGAAACTTTCAAACGTGTTTAAGCTCTAACGTGCTTAATTTAAAAAAAAAATTAAGGTTTAGGGAAATATGCTCAACAATCTGTATATCAACAATAACTATAGCATTTTGATGATTTAGTTCATATTTTTCTAAACATATTTTTCTTACTATTCTCCAATTTTCTTACTATATCATTGGATTCTCGTAAATGTGATAAAAAAAATACACTTGTATCAGCGTCTTAAAAGTTTACGTCTGAGTAATTTTTAAAACTGGTTTTGTTAAGTTTTCTCTAAATTTAGCTATTTATTAACACTAGTATCGCCTGTGGTCGAAATTCAACCAACTTCCTGAAATTTCAATAGTTTTTCTCTCATTCTGAGGCGTTGACCTTGCTTTAGGTAAATGTGTTGTACTAAAAAAATCGTAAGTTTTAAATTATCGCAATAACTTTGATATCAAAATAACCGAAGTTTTTTAAAATATAATATCGTTAAAAACATTACTCAAAAAACTTTCGCATACTGTTCTTTTTTTCAACCAGGGCTTTTCATACAAAAATACGTTGTACTGAGAAAAGACATAGTTTTCGACATAGTTAGTTAAGACATAGTTAGTCATAACTTTGAAGTAAAAATAAAGGGCATTTTGAAAATTTACTATTTGTAAGAAATTTCACCATCACAATATTTATTCACATAAAAAATACCTACAGAAGGGTATCCGTAAGAGATGGCGCAAAGGGTTTTTTTGTACATTTTATCTATGTTTGAAATTTCCTCTTACCATTTCTTTCATTTCTTATAGTTTAGGTTTTATTTGAGAACTATTTTTTCAACGCTAATATTTCAGGTCAACGGTCACAAAAATATTCGGTGTTTTCCCTTCTCCCTACTCTTATTCATTTAAAAGAAATTATCAAAATCGGTTCAGAAACACGGAAGAACTGTTTCTCCTACGCCTATTTTTAGATATAACGAAATGGCTTAAAACATAGATTTGTGTATATAACTTTGGAGTGGTTTGAATATTCCAAAAATGTTTCCACAGAAAATATTTTTTAAGCTGTATAACTGTGAAAAAAATGTAAGAAACAACATTTTGAGAAATTTAATTTTCATCAAAAAAATAATAGGGGTAGCCATAGTAAAATTAGAGAAGGTAGAAGCATTTCGGAGAGACAGACTGCCGAAACTGTCAAAACGAAGTTGACAGCTTATAGAAAATCTGAAACCGATAAGAAAGCGAAAATTGACCGCAGCGATACCGTACACTGAGAAAAAAACGTACTTTAAAATTAAAAAAACAATTTTAAAATAGAAATTAAACGCATATGCGTTTCTACAAAACAAAATTTAAGACAAGCGTGTTTAACTTTCAACTATAAACTCATTTCTGTATTTTGTATAATTTTCTCTTATTATTTCCTTCCAATAATAAAAAATACATCGCTATCAGCGATTAAATTAAAAAATTATGTGCAGTAGAATCATTGAAAATTATTGTTAGACAACTGAGACCCCGATTGTACATTTGATTGTTTGCAAATATTTTTGAATTAGTCTTAAAAATATTGAACATAAGAAATAACTAAATGTTTATTTTGATATTTAAAATATTTCAAGCCGCAATAAAATGCAACCTTCATCAAATTAAGTCAAAAAAATTTGTTATTAAGGGGGTCCCAGGGGTCGCTAATCACGAATCTGACATCGACAATTGGAAAAAGTTAAAAAATGGCATCGAAAAAGAGCGGGTTAATTTATTTGTTTTTAATTTAAAACATTTGTTTAAGTATTAAAGTTTTTGCATTAAATTTTTCGTTTAAATAAATGTGTTTAAACTAAAAATTTGTACAATGAAGGTATATTTAAAAACATTGTTTTGAAAAGAAAAACTTTTGTTTTAAATTAAACTTTAAAAACATTTGTATTTAACTTAAATGAAATTGTTTCAAGCTCTATTTCAAAAACAAATTCGTTTAATATGAACACAATTTCATTTAATTTTAACAGATAGTTCCCTCAGTGTAGAAAAGTTGACAATTAACTATTTAATTTAATTGTTATAATTATTTAATTATGTAAATAAATTAATTGCAAAGGTTTCTCACTCAAATTTGCAGCGTTCTTTTAGTGTTTCAGCGAATTTTAACAAAGCAACCAGTTACCAACTGTTGACTCCGCTGAATGCGGCCATTGATTTCCTTTTGTTCTTATTTGCAAAAAGTTGACTTTGACAATTTTGGATATGAGAAAGAGCACGCAGTCTGAAATGCATCTACCTTCTCTAGTTTTGCCAAGGCGATAGCTTATGACTTTCGATAAAAGAAACTTTTTCTTTGAATTATGTGTCAAAATTAAGCAATTTTTGCAAATAAATGATATATCATATGAAAGAGTGCGAAAAAATACTATTAAAAAAATTACAACAAAAAAAGTTTGGCCTATTTCTTATCAAAAATTTAATATTTTAGAGGTTTTTTAAAAAATCATATAAAACATTGAATTGGTAAGATAACAGTAAGTCTTTTCTTATTTCTCCAAAGTCATTTAATTGATTTTTCAGACAAAGAAAATTCAATTAAAATCGATTGAAAATTGCTGAGATATTTGCTTGCAAAATCAAAACTTGAAATTTTAATCGTCTTTCTTCTCAGTACTTCAAGCAAATACATACGTTGTACTGAGAAAATCTACATTTTTCTAGATATCTCAATAATTTTGACCTTATTGTAACAGGAATTTTTTTTAACATACTATTCGTGAAAAATATTACCAAAAAGCTTTCGTACACTGTTATATTTCTAAGCCAGTGGCGTAAAAAGCAGGCCCGCAGAGCCCGCAATGTGGGCGGGCGCAACAAAGCCAGGGGCGCCCTTAAGTCCCTTAACGAAAATGACAAATGATGTGGAGAACGGCGCACAGTGTAAAATAAGCGGTCAAAAATGTAATATATCGATGTTAGAATTTTTCCAAAATTTGTGTGGGTTTCAATACAAAATATCGTCTGTGAATAAATCAAAATGATTTTTTTAATAGTAGCAATCGTTTCGTGAGGACAAGCCATCAAAGTTGAATTTTTTAAAATTACAATTTTTCTTGATATTCACATTTTATTTAATTTTTTTTTATATATCAAAATAAAGTTTAAAATTTCTTATGTCTGGCAACATTACTGTTTTTGCTTACATTTTGAACATATGGTTCTAAGCTTATCATAAAAGTAAACACGAAAAGCGTGATACAAATTTTTAAATATTTAATTTTGATAAGTGTTTAAAAAATAATTTTGAGAAAGATTGATTATATGTTTTTCACAAAAACATCACTAGAACTGCGTTACACCAAATCCAAAAAATTAATTGCTAATACTTGCTAGTACTGGCTTAAGCTCAACCCTTAGCGTTGAAAAGTACTGATTTCCTTCAGAACAGACCACATCAGCACCATGGGAGGGATCATTACAGGGTACTGCCTTATTGGCAGACACGCTCAAAGATTCAACATACCCCACAACGACTTCTACAAAAGCTATAGAGATGACCTTGATGAACTCTCGGAATTTTCGGTTTACCGAATCCTAGGTTCAGTAAACAGCTCAAACTGGTGTAAATAGAGATAGGAAAAATTAACCCTTGGTATCACAATGGACCTCATTGGCCTAAGTGTGTCTCGTTTAAGACAGCCACACTAACCTAACCTAACCTAATACAGAAGATTTACACTTTTTATGATGACCTGCTTAGTTAAAAGTGAGATATATTTGATGTATGTCAGCTGATTATTTTTCAAAGTTTCGACTTATTTACAAACACAAAACAACTCAATTTACCCGTTTGCTCTCATATTTTCAGCAAGTCAGCTACTGATGTTATTTTAATTAATCAGTTGGTCATATTTTGTGACGTTAGCAAATTCTTTAGTTAACAGGTAACGTCAAATACAAAATATTTAAACTTATCATTTCACCAATAAGAAAATTATTGATCTCATTTATTTAAACTTTTAGTTTCTTTAACTTTTTAAAAAATTAATATAAATAAGCAAATACGCAGGCTTTAGGTCAGTTTGAGTTATTTATTAATTATTTAAAATATTTGATGCCAATGTTGTTTACCCAGTGAGTTTAAAAATTTTTGATATAATTGTATGTGCTTTTTTCAATTGTCATAGTGCAAATTTTTTTTATTATAAGTATTTTTAATATTTTTGGTCTTTGATAATGATCTCCAAAGGAGTTCGAAATATTGGAAATAATTAACAAATAATTAAAACTGATCTAAAGCCTGCGTATTTGTTAATTTAATAATAAAATAAAAAGGTCATAAAATACACAACAGTAAAAAAATATATATGGTTTCTTTTTACCTAATTTGTGATAAAATCTTATAATATATATTGTAAATTTTATTCTATTTGATATTATAAAAAGTATTTTTTACATTATTGCTTTTTTTAACAAATTCTACTAAAATAAAATATAAATTTATTTATGAAATAAAATATTTTTAAAATATAACTGTTGTAATAAATGATGACTATTGATTTAAAAAGTCTCTTCCTGTTCTCTTTTTTTGTTTGTTCACTAATAACATAGTTTTGCTCTAAAGGTAAATAGCAGGGCGCTTTAAGAAACCTGCGGGCGGGCGCACAAAATGTTATTACGCTACTGTTCTAAGCCCACGACTTTTCATACAAAAATACGTTGTACTGAGAACATCTATAGTTTTAAAGATATCACAATAATTTTTATGTCAAAATAACAGAAATTTTTCAAAATTTACTATTGGTAAGAGATTTCACCATCACAATATATATTGAAGGTTATCCGCAAGAGACGGCGAAAAATGTCTGAAATATATTTTGTGCACATCTCATTAATGTTTAAAATGCCTTCTTACATCATGTTTTTCCATCTCTTACAATTTAGCTTATATTTAATAAATGCTTTTTTGACGCTCATATTTCCGGTCAAAGGTCACCAATCTTAAATGCAATCATACTGTGAAGCCAGACCTTTTATCTAAAAACTCATTCACCATTCTACCTCTTCTTAGCCCTAAGATTCCTTACTAAATTCATATAAACTTTCAACGTTTATATTTCTGGTCAGAGCTTATAAATTCGGCACATCTATGGTGCTGTACCTTTTGCATGATATACGTTTCATTGCCCTTATTCTAAAAGAAATATCAAAAAAGTGTACAACATTTGATGTTTGCGTATTTATATATAAGATAAGACGTTAGAAAACTACTATATATATATGACTTTGACACTATTGTTGTGTTTGGTCTATAGTGAAATTTTTCGAGAAAATAACTGTAAAATATTTTAACCATGTAGTGCCCTCGTTTTGGGACTTATTTGACCCATATATGACATATTTATGACATATTTACGAAATATGTTTAAAAAATTACCTCTAAAGGTAGTTGCACAGGGTTAAGATATTCTATGAAAACAGTTTTGATTTTTTGCAGCAGTGAAACGGAGTATTTTTGTTACTGTTTTGGCTTGTGTTTACGATCACGAGCACAAACAACAACAAAGCAAGTAATGTTTTGTGCTCGTTTAATACAACGCTACCATACTGTTTTGTCCTTCTCTCTTGGGTCTGCTAGAGGTAGTGTTTGTGTTTTAGTCAGAGAGCCAAACACGGAATAGAAGGAAATAGAGTTTGCGGGGTTTGGCGGAGTTTGTAGCGCTGTAAATAAGGTAATTTTTTTCCATTTCCCTCTTCTGATCCTCTTATGTTCTTAAAATATTTAAACAAACTCAAGCAACAATGAAAGTTTTCACTACTTCCACCTGCAGCTATCGAATTGCTAAGTTTTGATGATTCAACGGATGATATTGACGAAGAGGAAACTTTATCTGCTAATTCTGTAAAACTTTTCGAACTAGTTTGTTTACAAAATTAACTACATATACAGGACTGATTGAACTGAAAATTAATATTAAAACATATCGTCTTTTCAAAAGTAGACTAACGAATCTGAAAAATTTCATTTTTAATATTCCATAGAATTTTCATTGGAAATGAAAATTTTTCAGATTCGCTAGTTTACTTTTGTAACGAGGATATGTTAAAAAAAAAAAACTGAAATTTCTTTTATTTCGGCCTGAGAGGGTAAACGGTCGAGAAAAGGTTAACTTTTTAAATTTTTAATGTTCCATATAATTTTCATTGGAAATAAAAATTTAATTCTTCAGAGTTGCTAGTTTACTTTTGTAACGACGATATGTTTTAAAAAAAACTGAAATTTCTTTTATTTCAGCTTGATAGGGTAAACGGTCGAGAAAGTTATTTTTTTGATTTAGCTTACATAATACTCTTTTTTTGCCATTGCTACAATTTTGAGTTCAAGTAATTCAAAATTTCTGCTGTTATTAATTTCGCAAAGGAAAAGTGGTCATTTGACCTACAGTGCCTTCGTCAAAAGCAGGCCTGTAGCCAGACCAAGAAGACAGAGGGGGCAGGCATGAATCTTGGGGGGAAAATTGTTTTGTTTTTTCATTTAAATAAAAAAAAAAAACAATTTTTTTAACATGGGAAGTGCATACATTACACATATTTATTAAAAAACAGTTAATTTTATAATATTTACATGGATATGTAGATCTTTTTATACAAAAGATTAATACATAAAAAATAATATACGAATTAATACAGGACTTTGTAATAAAATGAAGGTAAAAATACAAGATTTATTTAAAGTGGCTAGAAATATAAGAAAGAATAGCGAAATGGGCTAACATATGTATAATAGCGCATTCTTTTCTGGAAAAAAAATTCTGCATTTTTTCTGACTTTTTCAAGAGTTCTGCATTTTTTCCGTTCTTTTCTAAAAAAAATGTTGACCTCAAAATAAATCGTGTTCTTTTCTCGAAAATTCTGACCGCAAAAGTATAACAAATGCAGAATTTTCTGATCTGTAAAATTTGGCGGTTCTGCATTCTGCTCTTTAGTAATACCAACATAAAAAAAAAAAAATAATTTTGACAGTAATATTATATGCTGTGAAAATTGTGAGAAGAAAAATGTTCCAATTTAGAAAATTTTTTAAATTTAATCCAAAACAATTTTGATTAAAGTGGTTACTTTTAATAAACTTTAACAGCTCGATGAGTATTTCTTTCTGCAACCTCGTAAATACACAATCGTAAATACATCGGAATTCAAAACAACTGTCCAGCCAATATCAAATGAAAAAAATGTTGCTTTTTTCCGTTCTTTTCTCAGCTCAAAAGAAGTCAACATTCTGTAAATTCAGGTCAGAATGTAAAAAATTCTGCATTCTATGAGGTCAGACTTTTTTCAGAAAAGAATGCGCTATAAGACATTTTTTAAGTAAAATAAATAAAAAAATTTAATTAACCCGCATCCGTCGTTTGCATCAAATTTATGCAAATTTTTTATTCAGATTTATATATTGAGAACAAATATGCGTGCTTTGATTTAAATCTTTTGCTTCTTCAAATTTTTGCTAGAATTAAGATTTGCAGTTTTCTCATATTTTTAAATTAATAAACATTCATCATGCATAAAATAAAAATTTAAAACTTAAAAACATTTCAATGAATTATATATTCTTTTTGTATTTGCATCAAATTGGTGCACAACGTGCTTTTCATTTCTAGAAAGTTCCTATGGATGCGGGTTAAAAAATTTTTAAAATTCAAATCTTAGTTTTTGGTAGCAAATGTTGGCGACCCAGTACAAATTTGAATTTTGTTAAACAAATTTCACATATTTACATATTCAAGTCATGAATAAGGTGAATGTGTATATATTTTGTTATTTTAAACTAAACTAAGTTTAAGGCAATAAGCAAATATATCAACAAAATGCATATTAATTATTCATTTAAAGTTTTTCATTGTCTGATTTGGCCAGGGGGCAAACGGTTGCAGTAGGGGGGCATTGCCACCTTTATCCCCCCTGGCTGCAGGCCTGGTCCAAAGTTATGACGGAGTGGTTGCTATATGGGACGCCTAAGATTCTTGATTATCCACCGCACTCCAAAGATGGCATTATGCGAAAAATTAAGTAAAATCACTAGTTTACTAGTTTAAACTAGTTAAAACTAAACCTGATTTTACCCATAAACTTGTTCACTCAATGCCAAGAAGATTAATGGATCTAACAAAGTTAAGAGGAATGCAAATAACGTATTACATATGCATACATTTTCGTATTGCATTTCGAAAACTGTTTATTTTGACGCGTAAGATTTGCTATATTTTAATAAAAAGTGCAGTAATTTTAAATGTATTTTGTTTTTGTTTATGGCTTTTAATAAATTAAATTCTATTAAAAATTAAATTCTTCAAATTCATTTATTAAAAAATTATATGTACAATATTAACTTCTTATTTAGTTTTATTTCTCTATATACAGTGATGTGCAAAGAAATAGGGACACCTGTATTTTTATATTCAAAGCTGCATGAATTATATACAAAGTGCCCCATATATAGCATTAATTCCCTTGGGTAGTGATTCTCCTTGATAAGGCGAGTAAGAAAATGCAAGGATGAGGGTGACCCCTTCCCCTTTGCGAGCTAGAGAGGAAAAACTTAAAAATAGGTGTCATTACATTTCACTCCTTATTTAATGTAACTCTTAGCCGATTTCCGCACTGATTTCTAAGTCAATTTGTAAGTTAACTCTTAAATTTAAAGAAAAATAAAATAAAATATATTACTTAAAACAAATTGTGACCTTATTGCAATATTGTTCTAGCAACCTTTTCTTTTTTTAAATTTTTCGTTAATTGGGTAATCGTAATTTTTTGGGACTAACCGACTGTAATAATTTTTAGCATAATGTTTAAATGTAGTTAAGTAAACTAAATTTACTCTTCAAAAACACAAATAAGCAATTTTATGCGGTTTTCTCTTTAATAAAAAAATATGGTTTGTATGGCAGTAGGCGATACAGTTGTGCTAGAAATTTATTTTTTTGTGTTGTTACTTAATTTGGGCTAAGACTCCGATTTTCAGAAAAAAATATAAGAAAAATTAAAAAGGTTCGACTTTGTGAAATTCAAGTTTCAAAAATTTAAATAAATTTTTGTTTTCAATAAATTTTTTTTTCAAATCCAAAAATGCATTTGAAGTGCTCATTAAATGAGGTACAATTCTAAATTCTTGATTTATATTGTAGCTTTTTAAACCGGGTTATGGAAAAAAAAGAAGTGCCGGTTAGTTAAATTTTTGAAGACCTCTAGTTCGTTAACCAGACTTTATACTGTAAAAATATCTTGCATCTGAATCGAAGACGTACAGTGGCTCACAGCTTATTTTATGCAGTGCATACTTTCAATTTTAGGGCTTTTTAACAACGAAACTAACAGGAATAGAAAAAAATAATATAGTATCAGTTAAAAGAACAAGATGTTAAGTTTACTAAATTAACTTAATTTATTGTAAAAATATATATTAAGCTGGCTTAAAATTAGGAAACCAGAAAATACTGCTTAATTTCATATCACAGCTTATTTTATGCAGTCACTTGTTATTTATAAAATTTTCGTATTAATTAATGATATTTGATATTTTTACTATTTGGTTGGTATGATAGCCCTTGTTGTCCACAACAGATATAAGGTGGTTTGGCATTGATGCGACCAGTTTTTGGGTGATTGGTGACGAAATATTTGCCCACTTCGTTTTCAGTATCTCTTTCAGGTGGTTTTTGTTTGAAATTTGATGTTTCCGGATGTTATTTTCCAATAAAGACCACACATTTTCAATAAAATTAAGGTCTGGCGACTGTGCTGGCGGCGTCATCAATCGTGGGCAGTTGTATATTAGCCTGGTTTGCACAATACCCGCTTTGTGCTTTTGATCGTCATCCTGGTAAAATCGGAAATTCAATTTTATACCCAGAACCTTTGCACTCTGCAACAAATTGTTCTTCAGGATCTGTAGGTACTTAAATTTGTAAATTGTTGTTTCAATAAACGGCAACTTCCCAGTACCAGCAGCTGAAATTCAGGCCCAAACCATGACGCTGCCACCGCCATGTTTCACGGTTTGTTTTTTGTTTTTTTCAGTTGACCTCGGTATTCGGTTTT
Organism: Dichetophora obliterata; assembly: GCA_963920525.1. Classification (NCBI taxonomy): domain Eukaryota; kingdom Metazoa; phylum Arthropoda; class Insecta; order Diptera; family Sciomyzidae; genus Dichetophora; species Dichetophora obliterata. Next base: position 2,201,846 of record OY986435.1, read on the forward strand.
CGCCACATATAGCATATACCATCTGAACCGAATAAATTGATTTTCGAATTATCTGCAAAAATAACTGAATTCCAGTACTCTGGGGCCTTGGACATATGTTCTTTGTCGTAGTTGAGTCTGCATAATATGTTTTTGGGGCTAATAAATGGCTTGTTTCGTGTTACTCGGCCATGAAAGTTCTTTTTGCGCAAGACACGTCGAATAGTTTCAGCACTACACTGTTTGCTCAGGTCAGTTTGAACTTCAAAAGCCATTTTTGGAGCTGAGAGTCTCGGGTTAGCCTTTATCTTCCGTACAATATGCCGCTCGTCGGTTGCATAAAAATTTTGTTTGGTGCTTCTTTGCTCCTATTGTGCAATCGATTCTTATGGACGAAGCGCTCGATGATCTTTTGCAATGAAGAGTAATTGATATTAACCATTTCAGCCATTCTTCGCTGCGACAGCCATTCTTCGCTGCTATTTTTAAAATAGTATTTAACCAATTCTCGTTGTTGTAGCGTTGTGCGCGCTCCTTTTTTAAATAATCAGAGAAGCAGGTACTTGAAGCAAAATAATCAGACTAAAAAGCTAACACAAAGCAATTATAGAAACACATGATACAAAGAACTACAGATAAAGTATTGCGCATGTCCGCCATCTTTGCTGTGACGTGCAAGGTGCTCCTTGGTTAAAACGTAGTCACAATTTATTCATAGGGTATAAAGATTTTAAAATGCCTACATTTTCTTATGAAAACTTGTTTTACTGATATGAAATAAATATTTTTTTATAAAGCACATGTCCAAAATAAAGTAAATATATTTTTTAGTACTGTTTGTGAAGAAAAATTTGCATATTTTGTAGGGGTGCTTTTTCCCCTTTTTACCGATTTACACAAAAAGCGGCTACGTTCCTTGATGTGCTTGACAGAATTTTGACTGTTTGTTCGTTTTCATTTTGCTATCTTCGTCACTTTTCTACATTTTCTTTTGAATGTATTCATCAAGTGTCACATTTGACGAGCACCGATGACGAGGTGCGCAGTAAATTTTGTTTGTTGCGCCGGGAATACTTTACCTGTAGCTCTTTGTATCATGATAGAAACAGAACGAAGGCATAGCTAACGAAAGTACCGTTAGACAGCACAGCATTAGAGTACCGTAACAGAGAGAAGTGACTGCATAAAATAAGCTGCGAGATGAAATTAAGCAGTATTTTCTGTTCTCTTATTTTTTAGACAACTAAATATATGCATTCACAATTAATGAAAAACCTTTATTTAACTAGACTTTTTGCTCTTTTAAATGACACCATATTATCTTTTGTATTCCTGTTAGTTTTGTTTTTATAAAGCCTTAAAATTTAAAGTATGCACTGCATAAAATAAGCTGTGAGCCACTGTATATAGGTATAACATAATAAAACATTACTAAAATCAAAAGCATCTATATTTTTTGCTTGTCCGCTTCACGTGGAATGCCCCATATGGGCATTTCCGCCAAAAGGTCTACCGCGACTGAAAAATAAAATGTTACTAAAATTTTTTTTAAATCTTCATAACAGAGAAAAAAATTTTAAATTTATATTGTGAGAGTAATGAGAGCTGACCTCAATTTGAATTTTGAAAAAAATGGCAAAAAACATGATGAATGGCAACAAAAGTAGAAAAATGGTGGGAAAAGTTGAAAAATTTCAACAAAAGTAGGAATTTAATAAGTATAATAAATACTCGTATAATACAAAGTTTAATAAAATTTTTTTCAGTTTTCTATTTTTACGGACCTGAATTACACTTAATATGATTTTTAAGTTCAATTAAATAAATAAAATTATAAAAACTTTTTACTTCTTTGAAAGGAAAAATCTGTATCGTAACGTTTGCCCTTATGGCTTGTATAAAAAACATTAAGAAATAATTTTCAACGAAACAATTATGAATATATAGCAATATCATTCCAGAAAACATTAAAATATTTTTAATAAAAAACTCGTGCACACTTCCCAGATTTTTTGATTATATTAATACAGCGAAAAACCACTTCCATTTTTTGTATCGTAACGCGTCCTCTTTTGATTGCTTATATCTTTGGACAATACTTTCGATCGCTTTCACCTTTTACAATAAATATAGTACTACTAGAATGCTATCCAAAAATTAAAACAGGACAAAAAAGTTTAAATATTTCTTTGCTTTTTGTTATTTTTAACAACAAAAAAGGCGTACGAACGTTACGTGCGTGACTATGGAAATGCCCATATAAAACCATTTATTAATTAATTTCACAGAAAGTCGACAAAACTAATCGCATCTCGCTCGATGCATCGACGCATCTCCCCCTATAAAAAACTAAGCCTCTAAAAACAAAATGGATTTCTAGAAGATTATTATAGAAAGTGTGCTATTTATGTGAACATGGCTGTATGTTAAGAGCCAAACAGTGTTTTAACAGAACTATAACATTAGTTGAGCAAAGTATTTGATAGGAATGCAGCTAACATTTTTCAAAGCTCTATGCAATAATGTATGCCTGCTAATGTAAGCAGAGCGTTGCCAGAGTGTAAGCTTTACAAGAGTTGGTCGATATCTAAGTTAATGAGGATATGTGTTCGTATCAGTGTTGCAGTTTTGACTATTAATAGCCATAATTGACTATATTTTTTTCGCGGTCAGTTTTTGTATATTAGGCGATTTTATTTTTCATTTGGTTATTTTTTTATTCAGCTGTTTTTTTTTATTCTGAAGAAAATTCATTCACCTAAATATTTAAAATTTGTTCGCGAGAGTGAATTTTCTCTTAATGTAAACACGACCTACCAGTGATGCCAATTGGGCAAGAATAAACAATCATTTTACATGTGGCAACTCAAATCTCGTGTCACTTAAGAGTAAGCAGCAAAGTAGATAAGTATGATCATGAAAAGTAAATTGTGAGAAATATGTTGAAAAACGCAAAGTTAAGAATCAGCATGCAAAAGTAAGAATCTATATGCATCTAATTTGTAAATCTATTTGCAACAAGCTAGTTCAAATAGGAAAGTAAGTTTATTTTGTTTCTCTTTAATAATACACTCAAAAAAATTTATTAGTAAAATTAAAAAACAAAATATTCGTACATTCTACAAATATTCGTACAATAAACTAAGTATTTTTATTGTGATATCCTTAAGAATTCATTCGTAAAAATTTTCTAATACCTGATGTAGTATCTACGAATATATTTGTTTTATATACTAAAGAAATTGTATTTATGATATGATAGTAAACAAAATAAATCAATTCGTATTAGTGTATTGTACGAATGATTGTGTACATATAAATAATAATATTCGTAAATTTTTCGTACGAATAACTTCGTAATTTCTTTCATTACATTCGTAGTATTTACTAATGCTTTCGTACTATTTACGAATAAAAAATAATATTAGTAGAAACAATTAATTCGTAGGCTGACCGTACGAATTATTAGTAGAGTCTAAAAAATTGAAAACTGAAATCGTTCAGCCTTGTTTGTCGAACATCTACAGAACATAAGGAACTGTATGATTGTAAAGTGACTGTAGCCTACTGGTAGAGTGCGTGGCTCGTTAACTAAAGGGCCGAGGTTCAAACCCCAGCTCAGACAGATTTTTTTTTAATACATTTGTTTTTTTAGGCATACGAATAAAATATTCGTTATACGTCGATTTTACGAATCCTATTCGTGGCTGAAAACTACGAATAAAATTCGTAGAATGGACGCAGCTAATAGTAATATTTACACACAAATATTTTTGAGCTTACGATGAATAAATATTTTGGCTATTTCTTTTACATTTTGGCTATTTTTATTTTGCGTTCTGGGTGCAAAAAAAAACTTTGCTCCGGCAACACTGGTTCGTATGTCAAAATGCAAGCTTGTTGTTGCTGTACCCACATTAGAAGAGATGGCTCTGCAGCAGTTAGTTCAATGCATGCGAATGAATGTTAAAACAGTTGTGTGCATTATTGACATCAACATGCACAAAATCAACAACACCCCACCAGCAACAATAACCAGCGGCAACAAGCAACCAAAAAAAATGCATGTATTACATACAATATTGACTGCACACAAAAACTGCTCCAAGCTAATCACATGCTGTGTAACAAGATAAACAAACACCTTGCAATCGGATGGATCGATCGTTCGGTGGTGTCTGAGGTAAGGATGTGTAGCTCTTTTTTCATATCATGTAGCATTTTTTTAAGCACGGTTAACTGATGTTGTTTTATTTTTGGTTATATTTTTTGTGTCAAGAGGACGTTTTTGTAGCCGTTGCTTAATTGCTTTGATATTCATAAGAGACTTGTTTTTTTTTTGCAGAATTTATAAATGTTGTTTTGGTTTTTTCGTTTGGGAGGGGGGGGGGCGGTTCAAGGGGTATGTTTTGCAAGATTTGCTGATCGTGGCACTCGTCGTACTTGTGGCTGGCTCTCAAGAATTCTGAGAAAACTTGCATAAATATTCGATTGTTATTTAAAGCTCAAGTTATTTTGCTTAAGAAGTGGTAATTAATTTTAATTTATAAAGCAACAGCCTTGCCAGTGCTGCCACCTTGTGGTTGGTTATCAAACTTTTTATGCCATGCTAAACACTTGACCGAAATTTAACTGCTTTGTTATTGCGTCAAAGGTATTCTTAATTTGTTTATTATGCACTTAATTATTTCTGGGAATTTTTCGTTTTAATATTAATGATGCGCCAAAAATTTACATTTTTTTTCTTGAAATCAGGTTTTAGTTTAAGAAGAATCGATAAGCGAATTTCGATGAATTTATAATGTGAATTATGCTTGTTTAAATTAATTTTTACTGTTGTTCACTGATTTTTGTTAGTCTTTTTTTGGGATTTTTTTTTGTTGTTTTTTATTTTGTAACACATACCTCGGTCGAAACACTTTCATAGCCACTCTCATAGTTGTAAATCCAACGGTCACAACTTTCGAAATGTTCCAGTTCGGTGACGTTATTGTCCACTGTATCGAAGCTTGTACAACTCGGTCTTTCTGCGGTGGAATAAATTTCACGTATTTCGAGCACGGTGCTATTCTCGAGCGCTTCATGATGGCACCTAGAAGTGTTGTAGTGAGGAATACCGTTAGTTCGTCAAGTAAAACTTTTCACTGGTCTTCTCCATTTTGAATATTACCAATGTTCCGGCGTAAAACTGATGATGGTTTGCGAAAAATAATGCATGGACGATAGTATATTTGTATATCCAAAGAGCAGCATTAATATCAGCTGATAGCGTCCAAATCCGCCACATTTTTCCAACACTGCATCGAAATCCATTTTCGATCAGCTTCAATTCTGCTAATGCTTAGCTTGGTTTTGTTTCTTGTTCTTTGTCTTATTGTCTTGTTTTGTTCTACACTTTGTACTGATGTAAAAGATACTACTCTTCACAGTTGTTGCAAATCTTGGCGATTTCTCGTCTGGACAGCGTCGAGCGAGTTGGTGGAATGTTTTCTGTGATTTCTACCAGCAGCAGCACGAGCGCACAAAATCGGATATAAACTTAATAGAAATACAAAAATACAAAAGAAAACAAAAAAAAGTTATAAAAAAAAATATCGAAACAAAACTTCACAAAGTAAAACAACACGCGACAGAGAATTTAAATTCGGTCGGTAACGAATTCGAAGCACTTGCATTTAACATGTTGCTAGCGGATCAGCAGCAGCAGCAGCAGCAGCAGCAGCAGAAATTGTCTGCAGCTTGTTTTTGAAAACAAATCCTACGACTTAAAAACCGGAATATTAAATAAAAATCACGTTTTCGCATAAATTTCGTCAATTTAATGATTTTTTTTTTTCAAAAAATATTCTGTTTGCTTGACCAATGATTGTATTTTGCGTTAAAATATCTTGAAGCATTATTAAATATTTCAATTTATTTACTTGTGAGCTAAAAATAATACGATTTTAGCATACTCTATTAAGTAATTTCCATCAGCCGCAACAATTGTCAGCTGATATTAAAACTATTCGCAGAGTTTTACACAATTTGTCGCATGCGATAGATTTGTTGTGCAAATAGCAAAAAATATGCTGTCTTACTTGAAACAAACATGTTTGCTTAGACAAATTTGATCAATTAGCTTGTTTTTGTGTATTAACATTAGTAATAAATGATTTGGAACATTGATTTTTTTTTCCAATTGGCACGAGTGTACACAGTGAGCAATTCTTTTGCGACGCAATCGATGCACAGTGTAACGAGTGCGGCCATAATTAAAAAAAAAAATGTTTTCAAAATACAAACAAAAATGTATGTACGATAAGAGAGAATACTTGAAATAAGTCTAGGGGGCAGTCCATTGTGACTACTGGGACATTTGACTCCAGAATTTTACCAACTATGAGTTACTATGAGTTAAAAAATATTCTGTTTGCTTGACCAATGATTGTATTTTGCGTTAAAATATCTTGAAGCATTATTAAATATTTCAATTTATTTACTTGTGAGCTAAAAATAATACAATTTTAGCATAGTCTATTAAGTAATTTCCATCAGCCGCAACAATTGTCAGCTGACATTAAAACTATTCGCAGAGTTTTACACAATTTGTCGCATGCGATAGATTTGTTGTGCAAATAGCCAAAAATATGCTGTCTTACTTGAAACAAACATGTTTGCTTAGACAAATTTGATCAATTAGCTTGTTTTTGTGTATTAACATTAGCAATAAATGATTTGGAACATTGATTTTTTTTTCCAATTGGCACGAGTGTACACAGTGAGCAATTCTTTTGCGACGCAATCGATGCACAGTGTAACGAGTGCGGCCATAATTAAAAAAAAAAATATTTTCAAAATACAAACAAAAATGTATGTACGATAAGAGAGAATACTTGAAATAAGTCTAGGAGGCAGTCCATTGTGACTACTGGGACATTTGACTCCAGAATTTTACCAACTATGAGTTAAAACGATGTCATTATAGCTTTTACAGCAGTGAAATATATGTTCAAATAGAGATAAATATTTATTGGCCCATATGAATAAAAACTAGCATTTTCAGTAATTTGTAGTAACTACCAAAAAGTAAAGTGCTAAAAAATTACTTGCATTCGGTATGAATAAAAACTTTGTTCGAAATTAAATTGCTACTAATTTCAAAAGTAGCATATACTTAAAAAATTTGCCATTTGTTCGTCGCAGCTGGTAAATTTTAATAGGGGTATTCACGATTCAGTGCACTTGCCAGTGCAGTTGCGGACTGAAGCAAATGTACACTTATGCACCTAGAAAATTTTGACAGCTTTGAAAAAAGTGATAGTGGCGTGTTCATGAAAACCCAACTGCACAACTGCGAAAGTCCTCTAGTCCTCAACTGCACAGGCCAGTGCAGTGAATCGTGAATACCCCTAATAAAGTGAATCTGAAGAGCGCTTTAAAATTGTCCATGGCCAATTGCCATGTTTGTAGTTTGCTTTGAACAAATCTTCTTTTTGCCTGTCCAAATAAATATCAAATTAAATAAATTCCATGCCCCATTATCATAGTCAAATTAAAAGTCAACTCTAACAGTCCTATTCTGGCAAATTAACAAATTGTTAACCAGTATTTTGAATATTTCTATGTGTTTGTTGTTTTCAAAACAAAATTTAAAGCTCAAAAATCAAAATTTGTTAATGAAATTGTCAATAACTGAAAAGCAGTTGACAATTTTTGTAAAAATTTTTTATTTTTGAGCTTCAAATTTTGTTTTGAAATCAAAAAATTACAACAAACACATAGAAATATTTAAAATACTGATTAACAATTTCTTAATTTGCCAGAATAGGGCTGTAAATCTAATGCAAGCTTTTTTACAACATAATCAGCCTAATCAAAAAACATTTTAATGTCGACTCTAAATTTAGTGTAAGCTTTTTGACAACAAATTCTATAGAAATAATGTCAGAAAAGCTCACACTAAATTCAGAGGCGGCATTAAAATGTGTTTTGGTTAGGCTGATTATATTAAAAAACTGTCAAAAATGCTTATACTAAATTTAGAGTTGAATTTTAATTTACTACAAACTTGTAGTATGCCATTTTGCTTACTACTCAAAATCAGTAGCAAACACTACTTTTATTCATACCAATCCGGCTAATTTGTAGCAAGTTCGAAACAGATGATTCTTATCAGAGAACTTTATTCATAACAACTTTTGAAGGATTTTTATTTCGAATTGTAGTAAAGTTGAATCTGCTACTTTTATTCATACGGGCCATTGTGTAATATTCTTTTAAAGAAATGGCCAAACAGGTTTTTTTGTTTAAAGTTGCTATTATTTGAATGAATGTGACTGCTGGGACACTAAAAAATTCCACTAATCTACCTTTGAACACTCAAAGAAGAACTGTAGCCAAACCATTTAAATATTCAAGTCTGTTTCTTCTGTGTTCAACAACATATCCAAAACTCTTCCATTTTAGTAAAGATTAGTATTATATGCTCACCTTTGTAAATAATAGGAAAAGTATTACAACTTGTGACTACTGTGACAGTTATTTGTGACTTTCGGGACAATTAAAAAATATGAGGAAGTAATAAATTATTTTAATCACTTTTATTATTGGGCTTAAACCCAATTAATGTTGTTATTTATTTATTTTTTTGTAAAACATAAAAAAAATCAGAAGCTAAAAAAATGACCTCTTACTCTATTAGTTATTGTTGCTATTGGCCTTTAAATGTAAATTTTTTATGATGTTTTGTAGGCTTTGGCCGTGCAGGACATTAAACAATATAAAAGAAAACTTGTTTTTTTTTTTGTTTTTATTATAGGCAAAAGCCTACAAAACATAATAAAAAATCTAACTCTATTATTTAAAGAAAATTTTGACTTTTTCTCCAAATTGGTAAAATTTGACCTCGCAACAGTTTTATAATCGGACATAAGACACATTTGTCACGTATGAGGCGGAAAACTCTGCTTCATTGCCCGAAGTCGATTTTAAAATTAATTTATTTCTTCGTTTTCCTCTTTTTAATTTTGAGATCTTCTATACATAATACGCCTTGAGAGTAACTTGCAGTAGCTGAATTGGATTTTGCATTTTTGCTCTGAAAAGCCATATCTTTAGGTTCGACATTCAGTTCCTGTTTACTTTCTCTTGAGTACTCATCAGAGTAGTTTAACTTTCCTTATTGTATCAATAAAACATTTTCGAATTTATAAGATGTTGAGTTTTTTTTTGTATTGTACTAACGCTCAGAGGATGCTCTCTACAAATGTGTAATCATAAGGACATAAAAAAGCTTTAACTATTTCATTTTGAGTCAGAAAAGTAAATTAAGCTAAAAAAACGGCATAGAAATACAATCAGGCTTTTCACTGAATGTGTCCCAGTAGTCACCGTTACTACTGGGACACAATTTAAGATAGTATCGTAAGCATAATATGATCGCCTTAAATATTAAAAGATGTTTCAATAGTGCATCACAAGTTTGTTATTACTTCTAAGGGCCGTTTTCTCAATGTCCTGATAGTCACGCTCTTAACCGGGAGATAGCTAACCGCACGGTAACTAAAAGAACAGTTTCGTTTTCACAAAGTGTCTGTTAAGAAACTGTCGGTTAGGTAATTATTTGTGAATTTTTCAATTGCGAATAAGCTAAACTGAATATCAGTAGTACTCTACCACGTAATCATGCCTATGCGCATATGTCCTTTTCATATTTTGGTTCGAATTCAAGTTAGAAAAAAAAACTAAATTCTCGAAATTCTATCCATTTTTAATTATAAAACATTTAATTATTTCTTACACTACATAGCTGTTCTTGCGATAAGCAACTAACCGGAATCTCAAATTGCCCTTAACTAAACCGGCACTTAAGACCTAACCGAACATTGAGAAAATGCTTTTTTGCTAACCGCCGGTTCAAGTTCTGATGAGTGCTTAACCGGACATTGAGAAAACAGCCCTAAGTCATGTTTCAGGTTAGGTAAAACTTTTATATATTTTTGCCTGACTACTGGGACATGCAACTTGCATCTGTTAATTTTATGCATTTATTCAAGAAAAACACAAAAACTTACATTCCTTTTCGCTTTATTTCTATATAAGAAATTAGTTTTTTCCAAGCTTTCTATAAAAGACAAGCGACAGTTTTCTTTCGACAGTTAAAAGAATCCCTGACAACAGTTTTGCAAACATAATAAACACTTTACTCCCTAGCAATTCTGTATGAAACAATAGTTGGCATAAGCAAAAAAGAATTTTTTTTGGAGTTGTTTCAAATCTTTTTCACATATTAATAAGGTATTGACATTTAGCTATAGCTTTTTACCAAATTAAAGCTAATTAATGGAAAACCAAAACTCAAAAACTTCTACGTAAACTTAAAATAGAGATCTCCTAGTAAATTTATTGTTCTCTTAAGAGCCCAATCGATCTCATCCAATAGAAAAGTTCTAAGTAAGAAAAAGGGCATGGACCAGGATATCTCTGCTTATCTTTTAAATATTGAAACTGAAGAAGCAGAAAGCGAAGACAATATTTTAGGAATAAATTTTGCTAATAGGCCTGTTTAACTGAAATATATATAGATTTGAAGAGTTTGAACACTCATTAAATCATTTGTCAAATCGTTTGATGAAAATCAAAACATTTTGATTTTTCTGCTGGTTTGACTAACGATTTTACCAATGTGAACACTCGTCAAATTCTGTAGAACGATTTCGTCAGTTCAAAAAAGTTTTCAACCTGAGCACATTGCGGCAAAAAAAGGAGCGAAAAAAATAATGAAATAATAATAAATAAATGTGGCAAATAACTTATAAAATAAATTCTTCTTCTTCCAATACGATTTTAATAACAAGTGCTACTAAAAATGTTCTGTTATCGTGATGTGCTTACTTCGGTGTTCAAGACAAAATTAAATTTGACGAAAAATTTTATGAGTATGAACACTTTTGTGGTCAAACGATTTGACAAACGATTTGATAAGCGATTTGAAGCAAGGATTTCAAGATTCAACGGCGATGGCGAATAGATTTATTTAAATAGCTAAGCTTTATAGTTTTGGGAGATGGTAACTCAGTTTCAATGATGGAACCTTCTGAAGCGGTTACAGTTAGTATTTCAGTATTTCTGGGGTTTGTGAAGATCTTTTGAGCTGGAGTGTAGTTAAAACTTATATTGAAGCTAATATAATTGTGGTCTGAGAAGGAAGGCTCTTCTTGCACCCTCCAATCTGTGACCAAAGTGTTGTTATCAGAAGATAGCGTTAGGCCTAACACTTTCGAAGAGGTGGGACCTACATAAGTTGGTTCCTCGCCAAAGTTAGCTAAATTATGTAAAATGTAAATGTAAGTAGAGACTCAACTCGATCATTGATGGCTGGGCTGCTCCACGCTGGGTGATGTGCATTGTCATCTGCTCCGATGACAATTGCCTGCTTCTTCCTGCCGGCGATGGCTACCAGCCTTCGAAGCTCGTCCCCTCCAGCGCCACGACAGTGTGATTGTCAGTGCTGAAATAAGACATTAAATAAGTATACAAGCCTTTCCTTAAAAGAATAGATGTTCTTGTTTTACTTACTGTTGTTGCGAAAAACATGTTGAAAGTATGTGACTTTATGCCATATACCACTTTGCCCGAGGCTATCCACGGCTCCTGTACTAAGGCTACATCGTAGCCTTCTCCTCTAATACGTGATAGAGTTCAGCGCTGGCAATTTAACTTCTATGCAGGTTTATCTGAAGGACCTTCAACTGCATTAGGTTGAAGGTTCCTTCACGAGTTCGACTTGCGCAGTCGTGCCTCCATCACCCGCATCTTCCAGACTGAGTCCTTGGACAGCGTCGGTCACGGCTTCTAGGCCGAGAACCTTTTCAACCTCTCCGAGCTTCAGCGCGTTCATGTTGCTGTCCTTTTTGAGGCGCAGATACACACTTCCAATGCCCCACGCCATCATCCCGTAACGCGCGTAGAGAATATCCTCCGTCTCCTTGTTGATTTGGAGGATGTAGTGTTGCCCCGCTACTACCAGGTACACCATTAGCAACCTTCAACACCCTCCAGTCAGCTGCTGGAACATCTGCATTTTGTTTGTGGGGAAGCTTCAGCTAGTGATGTGCAAGTCGAAGTTGAAATTAGTTGAAAGTTGACTTTGCGTAATAGTTTTCGGCTTTTGGCGGTCGACTTTCTAATATTGAAAAAGTCGATAGTCGACTTTTACTTTCGAATTTTTTATTTTGTGCGAAACAAAAACTTGACGATACTCTGCGAACTGATCTACTCTAAACTAATAAACGAAATAGCTTGATTCGATAAATGTAAAACTTCAGTTATACATTTTTGCACGCGTTTTTTTGAAATCGGAATTAATTTGCAGGAAACTTATTTGTATGGCCCCCAGCTGTGCTTGGCAATATTTTGATAAAGCTAAAAACAATAGCAAAGTAATTTGTAAACAGTGCAGGAGAGAATAAATATTTATTTTGGCGCTTACGTAAATTCTGCGGTTGGGTCGCGATATCTTCTATATAAGAACTAAAAATGCAATAATTTGTTTTGTTTTTTGAATTTTATTTATATACTGATATACAATGCTTTTGTTTGTTTTTAACAATAAAACACATTTTTCATATTAAATAATTTCCTTCTTAACTCCCCAACAAAAGCGGTACAAAAGTAATTAAAAAAAGTCGAAAAAGTGGAAAAGTCGGCTTCTTAAGAGTTCAATAAATTTTCAATGGTTGAAAAAGTCGGAGTCGACTTTTGCTGGCAGTTGTGCATCCCTAGCTTCAGCGTAGACTCCTGTGGCACTTCTCTTGGAAAGAGCACCTTCGCTTTTGATAGAGACGGGATACTAGTCCTGTCCACTAGCTCCAGGTGGGCGCCCTCCCATAGGCCTTTTTGTGTCGGAGTTACTGCTTTAACCCAGTGCAAAGTTGGATCAATTGCACTTCAGGATTTTTAGCCCATTGAGCCAGCCCGCTCCATCGAAGGTGGGCATGTGAGCATCTGGTTGGGCTTCCAACCTCGCGAATATCACTTCGAGAAGCTTCATCTCTACGGTTTTCCATCTCTCGTGCGTCATTTTTCTTTGGGATCGCTTCGGTTGATCAGGGCCACGATGAAGTGTCGTTTAGTCACTTCGCTGGCCTTGGCTGTCACCTCATGTTTAGGCTGTGGGCTTGCGTTTGCGATCGGTTTCTGCCACTGTCATTTGCAGTTAAAAGATAAAAAGTTAATTAAAAAGAAAATCATAACTTTTTGGTAATAAAACAATCAGTCTTATTCTAATGATTTTTTTTATAAGTGTGAAACACTCTTGCTTTTGATTTTTTTTTTCTAGGTGCATGTCAATATTTGTTAAAGCAGTGAGCTACATACACTGAAAGCTGTTTTTTCGCGGCCTTACATACATATATTTAGTTCATTTACATAGCACAAAAAATCGCATAAAAAAGGTCGCTTATAGACAGGTGCGACTATGCTTTTTAAAAGCGAGGTCATATTGAATATCGAAATGTTTTCGCGATTTTAATTCAAAAACTCTTAAAGCCTTACATTCAGTTTTAAGTGAAGGAAAAAGTGTTGTCTACTACTAGAATTTTCCTTTTGAAAAAAAAATGTTTTCCCAATTTTAAAAATAATAATAAATGTGTGCAATTTTTACCCTACTCTTTTCCTATGCTGCCCCAGTGTGTATCTTACAGGACTGATAGCTTTAATTTAAAAATTGAAACTCATTCAAAAGCTTAATGATGGTTATGCAAATACTTTCAAATTAACACTTGATTAACACAATTGATTCAAGTCAAATTTTGCGAAACTTATCTGTTAGCGTTTTTGTGAAGCTCGAGTGTAGCGTGAAGTGTTCTTTCGTTGAGGGCGTTCACTTTTCATTGTTATGCCATTTTGATGAGTTATTGACAAAAGTATTGAATTATGTTACGTTTGTGTAAACATTTCTACTTCGATGCCGATGCCAGTCGCTGTTAATTAACTTGGGCTTAAACCATCTTGTTGTAAGGAAATTTTTTTTCCGTCTTTACAGTATATTCAGTTTGAACTCAGCGTTTGTTTATTTTTCGCATAAAAATACATTTATGTATCTATGTAGTTGGCGACTCAGAGGGCATTGATACGCTTTCTTCAAGGACGTTTACTTTTTCTCACTAACCTATATAATAAGTTATTAATATTCACTCTTTCACTCGAATGCTAATTTTTGAAAAAAACCTATTTTACACACATTTAACATGCATTTTATAAGTTTATTGCTTAGCCAAAACGTGCTGCTAACCTGCGCTAATCATTCCGTATTTAATTGCACTCTACCTTTTTTTTTTGCAATAACAATAAGGTTTTTAAGATTCACTTAAATTATTTACAGTTAAACAACACTATAGTTTAGTATTTGCATTGCAAAGAAAAATGTTTTATCAGTAGGTGTACTAAACGTCTTCTAAATAGCTGGCTAAACTTGGCTAATAAATAAGTTTAAATATATATAACTACTTGCTCGGCCATCTACTTTGAAGTCATAAATTCAAAGATGCTAAGCAAAATAATAATTATAAAAAAAAAACTACATGATTTACGCAACTCTCAGTTGCAACAAAAGTTTTTAATACGCCAAGAAAACCAGGCAACAAAGTTGATAATTTTTAGTCAAACTTAGTTGCGTATGAAATGCCGCAACAAGCTGTTTAGTATTTAATTAACAAAATATTTGCACAAATGGCTGAACAAATTTGTGGAATAGTAAAACCTTATATGACAGGGTCAAGAACTTGTTAACACTCTTGTAAATAAAGCCAGACCCGCACGAGTTTCTGAAACGCCTTCGTTACGGAGACATTTTTTATAATCAACACTTTTATGTCACTGTATTTTGTCATTGCCAGCAGGCAAAAGTTTAGTTGGTGAGATATTGAAAAATTATCTTCCTACACGGACGAACATTAAACCGCATTCGTATCATGTTTACAAAAAAAAAAAAAAAATCATCAAGAAGATCTCGTTTGATTTTGTACGAAAGGATGTTCTTTGTAGTGGCATTGTTAATGTTATCTTGAAATTTCAATACTTTTGAGTTTACATTCAAAGATACAAAAGTATCGGATATTGGTTAATAAAACACAATATATTTACTATTCATCCAAATTTATTGTATCGCCTGCCGAAAGAGTACACTTACGCCAATGAATAGTCTAATTATTTTAAAAAACGATATTTATGCATTATATCTTATGTCTTCTGTCGACTGAAATCGGGTGTCTCGAAGATAAAAAAGATGGCCGGTGGTATTTGTTGAGTTTTTGAATAGAATTTCGTTAACAATGATAGTATACTGCTTGCATAACTAGACAAGGTGACCACAACTGTCAAAATCTGGCAATTTGTTTATTTTGTCTATTTGTGCTTTCTCATCGCATTCTCATCGGTTACAGGTTTTGTATGAGCTGTCAGCTTCGTTTTGACAGTTTCGGTCACTGGCTCTTTGCCCTAATACTACCTTGTCTAATTATACCATGGCATACCTATTGAGCTTTGGTGCAAATCTGTCCTTTTTCGACGAATTCGCTCGCTCTAACGCCACATAACACTTTATTTACCATTTGAACTTCTGGAAATAATTTCAAATTCACAAACAGTCAACATTACCTTGAATTTTGATCGATTGTGATATTGTTTTTTTTTTTAAAGAATAAAAACCTTTACCTGTTATTCAATTTTGAGTTTTCATTCTGTCAATAATAAAAAGTTACAAGCAAAAACATCGCCGCTTAGCATTAACAAGGATCTTGAGAAAACTCAAAACAGTTACTATGAATTTATTCCAGTTTTAAAGAAGAGCGTTGTTAAAAACTTAGAAAAAATTAAAAATCGCCAAATGAAAAATGGCACAAAATGAAATGAAAAATATAATATTAAAAAAAAAAATAATATTAAAAGTCAGCCAAAACTTTTTAAAGAAAATAAAAAATCACCTAAATGAAATATGGAGCAAAAAAGTAAATGAAAAATTACCTAAAGAAAAATTAAAAATTGACCAAATTGTTAATATTTCGAAGGCCTGGTATGCAGGCTTAATGAGGATCTAGAGTGTATAAGTCAATGGGCTGTTAGCAATGGGCTTCGACTTAATGCTTCGAAATCATTTGTATTACCCATCAGCAAAGATAATGTCTTCTTTGAGATATACCGGACCTTATTTTAAAAGACCAAAAGCTAAGTTTCATCAGCAAAATCAAAGAACCAGGTTTTCATATTAATTCTACACTTACCTGCAGTGACCACATCAAGAGTGTGGTTAAAAAAGTATATTATATTCTGCGTAATCTATGAGTTTCCACTGAATATACGCCTGTTGAATTGAAACGTAAACTTGTTCTTCAACTTATACTTCTTCAACCTATAATTACTTATGCAGAATGTGTTTATAGCAATTGGGCTCCCGATCTCAATTGAAATTAAACTTAGCATTTAACCAGGTTACACGATATGTTTATGGGCTGCGAAAATTTGATCATATATCTCAGTTTAAAAATCAATTCTTGGAATTGATATTATCAACTACTAAATGCTTGAAATTGTATCTTTCTGCATAAAATAATAGTGTTTAGAACGCCTCCTTATTTGTTTGAAAAAAATTCGATTTGGTCACTCAACAAGAAGTTACATGCTGACCCCACCGAGTTTTAACTACCTCAACTCCTTAAGATTATTTTTTATTAATGCCACTCGTCTTTGGAATTCCCTACCGAGCCATCTAAGAGCTTCAAGGGAAATAACAAGATTTAGACTTGCTGTATTTCAACATTTCGTTTTTAATTAACGATTAATAAATTGCTAGTTTTCTTTAAACCTATACTTTCTTCTTGTCACTTTTTTTCCTTAATTACTTTAATATTATACTCTATCTTGATTTCTCTGTTTCTACTTAATATTAAGATTAACTTTATAATAAGAATGATTGTTTAAATTAGGTCTAAGAAAATCTTTAATTTATATAATCTTAAAAATATTATCCCAACTTGTACATTAAAAGAACTAAGTTATTATCGTACTATAAATCAATAAAAAATATAATAAACAATTTAGCAAAAATAAATATGATTACTAATTTCCTAAATTAGGAAGCACTGCCTTATCTACACAATTTAGGTTAGGTCCCATTTAGATCAATTCGCACAGAGCCTTAAAACTTAAACTAACAGCCCTATTCTGGCAAATTAACAAATTTTTAACCAGTATTTTGAATATTTCTATGTGTTTGTTGTAATTTTTTATTCAAAAAAAAATTTGAAGCTCAAAAATAAAAAATTTTGATAAAAATTGTCAACTGCTTTTCAGTTATTGACAATTTCATTAACAAATTTTGGTTTTGGGCTTTAAATTTTGTATTGAAAACAACAAACACATAGAAATATTCAAAATACTGGTTAACAATTTGTTAATTTTCCAGAATAGGGCTGTAAATGTATTTAGTTTTCTCATTTTAATAGGTGGCCTTCGACCGCTGCTTAGGAACTATAACCTAGGTTAGTCCAACTCCGGTTTCACTGTCTACAGTACTTCTGGATATGTTTCTCTTTTTAATTCTTACTTCTTCCGGTAGAAGCCGGTGTTGGACTTATTGAGGGTTGTTATCCTTAAGCAGCGGCCGAAGTCCGCTTATTAAAAAGAGAATTATATTCAGAAGTACTGTAGATAGTGAAGCCGGTGCTGAACGTACTGAATGTTATTATCCTTAAGCAGCGGCCGAAGTCCGCCTTTTAAAAAGAGAAAACTAAAACATTTAATTTAAGTTTTAAGTTAACATAGTTTTTACAACTTATTTCACATAAAAAATTTGGTAGTTTTCGTTTCCCTATTATTTCTAAGCCAGTTTAGAGTGGCCAGAATTGGACTAAGAAGGCCTTAATACATATGATTAAACAAATTTTGAGTTTTCGTTCATCTTCAAACAAGAACAATTGAACAAAAGTTAATGTATTAATCAATAAACACAGGAACAAAAGAACCCAAGAATAAAACGAAAAATAAAAAAAAAATTTATAATAACCCAAAACAAAAACTGAAAAATCGCCCACAAAAAATTAAAAATTACTCAATTTCGTTTGAAGAAATTTTGGTTGATTTTTCATTTTTTGTGGGCATTTTTTTATAAAGCCTTATACAAGTATAACAGATTGTTGCTAAGAATTTTTTCTTAATTTTTAGACGGCCGAATGGGTACTTTTATCTGCACACAATTAGATTCAGCTTGTTATATGCTGATGTTAATCATGTTTATTCAATTGCATTCTGCTAACGAAGTGATTTATTACACTGTGCAACAATTTAGAATTTGTATTGTATTCTACTAAAAACAAGCTACGGTATCTCCGATACATTGTGGCTGTCGCAGTGGGTTGTTATTTAATTTTTGCTATATATGCAAACTTAATTAATAAAGATATGCTGATAGAATGTACGCGCAGCAGCATATTTATATCTTAAATATACCGAGATTGCCATTCAGATAAACCCTCAATTCATACATTAATGTTACCTGCTAGCAGATGCCAAACAAGCTTATCGCTTGGCAAATCCTTTAGTTACTGTTGTTTTATAGCTGATGCATAAATAGCTTTTGTCTTGACTTACAAGCGACTGCTGAAAGATATATTATGATTGTCGAGATTTTTATACAAATTCCATGTTCATGCTTAAACAAACATAAAAGATTTTAAATGAAGTGAATTCTTTTCTACTTGTATATTGTATTTGAAATTTTGCTATAATATCTATTTAAAATGATATTCAGTTTACTTATTTAAAGAGTTAAACCAACTTTTGTGTTTCAAACTTATTTTATTTCCGCATTTTGTTTTTGAATTACACGCTCAGAAATCTGGGATTAAATTCTAATAAAAACTGTATTGTATATATGACCACACCAGAATTACCAGAGTTCTAATCCCATAATACTAAATTCTAATACAGAATTGGAATAGAAACTAAGTGTAGAATAATACTTTTCTGGTTTATATTTTAATACATTTGTAATCAAGTGTAATACTTCAGTTATTAAAAAGTAATAGGAATAAAAAATTTTTATTAAATATTAATTAATACAAATTGTATTAAATAGTTATACAAATTTTATCAAATTGTATTAAATAGTAATACAGATTGTATTAAACAGTAATACAAGATGTATAACATTAAATACATGTTGTCCTGAAAAGGTGAAAGGAAAAATCAACATTTATGGAATAAATTTATGGAACATTTATGGAATAAAGCTATAAATCTTTTATTTGTTTACTTAGAGTAGAGGGGGGTAATGTCGTGCACTCAGCTTTAAAGTGCTCGTAAAGCCGTACATGACAAGCGAATACAACGAGTAAGCATCCGATCGAAAGATAATTTGGTTGGTAACATTTATGTGTAAAAATATTCGTGTAGCATGAAATCGTGTTAGTAGAAATTAAAAAAAAAATGTGCACGACATTACCCCCCTCAAAATTTGTAGGGTAATGTCGTGCATTGTATTGCAAAGGTATCAGAATGTGTGAAAAACGATAGGGGTAGTGGTTCCATTCAAGAAGATATAGCATTATTGTTTATTTATTTATTATTGTTAATTATAAGGCAATATACACAAGTCCGAAATATGATCAAAAAATACAATGTTATGAAAAGAAAAGTGAAAATAGGCAATTTGCTATATGAAACACGGAAAGAAAAACAATATTTTTTCAAAAAGTGCTTGACATTGAGAAAAAATTTTGGAAAATTTTATTTTGATTGTAGCGTTTTGTTATGGCTTCACGACTCCCTTGGTACACTAGGGCGACCGCGTTTCCTTCCCTTTTCTTTTCTGTATAGTGCGCGACATTGCCCCACATCAAATGCACGACATTGCCCCAAAGGTCGTTTTCAAGGTTGACTTCAACAAATCGGTAAAGAACAAAAATTTTTTCGATCACAATACATCTTTTTTTTCGGCGGAAAATTTGCTTTAAGTAAACACTTACCTGGTATATTTTCCTGCGAGACAAATAATTTTTCTGATCCGATAAAAAAACACTTTCGTCGTCCCGAGAACGTGCGATTTTTAAAAAACGTCGCACATATTGCCCTTACACATGGATATTGCTAGTATTGTATGCATGAGCTCTGTAGGTCAGTAGGCCCATACCTTACCAACGGCTGGTATATCATTCAATTTTTTATGCTAAAAAAGCCAGTGCACGAAATTACCCCCTGCACGACATTACCCCCTTCTACTCTACTTTTAAAATTCCAAGTGAAATAAAAAGAAAATATTTGGTCAACCAATAACAAAATATTTATTCATTTAAAGTTTCTTTTATAACATACGGTTTTTCGTTAACAAAAACTATTTCTTTAGGTTTTATTTTGACAATGTCAGATTTTAGAATCAGAATGACAATTTGACAGATGCTTAATACATATTTGTATTATATTTTAAGACAATTTGTATTATAACTTGTATATAATACAATTTTTATTATACTTTAATACAGATAACATTAAATCAATTTTTTAATATACTTGAAAGTATAAGTTTTAATCAAAAATATATTAAAAAATGCATGATTCCAACGCTTGGCTTAAAATGAATTCCAAGATTTCTGAGCGTGTATAAATACCTATGTATATATAATATGCATATTCGGTTATTTACTTATGCATATTCGGTACATTTTTTATTGCTCAACCTAATGTTTTCATGGCTAGAGTTTTCACGATTTTATTAATTTTTAAACACTAAATTTTAAGTTGCTCTCTATTTGTTTATCTTAAAACAATTAATTTTTTACTTTTGATGGTGCTATTTGAATTATTTTTTATACCTTTGAACCTTATGTTGGGGTTTTAACCGCAAATCTTCTCCTTCTCAATGGGACTGGGTTTTAATGATCCAAATTTGCCACAATTGAACACGTTTTCAAAAGATACAAAATAAAACAAAATATAATTATTATATATATGGGGCATTCCATACAAAATTTGCCACCAAAATTTTTTTTTTAAAAAAAGTTATTCTTTATGGTTCATTATTCAAAAATATTTGACACGTATTTTTTTGCTTAAAAAAAAGGACTTCACGAGAAAATAATTTTTTTATATTACGTTTTTAAAAAAGGACCTTTTTTCAATCGCTTATAGTAGCAATAACTAAAGAAGATAGAAAAATTTGTTCCAAAGAAGAAATGTGCACCATCTTTTTAGCTTTCGATTGATGTTCATTAAAGTTTAATCACACTACTTTTAGATTGCGAAAAATAGAGATTTCCAAATTGATTTTTTTTTAATTTGGGCCTTTTTTTTTTTTTGTTAAAAAAAAATTCAAAACCTTTTTCTTAATACTAGTAGAATTTCAGAGTGGGCACTTGAATACTTACGGAGCAACGAATTTTTCAATCGCAACTTACACGTGGGAAGCAGAGAATTTCAATGAGTCGCTTTTTAAGCATTCAGAGTATACTCGATTCAGAGTGTAATCGTTCGTAATTCGTTAAAAAGGTTTTATATTCGAATAACTTATATATCAACTTATTTTAGAGCTATTGGCGACATACATAAATAGTTTCAACGTTTTTCAATAAACCTTTCGCATTAAATTCAAGTTTCAACGTAATTTTAAATTTATAACCTGGTGAAGTTTCAGAATCATATGAAATTTTCTTAATTTTAAACACTTACAATTCAAGGGCTTATAGCAACAACGTTGTAAACAATTTGAATAGAAAAACTTATTGTTGAATTTGGGTCTCTAACGCAAGTCAATAATAACACAGACTGATAAGATAACGGGAATTATTAAGTCCTTTCCGAATTATTAAGGACCAACTTCTTGTAGTTAAATTGTTCAATTTAATTTTTCATAGAAAATGTCATTTCTAAAAGAGTATAACTTGATTGTATCGACTTATTATTAAGTGGCATGTCATGATCTTGCAATAAACCCTTCAAGTGTAACATAAGTATTTTCAGAATATACTATAGTGGAGTACTCTTAAGTCAAGCAAGTCGCACTGAGGTTCACTTCGCACGTGTAAGTTGCGATTGAAAAATTCATTGCTACGTAAGTATTCAAGTGCCCACTCTGAAATTCTACCAGTATTAAGAAAAATGTTTCGGCTTTTTAAAAAAAAAAAAAAAAAAAAAAAAAAAATCAGGCCCAAATTAAAAAAAAAAAAATTCAATTTGGAAATCTCTATTTTTCGCAATCTAAAAGTAATTTGATTAAGTTTAAGTGAACATCAATCGAAAGCTAAAAACAGAGTGCACATTTTTTCTTTGGAACAAATTTGTCTACCTTCTTTAGTTATTGCAGTATAAGCAATTTAAAAAAGGTCCTTTTTTAAAAACGTAATATAAAAAAATTGTTTTCTCGTGAAGTCCTTTTTTTTTAAATAAATAATAGGTGTCAAATATTTTTGAATAATGAACCATAAAAAAGAACTTTTATTGAAAAATAAAATTTGGTGGCAAATTTTGTATGGAATGCCCCATATATTCTTTGTTTTGTCAGTTAAAAATTTGAAACTACTTCGCTCCAAGAGTAGTTAGTCACTCAGAAGAGAGTCAGCCGAGCAGTGAGTCCTAGGTGAAAGAAGATGCAAAATCTCGAAAATCATGTGCAATGTTCAATGCGGAAAACGAACTCTGTTCGTCTTGGTGGGTATCCTCACTGGTCACTGCATGGTGGCAGTCACGAGAGAAAGCTGGGCATCACCACGGATAAAATGAGACAAATTGGCAGGAAGTGTAAGAAACGAGGCACAGTGAAGAACCCTATTATGCACATGCCCCGCCTTAGAGCCCGAACAGAACCAAAGCGGCTGACGGTTGGCGGTCCTCTCCCTGCAAAACACTCTGAGAACCCGTCCAGAATTAGAGTGGTGGCCAGTGTTGCCGCGACGATTCTAAAAAAAGTATCCATGAAAAGGTCAGAAAAGTATCTAAAAGAATCCACTTTTGAGAAAAATAGTATCCAATTATCAAAATCCAAAACCCAATAATATATTCATTTTTTAACACAAATATACAACTTTAATATTTTTAAATAATGAAACAGAATTTTTGATGCTTCCATAACAATTTTATTTATTTAATTTTTAACAAACAAATATTTTTATTAAAATAAAATAATAGAAAATAAAACATGTGTAATAAAATTAAAAACCAACATAAATTTCAGTACTTTTATCTTTTATATGTGTTGCTATTGACCTTTAATTAAATTTATTTTATAAGTATAATATTAAGACAAAAGCAATATACAAAACAATATATAATTGCATAAAAAAAAGAATTACATTGTTTAATTTAGTGTAAAATATATAATATGGGTTGATATTGATTTTTAATTTTTTCAAGCTAACATTTCATGTTGAAAAAAAAGATTTTATTTAAAAAATTTATCTTAAAGACTTGAAATTTTATTTACGTAAATAATACAAAAACAATATTCCAAATAAGTTTTTTATGCAACTTATTCTCGCAAAGTGGCGTAAAAACAAGTAGTCATTTTCGGACAGGGTCAAGATATTTTGTTCCCAATTCGTCGGTAACAAAAAAATCAAAGTGCATATTAATAAGGGTACTTTACGGTATAACCTTTACTAGCATTATTATGTCTCAATAAGTAAAACTAGCAGATTTTTTTTTAAAAATTCACCTAGTTATGTCAGACTTAAATTATTTTTCACAACATTTATAAGTTCTTCGTAAATAGATTGCTTTAATGCATTTTTTGATAAGAAAATATTGCCCAAAAATGTCTCAAAGTCATCATTAACCTTAACGTTTTTGTCGGGAGTAAGCAGTCCCTTAATTCGTTTTTATATTTTGCAATTAAAAACATATATATTCATATTAAAACAGATTTTTAAAAAAAAGTATCAAAACTTGCACTGAGGCTTAAAAAAAAGTATCCATAAATTTTTGAAGGAAAAAAGTATCCAAATGGATCCAAGTGGATCCAAACGGCAACACTGGCGGTGGCAGCTGTGGGATCACGGTTGCATTTAAATTTGGGAATGATACAAATTATTTTTCATCCATAAATTCGCGCATTTCTACGGCGATTTCATTTTTGGCGGCTGCATGTATTTTCATATATTTTGTTGCACGGCGAATCCGACAACCGACATCCACTTTGGCTCTGTTCGGGCTCTTACTTGGATCGAGACTCAAATACCTAGGCTCAACGACGTTTCTGTCGCTAAAAGATGTCGCCAAAGTATCTCTGGAATCCCTCCTAAGGTTTGCGAATTTAAGACAAAACTTTAAAAACTTCATTCCTTTGCTTGTAACCGGCACCACTAAGGACCAGAATTGGTCTATGTTATATATCGTCGGCCTAGTTCTTATACGACGTAAGTCAAAATTATCTATTATTCAGAAGACAAAAAAAAACTGTTTATTATTTGTATGAAGTTCATACGATAATGTATTGTTTCAAACGTTCTACCTCTCTTTTTTTTATACAAACATTAAAACTAAAAAAGGACATAGATGTTGTTTTGACCAATCTACCTAAACCGCTAATAAGTGTTACTTTGCCCAATTTTGACATAGATCCTATTAGAATTAGGGCGACGATACATTATACAAGTTTATTTCGATTTACAAATCTTTGGACGCTTAATATTGCAAAATCGATAATAAATTGACACAAGAATGATATTTCTTAATTATTATTAAGAAAGCAAAGACTCTTTTAAACTGTCAAATCTTGAAAGTCTCTCTACCAAAACAACAACGAAAGAATTTAATTTACGATCAATCAATCGAGCCAATCCTTAAAAGATCATTGACATCATCTGAACTCAACTTGAACTTTAAAACTCAAAAGATGCTCATGTCTTCAGGTGTGCGGATTGTCTGCTTAAGCTAAGTAGTTTTAGCAAGAACAAGGTAGTGACTGAAACAATGAAGACTCAAAATTGCCCACAAAGCATCTGCAGGAGATGTCATGCATTGTTCTGCATAATATATCACATGATTATCTGTAACCAAAGAAAGAAAAAATTCTCAATTGAATCAAAGAAACAGGGTTGTACAACGAATTCTTGCGTAAGGAAATTATCATGGCAGTAGAAAAAATTTTTGAAAAATACAAAAGCAATCTTATTATGTAAAATTGTTGGGCACTTGTTTGTTAATGCATCAATTTTGAACGGCTTATGCCATATTTATGATATGACCTGATAGTTTATAGCTATGTTCTGTATCTGTTTTGTTGATATGCTGTGAAATATTTAAATAGCGTATAAATTTTGATTCTTCTACTGGTTAATAGGTGTCGCTTTCAATACTTTTCTACCAACCTGTAATTTTTCTTTTATTTTCTTAACGACTAAAAAACAGACACGACTTGAACAATTTTTTAAATCAACCACGTGGTACTAACACTTGTCGTCGAGATTCGTTGCTCATTGCAGTGTTACCAACTTAGGGTTTTTCCCCTCTTAATTTAGGGGGAAAAAGTGGAATGGGTTTTTTTAGGGGTTTTATATTTGTAGGGGTTTTTTAAGGGGCTTTTTGATATTCGTAAGCATTGGATAATCCAATTTGCTACGAACTTTTTGAATTTATTGCAATTTTGCTATGCATTTACTCCTCACTTTTCTTCCTTTCTCATTCACTGCTCGTTACCGTGGTATAAAAAACAAGGCGTCTAAATATTTTGCTAAAGCTGTAAGCTTGTGTTGAGTGAAAAAGACAGAAAATGTGATTTTGTATGGTTTGACAACTCAAGTGTTTGATTTTTACAACAAAAATTTAAAATTGCGTTCACCTTGTTTTAAATAAAAACCGAAGAAACCGATTTTTTTTGTAATTATTAAAATGATTTATAACTAAAGATTATAACAAAATGTTAATTGATCTTTTTTTTTGTTTTGGGGGATTTTCAAGTAATTGTAGCGATTTAATATTTTTGGTAGTTGGTAACACTGGCTCACCACGGACTCACCACACAAAATTAGGCGCAATAATAAATTCTTTAACAACAACCCAAATTTCTAGTAAGAAAGTTGTGTCAATCATTTTGAGCTGAGAAACGTTCTATAACTAAAATTTCATATACAAAACCGGTTCTGTTTCGCAGTTAGAAGAACTCAAATCTTATGTATGAAAGTTGCACCAATAATTTTTAGCTGAAAAGGTTTTATAAATAGTAATTCAAGAGCGGCGCATTTTTAAGCGTATACGAAAACCATCTGTGAATGTGTTGGAATCAAACTTTGAAATAAAATAATGCTACCGGGCGTTAGAGATTTATACTTAAATTAAATAGACCATAAAAACACAAATTTTTTTCTAAAATTTAACTTTACCATCAAATTAAAATAAAGCGAAGTATAATCTCGTATAATAAAATTAGTATAACCTTGGAAATAAAATTGTTTATTGGCTTAAAAGTGTTTATATTACAACGTATGAGAACATTTATATGAAATAATTTTGAGAAAAAATATTTATGACACATAGTTTTTACTACTTGCAAGGCGTAATTAGAAAAAAAAACTGCAAAGAACTAATCCAAGTGCTATAAAACAATGTCGTTAATAACAAGTTAAAATTTCCAACCGTTATAGAGTTGGAAATTACAGAAATACAAATATGGTCACACAACCCCAAACAAATGTGTAAAAACATACATTTTCTTAAACTTTAACTTGAGTCTAATTGGGTCTAAATGTAACATATATAAAAGTCTAAATAACTAGTATACGGTATTTCTTTCTTTCATAATTTGTATATCACTTGCCAGTTTTAACTTAACCGCTCTACTTGTAATTACTTTAATTCCCTGAGAAAATACTATGATGTTGTTCAACTTTTTGTTTTGATCAAACCGCAAAACACTTACATATTGACTTACATTTATCGCTCATTACAAACATGCCTAGCTACTCACACTATAATCGATTATATTTAATAATACATATTAAACAATGACTCTGACACATTTTCCCACAAACATCTATATCTTCTCACTCTAATGTTTATTTTAAGATCGTTGTACATGTAAATAGATTAAAACTAGCCGGCTTCATTCAAGCCAGAGTCTAGCGCTTAAGCAATATCTTGCAAACTAACTCAGCTTTATTTCAGGTTTTGCATAAAATCACAACTACTAGCCAATTAGTTTCTGTAATATTTACAACATGACGTTGAGTAATTAATTGGTAATAAAAAACAAATCATAAGCTATGAAAATTTTGATTTGAATAAAAATAATAACAAGAATGCAATGCAACATCTAGACAAGTACAGTCAGTCAAAATATATCTATGTATGTATATCAAAATACTATTAAACAGAAACTTGAAAATTGTTTTTATTTCTTTAAATCAAAATACCACTGATATTAATAAAAACGTGCTTTACGTGCGTAACACTAACAGGGTTTTGTAGTTAGTAAAATGTTTAACTATTTTTAACAACTTTTGTTAAATCATTAAAAATACGAAGTGTGCGATCTACGTACATAGCATATAAAAAACCATAAGAAGGTGATATATATCGTAACTAAGCGTATGTCGACAGTTATCATTAAAACGAAAAAAACCTGCTACTGTTTCAAGTTTGTTCGAAAAAGTAAGAAAAATAAAACAAAATATTTTTGCACTTAATATAAAATAACTTTTTATTTACTTTTTATTTAAAAATGAATCACAAAATACTAAGACAAATATTAAACCAATACGTTTCAATGAACTTACCAAATTAATGGATATAAATCGATTTGCTTTCTTAATAATTCCGAAGAAATTGCAATTATTTGCATAGATTTTATACTATCCAGTTGCTTGATACAATATTTTTATGTTAAATCCAGTTAATATCCATGCCTTGAATGTGCTCATCGATAAAAAAGAAACGTATTCAAAACAACAGTATTTTGCACTTATCGAATTCCTTAGAAATTTTTTTTTACAACAATAAACTTGTTATGTTAACCCTTTAGCCCCGCAGTTTTATTTAAAAAACTGGGAAAGATATGTAAATTTTGACTTCAGTTATCAATATAGAACAAAAATATAAGATTGGCATATATAAATTTGGCATACTTGAAAATGTTGTAATCATTTATATATCCTGGATTTTATATTCTGTCCTCCACAGGGCGCTATATTAAATTAATTGTAACGTCATATAGTCTATAAACAGTAGACGATCGAAACGCTTCCAGCGATACCTCATTTGTCAAATAATGATAAGTAGTTTGGAAGTGAGGGTGGAACAGATGAACATAAATACTTGCATCCATACCGGTTAAACACTTATATCGCTCCTTTTGCTTTGCGGTAGTCAGGTAATAAGCAAATACTTGCAAGCTGCACTGAAAAATAACGGTATTATACACAAAATACTTCCACACTAAACGTAGTGACGCACGAATTTTTTTAAAACTGTGAACTTAAGTGCAGAAAACATGTTAAATTTTGCATTTAACCACAGACGAGGCATTGAACTATTAATGGATAGTTTAAAAATTGTATTTTAATGTGAAAGTTCCGATATAAAGCCTGCCAAATTTGCTGTGACACATAATCCCAGTAGGGGCGAAAGGGTTAAGAAAACTATTATCAAGGCTATTCACAGTTTAAACGTACTAACATTTAACAAATCGTTTTTATAGCATTTGTTATTGTTGAAACTGTGAGCACCCCGCTATGTGACTGTCGTATTCAATAATTATGCAACCCTGTTGGCAACTGTTAACAGAGCATAAAAATACGAGGTACAGAAAACACGTCCAAGGGCTACTTTTATTTACGCGTGTTTTTGCGTATTTGCGTTTGCATGCACAATAAAAACAAAGCAAAATACACTTACGTAAGCTTGCGTTAAAATAAAAATCGTGAACAGCCTTATTGATCTTCAAATTTAAGGATGTAATCTGGTGGTCCGACCAAATTTTTAAGTTTTATTACGGAATTTTTTTTTTTGAAATAAAATACAATCGCTTCTATTTTCTTATATGTTATTAAAAACATCTTAAACTGTACAAACAATTTTTTTTATTTTATTATTTTTTTTTCATTTATTTACGTCCAAAGTGGACACAAAAAATAAAAGGTGTGTTGCTGGCCCGGGTGATAATGGCACTTGAAGTAATCTGAAACAAAAAAATTAAATATGTTATTGCTCTGTAGTAGGGCAGCCAATACCGGGATCCCGGACTTTTCTTAGTCCCGACAAGGCCTAAAATCGCGGTATTGCCTCCATTTCAAAAAAACTACAAAATATTCCAACAAAAAATTCAATGGTACTACCACAAAGAAAAAATTTATGTGATCTTAAAAAATTTTTAAATAAAAACCGTTCTTTTGTATGAAAATTCGCTCATACTCGCTTAAATAAGCGAATTTTCATACAATAATCGGTCGTTTGTTACAAGTCGCTTAGAAAAAAAATACAGCTAAAATAACACAATGGGCCTTACCAATAGTACATTTTAATGTCGACTCTAAATTTAGTGTAAGCTTTTTGACAACAAATTGTAAAAAAATAATGTCAGAAAAGCACACACTAAATTAAGAGTAGGCATTAAATCGATAATTGGTAAGACCCAATGTGTTAAACACGTGATTTTTCCTAAGAAATACTGAAATGCGATTTTAATAATACAAAAATAAAAATATTTTTTAACTAGCTGTACAAAATATGACGTGATACTACCTTGAAAATACCGAAATTTGACCTTAAAAATAAAAAAAAACCACTTCCTAAACCCAATTACTACTGGGTGAAATTTTATCGCAAAATTAAATTCAAAATGAGTCTCGAAGACTTAAGGCAGTACAGAAGGGTTACCAACAACAATAATATATAACATATATGTACCAATTTTTGTGTATTTTTGTTTAACCTACTACTACTGGGTGAAGTACAGCCTAAAATCAAAGTCAAAATTAGTCTTAAGGACTCAAGGCAATACTTATAGGGTTGAACAAGCTGTACAAAATATCACAAAGTTCTTACTTATAAATACTTAAATTATTATAATATTAATTTTTTTTAAAATAACTATATAAATACTAAGGCGCCTCAACTTGTATGGAGGAAAAAAAAGTTGTCCGGGTCACCTCCTGAAAACAAACTTTGGTTTATTTTATGATGATTCCCAAAATATTGCAACTGTAGCTTTAGCCGTTCGTGAGCTGGAATGGTTTGAAATAACCTCTAAAAATCGCGTTTTTGATTAATACTATTTATACCACACTACCTTCGGTCAAAAAAATTGTGACAAATAGTGTAAATCGATGAAATACATAGTTTTGTTTTTTTATTTTTTTTTTAAATCTGCCCACACACTTAGTTATTGAGTTATTTGCAGTGATTTTTTCAATTTTTTTTAATGCAGTTTTTATAAAAATATATATAACTTCCCCATTTATAGCCTGATTTACCATTCCGTGGTATCATTGGAAAGGTACTGAATGCTGCTTTTCATTTCTGTCGTTAATTAACCCTTATAAGCACTTTTATAAAAATTCATTTTATTTTATTTTTATTTTTTTGTGATGGCCTTTGCCTCAATTCCGGAATTTGTTCAAATATAAGAGAAATAAAATTAAATCATGTAGATAAAGAATGCATTTTTTAAATGGACTTTGGAATAAAGTATAGGAAAATACTATATTGTACTTAGACAAAACAGCTAAGAGTAAATTTTACCACAGTTCTTATAAGTAGTCACTCATGACTTTTACATGACTTTTAGGTTTGACAATGAGTTATATTATATTATATAAATGTGAGTTTTTGAATTGTGATCGCTTAATTGTTCAAGTTATTCATAAAAAAAATGCTTTTCGTTTCTCGCGAGTTAAATAAAAATCAATTGCCAACAAAAAGTGATGTAATAAAACATTTATTATTTTTGCGCGAAAAAAATAATAATCGGTCTTACGGGCTATCTAATTATCATCAAAACATGCTTAATGATTTAAGCAAAATTTGGAAAAGAGCAGAAATTCCGATATTATTTTACAATCGCGTGCTCATGACACACAAGGAATTCGCCAATTTAATGTCCCCAAGATACAATTCAATTGTGATTCCTATAAAAATATGATAGATTGGAATGAATTAAGAGCTAATACAGAACTGCCATGCATCCAGTTCTATACTCAACAATACTTATTAGAACTACACGACTCCAATGAAATTGTAAAAATTCCTGGTAATGAAAAGTTTTTAAAATAATTGTTATGCTTTTCTTAACAAACAATTTTCAGAATTTCCATGTCATTCACAAAATACGGAACGTTTTGTACATGTGGTAAGCCAATCCTGCGTTTCGGTAATTGATAAGAACAGACCTGCACATATTGCAAACAAGATTCAATCGCGCAAGCGTTACTGTAAAATTGAATCACGAAAAGATTTGGAATAAAAAAAAAATTATTTCTTTGATAAAACTCTAAATTGTTTTTTTTTTATCTTTTAATTAGCGACTTAATAAATAACCACAAATTTTTTATCATGTTGATAAAAATGCATTTTTATAAAAGTGCTTATAAGGGTTAATTAACGACAGAAATGAAAAGCAGCATTCAGTACCTTTCCAATGATACCACGGAATGGTAAATCAGGCTATAAATGGGGAAGTTATATATATTTTTATAAAAACTGCATTAAAAAAAATTGAAAAAATCACTGCAAATAACTCAATAACTAAGTGTGTGGGCAGATTTAAAAAAAAAATAAAAAAACAAAACTATGTATTTCATCGATTTACACTATTTGTGACAATTTTTTTGACCGAAGGTAGTGTGGTATAAATAGTATTAATCAAAAACGCGATTTTTAGAGGTTATTTCAAACCATTCCAGCTCACGAACGGCTAAAGCTAGAGTTGCAATATTTTGGGAATCATCATAAAATAAACCAAAGTTTGTTTTCAGGAGGTGACCCGGACAACTTTTTTTTTTGAGGCGCCTTAATAAATACATATATACAAAAAATACAATGATTTAAAAAAAATTTTCAAATTAAAACCTTTCTACACCCATTTTACTACATCCAATAAATAACTTGATTAGTCGATAACTTGATTTATCGTGTAAACGCAAAACATTTTGATTAATTTTATTCGTTTGATGCTATCATTTTCAATTTTATCATCTCTTTTGCAAGTAATATTAAAGTTTAATAGTTTAATAGGTGCGTGGAATAAAGGAAAAGGAAACGAAATATTGATATTTTTGTTATACTAAACCTTTAAAAAAAACCCCAAAGATACTTTGTTTTGTAGTTCTATAAAAATGTTCCTACATTGTGAGTGTGTACGGAAGATGTACAGTATGCAATATTTTTGTAATAAAAAATAAAGTAAAAAAATTATCTCATTTATTATTATAGTAAACTTCAATTAATATTAACTATTAATAACTTGAATATTCAAATAAAACGTTTTTTTATTTAATTTTTTTCTTATATGTATGAAATATTACTTTTGTTTCCTTCTAATAAAAAAAATTATTTGTAAAATACTTAAATTTTCATATTAATAACCAGTTTCGGTTTCGGTTTCGGTTTCGGCCGAATATTATAAAATAGCCGAATATTCGGTTTCGGTCAGACACTAGTAATTAGTTCTACGTACGTTAATGCATGGTTAGTTGTAACGTCTTGTTAAGTTCTTGAGCCTACTTTATTGATGGGTAAGTTTTTCCAACATTGGCTTGTTTGAGTCACTTGTATCAATAGCGTTGCATTTTTTTCAATTGCTATTTGAGTTGTGACTTTAAATGAGCAAATGTTGTTAAAGTGAAAATAAGCTGTAGTACCTGAACTCTTTTGTAATTGCATATTAATTTCAGGATCATATTGGAATAGTTCTGTTATTTTTCATTGATTATTCAAGGATATTCAAGGAATTATTACCTACAGAACGTGAAAAAAGTTTTTAAAGTCCAAAATCAATTTTGTTAACATAACTTGTACTAGTTGATCCAATGTGAACCGGTTTGTCGGATTCCTCGATAGGAGTTACCGACTTAAAAAAACCATTCTCTTCTAGAGAATTATATGATTTTTTTTTTAATTTCTTAGAACTACTGAAAAATCTTGATAAACAATGGATTTTTCTGCTTTAAATATTATGTTTTAAAATAAAATATTTTTTTTTTTAAATAATTCGCAACAAAAAAAAAAACTGTTCAAATTTTAATTTCATTATTCATATATTTAAAGTAGGTTTTGCTTTTTAATATTCTTCTCAACTTTTACAGGAAATTAAAATAATAATAAATAATGCTGGAAGCTCTCGAAAAGTGTCACGATAAGCTAGCAATTTTATTTGGTATCCTTTTCTGGCTTTTCTGTCCGATGCAGGGGAAAAAATGCCATTTTTCCCCAATTCCAAATAATTCACCCTCAGCTAAGGTATCCGGAAGCTTCCTGCAAAATTGTGAAGAAGATACAATGAAATGAAAAAAAAATTCTAATTATCATTTACTTATGTAGCGTCTCCGGCAAGGTCAGACACAGGGCAGCTCCGATCAACATTATCACACTTATAAAGATCGAGGGCAGCGGCTTAAAAAAGTTACCCAGATAGATGACATAGGCGGTGAGGAAACTCATGGCATAACCGACCACGTGAATATTCGAGAGACCCTGACCACGCACACTGGT
Source organism: Dichetophora obliterata (assembly GCA_963920525.1). Lineage (NCBI taxonomy): Eukaryota > Metazoa > Arthropoda > Insecta > Diptera > Sciomyzidae > Dichetophora > Dichetophora obliterata. The sequence continues at coordinate 2,235,491 of OY986435.1, forward strand.
CGGTATCAGTTCGGCCGCATATTGAGCCTCAGCATCGTATGCAACATTGGCACCATAACGTCCCAGACCCACCATGACGCCGAGTAGAAGACCATTCTTAGTGCGATCAAGAAAGGCTATCATAAAGCCAGTTATGGCAGTTATAATGCCGCCAATCAGTAACGAGCCGCAAGCCATGCCCTTACGTCCGACTATGTTTTGTAGCAGAATTATGGTCAGACCACCGGGTACATAGACAATGGAGGTAAGTGAGAACAACATAAACGGTGAGCTGCCGAGACCCTCCATGTTGCGACTGACGATGTCAAAAGCCAACGTTATAATCATGCTGCAAAAAAAAATACTCTTTGGAAAAAGTAAAACTAAGGGAAACCACGACAGAACTCATTACGATTTGATCAGCAGAATTATGGTGAATTTGCGCAGACGCGGCGTGCGAAACATGCCCAAAAAGGTGTCCTTCTGGGGACTAAGTTTTTGCTCCTCCGCCAGTTTAAGCTCGTAATAGGTGACAAATGCTTCAAAGACCGTTTCGTCTACATGGCGTTTATTGAAGCTTGCAACACGTTTCAAGCAGCGTACTGCACCTTTGAGATTATTTTTTGTGATCAGCCACTGGGCGCTCTCGCACAAAAACAGCGGATAGATGAGAACAGCAAGTGTGGGCAAAGAAGCCACCAGCAGATAGTGGCGCCAGGTACCAACCCAAAGTGCGACCCAGGGCGAGAGCATCAGTCCAAAGCAGTAGAAAAGGGCAGTGATTATGTTCAGACCGAAAGTACGTTTTTTCGGATCCAAATACTCAAAAACTGTAAGTAAGTGAGTAAGAAAACTTATATATGAAATTAATTTTAAATAAAGTATCCTTACCCATTATAAACATTAGATAGAATAACGTGTCCGTGGAGAGGCCCGAAATGAAACGTCCAGCCACAAATCCTGATAGGCTGTTAACAAACGAAGTGATAAAATCACCGATGCCACCGCAGAGGGTAGTTAAAATAAGCGCAGGCAAACGACCAATTTTGTCGGCTAAAAAACCAAAGAAAATTGTGCCAATAACTGTTCCGATATAGAATAACGATTGGCCCACGGCTGATTTGAATGCATCGTCGCAAATCCACTTTAGCTAAGTGAAGAAAGAACAAAAAAAAAAGAGTAGATTATTTACAATTGTGTGTAGCTCTTCAAACTTTCGTTCATTTCGTAATTTCGACACAATTCAAAATTTAAAATTTTTAAGTTGAGCATGAAGAAATGCTGTGTCTGAGTATTACCGATAAACAAAATCTAAAACTAAAGTAAAAGATTATGTAACTGTATTAAATCATCATATTAATAATTTTCATTGCTTCAAATCTCTTTTATTATTCGAGGTATGAACCGTATAAAATGGCCTTCTCCGACAATTCGAATTTTGAGTAGTGACAGTCTTGCATGAAAAGGGCGATATGTTCTTTCACGTTAATTTAAAAAAAATTTCTAATTTAAATTACATTTTTATATCCACTTTGATAAAGTAAAATCCTATACAGCAATTCCAGTTTGAACGTACCGGCCCACAGTGAACTGCCAAGTGGACAAAAATGGAAAAAAGTGTGTCGAAATCCTGCAAATTTGGTATGAATTGACAGGTAATACTTTGACTGCTGATAATCCAATATATTAGAGCAATAACATGCGTTTTGGTTGAGTTATAAAAATTTTCAATCAATTTTTCAACAATCTTTGAGGTGATTTACACAAATAATTGCCAAAAATCTAGTTTACTTTAAGAAGTCTGTGTGGTAAAAAAACTTATTTGTTTTATTAAAAAATAAAAAGCAAATTTTTTAAGTGGTTTCGAAATTTGATATATTTGAATGAGAAATAATGAAAAATTTGCATATTTTGATGGAGAAAACAGAATAAGTTAAAATAAGTGGTTTTTTTCTGATTATTAATAACATATACTGTACAATAAGGAACTAAAAATAACTTTTCCTACTTCGGTCAGTATCATTTTGACGAATTTTTGTTAAGATTCGGTATTGTATTATATGAAAATATAGAATACATTTATTGGTTTTTCAAAAGTCTGTTATCAAATCTTTTATCATTTATGTATGTATATTTCAAACAAAAAAAAAACAAGACACAGTTTCGATAGTATCGTAAGTATAGACGTAGAATTCTTTTTTATACAGTAATACAGAAAAATTCTGGTTTTTTTTTTATTTATATTTTTCAAAAGTATTTTAAAGCGGTTCATCTTCTAAATAAAAATTATTCAAGAACAAACTTGTTGTTGTTGTTCTTCTTCAAACTTACCTGATCTAAAAAGCTCAGAGTTAAATTCATGTAAAAATTTGTTTTGTTTAATAAAAAGTTTTCGTTCGATATTTTTGGTGATGAATTTGTTGTTCTTGCTCATTTGTTTTGTTGGTTAAAACTAAATGTAATTCAAAATTATTTTTAATTAATGAAAATAAATATGGGTAAATTTGAATTATTTCTTTTTCCTGTAGTAAAGAGCATATACATATATGTATTAGAGTGGGGCGATTAGTATGGAAGGAAAAAAGTGTTAATGGGCGCTTCGCGTTTCTCATTCTTGGGATTGTACTGAGCAAAAAAGTCCACTAGACCATACGTCTACGGTGAAAATCGAGCTTCCAGATTTTGACTTGCAGTTTTTTCCCAGGCTTTTGTCACGTTTTTTTTTTTTGATATTTTGGCCTATAACAGCCAAACCATTGAGATTTTTGTCTTAGTATTGGATCGAAAATCTCAATGGTCCAAAAAAAAAACTCCAAAAAATATCCAAAAAAAAAACGTGACAAAAGTCTGAGAAAAAACTGCAAGTCAATATCTGGAAGCTCGATTTTCACCGTAGACGTATGGTCTAGTGGACTTTTTTGCAATTATTGATCTGGTAGCAAGATCTCTTTGTCCCACTTTTCACTCGGCAATAATTGCCTTTGCCGCAAGCAATTTGTCGATTATTCGCCCGCATGAGAGGGCTTACGAAAGTCCCCTTTAAACCCGAGTAGTCAACAAACACAACAAACTTGTGGCGAAAGCAATTATTGCTCATAGAATTGCCGAGTGAAAAACGGCCCTTTGCAGCGCATGCAGAACCAAAACAACAATATCAGCAGCTAGTAGCAACGTTGCCAGTTATGTTGGAAAAATCCCATTCGTGGTAATTTTGAATTGCACTTAGGAATTTTTGTTTTTGGGAATTTCTATTAATTTTTTTAATTTAGCTTGGTATTTTTTAAATGACGTGGTAATTCAGCGGGGTATTTTTTGAATTTCCGTGGGAGTTTGGTAATATTCTTCTTTAAATTTTTGTTTTCTTTTTAGTAAACAAAATTTCTTTGTGGTATTTCTAATGTTTTTTAATTTTTTTGTGCATATGGGACTTATTGTGTTATTTTTAATGCGAATGAGAATTGTGGCAATTATAAGTGCATATGGAATTTGTGGTGGTATTTTTAAAACGCGTGGTATTTTTGTGGTAATTAATTAATGATTGTGGGATTTTTTTGATACTGTTTTATTGCGATATATACTATTTTGTTTTGTCTTTACCATGGTAATTTTTGTTGTATTTAATTTATGTTACTGTCAAAAAGGGAACTTTTTGTCGGCATTATTTTAAATTTTAACTGGCAACCTTGGCTAGTAGTAGTACATTTTCTTGTAGCCACATACTGGCTGTCTAGCTACATGCATCTGTATCCTCTTTTGTATTACAACCCAACAAGCCATGAATGTCACTGTTCCAGCTAAACGGTACTTAAAACGGCAGCGTCTGAGTTTCTGGTATGAAAACGACATGTTTTTGAACCTTTAAACCGTTCTCCATATAATTTTAAAGTCTTTTTTTTACTTACCAAGAATCGAATTGAAATTGATGTTACATTCGCTTGATGCGCTAACGTCGTTCGTTCTTGTCTTTTTCCCCCTCTTTTTTCTCCCGTTCGCCTAAAAACTCTGAAATATGCATTGAATCTTGTATTGAAATCAAGGTAGTGCAGTTGAGTAGCCGTTTATTATTTAGTTTATTGTTGTAACTTAACAAAAACCATTTTAAGAAAAGGTTACAATTGTTTAACAACAAATAAAATTAATATACAACTTAAAATTTTCTACATGACCTATAAAATCGCTTATTGAGCTTAAGGTCAGCTAACTAATTAATCAGCTAGTGATGTTTTCCTTTTCGTATCGAAAATGTTGTTGTTGTGTTTTCTTTGGAAAAAATTCGTTAGATCAATTAATTGTTCTAACCTAACCTAAAACTCAATAAACGATTTTAACGTATCAAATAACTAGAATTTTGTATTTAAAATCAAGAATGATTTAAACTATCAAACATTTAGAATTTGTATATAAATCATAAAAATAAACATTAATATACAACTTAATAAATGGTACGCTTATATGAAACACACAACGCATAGTTTGCTGACAACGAAACGGTCCGCTTCAGTGATTTTAAAAGTGCACACCGTTCAACCGAGCCAATTGGCTATCTGGGAAACAAAAAAAAAAGGAACGCAACTGATGTGTATTTATATATGTATGTTTTACATACATATTAATAAAAACAACAACAACAACAACAAAAGCAGCAAAACAAGGAACGACATGATTACGAACCAAACGAACACACACAACAACAACAACAATAACAACCATAAAAGCAACATAAGCAGTTATTGAAGCAGCTTGTGCATTCCTCATACGAATATATGAATTTTTTATCTTCTTAGATTTTGCTATTTTATTAGTTATTCGTTTTATTCCCACTAAAACTGATATTTTGGCATTTCTTTTTTCTTTGTTCGATGAATATTAAAGGCTGTAGGTATACCCCAAAGTGCCAAATATCACTTTGAAAAAATTCGTGAATATTACCCCCATACAAACCGCGCTGTAAGACGTAATTCTACGTCAAAAATTATCTTTTTGAGTATTTTAAGTAATGTAGACACATTCAAATCAAAAACGTAAGTTCTCAACAGTTGTTCACAGTCCTTCCGGCTACAAATAAGCCGAAAAATAGGGCTAAAAATTAGCTTCGCTTAAGAGTTATGGTCGAAAAACTGCCACAACTGCCCTAAAAATGTTATTTTTTACTTAAAAAGTTATCTTTGAGCTGGGACAGTCTTACATGAAAAGGGCGATATGTTCCTTCACGTTAATTTTAAAAAAGTTTCTAATTCTAATCCTATACAGCAATTCCATTTTGAATTTGTGTCGAAACTTGGTATGAATTGACAGGTAATACTTTTACTATTGATAAACCAATATTATAAAATATTGGAGCAATAAAATGCGTTTTGGTTGAGCTGCAACGCTTTGAAATTGATATTTTTTTTCAAAGAAATTCTAATTTTGGACAAAGTTCTTTGAGGTGAGTTACACAAATAATTGCCAAAAATCCAGTTTTTAATAAAACTAAGCAAATTAAAGTTCATAATTTTAAGAAGTTTGTGTGTTAATAAAAAAAGTAATTAGTTTTCTTAAATATTAAAAATAAAATTTTTAAGTAGATTCGAATTTGATATATTTGAATGAGAAGTAATGAAAAATTTGCATATTTTGATGGAAAAAAACAAGTATTTTTATTGACTGTTTAGCGCCTTTAGAAAGAATTCTGTTTAATATTCCATCCAGACAACTCAGATTTTATCTTGTTGGATCTTTTATCTAATCTTCTAATAATGGTTTAGATATCACTACATCAAAAAATAATTTTAAAAATGCTGGTAATAATATATTTTTAGTTTAACTACAAATGTTAATGTATGATTCCACTATACAATTATTTATTATTTTTGTTATAATTTTGTAGTCTGTAAGGATTTTTGTAACTTCATTAGACTGCCCAGTAGAATATTTGGCAAGGGGTGCATTCAGAAGCAGTTCTATAATCGCTTTTTTGCAACCATTTTACACCTCCTATAATCACTTCTCTTGCATTACTTTTCACATACTTTTTGAATAAAAAAAAAAGAATTCAAGCGGGAATGTATCGCAATTTCTTTGCAAACATATTTTCGTCAATTGCAACGAAAGCTTGTTTACAAAAACAATGCACGCGTTTCTTTGTGTAAAAAAGCACTTGACGAAAACTGGACGCGCGTTCAGTTCAAATTGCGCCACGTGTCATTTATTGTCGTCTGTAAATGCATGCGCGTGGTCGTGAAAAATTTATAACAAAGTGAAACTATTAAAAACTTTTAAATTTATTGAAAATTAAAAGGTAATTACAATGAAGGGGAGAAGAAAAACAGTGTTTATTAAAAAACTAAAAACAGCGCAAATAGCAATACTATTGCTGGTATCTTATGATTTTTTTATAGTTAACTTTTTTATGTTCCTTATTAGTTCCTATAATAAATTTAAACTAACATGACTGCTAATAAAAAGACTTAATTATTTATATGAAACTGAAAGTAGTTGTTCTAGGATGTCTTCTGAATTACTTCTACTGTAGGTTGTTCCCTAGCAAGAAGGACTTTTGAAAAGTTGTTCTAGAAGTGGTTGCAAGTAACCACTTCTATGCATTGTTCTTGGGACGGCTTCTATAAGTAAATCCTTAGAAATCGTTTTTATATATACTACATAGAACAACTTCTGTAAGTTCTTGCAGTAGAAGAGTAAGTGACATGCATTGCTTTTTGTCTCGTTTCTTACAAAAAAGAAGAAAGAAAAGAATCCAGCTGGTAAGGACTTCTGGCACCCAAATCTGAAGGAGTTGTTGAACAAAAACTAATGATACTTTTTTTTTCTCACTCCCAGCTAGGGTTTTACTCACCTCTGGTTATAGAATTAAGCCAACATCGCAGAATCATGTTATTTTTTTTATTGTTGCATAGTGTTACCTCACCGCAAGAGATGGAATCCCGACCCACTAAAATTTCTCAAAAGTATTTTTGGATTAAAGTTCAATTAATTACCTTTCAAACAGCAGTTCAAACTTATAATTGAGTTAAGAAATGTTTGAGATATGAATTTTAGTAAAAATCGACTTTCGACGTTTTTGCCGAATTTTGTCAATTTTGTGCAAAGCTGTTTTCCTCCAGATTAAGTTTATGCAAAATTTCAGCCAAATCGAAGTTGGTCATTTCGAATTTTTTATTTTTTCGGCACGTTTAAAATGGATTTGCTGCATAGTTTCTTTAAGACTATTTTATAATTTTTAACCTTTTCAAAAATTTAAATCTTCAATCTACGAATGTTTGTTGAGGTCGCAAAATATGGAAATTGAACTGATTCGAAGTTTAAATTCCATCAAATATTAAAACTAAAAGGAGCTCTAAAAGAGAAATCCTCCTCCTACTGCCTCAACAAATTAGGTTTTTTGGCAACGGACGCATGACCAAGTTTTGGTTAAATAAATCTTAGTATGAATTTTAATTGCAAGCTTTATATCAAGTAAGTTTTTAAGAAGGCAACAACAACAACAACAACAACAACAACAACAACTCTGCATGGAGTCAATCACTTAGCTGACTAGACAGTCTAATTCGGAAATCGCTACATTTTCTCTTCAGCAGCCTTTGAGTGATTAAGCTGTGATCAAACTCACTGTTCAAGTCGTATGTGGTTTCACACTTTGTGGAACCCATTCCTCTGAACTATATTGAACAAATTGAACGTTCAAATTGGCTAGTTAATCATATGACATTTTAAGCAGTAAGCTATTTATAGATCACCACCATCAACTCTACCAAGGATGCCATCTGTTCTAGTTGCTTCTTATTTATTTCAATTTGCATTGGTGTTCGACAGTTTGTCGAAATGCACCATAGAAATGAAACGAGTTTTTTGCTTCGCTAGAAGCTATTGTTTCAACTGAAAGGTGGATATTTTCACAGCCAAATTGTTGTTGTTGTTGCCTTCTTAAAAACTAGCTTGATCTAAAGCTCGCATTTAAAATTCATGTAATAATTTAATAGATCACATCAATTAACTAAATCTTAAATATTTTCTTTAATTTTACTTTAATTGTTTTTGTTCCAGATATTTTTTAATAAACTCTTGTAATTACAAGAGTTTTCAGCCAAAAAATCTAATATTGCATTGTTTTAGTTACGTCGATTGCATAATTAAAAAAACTGGTTTTTCTATGCAAAAACTTAGTGAAACAAAAACTCTCTTAACGATAATGTGAACTCTGCATTACGTTTACACTTTTTTTAAAATACTTTGTTATTTTCTTAATTTTTAATTTAATTTTTTAAATAAATCTGTATTTGGTTTCTTCAGAAAAGTAAGTTTTAATCTAGGCAGTAGGCCAAAATGATGATAATTTTTGCTCCAAATTTTGGCATTCGCAAACGTAAACTCTCTTGGTTTTAATTAGTTCACGTTATCGCGAGTGCACTGTATATTTAAGCTTCATTATTTGGGGTTAAAAACGCATTTTGAACATTTCTTATATTGCATTTTTTAATAAAGGCTGATCAATTTCTGGAAATGCCCATTTGTGCTTAATTTGTGCAAAAAATTTCAAGTTGCTATGTATTAGAGTTTTTTTTTTACAATAAACTTAAAAGTTTAGTTAATTTTTTTTTTTAGATTCCAACGCTACATGTCATCTGAGTGCTTTTGTGATATGATTTTTTTAAATAAATATTCCAAGTTATAATTTTTAGTGTTGAAGTGAGCATTACTCAATTCTTTTTTTAGACGTTAATGAAGTGTCTCCACATTGGTCAGTTTACACTACAGTTTACACTTTGAGCCATAAACATAGTCAACAAAAACACACATAGGCACAGCCAGAGGCATTATTTTTACTCTTACTCAAATTCTAAAGCCTAATGTTAGGCTTACGTTTAAGCTCACCACTGATGCGAACTCACCTCGGTCGAAACACTTTCATAGCCGCTCTCATAATTGAAGATCCACTTCTGACACCGAGCACCTTGCGCAGCAATAATCGGCTGACCATCAACAATGTCCTTCAAAAGAGTGCACGATGGCTGTGCCAGTGTTGCATAGACATTGTCTATTTCAGCAAAACTTAGATTGGCCAGTTTTTCATGGTAACACCTATTCGAATATAATTGAAGAAACCGAAGATCACAATTACTATGACAACTATCTCACCAATGATTCGGTGTAAAACTGATGATGGTCTGGGAGAAATAATGCAATGATGATAAAATGTTTGTGTAGCCGTACAGCATTAGTAACACAAACTGGTAACGTCCAAAGTTGCCACATTTCTCTAAAACTGATTCGAAATCCATCTTCGTAGTGGATTTCGTAATGTTAAATTTGTGTTTTTTTTTTTAAATTAACATTAATTGATTTGTACACATTTAATAGCTAGCAAGACTCTGTTTCTTCTGTGACATCTGGATTGACACTAATTTTCGAAGAAACTTTTTGTCCAAACAATAGCTTTACTACACCCTACACATGTGAAATGGAGTGTTGCAATTGAGGAGCTTGGCTTGTGGCAGCAGCGCAAGGCGAGTTAATTAAAAAACTATATTTTTAAATAACTCTTAAGTGACATTAGCTTTTTAGCTTATAGAAAATGTGACACATAATTTTTTATTGGCTGATTGCAAGACCTTACAGTAGGCAAATAAAATGATTATATGTGTAATACTGTTGCTTAGAAAGTTTTTTCAAACAGTTATGAAAATTCGTTTTTTATATGTACAAAGTATCTAATGGTAAGTTTTGTAGGGTAGAGTCTGTTTGTCCATTACTTACCTAATTATAGTTGATTTGCGTTTTGTGCAAATTTGAAGAGGTAATCTTGTTGCGTTAAATAAATGCACAAATCCAGCTGCAATCTTAAAATTAACAATTTAAATAAACAAATCTGTAGGCAAAATTTGACGTCAGAAAAGTGTTGGAAAGCGTTTGTAACTGACTGGTTTTTTCTCCCAATTGTTTTTTTAAATAGAATTTGCTTCCCAAATTTTCTCTTTTTTCGAGATTTTTGAGAGGTTTGAATTTTGAAAGAAAAAATGATTATAAGACAGAGATAAGGGAGAATAATTGATTTATTTATAATAGAAACCACTTCCCAAATTTTTTCCTGACTAAGTCTTACGCGATAAAAAGGTTTAGTTTGATATCTTTGTGTTTGAATATAAGGTCTGTTCCCGTACTTTTTAGACTTAAAATAGTAAAACTGTCAAAAATCTCTCAAAAATAGATAAAAACACAAAAAATTACGGCAACGTTTTTAGGACTAAAATTGTCAAACTAAAACTGCCAAATATAATACTTTGCCGAAATGAAGAAAAATTGTCAAATTCATATGTATTACAATATTGAAATTAATTCTCAAATTAACATATACATTTAGTTTTTACAATTTAACATGTTTCTGAATTCCATTCAAATAGTTTTTATATATTTTAAAGAACTTTTTATTTTGCAATTTCTTTGCTAACTTGCAAACAGCTGATTTTAAGCAGTTTGACACTTTTACCTTTTTACTAGAAGAAATTTCTGTGAGGGGACATTTTTTACTCTCTCTACTGCACTCTCTTTTACCATTTTTTCAAGTACGGGACCGCTTTTCGGACTAAAACCTGCAAAACTGGTAAATTGGACTAAAACTTTAGAGTACGGGAACAGACCTATAAATAATTGGCAGAGCTATCGTGATTTTGATTTATTTTGAATGAAAATATTATCGATTAATTAATTTTACAATAAACCCATTTTCTAGCGGGCTCCTTATTTTTTGAGAAAAAGTGTCAAACTTCTAAATATTATCAATCGGGATCTAAAAATAAGTTGCAAATGCTCAGATTGCTTATTGAGTTGAAATTTTTTCCATTACAAAAAAAAATGTAAAAAATACCTGCCAGCAGCGTAAAAGGTAATGAAACATGGTAAAAAAATTCCTTCAATAGCTTCAATTCTTGTTTAGAAAAATTTTGGGTTTTTTTAGTATTTTGCCATCTTTACATTTGCATTATATGTTTTCTAAAACATTTTTTCATGCAGCCAATAAAGGTCCAAAAATAATGATTTTTCTTTCCAGCTTCCAACGACTTACTTTGAAAATATTCAATACACCCTTAAAACAACCCTTAATACAACATTCAGACTTTATTTAAAAAAAAAAGAGTTACCAAATTCCATGTATAGAAGCGGAAGTATGAGTGCAAATATGATGGGTCCTTTCACTGGTCGGATAAACGATCAGCGCTAGAAAATGGGTTAAAGGGCTTATTGCAATAACGTGTTAAGCTTAATGATGAAAAAATCGATGCTTTAGATACTACAGAGACTTTGACTTTTTTATTTCGAATATCGAAGCTAGTTGTAAATGTTTCTTGCTTCAATTCCATTTTTTCATAAAAAAATAAATTTTTCCAAAACTTCAAAGTCGATTATTTTAAAAAATTTTGTAAGTGGTATATCAATGAAAAGTTAAACATTAATTATTGACAAAATTTTAAATGAAGAGAACAGTTTAATGTTGAATTTTGGAAAGTGTATCAACAGCTCTGGATATAAATAGTGTTTACGTTTAGATTATTTAAAGGAATTGATTGGGATCATACGTGAATTATTGATTAGGCGAAAAACCGTGAAAGACAGTTTGAATTGCTTTTAACCGAGGCTAGTGTTATGCCTTAACCTCGGCAAGCATTTCCAGCCCTTAGTTTTTCCTGGCCTTTAATTTCACATTTTCCACAATTTGGTTGTGGATGTTTAGTTTTCCATAATTCTTAAATGTAGCAAAGAATAAAGAAAGTGAAAGGAACAATGCCCGAACCCGGATTCGAACCAGGGACCTCTGGGTTGATAGTATAGCGCACTCTCCACTAGACTACAAAGGCCGACATAGTCGGGCCCCATAGTCGAAGGGGTTGTGTCCTTCCACTTTATGCAAGATTTTACGAAAAGATCTTGGCTTAAAACCTTTCAAGATTCAACTTGTGCAGGAATTAAAGCCAAACGACCATCGTATGCACCGCCAATTCGGCGAATGGGCTGAAGCACAAATTGATATTGATTTTGAATTTCCATGGAAAATTTAATTTTCCGATGAAGCCCATTTGTTTGTTTTCGGTCACTATGATAACTATCAGGGGCCGAATACAGCATCCGTGATCGAGCAAAATTGTACAAGATTGATAGGCACTTGCCTTGTCGTGGCCTTCATAATTTTGCTCGATCTCGGATGCTGGTATTCGGCCTCAGGGCTGAAAGACGAATTTATGTGTGTTAAATACAAGTTCATTCGGATATTTTATTTAATCTAAATTTATAATCAATAATATAAATAATATTTTACTATTTTATTATATAATGCAGACTACGATTAGTCCCGTAGGCAGGATTTTCCATGGTATAGTTTGATGAAAAAATTTCTTTTGGCACCAATATGATATTTAAAGTATGAGACATTTTTGTGCATAAATTTTTACATTAAAATTATCCTCGAATATGACTTTGAGCTTACAATATCAGAAAAATTTTACCATGGCTTCTTATATATTTTTTATCGAGTAAATTTTAAGAAAAAGTTCAAATACTTTTTCAATACCTAGCGACTTAGATAACGAAACTACCAGTAAAATAATCAAAGTAAAAATTGATAAAAATTGGGCTGTGGCCGTGTAAAAAATGACAAAAGCTTTTATGTTTAGCTTTTTTGTTTTTTTATTCCTATATTTTGCCGATATTTCGGCTCACTTTGTGGGCCTTCATCAGGGCTAAAAATTTTTAAATACACATAATATTAATCACAATGAATCACATAAAAATCAAAAATTATTTTACCATAAAAATTGGAAATGAAATTTTAAACATTTAACAAATTTTCAAACTAATTATTGTTTTCAACTATTTAACATTTTAACAATTACTTTGAAAATTTGTAAAATGTTTTAAGTTTAATTTCCAATTTTTATGGTAAAATTATTTGTGATTTTCATGTGATTCATTGCTATTAATGTTAGTTGTATTTAACAGAAAAATGTTTAGTCCTGATGAAGGCCCACAAAGTGAGCCGAGATGTCGGAAAAATATAGGAATAAAAAATCAAAAAAGTTAAACATAAAAGTTTTTGCCTTTTTTTACACGGCCACAGCCCAATTTTTATCAACAACACATGAAGAAAGCCGAAAAAACAACAACAAAGTGAAAATTTCATCACTGAATATTGAAAAACTTAATTTTAAAAATTATTTGAAGATACATATTTTTATTTTTAAAATTTCATTAACTTGCACGGAGATGCAATTATCATCATGCCTGAAAAGTATAGCAACCAAAACCATCTATTTTACTTATTTCGGATTTAACAGATTTATTTAAGTTTATTTTTTAAAATAAGCACTAAAAAATTTAGTTAGTTTTTACAATCCATAGAAATCGTTGAAAACAGTTCTCATAAGAATTTATTAAACTGACAAAATTCGGCAATAACATCGAGAACCGATTTTTACGGAAACTCATATCTCACACACTTCTTAACCGAATGTGAAGTTTGAACTACCGTTGGAAAGAAATTTTAAAAGAATTTAATCCAAAAATATTTTTGTGAGATTTTGGTGGTAGGCGGTTCCATCCCTTGCGTTAGGGTAATTAATTGCGATGTGCGGATAGCCCCATTTAAAAATTCAAATAATAAATTTATATATAAAAATATGTTGGATTTCTATGATTTAAATACAAGCTCTAAATGTTTGATAGTTTAAATCATTCTTGATTCGTAAGAGCAATTAATTGTTCTAGCCTGACCTAAAGCTCAATAAATGATTTTAAACTATCAAATAACTAGAATTTGTATTTAAAATCAAAAATGATTTAAACTATAAAACTTTTAGAAGTTGTATTTAAATTATAGAAAACCAACATAATAAATAACAAGGTCATATAGAAAACTTTCGATTGTAATAAATTAAATATAATAAATAAAATTTTTTCTTAAAGCTGGCCAAATTACCTTTGCAACAATATTTTAAAATCTAAAGCTTAGTATGCTGTAGGAACGAAAAAAATTTCCATAATAAATACATTGAGTTTTCTGACAACGAACAGACAGCGAACTTTTTTTTCGCCAGCTTATACGCTGTAGAAGCGAAAATTATTGCTATGTTGCCCGTACATTTAATTGGCGCGGAAATTTGCCATTCAACAATAAAAAATAAGCAGTAAGTATGTTTAAGTGTTGAATTTGTTATTTAACAAATTTATTGTTGCATTTATATAGTTTATTAATGTGTAGTCTTGCTTTTTATAGGATATAAAATTGCAGCAAAAAAAAAATATGAATATGTCAACCAGAACAGCAAGAGTTTTTCTTCACACAAAAATTTTGACTCTACACCAAAATTTCGCGTGTAGAGTTATATGCCCAAACATTTTCGTTCCTACAGCATACTAAGCTTAAAGATAAATATATTTTAATTTAAACTTTTATTTAGATGTTGAAGTGTCCATATCTCATGAACCCATTGAGTCCCCACCATAATGTGTATATTGTTAAAAAGATATTTTTGCCAGCTTTCAGGTCAACATTATTAAAATTTTTTAAGTGGTGTTCATCGCACCCCTACATCGAAATTAAGTACCTCACCGGAAGGGATGAATCCCCCAAAAAACAAAATTTTTCAAATTTATTTTTGGATTTAGCCTAATTAATTACCATCCGAATAGTTCTTCAAATTTTACATTCTGTTAAGAAATATTTGAGATATGAATTTCATTAAAAATCGATTTTCGACGTTTTTGCCGATTTTTGTCAATTAAATAAATTCTTAAATCGAAACAATTTGCATTGCTTAACCAATTTTTTTTTTACAGCTTAAGATATTTTATCAACAACTTTTCATGATATCTCTAACTTTTTAAAATTTATTATGTTTGCTTTTAGTAGTATTATTTCTATTAATTTTTTCAAACTTTCGATCTCTATGGGACTTAGAACCCCAAAAACCCGTTTGACTACTCATAGCTTAAAATATTAAAGAATCTTTTAAAAGTGTTCCATAAATCCGGAGATCAAATATAATTATTTTTACATCTATGAAGTTAACCAACACTAGTCTTTTGTTATAAGTTCAAGCACTCTTTCACATTACTGTCATATTTTAAGGGGTAGATCCATGGTGAGTCTGGAAAATATTTTTTTGCTATTTTTTTACAAAATGATCACCTAACAATATTTCAAAAAGAAACTGTTTTCGGATTTATAAATAGCTACTTCATATTAGTTTGCAAGATTCAGAGAAAAAAAATAAACCGATTTTCATGTTCGAAATCTCTTTGAAGCTTAAAAAATTATCTTCTCTCTGAACCAGAAAAATTTAAATATAACTAATTTTCAGCTAAAGAACATTAACTTTTTTGGCTTATCTTATCTCTATACCAGAAAAATTGGTTAAAGGCAATTTAATTTTGTTGTTGTTTCCACAAAAAATGTTTTTTGTTTCCATATGAACAGGAGAATTAAATTAATTAAAAAATGTTTTCTATTCAGATCAAAGTTACGGCTAGAATATTGCCATACTGCTGTAAAGACATGTTGTCAAACAAATTAAAGAGCGGTGGGTTCTCTTTAAATATGTAACAATAAACTCTGCAAAATTTACAATTTGTTGTGATTTATAAAAAAAATTTATTCAAATTTGCAAGTTTTTCCATTGACAATAGTAGATTGCCCCTTAAAACGTTCTTTATGTGGATTCATGACTAGATGGCATTAACAAATATTTGAATTCTTAGATAACTTGCATTTAAGCCGCTATTTTTGTGCTTTTCTAAAATTGGAAAGAAACTTTCCGAACAATAAACTGATTACTGTTTGGTAAATATTTCCAAAATAAATGTCAAGGTAAGTCAACTATGAAGGGGGGGGGGGGGGGGAGGGCCATTATTCTAAACAAATTTTTTAACTATTACTTTTTTAGCTTTTGCACTTCAATATTTCATAAAAAGATTTTATTTATTTTTGAGTATAAATGTGCATGTTAAACTTCGTTTGATTTGATTGAATATCGAATTTTGTACTTTTTTTCTCTGAGCCAAGGAAAAGCCTTTTCAATCAAAACTCTAAAGATTTTTAATTAATAGCTTGGTGTACTACGAAAAATGGTAATTCTTGAGGACTAGTGTTGAAAGACAAGGAATGTTGCACTCAACGACATTCGGTAATTACAGAACTTAATACCATATACAGTGCAACTTCCCTAAATCGAACTTCCGTAACTCGAAATTATCCATAACTCGAAGTAGTTTTTGCACTTTTTGCTTTCTCAAGACATTTTCCTTATATTTTAATATCTATAAGTCGAATTTCCCTAACTCGAATTTTTCTTCAACTCGAACTGAAATCTCATTCGTATTGGGAAGACTTTAATGCATTGTCATCTCCATAACTCGAATTTCTCTCATTTACAACAACTTTCATGTTTCTGTGTGTATTGTAATTCGAAGAATTGAGTTCGCGCTGCGACAGCATGAAAAAATTTGCATGGTATCTTTGTTAGCTTGGGTCGAAAGATATAAAAGTTATTAGCCCATAATCATAATCAAAATAAAAGTCGACTCTAAATTTAGTGCAAGCTTTTTGACAACATATTATATTAAAAAACTGTCAAAAATGCTTATACTAAATTTAGAGTCGACTTTTATTTTGACTATGGTTACGGGCCAGTGTACCTTGTGCTGTGTGTATTTTGTTAGTATATGTTTTGTGTAAGTAAAGAGATTTTTTGAATTTGCAAGGTAAGTGTGGCTCATTTTACAGTACTCAAGAAGATGCTTATTGCCTTAATGACTACTATATGAAATTGATAAATCTGATGATGATGATGCTGAAAATATTCCATAGCCAACAATTTTCGAAAGAAATCACTTCGCAGACAAAAATTAAATTTTTTACATAATATTTTATTCTAGAACTCGAATTTTCTGTAACTCGAAGTTAAACTCTGGTTCCTTGGCACTTCGAGTTAGGGGAGTTTCACTGTATTTCACAAAAATGTTATAGGCAATAAATTTTTGGTGTTTTTTTTTTTACTACAGCAAGACACAGTTTGTACTGCTTACAATAATTTGTTTTTTTTAAAAATTACTTGACTTTGAAGGCTTTGATGCCTTACATTTACATTTAGTTACAAGCTTTTAAGAGATAAGTAAAGTTAAGCGTATTATCTCTAAAGTGACAACTACTTGACAAGTGAAATACATTTTTTTTATTTTAGTCTATGAAATGAATCACTGAGTATCAGCTCAACTAACATTTGTTAACATATTATAAACAATTTGTTATATGTTCATTCTACCAAGCGCCATTTCTATTTTTGTTGTTGATTGTAATTTTAAAGAATTAAAAAAATTCTGTAAATTGGCTTCCGAGTAAAATTTTAATATTGCTTAAATTGTTGATAGAATAATATAATAATATTATTATTCGTATACAAAGTCTAAATCTTGCATCAACAGCAATTTTATAAAATTCATGTTGTTATATTTGTTAATATATGTTTTATTGTATAGCATTAACGCAAACCTCTGATGAGCTTTCATTATGGAAATAATAGTAGCAAACATTATAATGAAGGCTTTTGCCGAGGAAAGTTGTGAGAAAAATCTTATAACATGCTCTTATCTAGCATGACAAAGTTTTTTATTCATAACAAAAGCAACAAAAAAAATAATAATATAATACAGTTATCATAATAATAAAAGTCCTAGCAATTCTTTAAATATTGATTCGTAAAAGTTAGACACATATAACAATTTGTTAGATCGACAATTTTAAACCTTTCCAAAATTACCAACTTTTATTAACGGATTCTGGTAGAGTAGAAAAATGCTTACGTGTGTCGGTTTTCTTTTTAATATGTTAATTGAAGTATGATTAATTTTTTTGTTGGTTTTAAATTTACTACAAACTTAGCAATTTAATAACATAAAATGCACGTCATCTGCTCAATATATGCCTTTGACATACACTGAAAATATAAAGTATTCGTAAAAATGTTTTAATTGCGGGAAGAAATTTTTAAATTTATAAAATCGTAATTTAAAAATTTTGATATCTTAGACGTTATTAAATTTTATGGAATTTAATATCGATCTAACATTTTTTACCGACTTAGCGATACACATAAATTGGCTTAATAGTTCATTTCAAGGCAAACGCAAATGAAGTATTTTGGATTTTATATATGTACATACTTATTCGATGGTTACTTAAAAAGACCGATGGTCTTGTACATGATTTAAATATAAAAGAATTGTTGCACTTTCCATGCTTAAAAACTATATTAAATAAGTTTAATATCAATTTAACAAAAATATCAACTTTTCATTTTGTTAAAATAAAACATGATTAAAAAAAAATGAAGGAAGAGATATTAAGATTTTGGGTGCATTAAGCAAATGATGAAATTCTTTTCATAAAAGTTTAATTTCACAATTATTCCTTGCTTGAAGCAACTGCAAATACATAAACACTCTCAAGACTCCTAAAAGTCTTGCGCATTAGGCCGCGTTCACAGTTAACGCGTCTTGCTTAGCTGAGAAAATGCTCAAAATGGAAAATGGAAAATGCTCAAAGTGTTCATAGTGCAAGCTGACTCCCACCATAAAGCTACTTTTTAAATGCTTTTCACCACGACACTTTCACTTTCAAAATTTTAATTAAATTACTCAATTCCCACTTAATTGAATTTCTAACTTACATAAAAACGCGTCTAACTGACGCATTTCTTGCTTACATAATTTGTTACTTTAACTTATAAAGTATTACGAATATAATTATAGCTTTATACTGTTACGTCGAACCATAACAATATTACAAATTTATTACTAAATGAAGATATTATTATCGCTCGATGTAAAATAGTTTACTTTTAACTCGTAGAGGTTACTTGTCTTGGGTGACCCCTAGTGAAATTTTCTGGAGAATATTTTTTGGAAGGTTTTAACCTTTGACCTCCCTCCAAAGTTGACTTATAGGGTCTTTTCCAAAAAAGGGTTAAATTGACCCTTACTGGAAGGAGCTAGGGGATTAAAGCGTTCCGAAAAATATTCCCGGAAAATTTTAATTTTGGCTTTCGAAGACAAGAACCACCCTGAATTAAGTTTAACATATAATTTTTCATATGGTTTACTTCCATTTTTGACCTAAAAAGTCAAATTTAAAACCACTTTAAAAAATATTTTTGACCTACACGATCGAAAATTTGGGTTTAAATTTAAAACCTTTTTGGGTTTGGATAAATATAGAAACCCTCATGGTCTTAAATTAAATTTTAATTTAAGCCCATATTTTCGATTGTGTAAAGTACACACAAAAAAAAAACTCGTCGATAAATTCAAACGATGTTTGCGGTCACTTTACCGTCAATACAATTGTTGTTGCACATACGGTTGAAAATTTGGGATTTTATTTAAAACCCTAGAGTGCTTCTATATTTATCCAAATCCAAAAAGGTTTTAATTTTAAACCAAAATTTTTAACCGCGTAGTGGAGCAAAAATGGACTTTGGCTTTTGTTATTGATTTAAAATACCATCGTTTGAGATCGGTATGGTTCACCCCCGAGACAATGACTTTCATTTAGTGTCATAGTGTAATCATTCACTATGATCAAAAAAAGATCGACAAAGCAGCTTTATGAATCAGCTTCAGCCAAAGCGTCCAGCGGCCTGTGAACGCGGTTTTGTTCGAAAGCTTACAGCAGTTTTTGTGTCTTGCGATGCTTCATTTTCCACTTATACGCTTTAAGCAAGCATTACACACTCTCAAGACTGGTGTTTTGGGATACCACTTGCTTTGTCAAGAAGTGAATTCATGCAGTTCTCCGGTTCATACTTGAGTACACTGGTTTTGTATCTCATGAAGATTGTGAAAATATTTAGACCTGTAATTTTTTTTGAAACATAATGTTGCGAGTGTTAAAGTATTTTACAGAAGTATTAGTCATAAAATTTTGAAAAAATTTTTGACGTAGAATTACGTCTTACAGCGCGGTTTGTATGGGGGTCATTTTCACGAGTTTTTTCAAAGTGATATTTGACTCTTTGGGGTATACCTACAGCCTTAAATATTCATCGTACAAAGAAAAAAAAAGCCAAAATATCAGTTTTAGTGGGAATAAAACGAATATCTAATAAAATAGCAAAATCTAAGAAGATGAAAAATTCACATATTCTTATGCTTAGCTGAAGTAGCTGCTTATGCTGTTTTTAAGGTTGTTGTTGTTGTTGTTTTTGTGTTTGCTTGTTTGGTTCGTAATCACGTCGTTCGTTGTTGTGCTGCTTTTGTTGTTGTTGTTGTTGTTTCTTATTAATATGTATGTAAAACATACATATATAAATACTCATCAGTTGCTTTCATTTTTTTTTGTTTCCCAGATAGCCAATCGGCTTGGTTGAAAACGGTGTGCACTTTTAAAAGCACTGAAGCGGACCGTTTCGTTGTCAGCAAACTATGCGTTGTGTGTTTCATATAAGCGTACCATTTATTAAGTTGTATATTAATGTTGATATTCTATGATTTAATACAAATAGTAAATGTTTAATAGTTTAAATCATTCTTGATTTTAGATACAAATGCTAGTTGTTTGATACTTTAAAATCGTTGAAATTGCAAATAGAACTGAGATTTAGGTCAGGTTAAAACAACTAATTGATCGAACGAATTTTTCCAAAGAAACAACAACAACATTTTCAATATGAAAAGGAAAACATCACTTACTGATTAATTAGTTATCTGTTTGATTAAACAGTTAGAGCTGTTAATTGTTCTTACCTGACTTAAAGCTCAATAAACGATTTTAAACTATCAAACAACTTGAATTTGTATTTAAAATCAAGAATGATTTAAACTATCAAACATTTAGAATTTGTATTTAAATCAAAGAAAATCAACATAATAAATAACAAAGTCATATAGAAAACTTTAAGTTGTGTATTAATTTTATTTGTTGTTAAACAATTGTAACCTTTTCTTAAAATAATTTTTATTAAGTTGCAACAATAAACTAAACAATAAACGGAAACTCAACTGATTCAATGCATATTTCAGAGTTTTTTGGCAAACGGGTGAAAAAGAGAGGGAAAAAAAGACAAGAATAAACGACGCATCAAGCGAATATGACATAAATTTAAATTCGAATCTTGATAAATATAAAAAAGGACAATTAATTGTACTAACGAATCTTTCCATAGAAACAACAACACCAACAACAACAACAAAGATTTTTCGATGTGAAAAGGAAAAAATCACTAGCTGATTTTATTGCAATTTCGGCCGTGCTAAAGGCTTCATCAGAAATCTTTGTGATGCCCGTGCAAGCGCACACTAGCGTTGTTGTTGTTTCTTTGGAAAAATTCGTTAGTACAATTAATTTTTCTAACTTTGACCTTAAGCTCAATAAACGATTTTAAACTATCAAACAACTAGAATTTGTGTTTAAAATCTAGTATTATTTAAACTATTAAACATTTAGAATTTGTATTTAAATCATATAAAATAAACATAATAAATAACAAGGTCATTTAGAAAACACTTTATAAAAAAGGACTTTACAATTATATAGAGAACGGTTTAAAGGTACAAAAATATGTCGTTTTCATACCAGCGAATCAGACTCTGCCGTTTTAAGTACCGTTTAGCTGGAACACTGACATTCATGGCTTGTTGGGTTGTAATACAATAGATAATACAGATGCATGTAGCTAGAGAGCCAGGTATGTGGCTACAAAAAATGTAGTACTACTAGCCAAGGTTGCCAGTTAAAATTTGAAACAATTCCGACAAAAAGTTACTTTTTCACATCAGCATTAATTACATACAACAAAAATTACCATGATAAAGATAAACAAAAAAGTTTTCACCGCAATAAAAACATATCAAAAAAAAAATCCCAGGACCATTAAAAATTACTACAAAAATTCCACGCGTTTTAAAAATACCACCAAAAATTCCATACGCATTTTAAATTGCCACAAAAATATCATACGCATTACAAAATTCCACAATAAGTCCCATATGCAAAAATGTTGTGTCTTTGGAAAAACTCGTTAGAGCAATTAATTATTCTAACCTGACCTTAAGCTCAATAAACGATTTTAAACTATCAAACAACTAGAATTTTTATTTAAAATCAAGTATGATTTAAACTATCAAACACTTAGAATTTATATTTAAATCATAGAAAATCAACATAATTAATAACAAGGTCATATAGAGAACTTTCAACTGTAATTTTAAAAAAAGACACAGTGTCGATAGTATCGTAAGTACAGACGTAGAATTCCTTTTTATACAGTAATAGAGAAAAATTCTTGTTTTTTTATTTATATTTTTCAAAACTATTTGAAAACATTTCATCTTTTAAATAAAAATTATTCGAAAACGAATTTGTTGTTGTTGTTTTAAATAAAATAAAAATTATTCAAAAACAAATTTGTTGTTGCCTTTTTTAAACTTACTTGATTTAAAAAGCTCACAATTAAATTCATGTTATATTATATATGTTAATGCTCTTTACTACAGGAAAAATAAATAATTCAAATTTAGCCGATATTTATTTCCATTAATTAAACGTAACTTTGAATTACATTTAGTTGTAACCAACATAAAAAATTAACAACAAATTCATCACTAAAAATATCAAACGAAAACTTTTTATAAAACAAAACAAATTTTTACATGCATTTAATTGTGAGCTTTTTAAATCAAGTAAGTTTAAAAAAGGCAACAAAAAATTTGTTTTTGAATAAATTTTATTTAGAAGATGAAATGTTTTTAAATAGTTTTGAAAAATATAAATGAAACTACAGAACTTTTCTCTATTACTATATAAAAAGGAATTCTACGTCTATGCTTACGATACTATCGAAACTGTGCCTTTTTTAAAATTTTTCTAAAAATATACATGGGACATGAAATGTATGGCCAAATCAGCATTTGAGATTCTTCAAGACAACTGGGAAACTTGAACAAAAACTTGACGTGTAAGTAAAAACCAAAGTGTCGTCCGTGTATTCTATTGAGCCTCTGCCTATAAAACTGCACACAGAATGTGCTCAAAAGCTTATGGCCGCGAATTCGCTGCTACACCTGTGCCGCGCTTTTAGACATATTTTACCATTATACTAATTGAGCGTTTCTTTTTAGAATCATCTTTAGAACAACTAGTTACCGCATCGATTGCCGATTACCTAAACAATTACCGATTACTGGAGCGATTACCAAGCGATTACTTAACCGAATAATAATTACTGAATGTATTACCAAGCGATTTTTCAACCCATTAACAGCGGTTGGGTATTTTTCACCCATGAAAATGCTTTTGCAGAATTGATCATATGTCAGGTTTGGTAACAGCTGAGTGTTTAATTTTTTGTTTGTTTGAGCTATGTATTGTTTTTATAGTGTGACAAGAAATTTTTACGTTCACTACTACATTTTCAATGCCAAAAGTTATTAAGTTTAAAAATCAGAAAATTTGTGTTATTATCATTTGTAAAAAATTTTGTATTAAAAAAAAAAAATGGAAAAGCTCTCTTAGCCAATTAACCAACTGTACCTTCTATTAATAGAAAATTTCTGATATTAAACTGTGCAGTCATTGCAGACTGATTTTGTCCCCATTTACATGCACATTAATGACGGTTGGTTATTTTTATACCCAACTCATATCTCGACAACGGTGAGAGATATAAAGTTAAAAATTGATGTGGTAGTTGCTATGGTCAATATAAGAAAGCACATGAAATTTAAAAAATTCCAACGAAGCGTTTGGGTACCGCGTTTAATGAGTTAACCGCATACTGATTACTTAAGCGGTAACTGAAAAAAAGGAACTGCTACAACAAGCGCAACAGCGACGACCGGGACTAGCCAACACACTTCTGTCACATATACATCCACGCTGCGATTATTTAACGCTGCATATATAAGATAATATCATAAAAACTAATTGTTCAATAAAGACATTCATTGAATTACATTCACAAACTGAGTCTTTTATTTATAATGTTTCTAAAAATGCCGAATAATGAAAAACAAGTCCGCGAGTTACCAAATTTCAGCGTTTAAGTCACAAAGCCCTGAATTGCTTGAGATTTAATTTAAAGTACTTTTTCTATGCGACTGCCAAAAGTTATAAAAAATTAAGTGAAATACAGTATTTATTGGAATTTATTTAATGTATTGGAAACAAAAAACCGTTGCTATCTTATTTGTTTGTGGTGCTGTTGTGGTTTTATCACTGTAAAAAAAAATTATTGAATTTTTGTCTAAAAAATGAATAAAAAAATCTCTCCGCTGTTGAGAGTCTATTGATAATTGATGCAATATCTTAAGTCTTCAAAATTACTTTTTAATACGAAAAATGGTGCAGTTATTTTTAAGGTTACGTTTCGTATCTGTTTAAGTGCACATTGGTGTAAGAAAGTGGTTGCCCTTTTATTTGGCAATTATTCTATACAGCAACCTTTGAAACAATATAATCGACATAACCAATTGATCGACATACATCCAGTAGAATAAAAGTGGAAGAATAATGCAGGAAGTGGCCTTTATAATTTTTGCTGCAAGCTCAATAAACTATTCAAAAATTATTGCAGTGCATTTCAACATAAAGATAAGAAGCAATCCAAGTTATTTGCAAAATTTTTTGTCGTACTGTACAGCATATTGAACCGTCTGAATCACCCTATTTCAAACTCTTTATATTGTATGTGTTCTTTTTAATTGGTTATGAGCAAAGAAGTAAAATATAAGGAAGTGTTGTAATGGCAGAAAAGTGTGGTATTTTTTATATTGGTGTTGGTTCACACAAATACAGAAACAATCACAAAGGGCCGTATTCGGTTGTATCGTAAAAGAAGGCCCAAACTGTTAAAGTTTGTTCTTATGCATTAAAATTTTAGAAACATTTCAAGAATAGCAACAACTCTAATTATTTTAAAAATTTTTGATCGCTCGCAATTGGCTTAGAAGTTATAGGCATCCAACGTTGGAAAAAGTGGACCAAAAATTTAGCTGATTTTTTAAGTTTTCCAACAAAACTCAACTTTATGGGTATCAAAAGAGAGATTATACAAGTATCTATTCAACAAGATATCAAACACAAAATTACATGCATTTAAGATACAACCCTTTTTTTATTAAAAATCGCGAGGTTTTTCCAAATTTAATAAAAAAAAATAAATGTATCAAAAGGAGGCCTTCGGATGCTGATTAGGGTTTACAAACCTCAGTAAGTACCACACAGGCTTCTTTGTCTACAGCAGTTCTGAATGTAGTTATCTTTTTAATAATTCTCATTTTAATGTATTACTTTCGTAAAAGAGAAACCACTAGTCTTTCAGACAAATTCTAATTATAAAAATTTACATCTTAATAAATTCTTATGGAATTCTAAATTTGACACCTCGTTGAATAGATACGCACATTACCATTGTTTTAATACCCATAAAGCTTAGTTTTGTTGAAAAACTAGAAAAACTGCACGATTTTTAAGTAATTTTTCTATATATGAAGGCCTATAAATTATAAACTTCAACTTTAATTACAAATTAAATTAGGTTAATTTTTTAAAATCCTTATTTTTTGGGTGTTTCTGCCTAGTTGTTGTGTAAAAATCAGAAAAATTTAACAAACAGGTACTAAATCTGATTCACTATGCTGAAAACAAGAGTGCCCCAAATATGTATTCAACTGCGAAAAATGACTGCGCCCCTGAAGCAGTGTTTGTGTTTTGACAGATGTGGTTTGATCAAACTGGCGGAAAATCAACGGGGTCTAAATTGCATTTTTAAACCATTTTTAATATGAAATATATACATTTCTAACACAAATAAGTTAAAAAAATATCGTCAGAAACTAAATAAAGCACTTTTGTTAAAAGAATTTAAACCGTATGGACATATTTACCTGTGGAACGAATGCGCATTGTTTTTAAGTTTTCTGGAACTTTTACAATTCTTAACCGCACAACTCATCTTGTATTTGTTTAAGTGGTTTTTTTTTATTTAATTTTGTTTCTTTTTAAGCAGTGAAAAATGCTTAAAATTGAATTATTTTCAACTATTTTGCTGAGGAGTCTTCCAATCAGATGCCAGGGTTCTCAAAAATGTCAAAAAACACACTCTTTCTCGCTCGCACAATTTACGAATGGTGCGACAGTTCACGTACAGTGTATGTGTAAGCAACACCATTTCCTTATATTTTACTTCTTTGGTTATGAGAAAATCTGTCACTGAATTGTTATATACATTGTTGTATACTTCACTGTAACTTTTACGAAGAAATATAGATTTTAAAGCAAAAACCAAGGAATCCAAGTATTTCTTAAAATTTTTTTTTTTAAAATTATATAAACAACATATAAAAAATTTAATTCTTCCCAAAAAATAACAAAGGGGGTACCTTGCATTTTTCTTAAAAGAAATAGAAAAACTAATTTCGTGTCAAACTGCAATAGTTTTTGCATAAAAAAGATGCGTCATATGAAAGCGTATATAAATTTCAATTTTCGGTTTTTATTATTTTTACAACAAAAACAACTTTTGCACTATTTCTTAGAAGAAAAAGAAATTTTTTGAACTTTTTTTTAAAAAAAGATTAAAAATATAAGTCCTTAGCTAACGGAACTGTTGCAGTATTTTTTTGCAAGTAATTTAAATTAATTTTTAGACAAAAAAAGATTGAAAGAAATATATTAAAACACAAATAATGATGTTGTATGCAAAAATTCATAGTACTAAGATTTTCTAAGGTTTTCAAGATATGAGAATGTTATTGGTGTCAAACAAATGGATTTTTTTTTATTTAATTATCCTTAAGAAAATTGCAAAAGTTACTAGACATTACTATATCGTCGCATGAGAAAAAAATGTCGAGTGTGAAAATTTTCACTTTTAAGATTATTGAGAGAAAGCGGCTATAATTCAAAATATATCGGAGCAATATTCTTTAGAATTTCAGGCCTATTTGCAGTCACATTCACAATAGATTACGAAGTTTTTGTGAACTTACCGCTATACTTTTAGAATTTATAGCCTCTTTTCCTCAATAATCTCAAAAATGAAAATTTTCACATAGGACATTTATTTTCTCAAGCGACGATATATTGGATAAAAAAAGACAAAACTGTTCAGGTGTTGTTTGTAGCCCTCGTAATTATCAAAAACTCTTTCATAAGTTATTTAAACTTATCTCTAATAATTTGTAATTTGTTTTTGTAATTTTATTAAGAAATAATGTTCACATATAAGACAGAATCTTTTAAATGCAGTAAAATAACATAATAACAACAATTTATAAACAACTGATAAATACATATTGTTTAAAACAAACACTTAAGGATTTAATTAAAATTAATAAATTAATTTTAAAATTAATTAATAATTTAATATATTATTATCAACAAGAAAATAAGCAACTGAATAAATTTATTTTGATTAATACAATTATTTAAGTATTTAATTAAAATTATCAAATTGATCAAAATGTTATTAGTTAAAAATTATTTTTATACTCAAAGATGAAGAAAATAATAGTAGTTATTAAGAAGAGTGTAGTAAATTTCATACTTAAAGTTGCGATAATTTTATTTATTTATTTATTATTCAACTATAAACAAGTTTGTTCTACAGTTACTAAAAATTATCTTAAAATTAAACAAGAATTTAACAATATAATATTAGCTTAACATAATACAATTTTTAAAAGCGACCCTAGTTTGGGATATATCAATATTGCTACAAATTGCATTAAAAGAAGAACTCATATTATAAACAGGGTCCTGTCTACCATAATTTGTCCTGCGATATGGAATTTGAAAAAACTGTCTGCGCCTAAAATTCCTTTCGGGCGCATATATCTATAATATAAAAATAAGTCGCTGAATGTGTTGCTAAGCGCAAAACTCGAGAACGGTTGGACCGATTTGGCTCAATTTTTTTTCAGTTATTCGTAATTGCCAGGAGTAGGTTTTTACGAAAGAAAATTTTGGAAAACCCTCCGGAAAAGTCGGGAAATTGGAAAAATCGAAAATCTGTTTGTTTGTTTGTGCTTTATAGGAGACCAAACCCTTGGACCGATCTTCCTGAAATTTTCACAGCATGTTACTGTGTCTCTGGAAGGAATAATAGGCTATATGAAGTTTTGCTTGGAAAAAGGGGCGGGGCACCGCCCATATAACCCAAAAATGTTTTATTTACCATAATTTGGGCATTTTTTGACCTACGTCGATGATATTTGGTACATATGGTATTGGCATAGTTAGGAATACGTACTAGGAGAAAAGTGGGTGGGGACCACTCCCCTTTTTAGGAAAATTAAAAATCGTAATATAGTCTTAACTACTGGACCGATCGTCATTAAATTTTCACAATAAGATATTCTTACGAAATAGTAAATTCTTGACTATATAAAGTTGTGAGCAAACAAAGGAGCGTGGCCTCGCCCATATAACCCAAAATTAGATGCACCGGGCGGGACCGGAAAAACGTTTCTGATTTCGTTGATTTTGGCTAAAGTTCGATCCCACACACAAAAAATCCTTAGAGGCCCTAGATCGCACATTACAGGATTTCAGAAGCAATAGGCAATTATTTGGGGGAACACTTATTTTGTTAGCCGGTGATTTTCGCCAAACTCTACCGGTTATTCCAGCTGCAACCCCAGCTGATGAGCTTAACGCATGTCCATCCATGTTTCTCGCATGTAGCATGCTCGCGTGTAGGAAAATCCACCGATTTATATGTGTATGCTCCTGATGGGCAAACTAAAAATATTGTATATCCTAAAGCATTGCAATAATTAAATTAAAATTAAATAAATAAATTTTTGTAATTATATAAATAATTTTAATTTTATTTTACAACGAGGGGGTAGCGAAGCACACCGGGTTGAGCTAGTACCAAATAAAGCAAGCAATGGTGCACAATCTAAGTGATTCATGAATATATCACGAGCAAATATAGCCAAAAAATACTTTCTTCTAAACTCTAAGGTTTTCAAGCCTAAAAGCGCACAACGGGAGTCATAAGTAGGCATAAACTCACACCGAAGTTTTCTTAACACTAGCCGAGTAAAACGTCTCTGAATATTTTCAATTCTAGAAATATGCACAGCATATTTCCCAGATAACACAACAATACTCCAAACTTGATCTAACCAAAGAGAAAAAGATTGACTTTAGAGTAAAGGGATCTGAGAACTCCTTAGTGTTGCGCATGATGAAACTCATCATTGCATAAGCTTTGGAAATAACAGCATCATAATGCTTACCAAAAGTAAGTTTTTTGTCAAAAATTACTCCCAAATCCATTTTAATTTCAACTCTTAAGATTATATCTGAGCACAAAGTATAGTTGCCTACAATAAATTGCTGTTTCATGGTAAATGACATTACACTACATTTAGTAACATTAAAATATAACTTATTGATATCACACCACTTCTGCAAGCCATCCAAATCCTGTTGAATAAATTGACAGTCTACTGAAGAATTAATAATTTTAAATAACTTCACGTCATCAGCATACATGAGACATTT
The DNA here is from genome assembly GCA_963920525.1 of Dichetophora obliterata. Lineage (NCBI taxonomy): Eukaryota > Metazoa > Arthropoda > Insecta > Diptera > Sciomyzidae > Dichetophora > Dichetophora obliterata. The sequence continues at coordinate 2,265,024 of OY986435.1, forward strand.
TGAAAACTGGACATAGTTTGGAAGGTCGTTAATATATAAGACAAACATAAGCGGACCAAGATGACTGCCTTGGGACACACCAGAAAAATTATCAATATATTTAGAGCAGTATTTACCAATCCTAACCGCTTGTCTACGACCGAACAGGTAATTCTCTAGCCACCTTAGCAAGAAGGAGTGGAAACCCAGTTTACTAAGATTCCTTATTGAAACTGAGTGCTGGACTCTATCGAATGCTTTCGCAAAATCTGTAAAAACTACATCTTCTTGTTGACCTCTCTCCATTTCGCTTGCTATAAAGTGAGTAAATAGCGCAAGATTTGTTGAGGTAGATCTGCCAGACACAAAACCATGCTGACACTCCGATACTGCGCCTTTGATGTAAGAATATATTTTCTTTTTTACTAGAGATTCAAATAGTTTTGGAATGAGTGGTAATTTGGATATACATAAATCGATAGTTTGCAATATTTTGCCTCAACCCCGATTTGAAAATTGGAGTTATCTCGGATATTTTCCATACATTTAAAAATTCTCCCTTTTTAAGGGATTGGTTAAAAAGAAAAGTTAGAGGTTGAAAAAGTGTCATAGCACAATATTTTAGATAGATTGGAGCAATATTGTCAGGGCCACATTTCTTCTTCGAATCTAAGCTAATTAATTCTCGATATACCTCTTCTCCAGATAAGGTTAAGGAACCAAGATCTGTAATAGGAATAACACTAAACTCAGACGCAACATCATTAATTCATTGGTCATAGCACTTGAAATTGGACTGAAAATAGAGTGCAAAAAGTTCGCTTATATCTTGAAAATTGTCAGATTTATTATCCTGGAAAAACATATTTTTAGGGAGACCCGTGCTTTTTTTTTTTGTTGTTCAAAAAAGTCCAAAATGCTTTTGGGTTGCACTTAATGTTCGATTCTAAGGCCAGCAAATGATTCTTATACAATAATTTTTTAAGTATCTCGTATTGTTTACGTGCCAGAACATATTCCTGTTTTAAAGCTATGTTAATCTTGCTCTTTTTGTATTTTTTGTTCATAGTATTTTTAAGGTTAGCCAGGCGACTATTATACCAACTTGGTTTAGTAGCTATACGAACCTTTTTTAATGGAACAAATCTCGTGAATGTGAATGATATTCATTAAACAGAGACGATTCTGTAAGAGACTATCACCAAAGATTGTGCACAAGTTTACATTATATAAAAAATCCGATATTACAGCATAATCAGCTTTATTAAAATCATATTCATAAATATGTTCACCCAAGAAGGGATTATTTAAGGCAACAATATCAAAATTTACTAGAAGAGCCTTATGGTGAACGCTATTGTCGGATAATATGAATTCTGCTTCACTACATACATTATTAAACTCTAAGTCAGTAAAAACTAGGTCTAGCAATCTATTTAAACCATTTCTTATTGCATTTATTTGGTACATCCCAAGTAAAAGAATTGAATCCAGAAAATCAGCATCTCTACCAGTACTCAAATTACTTGGTGATAGTGCCGGCCAGTTATCAGAGGAAACCCAGTTTACGTTACCCAAATTGAAATCATCTAATATTAATGGATATTCATTATCATTAAGCTTTTCTACTATCTTTAGAATATTAAAAAAATGCAATGAATAAGTTTCACAATTTGAATTCGGTGGAATGTATGAAACAAAAATGTAAATACTTATTCGCCTGTAGTTATCGCCAGCACCAGAAGATACTGGAACATTAATCTTAACACAGATCTGCTCTATTACTCCAGTACTTTGTATTAGATGAATCTCTTGGCATGAATAGACAGAGCGAACAGTAACCAAAATATATTTTATTCTTAAAGGCAGCGAGTTCCAAATTCTGACGGCGTTTACAAAAAAAAAAAAAGTCTGTTGGAGTTTACAAAATTAAATAATGGAATTATCAAGTTCATATTTCTGGTTGATCTACAAAATTGTAGCTTCTCAAAAAGGGTTGTAGGTGTCTTTGTGCATAACAATTTATGCAAAAATATGCAGTTCCTCGCATCAAGATAGTTGAAAATATTGCAACCGAGTATTTTGCTGCTCAAGTGACTGATGCGGTCAAATTTACGAAGGCCAAATACATATTTTACGGCGTTATTAAAAGCTTGTTGTAACTTAAGTTTGGACCTTAATATATATTTTACTATTTTTTCAGTGTTTTTAATAAAAAACAGTGATTTTGAAGAGAGTCCTTTTTTTGTAATAAGCCTATGTCCCAACCGGGGACGTAAGGAACCTACATGTCAAGTTTGAAGAAAATTCATCCAGTAGTTTTCACGTGATGCGCGTTCGAACAGACAGAAAATATTTTTCAATGTTACATTTTTGGAAAAGACAACGTTCAAAATGTTCAGTGCAAAAAGAATTTCGAAAAAATATTCAATGTATAGATTTTTTTTTACAGTTTTATTATAAGCATAGATTAAATTATTTGTGAGAGTTACTGGATCTTTCACAGGATCCTGGATCGGCTGATCTTTAACTCAGCCTGTGTTTAAAACAATGTCACTAGTTTTTTATTCATTATGACATTTCGGTGACCCTGAACATTGTCTGTTGTGTAATATTTCCATAGTCTAAGACCAGTAGATTGTATTTACATTAAAAAACTCAAGACTGAACAAAACCAGAGTTAGTTTACGTTATTTCTTATAAAAAAACCTTAACAATTTATTGAAATTACTAAAAACATTTTTTACTTCTCCACTAAAAATAAGCATCGACAAAAATTTGGAAAGTTATTTTTTGTGTTGAATGGCTATTTTAAGACTATCATATTCATATCAGCACGACTGCTGATGGTGGATCTTTTTGTTGATCGCTTTGACAAAGAACATCCCATTAACCAATAAATTTTGAGAGGAAATCCGATAAGAATATTTTTGCTTGGTAACAGGCATCACCACTTTTAATTCTTTGCATGTCTGCCGATTGGCTTACGAACTTATAGCAACACAGCCCATACTTTTTTAGCATGTTCTTAGGACTAGTATCTAGTTAGAGTAACTTTTTTTTATCCAATTTTAAATACATTGTTTTCTTAGCCTAGTATATAGCACGCAAATAAGCCAAACTGTAAAAGTTCTATAAAAAAATTAAGCAGCAATCTTAAACATAAAAAAAAATGTCAATAAGACGAGCTCATTGCCAATTGTTGTTTTCTATCTGAGCTTAATTTAAAGCCGACTCTCAGAATTATAACGATAAGCTTAATCAGCAGATGTTATATTCGATGAAATTGCGTGCCTGAGTCTAGTGTAAAAAATTATTGTGCTTGACAAGTGCTATAGTCAGTCAAGGTCGACTCAGTCGTAGTAAAATGTTGAGTGCGTAAAAATTTAAATAATTAAATACACTGTAAAGCAATGCTCAGTTTCTTCCAAAAATACAGGTTTCTGCCTTACACTCAAAAATATTTGTTTTGATCTTACATATAAGACTTGAATTTGGTAATTTAGTTTGTATTTTTCTTTTAAAAGATCAAAGAACCAAGGCATGCGCCTTATACAAACAAGGTTTGGTCTTTGACCTAAAAGGAAAGGGATAGATTATTAAGAGGAATTCATTGCAACCATACGTGAATTATTGATTGGGTGAAAAAAACGTGAAAGACAATTTGAATTGCTTTTAACCGAGTCTAGTGTTATGCCTTAACCTCGGCAAGCATTTCCAGCCCTTAGTTGTTCTTATTGTCTTTTGATTCCACATTTTTCACAATTTAGTTGTGGATTTTTTTCCATAATTCTTAAATGTAAGAAAGAATAAAGAAAAAGAAAAGAACAATGCCCGAACCTGGATTCGTACCTGGGACCTCTGGGTTGATAGTCTAGCGCACTCTCCGGTATACTACAAAGACGACTAAGGTATGGTTACTTTCGGTAACTGAACTAAAAATGGTCGTGGTCGCTCTGTAGCTACTCTAGGGATGCCAGACGTACTGTTTTTCGCAGTACACGTACTGTTTTTTTTCAAATGTACTGTTTTCTGCATAGCACCTAAAACAGTACCAAAAAGTACTGTTTTTTACTCTTTGTACTGTTTTTTGTACTGCTTTCTTTTTGTTATTAAAAAAAATAAAACAAAATAAAATATTTTTCAGTGTTTGATCACAAAAATTTGTTCAGTGTATAAAAAAAATTATGATTTGAAACACCCTGTTACAAAAGACGTCAAATGTTTACAACATTGTTATGTTATTATCATAATCCAAACAAAAGAAACAGCACAATCAACTGAATAATAAATATATGTATATATTGCGAGAAGATTTAATTTAGCGGACATTTTACACCACGGTAAGATATATTTCGAATTTTTGTTTATCCTAGTTTAAAAAAATACATTTTCAGAAATGGAAAGCGAGGAGAATATTTCAGATGATATATTATTAAATAGCTCGAGCACAGATGTTGAAGAAGTAAGTTGTCGATCATCTTCTAAACAAAAAAAGAGAGCACGGCGTAAAAACAAATTCCAAGATAGCTGGAAAAGCAACTTTAATTGGATTACTAGAGCTAATGACGAGTTTATGGCAAAATGCATATCTTGCGGCGTTTGTTTTTCTATTGCTAATGGGGGTATCTTTTAACTAAATCTTTTTTAACATCTTTTTTAACTACTTGTTAAAGTATTTCGTAGTTTCAGTTATGATCTCATGTTTTTGTTTTCTTTATGTTATTTTTATGTAATTTCTTATGTTTAAATATGTTTACTGGAATAAAATGTTATGTTTTTATTAAAAGAAAATGTACTGTTTTTTTTTTAATTGTTGATGTACTGTTTTACCAAATTTTAATTCTGGCAACCCTAAGCTACTCCCACTTTTTGATAAATCATTAACATGTACTACTGTGCCGATTGCGCTGAAATTTTGGCAGTCGATTTGTTTAGACTACGAGATAGTTTTGGAAAATTTTGCCACACCCCTTTTGCCTTACACACTTTTACACGCCCACAAATCAATAAAAATTTCTGTATTTTGGACGGTTTTGATCGTATAAGATCAAAAATTTGGTATTTTAGTTTATATGCTTACCTTCGGACACGGTACTAAAACTGAGTGTGATCACTTTATAGTTACGCCCACTTTTCAGAGGATAAGAGTGAAGCGAAGCAAAGGGCGCCAGGTATAACCTGAATTGAGCTGAAACTTTGGCAGTCGATTTGTTTCGAGTACGAAATGGTTTAAGGAAAAAAGTGTTGCCGCACCCCTTTTACTGACCACAAATTCATACAAATCTTTATTCAGGACGGTTTTGGTCGTATTTGACTAAAATTTAGTAATTTATTATTATTATTTTTTTGTGTGTTGCATGGTAACCCCAGAAAGGTGGCTGATACTGTGATAGATAATGTGATTTTTTTTTAAATATTTATTAGTTTTAATAGTGGTTTGTAGGCCACATTTTGCGATTTTAAGGGTATTTTGGCATACACGCTCTATAATAGGAGAGTTTTTTCCAAAATCCAAATCCGATTTCCATACAAACAAAATCCTGCTATGGATTTAGATTTTGTGAACTTGTAGTTTGAAACATCACAGCCAGGTGGCATACAATGAAGTTAGTGATCGGAAAAATCATTGTTGACATTCTCATGTTTACATTCAACGCCATCTAGTTGTCATACACTTTAAAAGAGCTGAAATCAAAATCCAAATTCAGTATATTTTGTAAAATAACACAGTTAGTATTTATTCTTAAAAATTTAGGAAATGGATTTAAAAAGTAGCGCCATAAGAATTTTTGTGTTTCCTTACATATAACACATCCTGATGTGTCCTTTAACATATCCCCATTGAAAAAGTACTGTATTCGAAAATTGCATTAAAGGTTAGTTCAAGCATGCCGTGTACCTAATTCGACCCTCTTTTGTTGACTTAAGGAAGGCTTTTTATTGAGTGACTTAAGGAAGGACCTTCTAACACAAAAGCTACAATCTTTTCATTATAGCGTATAAGCATCTGTATAACTTCACATGAATATATAAAAATATAGTGGAACAACAAAAAAGTGGGAGTTTTCTTTTTTCAAGCACATTCAATAATTAGATGCTGAAAAGTCGTCGTAACTATTTGTTGTTTATTTTTGCTGCATTAAATTGCAAGCGGAAACAGTTGCATGCGACAATCGTTAAATAGCACTCGACACGAACGCAACGAAAGTGATTTTTATGGACACAAATATTAGTGCTTTTCTTCTACATCTATACTACATACACTACATGAAAAGAAATTTTTATTTGCAAAGATCGCTGCTACTTTTGTATTAATATTATTTGTATTATTGTTGTTATTGCTGTTTCATATGCGGTATGCGTGCGTTTATTTCATAAACCAAAAGAAGCTGGAAGCTATGTGGTTAGATTTACACTGTTACTGGCAGACACTTGCGTACTATTCCGTAGTGGTAACATGCTGAGATAACGTAGAAAAAAAATGACGTGGGAAATTCTTAATTAAAATCTTACACATATGTTTCCACAGACATTAAAATGTGTTTTATTTCAATTTGTTTTGATTTAATTTCTTTTCTTTTCTGTTGTCGTCTTGTAATTTGTGTGTTCTAAGAACAAAAGCAAAAAAAGAAAAGAAAGCAACCCGTATAATAATTGGAATACATCCATCCGATTGTTGCTGATCGCACTCACAGTCCATAAATTGTTTCAGAACGTTAAACTACCGCTAGCTGAATGTCGCATGCGATAAACGCTTAAAAAAAACAGATTAATCAATAAAAACATAAAAGCAATTAAAATTTTTTGCTTTGATTGCAACACAATGTCAAATGGCATTTGAATAAAAAAGGTGAAAAAAAACCACTTGTGTACTTATACCAAAAATACGTACGGTATTAAGTGCTAGTTACTGGAAAAGTTTAAAGATTGGAATTGAGTTCTAAATTAGTTAAGAGGTTAATGAAGATTTCTCATTAGACGATTCATGTGGATGAATTTTCCACATGGTGAAATGAGTTGTGGAAACAAAGTGCAAGTCGATTAACACTACGTTTTCGAGTGAAGTTAAAGAAAAAAGGATATACGATCGAATAACCTGCTTTTTGATTTTAAAAAAACCAAAACTACTCACAGTTTAAGACAAAAGTTCGTGTGACGTGCATTTTAAAAGTTTAAGTGAAAAAAAAATAAAATTCTAAACAATAACAATAAAAAGAAAATACATTCTTATAAAATATTGAATTGAAAAAAGTATTGGTGAGTGCCAATTAATGTAACATAACTTTTACCGCGACCAAAAGGTATCTTTGGACACCTTTATGTTTGAATATTACACACATAATTGCCAAAACTATCGGCATTTTGAGTTATAGGTCAATATAAGAAACTGATATCGATATATTAATTTTACTATTATTGTATGAAAAGTCAAAACTAAATTGCGTATAAATGATTGAACTAAAATACCTTGACTTTTTTTTTTGTAGAAATAGTGTTCAAAATATTTTCGTTCTGGTTTTAAAAATTATTTCAATTTCAATATGCTTCAGATGTAATGTTAGGAGATAAGAAATCAAAATCTTTTTGAACACCTCAAAGAGAGAAAAAAAGAAAAATATATAACAACAACAGATCAAATAAAATAAAAGAGAATACCTTAATTTTTTTCGAATTAACATTATTAAAGGAATAACTATTTTACGTCATTTGACTAAAGTTGGTATACGAAAAAGAGTACAAAATCAAAGAAAAGACCAGAGTAGAGAGGTATTAATACAAAATAAGAAGGACAGAACCTAGTTATATTTGATATAAATGTGATTTGTAAACTACATATGAAATATAAAAAGAGTTTATTATTTTAATGAAAATCCAGAGATCTAAAAATAAAATTATTTTAGATTCTACGTTGCATTTGCAAACGATGCAGCATGTGTCAATTCTAAATTAATGCAAGACTTATTTTTTCTAAAATACAAAATATTATTTTTTATTTTATGGTGAGTAGTTTAGATGCTAGATCAATAATACTAAACACGTACTAAAATCGTAAAACATCTTGTATCTTGAAAGTTTTACAATGTGGGAGCAAACTCCACAAAGTTTTATACTCGCCTTATCAGGCGGAACCACCACTCGAGGGAATTAATGCTGTATCTAGGGCACCTTGTATATAATTCATGCAGCTTTGAATATAAAAATACAGGTGGCCCTATTTCTTTGCACATCACTGTATCTGATGTTTTGTATAATATTCCATAGAATAAATTTTTATTTCCGGAAAACTGGTGTAATTAAAATAAGCTTAAACATAAGCTAAACGAAAATAAGCGCTATGCTATGAACTACAAAGGATCAATCGCATTGCAGATCTCGGGGATTTCCTCGATTTTAGGCTGCGCTTTAATCTTCCCCTCGATCAATTTATATCTAGAGTAAACAAGCTTCTGGGACTTACTAAAAGACATGCCAACGAATTCAAGAACGTCTGGGTAACTACCCTACGGGGAAAAGAACCTGTTCTGAACCTATCACGTGATAGATCCTCAAGGGATAGGGACCGGTTCCAATTCTGCCACCAACATATGAAATCGACCGGTCACTTTTACATGGAGCTGTCATTGACAGGGGTCAATTGCCACCTGCTGCGTCACCTTGGACTGGTTCAGTAACAGGTCCAGAAGAGTATATTGATGAAAAACAGATCCTGGTTCAGAACCTACCACGTGATGGGTTCCCAAGGGATAGGGACCTGTCCCAATTCTGCCACCAACATATGAAACCGACCGGTCACTTTTACCGGTCACTTTTACAGCTGTCATTGACAGGGGTCAATTGCCACCTGCTGCATCACCTTGGACCGGTTCAGTAACAGGTCCAGAAGAGTATATCGGTGACCTGTTTTGACGAAAAACAGATCCTGGTTCAGAACCTACCACGTGATGGGTTCCCAAGGGATAGGGACCTGTCCCAATTCTGCCACCAGCATATGAAACCGACTGGTCACTTTTACATGGCGTTGTCATTGACAGGGGTCAATTTCCACCTACTGCATCACCTTAGACCTGTCCAGTGACCAGCCTAGAAAAACAGATTTGCGACCTATTCTATTGAGATCCCACACACAACTTTACATATTTTTATGGAATTACACAAAGCTTACATTTAAGTAAAATATTATTTTAATTTAATATATGAGTGCAACTTATGTTTAACGAATTTAAATGTAAAAAAATATTTAAAAAAAATTAAATCCAATGAGCATTTTGATTAACTTAAAAATTAACAACTTGTGTTCAACGATATAATTTTTTGTTTAAATAAACTGATTAATAATCAAACTTGTGAAACTTTTTAGTTTTTCGTTTAGTATTTTTTTTTTGACAAGTCAAGTGCAATTTTTTCAATTTAATTAATTTAAATATAAAAAATAGTTATAAAAAAATGAGATTCGATGAATATTTGCTATGGTTAAAAATTAACAACTTGTGTTCAGCGATATCAAATTTTTTGTTTAAATGCACTGATTAACAATCAAACTTTTGAAAAGTTTTAATTTTTTGTTTAGGTTTTCGCTTACGCCATTTATTACACGCACATGATAATGTTATAATTTAGAGGATAGCCGTTGGACAGGTTTTTTCAATTCGTGTTGCAAGCTGCCAATGTCCCTTGCCGCCGAGAATTTGGCACATCAATATAAAATCTGAACGTGTGGATGAATTTGTGTTACGCTCGCTACAGCACTGGAAAAAGGGTCAACAGGAATTTGAATTCGCTGCCGATGAAAATGACATACCAAATACAACAGTCGAGTGCTTGGATAAATTGCTTTCGTTGTTCAAGAAGAACGGTATGGTGACCGTTGGCACTGCTTTTAATATTTGAAATGGCGCTGCCTCTGTTATACTTGCCTCCGAGTAGGCTCTTAAGAAATATAATCTTAAACCCCGGTTGCCTACTCGTATGTAGACGTTTTGACAAAATGTTCTGAAGGTGTCTGGCAAGTAGCTAAAATACATCGATCTAATTGATATTAACGAAGCTTTTGGTGCACAAACTTTGGCCTGCGCCGCGCTTGGCTTGGACATGGCCATATTAAATGTTAACGGGGGCGCCATTGCTTTGGGTTATTCACTAAGTGAAAGTGGCTGACTTGTAATAGGTCATTTGGTGCACGAGATGCAACGCAAGAAGCTGAAGTATTCCATTGCCTCTGCTTGTAGGAGGTGGTTAGGACAGCGCTTTGTTGTTGGAAGTTTTATAAGCTATTTGTATTTTCTATTGGGTCCGCCATCTAACGTTTTTTTTTCAACTAGTGCTTATTTCGTGAATGGTAACACTTAGCTCATGTCTGATTTGACAGATAATTAGTTTTATCCTTCCGCTAAACGAATATGGTTCTGTATACGCTTGAACACCGCTGGGAAATATTGCGACATTACTTTGAAAATCATGGTAATGTTGCAGAATGTGTGCGAAAACTGCGTACGGATTTTGGAAGAAGAGAAGCACCGTCAGTTCCGTATGTTCGTTATCTTGTGAAAAAAGTGAAAGAAACTGGCATCCTCATCGATAAACCAAAGCGTAAAAAGCCAAAAACAGTGCGTACACCCGAGAATATTGCTGCTGTGGCAGAAAGTGTGCGTGAAGCGCCATCAACATCAATTCACCGTCGTTCTCAAGAATTGAACATTTCGGAGACATCATTGAGACGAATTTTGCATAAAGACCTTGGTATGACACTTGATACAAAGTCCAATTGGTTCAGGAGTTGAAGCCAACTGACCATCCAATGATCGACTTACAGAAGATGCCGATTTTGCCAAAAAAATCATCTTTTCAGATGAAGCTCATTTTGATCTTGGCGGGTATGTAAACAAGCAAAATTGTCGCATTTGGGGCACAGAAAACCCGCACGCATACATTGAAAAGCCGCTGCACCCAAAATGAGTCACTGTTTGGTGCGGATTTTGGTCCAGAGGCATAATTGGGCCATTTTTCTTCGAAAATGAGCAAGGAGTGGCCGTTACAGTCAATGGCGATCGTTATCGGGCCATGTTGAATGAATTTTTGTTCACAAAAATTATAGAGAAGGATATTGGCAGCATTTGGTTTCAACAGGACGGCGCTACGTGCCACACAGCCGAAGCTACACTCGATGTTTTGCGCCCTGTTTTTGAAGATCGCATTATCAGCCGCAGAGCTGATGTCGTATGGCCACCTCGGAGCTGCAATTTGACACCGTTGGACTATTATTTGTGGAGTGCCCTCAAAGATAAGTGTTACGCCGACAAGCCAGAGACAATTGACGCTTTAAAGGACAATATTCGTGAAGCCATTGGTGAAATACAACTGCACACAATCGATAATGTGCTTAAAAATTGGACCGATCGTGTAGGCTACTGCATGGCCAGCCGAGGCAGCCATTTGAATGAAATTATTTTCCATTATTAACCGGAAGGATTGTTCTTTCAAATAAAAAAAGAAATTTGAGGAAATATCCAGAAGTTTTTCCGTTTTTTTCCGAAAAAAAAGTTATTCGGCGGACCCTTTACAGTTGGTTTATTTTCTACTTTCTGCTGTTTCTACATTTTTAAGATAGCAGATAAAGGCATACATTTTTTTTACACCCATGAATATTTGCGGTTGATGAGCAAAGTTGCATTGACAATTTCCAAAATGTTCTTGAACTTCATCTTTAGCTCTAAAACTCACTTTTCTGGGACTGAATAACATTTATTAAAATTTGCATGAAATTTAAAGATTCAAATAATAAAGGATGAAGAAAAGTAATGAAATTTCAAAAATTAAATAATCGGTCGATTTTGCCCATAACTTTGTTAAATACTTATTCTGTGACATGCAAATTTTTTTCTTTTCAACTTTGAATTTTCACACAATACGAATACAGGTTTGAGTTTTAATAGATCTGTCTCCGCTTTTATCATTCAAAATCGGTTCCGTGCCGAGTAGAATGAAGTTGTGTCTGTCCCGTAACAGGCACAAAAAACCTCTTCCGTGACGAGTTATACAAGACCTATGCTGTGATAACTGTCTATTTGAGTTGTCACGGAACCAGTCTTTTAAGGGCAATTGACTCTGCTGTCCCCGTAGGGTACAACCTTAATTTGCACACTAGTGCATCCAATTCTTTGGTAGTAATAATGAGGTTTGGTAGTAATAATGAGTTTTAGTCATGGGACACTTGAATTGAGTAACCCTGTGCTTTTCTATACCGAACCCCTAAGGATGTGTTCCTTATGAGCGTTAAAAGCGGTGTAACAAACTTCATATACCAATTTTTTTGGGCGAGCGAGCGAAGCTTCCTTGGTACAGCTCATTTGAAAAATGTTTGACAGAGCATCATATCTTCTAAATGGGTTGACCGATTTAAAAAATTTTTATTTTTCTAAACTATTTTACGTCAAAGTCAACGAAGTCTAAATTTGGAATTTTAATTTAGTTTATAAGGTGAAACAACTGGTAATGTTTGGAATTTTTTACATCAATTGTTTTTAATTTATTATTATATTGACGTTTGTACCTTTTTTTGTACGTTTTTCGTCCGAAATCGCTTTGCAAAATTTCAAAAACTGAACCCACTGTTATTCTAGCTACCCTCCAGGAAAAATCGGAAGGCTTTCATCTAAAAGTGATAAGGAAACATTCCCCACCGTATCTTTCGAAAGCTTAAGGGTAGTTTTGTATTTATATTGTTTCCAAACCGTATCTTTTGGAAGCTTAAGAGTAGTTTTGTATTTATATTGTTTCCAAACCGCTTCTTTAAGAATGCATTTGGAAACTTTTATTTATTGTCAAGCAATGACAATAGAAAATATTAATATCATTGTTTTCTAGCCGCTTATTGTAGAATTCGATAGTCTAGTGGTAGCGCGCTTGACTGTCGCTCAGGGTTCTCGGGTTCGAATCCTGGCTGTGCATTTTCGTAACAAGGGAGAGGATTGTTTCCACATTAATTCTTATAACAGGGTAGAGGACTGCTTGTAATTCGCTTTTTAAGACACCGGAGAGGAATGTTTCCACATTCATTTTTAACACAGCTGAGAGGAATGTTTCCCTCTAATGACATGCTATGTAAAAAAAGCAATGGAGTGTGCAACAAAGGGGAATGCTTCCTACATTCCATGGAATTTTTCCTGGTAACATCCGGGAATGCTCACATTTCCTGAAGGGTAGTTGATTAAATTTTAGTCTGTTTTGCATGTATTGCATGCCAGAAAATCCAGTGAAGTATAGTGAGGCTTAGGGTTGATAATTGACTTTTTCATTTTGATATACAAATTTAGAAAAAATTTTACTAAATGAAAAAATCAAGTACATAATAATTTTTTTTATTTACATTAAGGTGTTTGTGCTTTTAAAAATTCAGTTCATAAACCTTAAAAGGAAAATTACAAAATTTATTATTTATTTTCAATAAATTCCAAAGTTTTATATGATCACAAAAATAGCGTATTTATATATGAACCTATTAATATATGAATATTAATAAAATGAGATCAATAAAACCTATAAAAAGAAATCAAATAAAAATAAAGCTTAGAGGTATTTTTATAACCAAAAATCAAAAAGAAATAAAATGAAAAAAGCAAACTATGTTAAATAAAATGTGCGAATTTCTTTCGTTACCTTTCTATAGGTAAGTTTATTATGTCCTACGAAACTTAAGAATATCTGCTAGTGTCACTCCTACTGAAATTAAACGTAGATTAGTCATACAGCTAATTTTACCAATCATTTCTTATTCAGACATAGTTTATAGTAAACTTGGCGCATCTTTCCAGTTAAAAATTCAAATTGCATTTAATTACGCCGCGCGCTATGTATATGGTCTCCGAAAATACGATCGTTTGTCTCGTTTCCGAAATGCAATACTTGGATGCGACATAACTGCTTACCTAAATGCTAGAAACTGTATTTACCTGCACAAACTAATCCATGGGAAAACTCCTTGCTATCTGCATGAAAAACTTCAGTTTTGTATGTCAAGTAGAAGCCATGTTCTGATAGTTCCGAGGCACAACTCATTAAACTCTTTCCACCTGTTTTTCATTACCGCCATTAGGTTGTGGAATGCTTTGCCAAGATGGCTTAGAGAGGTCACTGGGAGAGGTCCTTTTAGGAAATCTATCTTTTCATTTTTCTCTACTCAATAGCTTTTCACTTCCTTACTTCTCTATGTTGTCTATTCTTTATCTATTATTTGTATCAGCAACTTTTTTCAATCTTAACTTAACTTTAATTCTTTTTATTTTTTATATTCCTTAAATAAAAAAATAACATAAAGCCAATATTGTTTAAAAATTAAGGTCATTATTTTTGATTCTGTTTAAAACAGTTGTTATTATACTTCATTTTTAGTTTTTTACTTTAACTTTAATTTCAAATTTTTAATAAAATTATTCATTTTCATTTTATGTTCTGATAGTTCCGAGGCACAACTCATTAAACTCTTTACACCTGTTTTTCATTAACGCCATTAGGTTGTGGAATGCTTTGCCAAGATGGCTTAGAGAGGTCACTGGGAGAGGTCCTTTTAGGCAATCTATCTTTTCATTTTTCTCTACTCAATAGCTTTTCACTTCCTTACTTCTCTATGTTATCTATTCTTTATCTATTATTTGTATCAGCAACTTTTTTTAATCTTAACTTAACTTTAATTCTTTTTATTTTTTATATTCCTTAAATAAAAAAATAACATAAAGCCAATATTGTTTAAAAATTAAGGTCATTATTTTTGATTCTGTTTAAAACAGTTGTTATTATACTTCATTTTTAGTTTTTTACTTTAACTTTAATTTCAAATTTTTAATAAAATTATTCATTTTCATTTTAATTTTAATTTTAATATTAATTTTAATTAAATTTAATGTAAATTAATTATATTTATGCATTTATGTTGTACTATAAAAGAGCATAGCTCTTATTGTACTTATGATTACTTAAATAAATAAATAAATAAATAAAATAAATAAATAAGACCTTTCTATATTAACCCATTAAATACTGCTCATAGATTCCGCCATACGATTTTTTTTCAATTTATCAGGAAGCTTATATAGGCCATAGAAGTTGCTTTGCAAAATTTCAGGCTTGTAACTGTCACCGTATTTATGATCTGCATTGGGTATTTAAATACCCAATCGGCTAATCCGGGTTCTTGGTGTTAATAAAAATTTGCATATATGGCAACATTCTTTTGTCATAAAGAACACTTGATAAATAGAAGATACTAGAGGCAAACTGACCACGAATTTTTCCATCGATCTTTCATTTGCATTTCTTTTCACATTGTAAATACAATAAAAAGTTTCATTTTTCCGTAATGTTTAAAAAAAAAATTATTTTGATCTCTCCTACCACTGTCGAGATATAGTCTTTTTCGTAAACACTGTGTTATGGGTATTTAAATACCCATTAGTCATTAATAGGTTAAAGTAATAAAAGACATTAATGGAAAAATCTTTCAGCCAAGCAATTCGCAGTCATATTTTCTTGTAATTTTCATTTAATATATAACTTCTGTTATCAATATTGGGGCATTTTTTTCTCTAGATTTTAAAAAATCGGTTTTTATTAAAGAGAAATTTTCGCAATATGCAGTCTGTTTCTGCATTTGGTTTTTATTCAATATCGAAAAGAAATATTCTTTCAACATTTTCTGACATACAGATGATCGATCTGGATAATCAACACAAATTCGAAGTCAATTTCGTTTCTTAAAGTCTTAAACTATTGCTACACTAAAAAGAAAATCGTCTTAAAACATAACAAAACCGAGAATATAAATTATTTAGAACTTTTATCACGTTTCCCATTTAATATTTTTTTATAAAATAAGAAATAAATAAATATATGAAAAAACTTAAATTTAAATAATGAAAAAAAATATGACAAATATGACAATTTAGGAAAATATGACATGATAGCACATCTTGTGAATACCCTAAATATCTTTACTATAATATTTGTGGGAAAAGTTTATTGGATCAAGCGACCCAACTTAAATGCATCTTCAACGTACCAATTTATGAAGCCAGCTTATGCGTTTGCTAATCTACTGCTACTCCTAGTTTAATTTTTTAGCTTTTGCTGAGGTCTAGGGGAAGGTGCACCTTCCTTTTCTCCTATGCGGATACACATATCATCAGGATTCCTAGCAGCGAACTATATGTTTGTTAGCTTGCAATATTTTTGTCTATCATTTGCTATGGAGATCGCATGCCAACAATTCTTGGTAAGCCAATCGTGCTTCTTAGGTAGCAATAACGAATGGTGTATAGTAAAATTTGTTGCAGCAGCTGTATTCCATGCATGTATTTGGTAGAATAAGATAGATTATAAATAAGGGAACACTCAATCTTAAAACAGTTAGTGATTAGTTGTTCATAAGAGTTCAAACTGTTCATTTAATTGTCCTTTAAAGCTTGTTAAAAAATACAGTGTCATCCATGTCAAAGGAATGTGTCGGTATTGTTACTTCCTTACATGTGTCTATCACACAATCTTTAATTTTGATGGTGAAAATAATAAGGGTTCTCATCTAAGCATGTAAACATGTAAACATGTATAGCATTTAAACTTTTGATTAGCGATAAAGTGTAAATAGCGTAAATGTCGACAAAATGGCGGCTGCGACAACATTATGACTTTTTTAAATTTTAAACCTTTTAAAAACCTTAATGAACATAGAAAAATAAATAAAACGTGTTCGTATTTACTTCAACTACTTTAAATATGTAATGATTAGCGCCAAAGACAACCCTCATTCACACACGTAGATTTACATACTAGTTTACACTACAAAATAGGCTCGGAAATGATGTAAACTCATGCCCATACAAATTTTGACAGATAGTTTACGCGCATGTAAGTTCGCAAGGTTTACAATGTTTACGGGTCAGTTACATGCTTAGATGAGAACCCTTAATATCTTATCTGTCTCAAAGAAATGTATCAAATTAAAATTCTGGAATTATCATAGTTTTGCTACAAAAAGTTAAGATTACGCAAAACAGAGCTTTAAAATTTAAAACAAAGTAAAATAATTGAATTTCAGTGTTTGCCAATGCAAAGAAAATATTAGTAAAAGGTTTTGGATCTAAAAACTTTCTTTCGTGTATATTGTTTAAAATATAATACTGAGCATCAATATATTGACACAAATAAAAGATTTTCATAAAATTTCTTAACGAATACCTTTAACGAAAGTCTGAAATCGGCATCTCAGGATATAAAATGTTGTCTCGAAGACTATTTCTTAATCTTGTCAACAAGTAATTACAACTAAGCTACCATCAAATAAAACACTAAAAAATGTTCTTGATTCTTTTCTTAGGTGTTAAGAAAGAGCATACATTAATACAATTTTAGCTAAGCCAGATTTTCAAACTCATAAATTTTCAAGTTATCTCTACAGAAATTTAGATAATTTTAAGATCTTCTTTATATTCGAAAGATATGAAAAGAGATTTACTGCATCTTGTACGTCAAAGCTAATATATTTTTGAGAGTAGCTAAAAGTTCGGCAAATTGTTAGCAAGACGGTATTTTGGCAGTTCTTATAAAGATTTTGGAACGGTTACTCATCTAGTATATTCTACTCTATCTGAGATATCTACTCAATACATATTTGTACGTTACTTGTCAAGTTTTATGACATTTTCTCAAACATTTGAAAAAACCCCTTCTTCACAATAGTTAAAATTATTCTTCATTTCAAAAACGAAACCGTAACTCTTTTCGCATCGATACAAACCATCTGTCAAAATTGTCATACGTATTTCTTAATTTCCTTTTCAGTTAACGCTGCGACTCGTCGCAAGAGCGCGGAAAAAATGTTGGAATTCGATAAAATACTCGAGAAATGTGGCGACTGTCATCGGCTGCAGTTTCTGATGTTGCTGCTGTTCTGCATCATCAACTTACTATCGGCGATGCATTATTACTCACAGACCATTATCAGCTTTGTGCCCAGATATTGGTAAATAAAAAAATAAAAAACCCATTAAATATATATAAAAAAATAAATAAGAAATATTTATAAAAGATAAGACATGTGGTTTGAGATAAAATACATAAACAATGCTTGTGTCTTTTTCTTACATGCACACGTGCAGGTGTGCAGATGGGTTCAACGATCATTTGACGATACGCGCCCTCGACGAAATACACAGTAGCGATATAGGTTCGTCATGTCAACCCGCCGCCACGCTTCACTTTCTACCGTCCAACAGCAGCAGCAGCAACAACGAGTCGACATCAGAGCATCCCGCGACGACTTGCCAAAACTATGACTATGATTATTATATGGGCTATAAGAGTTTCACCAGTGAGCTAAATTGGATATGTGACGATGCTTGGAAATTGACCTTGGGACAGTCAATGTTTTTCATTGGTTCTGTGGTGGGCTGCTTAATTTTTGGTGTCATGGCTGATTATATGGGTGGGTATTGACTCAATACTATTGAGTTGGTGGTAGGTTTTTGAATGGTTTATTTAAATTTTTTTCATTTTTATATTCAGGCCGTCTGCCCATACTTATAGCCGCCAACTTGGTAGCAATGCTTGGTAATACTTTGACAATATTCGGCACCACATTACCGCTATTTTGCATTTTTCGTTTCATTTCCGGTATGGCAACGGATAGCAATTTCGTAATGATGTATATATTGGGTAAGTAAAGAAATTTTCAGAAGCAAAAAAAAAAAAAAAATTATTTGATCGATCATTTTTATTACAATAACAAAATATTTAAAATGCTTATATACAAATTCTTGGTTATATTATAGATAAAGATTTAGCCCATACTAATGGTTTTAAATTTAAACAAGACAAACAGTTACAGTTTCCTTAAATTCATAGACTTACTTAGAAACTGCTAAAATAGAAGATAAGAACATCAGATGAAAGAGTACTTAAACAGCATTTGTACATAAATTCAATGTAAGAAAATTAAAGAAATATGAAGAATGGGAAAAATAGAATAAAAATATAGATAACAACATAAGTATATAAATTTTTGGGTCATTCTTAGGTTTTTTAAGCCCGTATACGGATATTCGAAAAACAGAATACTTTTACTATTCTCATCCAAAAGTATTTAAAAACATAAATGTATTCAATATCTTAATAAATACATATTGTCGGATAATCCAAAATTTCAGATAGCTTTTCCACGTAATAAAAAAATTTGTGGTTTTTTATTACAACCATGCTTTATTTTACTTCTATAATAGTATTGTTATCCAAATTATATAAAATGATTGTAACAATAAACTTATTACTTAAACAATACATATATTTTTGTTCGCATTAAAAAGTAACTAAGAATTATATGGCTATCATATTATTATGGTAGCGACGAAGATACTTCATTGTTAAATATTTGTAGAAATAGTAGTATTGACTAAATATTTTTACCGCAAAAATAAAATCAAAATGAGAAATATATATTCATAACAGTGGTGTGGGGGTTTTCCCACGGGGGGTTTTCCGCGAGTCTGGACCCCACAAAGAGCCTGGAAATATTACCAAATATCTCACATCCTTGAATTTGTAATAAATCTTTGAATCAGATAAGGTAGTACGTGAGTTTTTTTTTGTTTTTATCTTACTAAACAGAGATAAGATATATAATGACATAAGAAACAAAACAAAGCCCTTATTAATTTTATAAGATTTTCACAACTGAGAAGAGTAACCGAACAAGAAATAAATTATTAATGAAAAAAATGCATTGCAAATACAACGAAAATTTAAATCAAAATATAAATATTGGGGTGGGCCAAAAAATCAATTATTTTTTTTAAAAGTGACACGGAAATTCGGTTGCTAGACACCTTAAAAAATTCTCACCAAATTTGGGCTCTTAATTTTAATAGGAAGATGCTTCGCATCACAGTTTTTTTCTTCTCAGTACAATAGAAAAAAATTCATACCTCATCGTTGATTAATTATACAGAAAAATGTTTTCCAAGAATTTTGTAATGCTCTACAAAAAAGGTATTCAATATTTTTATGCAATATTTTAATGCTCTACAAAAAAGGTATCCCATATTTTTTCCGTAAACCTCACCATTGGAATGATATTAAAGATTTAAGTTTGATTATTTTTAGATATATTTAATTTTTGCTTACATATTTTATAACTCGACAATAAATGACTATTATAAAATGCGCAATACACATTTTTGTAAGAAATTAACTGCTCTTTAAAAATGGTATCAAATGGTTTGGTGATTAAATTAAGCGTTCAAAAGATATTCATCATCAAACTTCAATGTGTATTGATTGTAAGAGTTTTTGAATAGATAATCGAAAAATTTCAATGTAATTTAAAAGTTTTGAGAAATTTAGTTTTTATCAACTGGAAAACTTCAAAATATTTTTCAATTTTTTTTTTATCTTTGTCTACATTTAAAAAAAAATAACATTATTTATCGCTTAATTAATTATTTATTAATAAAAAAAGCAAAGTTTTCATTATAAATGTATTATGATGTGTTTCAGTTTTAGAAAAAAAAATGTCCAATTAGTTATAAAAAAGTTTTATAATAGTAATTTATTGTCGAGTTAAAAAATTCATAAGCAAAAATTAAATATGTCTTAAAATAATCAAACTTAAATCTTCAATATCATTTAAATGGTGAGGTTTACGGAAAAAATATGGGATACCATAAGGATTAAATTTCCTACAAAATTCTTGGAAAACATTATTCTGTACAATGAGGTATGCATTTTTTTCTATTGGACTGAGAAAAAAAAACAACTGCAATGCGGAGCATTTTCCTATTAAAATTAAGAGCTCATATTTGGTAAGAATTTTTTAAGGTGTCTAGTAACCCATTTTTTCGTGTCACTTTTAAAAAAAATTTGTTGACCCACCCTTATAAATATATTACAACCCCGTAAGCCAGAAATCCCTTGACGAATAATCGTCTGTGAATCCGAAAAGTATTTTCACACCTTATAATTGAAATGATTTACTAACGAAATTTCTAACAATTTTCTCCTACCGGCATGTTGCCTCACGGTTTTCAATACACCATTCTGACAACGCTGATTCATTATCAAACAAATGTTTAAAAGTTGAAAAGTTGTGCAAAAATATAGTTGAATATAAGGGGTCGTCCATAAACTACGTTACCAATTTAGGGGGGGGGGGGGGAGGGGTTTTGAAATGCACTACGATAAGTAACGGTAGGGGGGGGAGGTGTTTAGATATTGTAACGTTACCAAAAATTAAAAAAATCGACGAAAAACCTCTAATTAATAACACAATCATTTCAAAAAATTTTAACCTTACATGTTTATGTTTGATCGTCTAAATTGATGGTTAACTTTTTTTTCAACGATTTCTTCCACCGCCTTTTCCCTCGACACAGGAACCTTTTGGTATTCCTTCACCATCTCAGCACAAGTCTGAAAAATTTGGGTCTTTGCTTTTGCGACAGGCTTTGACGTTAAGGCCTGAATGTTCTTGATCAAAGGAGATACCGTATGACATGTACTGTCCTTCTCGGAAAGAAGAAATCGGTTCAAGGTCGTGTCTTACCTACGGCTTGTATTTCGTTTTTAAAACTTCTATGAATTGTCATAAGTTTGTATTATATCGTTTACAATAAATCGGAATAAAACATACTATTTAAATAAATCAATTTTCAGAAAGCATTTACACAAAAACACAGAACTGGGTGCAGCTCGGGTGCAGCCTTTAAGGGTACTCTGTCAAAGACCAGGTGAATTTCTTTGCGTTAGAAATGAGGATTCACCTGAATGGGTCGACATAGAATCCGATGAAAAATTCTATTTTGAAGAACCCTCAACAAAGCTACCAGCTTCTTCTATCCCAGTGATTGAGAGCATCGAATCTTGGATCGCAGATGGAATAGCTTTTACAGATGATATTAATTATTGATTTTTTTCCAATTGTTCCTTTAATGTATCTAGTCATACTAGTCACTAATACTAGTGAAAATTGTCAGAGCTAGTCAAAATATATAATCATTCGAATGAATTAATTTCATATGTCACGTTACTTTATGGGGAGGGGGGGAGAGGTTTTGAAAAGCACTACGAAATGTAACGCAGGGGGAGGGGGGGGGGGTAAAAAAAAAACCGGAAAATCAGTAACGTAGTTTATGGACGACCCCTAATTTATAATAAAAATGTGGTAAATAAAAGGTTTATAATAAAGGTAAAAAAAAAGAAAATTTCTCATGTTTTCGTGGACGAAATTTTCTTCATCTTTTTATTGCTGAAATTTCATGCATTTATCTGATTTTATTTCGTTGCCGAAATTTCTTCGGAATTTCCGTTTTGTTTTCTTGGCTATATTTACTACCTACATATTTTACTCTTGCTTTCGTTGACGAAATTTCTAACATTTTTCTTTCAAAGTTTCGTCGGCAAAAATTTAGATACTTGTATGGATCATCCATGAATTCTTAAGGAAACAGCTAACTGGGTATGATTCAAGTAACACAATTGGTTTTCCATACACCTTAGTATTGGCGTATCACCAGAATAAAGTGATAGCAGATCGTCATACTTTCTTTTTGAGATTTTCAAAGTTGTTTTGTTAAGTCATTTCAAAGAGACCTTGTCGATTTGACGCATCAGAGTTATTCTACGATTTCCTCTATGTGTTTATTTTTTAGATATATTTCGAAGAGTTTTTTTTAAAAAGTGAAAATTCTACCATTTGTGGCCAATTCACTGAATCCTCTTTGTCCTTTCGCAGACTTAGAATTCTAAGATAGTTTGATATGGATTAAAATTCTGAAAAGTCCGAATGAATTATAGGAAAACTTTGAGTTATTCTGAAGAATTTAAAAATTGGCTGAGTTTCTAAATGCATTTATGCAATGTATCAGTGTGTTTTATTTTGATTTGGTTCTATGTTCAATTACGAAAACTGCGCAACTCTTTTGATACTCTTAAAAAAAGCATAGTTGCGCAGTTTGGGTTAATAAGTTTCCGAACAATTAAAAATAAAACCACTGTTGCATTGCATAAATGCATTAAGGAACTCAACCCTTGTGTTCAGCGGACTAGGAACCATAACGTCACCAGCTTCTTAAATAGCATGAGCAATGGCACTATGAGCAGAATCGTTGTTGCTTTTACCATGGATAGCTTAAAAAAACCGAAGATATATTATCATGGTTGGCATTATGGAGTTGTGATTTTGACCAGCTTGATGTTATTTTCATTAAAAGGAAGTATAGAAGAAATTGATCTAGAAATGTAGATGAAACTGATTTTACCAATACTTTACAGATGCGTCTTTACAAATAACAGAAAAACTAAATTTTTTGGAAAATACACACTGATTCATTTACGATAGAACAAGAGAGTTTTCTTTTGTATTCAGTTACAATAGGTGTGCAGCACACAAAATGTGGATCTTAAAACTCGTAATATAGATCTAATATTTTGTGGAAATATGCAACAGTTTTAATTTAATACAAAAACTTTATAATCTCATTTTTGAGAAAATGTCGGTTACTATACTGCGTGAGGTTAGGGATGAGTTTCAACAAAGTAACGCTGTGAAAAATGTCATTCGGCTTCACAAAACAGTCATGTTATGAGGTATTCAGAAGTATAATTTTTTAATGTTATTACACTCAGAAAAAAATTTTCTAGAAAATCTAGAAGAATAGCACCCAATCGTTAGAAAATCGGGCTTCATTTAGCACCATGGCCGATTTTCTAAAAATTAAGTCTATATTTTTCGTTAAATTGACACCAGAAGTGTAAAAAAGTTTATGAAAATTATCCAATCATTTACGAACTATTTCGCTAAATCGAAGAAACTTAGCCCAATTGAGTTGAAATCTTATGATATTTGAGAAAGTTTTTATACCGTTTATTTACCACCGGCTATAACTAAAAGAAACATTTTCTCTGAACATTAGAAAATTTCTACTGTTTATTAATCATCGGCTATAACTAAATAATATACTAAATAATAAAAAATAAGAAATTTTTCTTCGAATCCCTGTAAAAATTTCGGAAGTTTTTCAAATAAAAACAACATTTTTAAAGATGTTAAACTGTATCCGGTGAGAATTATTATTTTTATAATGAAGAAAAACTGAAAACATTATTATTAGCATTAAATTAAATTGGAAAAATACCACTATCTGGAGACTTGAACCTCGGCTGCGTGAGTGTAAGTCCATCAGCTTTTCCATTCGACCATCGCAGTTGTTAAGCAATCGTAGCTTAATTTGCTTCGTTAAGAATCGTTCGCTTTGTAAGTAATTTTAAAGCATTTTACTAGAAATATAAGAAAAGCATCCTTAAAATAAATCACTTGTGGTGTACAAAAAAAGAAAAACTTACTTGTATTTCTATGAAATATCCAAGTATTGTAACTTATATTTCTCCAAATTTAAGAAATCATGCTGTAGAATATTGAAAGCGGACTTGATATCAATATAGGCTTTCTTCAAATTATTTCTGCTTTTATACAATTTTTGGAAATTTAACCCTTATCATACCTTAATTTCTTATATTTTAGTAAAAACTTGTCTTTAAAACTAAGATTCTGTTTTGAGAACGTTGCAACGAATTCAAGACGTGAGATCGTTAAATCATGCAAAATTCTTTTCATTAAGGAAAAACCTCTATAGAACATAGAAAAACCCATGCTTATGAATTGATGCAACAGTTTCATAATTTAAGGGAAGCAGATTATTTTGAGTGTATATTTCTTACGAACCGCTTACAACCAAAAGCTATCTGCGCCACTGATTCATAAGCACATTTCGCTCGAACAGTTTATCGCCTTGAATTTTCCACGTAGTGTCAAAAAATGTATTTTCCAATTTAACAAAACAACAACGAATTTGCTTTCTGGATAGTACGAAGTAGAAACAAATTAGTAATAAAAAAAAAATAAGCTAAAGAATCAACGTTTGCTGTTGAGCTAATTGTCGAACCATTCTCTGCTTCAGTTCGTAGAAACATGATCACCGCAAACCAAGAATGATAGAATAAGAGATTACGCTTTGCGCAGGTCCGTTACTTCTGCTAATCGAGTCTGACAACCAGCTGTTCAGTTGACTACGTCACAATATTTTATTTCTTTGAGAAACGTACTGCGATTGGTTGTGTTTTATTTAATTGTGTATATATCGAAGTATATTTGAGAGTTTTTAACTTAAAATTTTAAAAATGAAGTGTGCAGCTGCTAATTGTGGTAAGCAAATATTTTTCAGAAACCTGATGTTTGCAATAAATACAAAAATTAAACCAAGAAATTGTAGAAAACGCACACACACGAAAACAAAAATACAAAAATATATTAACTTAACAAAATTTGTTTCATTATTTAAAAACTTGGAACTATCATTTATTTGTCCTTTCAATTTACAGGTAAATTAATGAAATAAAATATCTGGGAACGTTTAAGCTACATCAATTAAACACTTAATAAACATTTTTACAAAATTTTTTTTTTTGACTAAGCTACTTACTGGCTGTAATAAAATAATAGTAAAAATAATGTTTGTAAAGGTGTACTTAATAAATTAACCTCTTCTCGTTCCAATAATTATACAAACTAAAATTTATGCAATTTTCATTTCTGTGTAGAAATCGTATGCAAAGTGATCGCTCTCCAAAACAGCATTGATATTATGACGTACATGCGCAGAACGACAATTTTGTTGTACTCATTTTCTTTTCTTCGGCGCAATCTTTGTATTCTATCATTCTTGACTGCAAACATATATGTATATGATACAATTCAATGCCTCTCTGAGGTGATCAAGGATCCTAACTGGTGGGTATTTTCTCGGTTTGCCGGGAATTTCAATTAGATCGGGGAATCGGGAATGTGCTCAAAGATTCGGAGAATTTAATAGTTCATCGAATTTTTAGTGACTATTTGTGGGGAATTTAATTCTTCATTTAATATTGGGAATTTATGTGAAACTTTTTCATACAATGTTCTTCTTACCTTAAAATTGATTAAACATTAGCAAAAAAAAAAGAAATCCTTGTTGCAAAATTAATTTTTTAACGATACCTTTTTGCGAAATTTTTAATACATTTTCGTTTAGAAGGTTTTGCACAATTAAAAAAAAAATTTGCACAAGGATTTGAATTTAAAAAAAAGCAAATCTAAACAAGCTGTAGCAAAAGCAAATACAAAAGTGCAAGAAACAAAAAAGTAAAACATGGTATTGGTATTAAGGTGGGCCGATTTCATGAAATTTGTTGAATTAGGATTGTGAGCTTTGGATCAAGTAGGTTTTCAAGAAGGCAACAACAACAACTCTGTATAGAGTCAATCACATAGCTGACTAGACAGTCTGTTTCGAAAATCGCTACATTTTCCTCTTCAGTAGTCTTTGAGTGATTAAGCTGTGATCAACTCACTGTTTAAACTAGCATATGAATGTGCAGATTTTGGAATTCATTCTTATGAATTGTATGGCTGCTAATCATATGACTCTTCAAAGCAGTAGGCATTTATAGATCACCGCCATCAACTCTACCAAGGGTTGCCATCTGTTCTAGTTGCTTCTTCATTTATTTCAATATTCATTGGTGTTCGATAGTTTGTCGAAATCACCATATAAATGAAACGAGTTTTTGCTTCGCCAGAAGCTAGTGTTCTAACTGAAAGGTGGTTATTTTCATAACCAAATGTTTATGCAAGTTTTTCCTGTTAGAGGACAAAAAAAGAATTCTAGGGATATATATTCTCCGTGAAATAAAACGTACGCTCCCTCATTTTCTCTTGTTTGTAATTTTCCAACATTTTTGTACTGGAGCCCCTTAATGGTTCTTTTTTTTGGAAATCTGATGAAAAAAATATTTCTATGCTCATAAAATACCCTACTTTGCAAAATTTTAACGAAATAAATCGGTCGGAAACGAAGTTACAGCTCTGTTAATATTAATCAGCCGCTCTTGACGTTCTGGGCATATCGATCCAGTCTGATCTTCGTTGGAATGATCATATTTTCGATGTGTCGAAAAAAGTGGGCAAGTGCTTAGGTTTTCTAAAAAGGTATACAAAATATTTCACTTCAGCTGATCTTCGCATGATCTACACCTCATATATTAGACCGAAAATGGAGTACAATTCACACATTTGGTCAGGGGCTTCAAGATCTTATTTGGAGCTTCTGGATCGAATTAAACGTCGTGCGATATAATTGATAGGGGATGAAAGTATTTCGCTCAACTCTCTTGGGCATAGACGTAATGTTGGTTGCCTAAGCCTTCTGTATAGGTATTACCATGGGAAGTGTTCAAGGGAGATACATGGTCTGACGCCACCAGCTTGTGTGTTTGCCAGGTCCACTCGGGCAGCTGTCCAAGCCCACCCCTTTACCATTGCATCGATGTCCAATAGAACCTCGCATTACCGTGATAATTCGTTCTTTAGTCACATGGTTAAGTTGTAATAGTCTCCCTGCGAGCTTGTTTCCCGGCAGTTTTGATCTGTGCAAATTTAAAACAAATCTTCACCGACACTACTCCATCTATCCACCCTCCAACTAACTATCACCCATCTTCCCAATCTACACAATGCTTACACATTTATAGGGGGCATCTCCTAAGCGTTGGTTTAGTCTAAAAAAAACACAGTTCTGTATTCAGTTCAGTTTTAACAGAAGTTCTGTGAAGTAATTTTAAATTTAAAGTAAAAAAAAAAACAAAAAAATTAAAATGAGGGGGTACGTTCTATTTCACGGAGAAAAAAAATATATCCTCTTTTTGTCCTCCAACAGGGAAAAATTGTACAAACATAATTTCATCAAATCGCCCGACCCTAATGTTTATACCTTTTTAACTTTTTTTTTGCTCATTTGTATTTGCTTTTGCTACAGCTTGCTTACATTTGCTTTTTGCCTTTTTTTTTTGCTTTTCATTATTGCTTACTGTTTACTGGCGAGTCTGTTTCCTTTTCCTTCTGTTTTCGCTTTTGATCATTTGCATTTGTTTTTGCTCATTTGCTATTGCTAATTTTCTTTTGGTCATTTCGTTTAGTTCATTTGCTTTTGCTTTTGAGTTTGATTATTTTGTATTGCTGTTAGTTTTTCTTTGCCCTTTGCTTTTGCGGTGCGCTTGTTTTTGTTCCTATTTCTAGCCTTGATTTAGTTACTTCCGAGGTCTTTAGACATTTACTGTGGTCGTTATTGCATTTACGTTACATTAAGATGCAACGTTCGTGGTCCAATGACGTCATAATTTGTTTTTATTTTTGTCTTGAATCTTTTTGCTGCATTTAGCGGCTATCGACGCGATCTCATTAGTCAGACGTAATAGTTTTGTTTTTTTTTAAATCAGGAGGACAAAGAACTAACCTTACTGTCGTACATTTTAACTGTAGCACCTTTACTTAGCAAGTAATAATTCCATATAATGTTATTGCATTTTTTTTGCTCCTTTCGCGTGTTACTGCTCCTGGCGACGTCAAAAATTTTTTTTTTTGACATGAGGTCAGCAATAAACCATAATAGTCGTACCATAACTTTTATCGTAGCTTCTTTATTTCACAAATTACAGATGCTTGCAACGCCGTGATGTTTTCGACTTAAGTTTATTGGAATCCACGAAGTAAGAGGTATCGTTGACACGCCAAAAGAAAAAAGTCTTCTCAAACAAAACCGCAACAAATTAATTCAAGATCACCTCTAAAGAATTTGATTTTTTACATATAACATATCTTAATAAGTCCTTTTAAACTATCCGCATTAAATAAATGTTGCATTGGAAAGTGTCATTATAAGTTCGTTCAGGACCCCCCCCCTGTCTTCTGTTTAATTAATTTTCAAAGCAATTCGTTTTTGCTATTAAACATTATTTTATTTTTTTTATTCTTCCTTAGTTATGGAATATCTGCGGCCCTCCCTGCGCACAATGGGTCTCAGCATTTGTATTGGTTTTTTCTACTGTATCGGTTCAATGGCTGCTCCTTGGATTGCCGTGCTCATGCAAACATGGCGTGGATTTCTGCTAGCAACCTCCATGCCACTGGCTTTCGTGCCACTCTATTATTTCATTGTGCCCGAGAGTGTACAATGGTTGGTGTCCAAACAAAAGTATGACAAAGCGATCAAGTGTCTCAAACAAGTGGCCAAAATTAATGGCAAAGTGGTGGAGGAACACATCTACACCGAATTCATTGAGGAATGCCGAAAAAGTCAACAGCACATCAAGGCAGGTCCGAATCTGTTGGGTCTCTTTGCGACGCCACGCCTTCGACGCAACACCTTGATACTCTTCTTCAAATCGTAAGTGTGCTTAGGTACAATTTTACGAGTCTTACGTTAGCATTGTCTATCTCTTTTTGCAGCATAGTAATCACGCTCAGCTACGATGCGGTCTCGCGCAACGTGCAAGGTCTTGGCATTTCACCATTCGTCATGTTTTCGCTTAGCGCCACTGCGATACTGCCGGCGTGTCTGCTGCTGATACTGCTGCAAGATCGCATTGGTCGCAAGGCAATGGCTTCGATGTCATTGCTAGTCAGTGGCATTTTTATATCGGTCACGGGTGTGATACTCTACAGCTATACGTTGGCCGATGTGGAACATGGTAAGTTGTGGTTTTGAGCTATCTGCTTGCTTGTTATCAAAATGACTCATTTTCTTTAAAGACATTATGCTGGTTGTCACACTATCGATTATAGGGCGCTTTGGCGTCACAGTGGCCTATAACTCGGGCGCTCAATATGCCACAGAGTTGATACCGACTTGTGTGCGCGGCCAGGGTGTGGCTGTGGTGCATGTTATGGGCTATGGCTTTACTTTCTTCAGTTCTTATATCCTATTCACACGCACGATCTTCACACCGCTGCCCGAAATCATCCTGGGTATCATTTCGTTACTCGGGGCCGGCTTGTGTCTCTTCTTGCCAGAGACGCTCAACAGGTTGGCATTGAATTTTTTATTTAGTAAGTAATGTTTTTTATTTTGTCTCTTTCTACTTTAGAACTCTGCCGTCTTCGTTGGAAGATGGTGAAAACTTTGGCAAGAATGAACGCTGGTACAGCTTTAGCTTTCTGGAGGCACGAACACAATCGGTAGATGCCTTGGCTGCAAGTCAGTCAGAGCAACCGAGTCGAAGTCCGCGAAACTCTGCCGATTATTTTTAGGCAGACTTAAATTATTTTTTGTTGTTGTTTTGTATGGTCATGGCTTTAAATAGTTATAAATCTTCTTCTAAGTAGCTTTAACCTAGTCTTAAGTGTCAGATAAAGTATTATAAATATTTAATAAAAAAATTTTTAATATTTATGCAGACCAAATTCATCTCCTCTAATTTTTTAAGTTTCAAAATATTCAAAATATTTGCAGCTAAAAATGCAAAAAAATTAAATTTTTCTCTGAGCTTGCATAAAAATGAAATTCCTTGATATCGGCCTTAACAAGTCGCACAGAATTTATAATCAATAACAATCTGCAAGCTAACGTAACTTCAAACTTTAAAGTTTGTCTGAGCAAGATTTATTGCCTAGTTATAAACGCTAAAATCCTATTTATTCCATTTCTGCTCCTTACTCGAACTTCGTAGTCTACTATCATGTCATCAGCAACGAACAAAATAGTAGCATTAATAAATGTATCTAATTTATTTAAGATAGTCAAAATAAAATTTGCATCAAGAAGTGATCTTCTTGAATTTCGGCAAGCAGTTTTTATGCTTGTCAACGAACTAAATCGGCTTTTACATCTACTCAATAACAACAAACACAACAACAACAACAACAACAAGCAACAGCTTCCCACATGCAACAACCAGAATTCGCAGTCTTAATACTCGATGCTGCTGCTGACCTTTAGAGCGGCTTCTACATTTCATGATGCCGTCAACACAATTGTTGCCTTTGATTTTACCAAGTTCCCTTCAGCTGCACCATCTGCCAACAACGTCATGATTTGATTGCGCATGCGCAAAGTCTTGAACTGCATCGAATGTGGCTTAATAGTTTTTGATACTCGATTTGACCTTTTTAACTGGATGCCATTTTAAACATCTATTAAATAATACATTTGTTATCATATTATAAGTTTTTGCTTTTATTTTAATAGGCTTTGTAATGTATTCTATTAAATTAATAGATATTTTGGCTCTTAATCTTACAGTCCATTAAGCAATTATAATTTTAAAGGTATTTACTTTTGAATGGCAAACAGATATACAAGATTGCATTGAAACTATTCCTAACTATTCCGTACGAATTTGGTTCCCAAAATAGCGAAAACATTTTTGAAATGGTTTGTGTTTCTATATTGTCGAGTCATGTTAAATAAAATAAAAAAAAAAATCAGTCCTGGAAAGGTCTTTGACTAAGGTTCTATTAATCACATAATATAAAGCACACAAATGATCAGAACTTGACCTAAGAATCTTATTGCGACTCCGAATTATTAGATCCAGTCAATCAAAAATTTCCAAAGTCACTATATTTAAGGGGAGTTCTAATTCAAGTGATGAAAAATAAGCAAAGTTTGACAATTTTTTTTGAGATAACGAAAATTTATACAGATGTGATTCAAGATTATAGGGTTGAGTGCACGTTGAACTTTATTTATAAATTTGCATACATTAAAAAGCCAATAATCCTTGTATTCAAACCTTTATTCGCTATGGTTCGTTTCTGATAGCTCAGATAGTAATAAAGCAGATTACAATGTAATCAAAAAATTACATTTTTGAGCCATATTTTCAATAAACCTCAATATTTTTCATCCCTTTGACCCTGGTAGGGAAAATTTTTACAAAATTTAAAAATCCTGAATGCAATGTAGTAGATTATTTTTGGCCAGATATTCGTTTGAAATGGGGAATGGATAGAAAAGCATATTCAAAATGAATGCGGGAGGTGAAAAAAATGAGTTCAGCTCTAACATTGCATCCCTCAACGGGTCAATTCAGGGCAGATATGAACTATGTATTTCCGAAATTTTTCGGAACGCTTTTTAAAAAAAATTTTTTAAACAACATAAGACTTTGTAATAATAAATACTAGTATCGCCCGTGGTCGAATTTCGACCATATAATTATTGATTTGTCACATAACATTTATTTTATTCTTATTGAAAAATGTTTTGCAAAGTTAATAAACATTAAATTGAGAAATACTTTTGGTTAATGTAACTCCATAACGCATTTTACGTACTCGCCATTACTTGGCAATGTATGCACCTCATGAATCATTCATTAGCAATATCCAAGCAATCAATTAAAACAACTAATTTGACTTTCATGCTGTTAACACTCTGCTAAAGTGTGCTCTGCTAAATCAGCAACCATCTGCTTGCAAACAATTCATTCAAACAATTTGATCTTTGCAAACAATTTGATCCTCCCGCAGCACAGTGCGCTTTTTTCGATTTTAGGATGATATTTGCATTATCTGAGAAATTATAAAAGCTAGGGCCATGAAATTTTGTACGAGTGAGCCTAAATTAGATAACAGCACAAACAATTAG